>CM031917.1:2799851-3399851 GCA_018703695.1 Prunus fruticosa
ATATATAGATAATGAAAGGAGTAAATGCTCAAAATAGAGGTGCACCTTCACTACTAATCACTATAGACATAGGCAAGTGTCTAGTACACAATGCTAACATCAAATATCCTATAAAGCGATCATCAGAAATACTACATTCACATGATTAATTACCATCCATCAGCGTGTACTGAGCCCGTGAACAGTTGGGGGGATGTGGAATTCTTTTTCCACTCTAGTTCGGCCCCAAATGTCAAATTCACAGGGAGATTCATTTGGGTATTGCGTAATGACAAGAAGCTTTGCCCCAGACGGGGATGAAACAATTACAGAGCTCCTGTCATCTCAACAGGAGAATGGGCCCATTGGAAGTTGATAATTTGCTACTTCTCCAAATATAGGAGAGGATAGAATGAATTTCTTCCTCTTGTTTGCCAAAGATTTGGTTGATAATTGAAAACATTGCCTGGGAGCCGATTCCTGTAACAAAGTTTAATGTACAAATATCTTCATCAGAAATGGGTTTTTTGGCTTTCAATTTGGAGGGGAGGAACATAAACTTTTATACACACACACACACACACACACACATATATATATATTTGAAGGAATTTGTATTCATATATTGATATGTCCATACGTATGTATTATATGTATGTAGGGAGGACATCATGTTTGAAAAATGAGAAATCATACCACTGTCAGATTTAAAAATCCATGCCTTGTCAATGCTGGAAATGCTAGTACTTCTTGAAGTAACTTAGACTGTGAAGCATATTCTTCCTCAGTTGTTGCATCTCTACCCCAGAGGTAGCTCCTTTAATGGACCAGCTTTAGAACCGTCCATGGCTAAAAATGTTGACAATCTTTTATACAGAGTAGATTGGAAGGAGATATTGTTAATACATGAAATCAAAGGGGTAGTGAAAGTACATAGATAATCAACAAGTTCTGGAAAAAGTGGGTTGGTGGGAGAGTTTAACACATAAGACGAAACGAACTGAAAATGGCATCTAAAAGAAAATATGTTTTCTTGTTTTCTTTAATGATGCAATGAGAATTAGCATGTCATTCTTTCTTCAACAGAATATAGAAGATCCATATTCCAACAACAGAAACAAGTACTTTTGCAGTTGATAACTTTAGAGGTTGCCTTGTGCAAACAGTTAACCAGAATTCGAAAGCAGTATAAAGATTAAGGGCCCTCATGGTTCTCAAATAACTAAATCTAATGGAAAATAGAACAAATCGCTAAAATTTAATCACACAAAAAAATTTCATATCCATCACCATGATTCCATTTTAGTAAGGATTTACTAGCAATTTGACCAATATGGTTTTATTGGAATCTCTGTTACTAACTTGAAATTTAGAATTGCTCAGTTATGCCAGAACCAATGATCCTTTGTGAGATGTTGGTATTGAGATTGTAATTCCAAATGTGCTATAAGGCGGCTCCTCCATCGATTAGAGACAATATTCTACACATAATCTTGAAAAGGGGAAATGGAATAATCCAAAGTAACAATAAAAAACATTATACATTACTTCAAGATTTCAAAGGAACGTGTAATTCAAAGATTTCCACACTACCCGACAAAAAAAAATGAAGACCAGAACAAGCAATATGAATCAAAGTACTGAGCTAAGAGAGATAAAGAAGGAAAAGAAGAAATAACAGCTACCATCTAAGCAGTTCAGCACAAAAACTAGATTCAATGACTAACAGTCAACAGAATTGAAGTAAGAAACGTAGAGGAAATTTAAAACAGGAGGGCGAAAGAAGCTCACGTAGACAAAAAAGATCGAAAAGGGTCTCCAAGTGAGAAGAAGAGTGGGAGGGTGAGATAAGATAGGAGGAGGGAGAGAAGGGTATCTTGGACGAAGCAAGTTGAAGCACCAATCCGAGGTCATTTTCTCAATAATGCACTGGCCATTTAGACATTACTCTACGGCTAAGGTGAGGTTGGGCTGTTTTACGATGTCCATGCTCAAGCCTCAAGGCCAAGCCACTGTGACACTGTCTCCCCAACCAAGTAGCCAGGCATAATTGGTATTTTAAAGGTATAGCTGCATAAATATAATATTTTAACGGTCCTAGCCATTCGGCTATACTCCAAAATAGAATATTTTAACGGTATAGCCGTTCGGCTATAAACCAAAAATAGAATATTTTAACGGTATAGCCGTCCGGCTATACTCTAAAATTTAATATCTTAACTGTAAAGCCGTTCGGCTATACTCTAAAATTTTAATACCTTAACTGTAAAGCCGTTTGGCAATACCCCAAAAATAAATATTTTATACCTATAGCATTTCGGCTATACCCCTTAAGTAGCAGTAATATCAATTTCTCTTTTTTAATTACTTTAATTAATAGTTATGTTTTAGTTATTATTTACTTAGTGAATGATTAGTATTTTAAATATTTTTTTAAAAAAAAAATATATAATTTTATTACTATTTATTAGTAGTATAATTCATGAAGTTAATTAAAATATTTAATACTAATTAGTCACTAAATAATTAATAATTAAAATTTAACTACTAATTTAACTAATTAAATAAGGCAAAACATATTATTTAATTACTAAAACTAAAATTAAAATTAATTAATTAACCTAAACATACTAAGTTTTATTTATTTATTTATTTTAAGAACCTATTCCTGACGAAATTTCTTCGGCACATATCTATTCCGCGAAATTGCCATATTAGACATTTCCCAACGAAATTTTGTCTAAAGATTCATCTTTCATAAGAGAGGTCTATCTAACAATCTGGCATGCTTAGCTATCCTGACTTTCATTCAGAGTTGCCTCGAATTAAATTCACAATATGCATGCTTAGTTATACCGATTTTGTTTTGTAGTTTTCAATTAAATTCTTTTCATGAAATGCACAATTCTATGTAGTATAAAAATTCTTTTAAAGACTATAGCTATAAATAGAATACTTTAAAGGTCTAGCCCCCCATGACTATACTATTTTGTTTTAAAAAAATTAGAAAAAATTGGAGTATATCCCCATGGCTATACTATTTTGTAAAAAAAAATTAAAACTCCGTATAGCTTGCGGCTATACTATTTTTTTAAAAAATAGAAAACCCAGTATAGCGGCGTATATGAAGTCAGAAAAACATCGCTCAGCGGCGGCTATACTATTTATTAAAAAAAATTGAGACCGCCTTTTATTAGGCGCTTACGTATAGAAATAGGTATAGCACATACTATTTTTTAAAAAAAAATTCAAAACCGGGTATAGCCGTTCAGCTATACTATTTATATGAAAAGCCCAAAGCCACTTTTGGTTCTAGCTTGGCACTTTAACCACTTTTGACCCCTCCTAGTTTCAATTCCAATTTTTGACCCCCTAGTTTCATATTTGGCGCGTTTCAGGACGGAGTATTCTTCATTAATTTCTTTGACCGATCCAAGGGAGTTTTTGTCAATCGAAATCTTCAGCATAAAAGTTTGTTAAAATTCTCCCCATTTCATATTAGGGCTCAAAATTCAACCATTAATCCCAATTTTTGAAAAACCCTAAACCCAAATGACCAATTTCAAACCATAATATGAAATTTGGAGAGTTTTAGAGCGGTTTTTATGCTCAAGGATTTTGGGTTTGACGAAATTGCCCTTGCATCATCAAAGAAATTGATAGGAATACTAACTTGTCCTTGAATCCTTCCAAATATGTGAAGTTCCAGGGTCAAAATTGAAAAATTAAAACAGGAGTTAAAAATGATTGAAGTGCCAAACGTGGGGCGAAAAAAATGGTTTCGCCAGGTATGAAAATAAGGAGCCGAATTGCAAGTAGGCGCTCACAGAGTCACATGTCAAAATTAATATATAAAAAATTTGAGTATAGTCGCACAGACACGGCCTTCTCTGCTCTCTGTGAAGACATGTCGTTTTGCTCTCCTGTCCGTATTTTCTCACAAGCAAGCAAATAAATTCTTGAAAAATCAGAGAATGAAATTACCAGCAGCGGCGTGCTTCGTAGCTGTAGTGGCAGCCTCGTGTGACGGCGTTCGAATGTTTGCTTTTGGCGGTGATGAGAGGTTGGCACAGATTCAACAGTAGGAAACGGAGAGAATGATGATCTCCATCCATTTCTCAGCAGAAATTATAAACCCAAATTCAGCGAGAGAGTTTGAGCTGTTTCTGAAGAACCCAAATCAAAAATCAAGAGAAAGCAAAAGCCAATTCTCAGTAGTGAAGGATTGATTTGAATTTGTTAAGAAGGATGATGGCCTGCGCTAAGATTGAGAAATCAAAACTGAGAGGAAACACAAAAAATAAAAATAAAAAAATAAACCCGAGAGAGAAAGGAAAGGCTTGACTGAGAAAGGTTTAGGGGTTTAGGTGAAGTTAGGAAGGGGAGGGGGTAACTCACACACATGTATTATTGGAATCCATAATCATTTGGGAGCACAACAAAAGTCCGGGTCAATTCAACTAAAACCCCCATTAAATATGAGAGATTTAGAAGCAAGTACATTAGCTAGTGATTGGGTTCTATTGATTACATTCACAATACGCATGCTTAGCTATACCGACTTTGTTTTGTAGTTTCCAATTAAATTCTTTCCATGAAATGCACAATTCTATATGGTATATTAACAAGCCAACGACAAGTATGATTCAAAGAAACAAGTACACAATTCTATAGTGATTTCACTAACTGTAACTTCTAATATCTCATCCAGACTGAAGATTATACATGATGGACAAAGGCTGGGGCAGTTCAAAAAGTTCAAAGTAAAGAGTTTGGTTATAAGTAGATCCAACCTACTGGGTGTAACTATTTTATTTTATTTTTGTGAAAGTGTAATTTTAATGAACAGCATTGCATTATAGATTTCTACTGCCCATAACAACAGCAATATTAAGTAAGCTCCTGAAGTTGAATTGTGGCGGTAAAAGCCAGGGAGAAATGCCGGCTCATTTACGATAAATACTTCTTGAACCACACACCAATATTCAGAAAGCTCTCAAAGTCCGATTGCGGCCTGCAGACAGGAGTTGGAATCAGATGGAATTGAAACCCAAGTATGAAATTTTATGAGCTTGATTGTAGTAGTGACTGAAAGACTACTACAACGCAGAAGCAAGTTTGGCTCATGTGTTTACTTTACCTCTCAATGGCATGAGTATCATTAGGAAACACAATGACTTTGACAGGAACTCCTTTCTCTTTCAATGCCCGAGCATACTACAAACAATAAACATCTAGATCACTTTTCTAATTTCACATCATTACAATTGTTTGTGTATTTTATGTTTCATTCACTTTCTACTGCAATGCAGCCAAGAAGAATTATTATCCAAGCACTTGTTATTGTTGTAAAACCATTTAAATAGAATAAAGTGTTCAATGTGTAGTTCATTAGGAGGGGAACATATTAGCTTACTTGCAACCCAGTAGAAACTGGAACACGAAGATCCTGAGCACCCAAAAGAAAGAGGGTGGGTGTTTTGACCTGCAGAGAGAATCAAAAATCAAAAAGTTAGAAATAGCAAACTTCTTACTAGATAATATCGTTCAAAATATTAGCTGTTTTTGGAAAAGGAAAATTAATTGCATGTTTAGCGTTTTTTGACTGAATGTTAATTATATATATATATATATATATATTACTGAAAACTTCAACCCGGTGGAGTAACATAAAATTCTCAGTACTGGCCCCAGCAAAGTGGTCATAGGAGGGAATATCTAGATACAATCTTAACCCTTGGAATGGATTCGCTTGAATTACCCACTCAATAGTCAAGAATTGAAGTTGCACATATGTATTTGACATCATCACATGTACCAACTCTTTCCCATTTCTTCACTCTTTTCTGTTTCTGTTTTTCACTTCAATTAATATTTTTCTTCACATCTTGCCTGTGCAAATCGCAAATATCATGCTACTCTGCTTTTCCAAAGCCAATGCATGGTTGCGAATTGCAGCTATGATATCCCTGTGGTTGCTTAAAATGTGAAAGTGCATGCAGTTAATCGATGTTGGGAGAGCTGTTGTCTTGAGATTATTTGGTTTTAAATGTTTCTGTAGATTTTCCGTCTATTCCAATATACTTCTAGTAAAAGATTCAAAATCCAGAGTAGGATCATAATATTGTAATATGAAAGGAGCCTAAACAAAACATATACCTTCTAGACATGTGCAATAGGAGATTTGCTCTGGAAGAGAGTCAGATGCTCAGCTGAAGGTGCATCTGTGAAGCTATTTTTACCCTCACTTCCATAGGCCTCGACATAGACCCAATCAGGGATGTCAGTTGTACCCACCATTAATGCGAGGTTACAAACAGGATTCCTAGCTGCTGCCACAACAAATTTATCTGGTGCCTGCAGCATTTCAGTTATAATATTATTGAATTCTTAAGCACACCTAAAAGTACATGTACCATCCACCGTTTAAAGCACAACCTTGCATAAGTTAGATGCTTTAAAAAAAAAATGAAAACTTTACGCATGAATGCCTCAAACCACCAGTCTATGCACACAAATAAGCAGCTGTCCAAAAGTTGAACCACCAACTAGTGGTATCCAGGACTTGGAATGCATAATACTAACAAGATAGAATACATATGAAGATAGTCTGCGTGTCTGTGCATTGTACATTAAAGGCACACAGTCATGCTTTTTGATAAACTACCACACCTGGCCAATCAAGTGGGTTGTGAGAAAGCCACCATGAGAACCACCAAGAACTGCAAGTTTTGATGGACTGGCAAGCCCCAAGTCAATGACATGATCTATAGCCACCAGTACATCATTCACGTCCTGTAGAGAAGCAACTAAGAGATTAGGGTCCAGAAATACTAAAGCATGTACATAAAGTAAATAATAGTTCTATAGGTGCATTAATAAAGTAAATGCTTAAATTACATAAGTATATACATATGTGTTTTGTGTATGATGCTACATTAGTATAAAATTGCACTACATAGGACACAAAGTCACATAAGCACACAGGTGGTATATAGAGTATGTACCCCAAGGCATAATGCCAGCTAGTAAAACAAATTAGAGGTAAATAAGTATAAGTAAGCACCTGGGACCCAACTTTCCCTAGAAGAGACTGAAGTGCTTCTTCACCAAACCCCAGTGAACCTCTGAGATAAACTAATATGTCAGAACAATGCAGGCCAAAAGCTGATGATAGAACCTAATATATAAAACAGGCTTTTTTTTTCAAGTAGGGGATGCTAGAATCCCAAAGGATGAAAAACAAATACAAGAGTGTTGTCACGTGCACTAAGAATACAATCAGTTCATCAGGTGAACAACTTCAATCAGATATGCTGCAAGGTAAATATTGCAACGATGTTGTGTTATATCCTAAGAAAAATCAGAATTACGGGAAAAGGGAGAATCATAACTTACCTATAATTTACAAGTAACAAGTTGAACCCAATTGAAGAGAGAAATCCTAAGGACTTTGAAAAGCTTGACAATGAAACAGCATGCGGGCCTCCATGAAGAATTACAATTAATGGATCAAATGGATCATTTCTTTTAGTTTTGGAAGAGACAAATATAGCTTCAATTGGTTTGGCAGCGCCTGAAAGGTTTTAAGCATATAAAGGACGTCAAAATCAACCATCTTTTGAGACACAAGAAAGTGATTTTGTTTATAATACCTTTTGTTACGCTATCAGAAACATCCCTGAGGGGAATCTTCATTATACTGAATTGAAGAGATGAGAGCAAAGATTTAACCTGTAGCAAGGAGAAACTTGAGTAAACAGATGTAAAGTTTGAAGATAATCTTGATGTGTAGAAATATTTGGCGCGAATTGACAGACCTTGTCGGAACATTCATTTGTGGGGCTTGGTACATTTTGCCAACTCCATGCAGTACTTTTACTTTCTTTATCAACAAGATAACCATACTTGATATGAGGTACATCTACTGGACTGCTAGACACTTCAGAAATCAAAAAAGAAGTGAAATTGTTTATATTTCAGTATAATTGTCTGAGTAGTTATCAGTAAAAAATGGTGGTTTATGTTACCAGCAACAATATTGTTCCCATCCAGTGTCAGAACACTCCATGAAGAATTTGAATCCGTAGGGCTGATACGTATTACTTCTCCACTGTAATTTCATAAATCTCATTAGTAAATTATAAAAACAAGGTAACAAAGGTATTCAAATACGAGAGAGAATATGATAGATCATTACAGTTACCTCAACACATTCACAGAAAGTATCACTTGACAGCTGCCCCATATGGAAGTTATGGTCATCGTGATTCCATCCGAAAGCCATGGATTACTTAGGAAACTTGACCAGTAAAGCCCAGGGAAGGAACCATCCTCAGCACACATTACAACGGGAACCTTCAAACAAGAAGTGTATTAAGTGTAGTTATATAGGGAGGGAGAGAGATAAAGAGATAAACTCTCATACAAAATGTTCTAAATCTTCTATTATTATGTTGTGAAATATCAACTTCGTGACACTAATACCTTTTGTCAAATATAAGTTAACCTAGAGTTCAAATGTTTCCCCTCCCTTTTTTCAGAAAGGTACATTTTATACGATCATATAACATTTCATCAATGAAGCATCAATGGGAGACTAACCATCTACATAAGAATCATGCACCAAAAGGGAGAGAGAGAGAGAGAGAGAGAGAGAACAGCATCAAATTCCAAATACAACACAACATACCACTAGTATATATTAGCAACGCAGCACATTCTTGTCTAACCAAAAGCAAAAAAGATCAGAGCAAGACATAAACCGTGATTTTTAATTCTAATAATTCTGGAATGTGAGCTGTATAAGTTTTCATCTTTACAAGGAAAACACTTAATGCTCATATCCACATGCTAACAAATTAATCTTTGTTCACAATTTACATTCACAAGGAATTAAGTCAAGAATTCCACACACATAAAAAGAAAGTTTATTATACTCGAATAAAAAAGAGACAAGTTGAAGAGCTCACCACATCAACAATTTTTGCAGATGAGGATAGCAGTCCATCAATTGGCCAATCTATTCTGTGAAGAGAATCTGTTGCAGAATGTGCCCCAGAGTCCACAGAACTTCTTGCAGATAAAAACGAAAGGAATTTTCCATCTGGGCTGGCAAAATTACATTCATTTCTGCTTCAGATACAATCAGCCATGTAATAGATAATGTTTGAAACAATCAGCAATCTATTAAATAATGTTTGAAAAATCGGCAAAATTACATTCATTTCTGCTGTTCATAAAACTCCTGTTGACATTAACATATCAATTTCAGTTTTGAAACTGAAACAAAGGCAACAAGTGCCAGAAAATTAATTTCCAGTTCTATCTAGAGTAGCACTTCAAGCGGATATGTCCTTGACATTAAGAAAATATATTCCAGTAGGCAGAATTTAAAGAGTTATGAACAATTCTCTAAAATCTAAAAAAGCATTCCACATAAGATATATCACAGACTAAATTTAAGTAACACATGAGGTTACAGACCCCTGTAAAGGGTACACAAAGACAGAACTAAGTTCCTATGGGGAAAAACACAATACCTGAACCGTGGATAGAAAGCACTACTTATGCTTTGAGTTAGATTTATCACAGGATCATCTTCAGTTGAATTATCTCTGGAACAGTTAAAGAAATTGATAGTTATATGATATGTCTAAGCACAATGAATTCCCTAAACCATTGACATGAATAAGGGTCCAAAAACACAGACATTAGCATTGCACAAAGCAACTCACTTGAGTTCAGGTCCATCAGCTTCTGATTCAAAATTTGGTGCCCTAACAGCATACAATGCACAAGGCCTGTTAAAGCAGTACTTGATACCGAGCTTTCTGGTACCTTCTGACCACCCAACAAAAACCAAATATTGATGTGAACCTCTAACTGATGGCGCCCACACAACTTGACCAACACTCAAAGACGTTTCAATTCCTTTAACAGCTTGTGCCTCTCCACTGTACATCATAGGATATTTTAATAAGTTTGACATCCTAAGAAAAAATATCCTTAATTATAATCCTGTATGATAAAAAGTAAACCAATTGCACAAGACCTGTTAATGTTGATGACAAAAAGTGCAGGCTGCCTTTTTCCAGCATAGGTTTCCCCCCATTCCTCCTTCCAATCCCCTTGACCTTTCCAGTTACCGAAGTCCTTTTCTGTGGAGCTACCTTTCTTGTAGCCCTGGCCTGTAAATGTGGGCTTGGAGGGAGATGGTTCCTCAGCAACATAAGCAATGAGAGTTTCATCAGAGTTCCAAGAAATTCCCTGAAACCTGTATAATTGAGAGTTTGATCTCTTCTATGTTTAGAGAAAATATAGATAATTGAAAGGAGTAATGCTCAAAATTGAGGAGCACCTCCACTACTAATCACTATAGACATAGGCAAGTGTCTAGTACACAATGCTAACATCAAATATCCTATAAAGCGATCATTGGAAATACTAAATTCAAATGATTAATTACCATCCATCAGCATATACTGAGCCGTGAACAGATTGGGGGATGTGGAATTCTTTTTCCACTTGAGCTCGGCCCCAAATTTCAAATTGACAGGGAGATTCATTTTCAGGATTGCGTACTACAAGAAGCTTTGCCCCAGATGGGGATGGAACAATTACAGAGACTCCTGTCATCTCAACAGGAAATGGGGCCCATTGGAAGTTTACAGAATTGTTACTTCCTCTTGAAATATGAGAGGATAGAATGAATTTCTTCCTCTTGTTTGCCAAAAGATTTGGTTGACTAATTGAAAACATTGCCTGGGAGCCAATTCCTGTAACCAAGTTTAATGTACAAATATCTTCATCAGAACTGGGTTTTTGGCTTTCAATTGGAGGGGAGGAACATAAACTTTTATACACATAATATATTTTTGAAGGAATTTGTATTCATATATTGATATGTCCATACGTATGTATTATATGTATGTATAAGGACATGCATGTTCGAAAAATGAGAAATCATACCGCTGTCAGATTTAAAAATCCATGCCTTGTCAATGCTGGAAATGCTAGTGAATTCTTGAAGTAACCTAGACTGCGAAGCATATTCTTCCTCAGTTGTTGCATCTATCCCCAGAGGCAGCTCCTTTAATGGACCAGCTTTAGAACCGTCCATGGCTAAAAATGTTGACAATCTTTTACTGCAGAGTAGATTGCAATGATGCAATGAGAATTAGCATGTCATTCCTTCTTCAACAGAATATAGAAGATACATATTCCAACAACAGAAACAAGTACTTTGCAGTTGATAACTTTAAGGTTGCCTTGTGCAAACAATTAACCAGAATTCGAAAGCAGTATCAAGATGAAGGGCCCTCATGGTTCTCAAATAACTAAATATAATGGAAAGTAGAACGAATCGCTAAAATTTAATCCCACAAAAAAAAATTCATATCCATTACCATGATTCCATCTAGTAAGGCTTTACTAGCAAATTTGACCAATATGGTTTTATTGGAATTCTGTTACTAACTTGAAATTTAGAATTGCTCAGTTATGCCCAGAACCAATGATCCTTTTTGAGATGTTGGTATTGAGAATCTAATTCCAAATGTGCTATAAGGCGGCTCCTCCATCAATCTAGAGACAATATGCTACACATAATCTTGAAAAAGGGAAAATGGTAATCCAAAGTAACAATCAAAAACATTATACATCACTTCAAGATTTCAAAGGAACGTTTAATTCAAAGATGTCTACTCTACCCAACAAAAAAAAATGAAGAACAGAACAAGCAGTATGAACCAAAGTACTGAGCTAAGAGAGATAAAGAAGGAAAAGAAGAAATAACAGCTACCATCTAAGCAGTTCACTACAAAAACTAGATTCAATGACTAAAGTCAATTGAAGTAAGATGAGCATAGAGGAAATAAAAAAAGGAGGGCGAAAGAGAGAGCTCACGTAGAGAGAAAAATTGCGAAAGGTCTCCAAGTGAGAAGACGAGTGGGAGGGTGAGATAAAATAGGAGGGGGAGAAGGGTATCTGGGACAGAGCAAGTTGACGCACCAATCCGAGGTGGTTTTGCGCAATAATGCACTGGCCATTTGTAGGCATTACTCTACGGCTAAGGTAAGGTTGGGCTGTTTCGGATGTCCATGCTCAAGCCTCAAGGCTAAGCCAATGTGACAGTCTCCCCAACCAGGTGGCCAGGTTGAGCACCCACCACAACTTATTGACCCACTCATGTCATTTGGTTTATTAGCATTGTGATAATTTTTGTTGGGTTCACCCAATTTTAATCTTTTATTTGGGTTCACCATTGATTGAGAAATGTAGGTACATTTTCCCCTTACATTCTTCATTCATCTTGTGCTACTTGTATTCCACTCACACATTCATTTATGTATTTAGGTCTTGTTTAGGATTGCTTTTTGGGGTTAAAAAGTTTCACTTCAAAATTAAGATGTTTGATAAAAATAAAATATTCTGATTATTTTAAAAGTAATGACCTTTTGATAACAGCTTTTCAAAACTCATTTCACAAGAAGCAAATAAGAGCCTTTAATGAATATTTTTCAATTCTTATAGTAATATCATTAATTTTTAAAAACAACATCTTCTACCACCACCACCACCGTCACCTCCATCTCTATCACCACCACTACCACCTCAGTTCCACCTTCATCCCCACCACCTCAGTTCCACCTTCATCACCACCACCCACAATCAACCCCCTTTATCCACCACCACTACCCTCCACTTCCATCTCTACCACCACATCCACATCCACCTCCACCTCTACCACCACCACCACCACAACCACCACCTCTACCACTACCACTACAACTACCACTACCCACCACCACTACCACTACCACATCCACCACCACATGCACATCCACATCCACCTCACCACCACCACCACCACCACATGGTTAGCACATAACAATTTCAACATCATGTCCATTTTATTCATTATTCACAGTTACAATAGTTTTATATTAAAATTGACCAAACAGTTTTTACAACTTTTTTATACTAACAACACTTTAAGAATATTGTTTATCAGACGTGGAACGCTTTACTTTACAGTGGATTATTTTTAAAGCACAACATAAGTAGCTTTTTGAAAAAGTGATAGCAATCCCAAATTGGGGCTTAATGTGTTCAAAAAAAGTTTATTCTATTTACAAGCAAAATATTAATACTTTGTATTAAATATATATTTATGTGTAAATAGAATACACATGGCACAAAAATGAATGAGGAAGACAAAAATGAGAAAGTAAGAGGAAATGTAACTAGCACTCCTATTTCAATATATGCATGCAACTGGAATATAACTTTGTGTTGTATACCAAATGTGAGATGTGAACCAAATAAATAGGCTTGTCCCGAATCCGGGCAAATGGCTAATAAACTTTATTAGCATTACTCTATTAAAGTCCCACGATGTTTTCCCTCAAATGCTTTATTTTGAAAAATCCATCAACCGAAGTTTTTTGTATATATGTACTTTATATAAGAGATACTTGTGTGGAGAAAATAGTAACATGCCCTCGAGTGTGGTGGTTAACATTCTTTGCATCACTTGAGTTATAACTTATGAGTGAATATAAAATACTACCTAGTATCGTATGGTAAGTAATATATTTTGTACATGTATTATAATGTAAGTGGATATTTATTAATATTATTTATAAAATAAAATAAAAACATTGTTGGACTAGAACACTACTCAAATAGTCACCCAATGCATGGCCCACAAAGCAAAGCAAATCCATGTACAGCCCAACAAGCGCATTCACATAAATCATGATCAGACAACCTCCTGTGACGCAAACTCTGGAAAGACCAACAGAGAGCCACCGTGCATGCATATGTCAATAAAATGCCGAGAAATCCTTCTTTCTCAATACGTGGCAAAATACAATTAGTCATTCTCAAGGTTTAAAGATCACCGCAAGTGACCTTAACAAACCTTACCACTGCAGAAAAGAAGCGCGCAATTGAACCTCACACAACGGCCACAAAATCGAAGATAAACCAGAAATGGCGGTTTGCTCCCCCCTCGCAGTCGTCTGCCCCTGCGCTGTGCCCAAACTCAGCTCCAAGCTATCGAAAACTAGCGTTAGGGTTTCCTCAGGTGATCAGAGTTTCACAACCTCCAAATTGTACGGAAACTTGGGGAAGAAAAGGCTCACTAGGTTGAATGCTGGGTTCGCGGAGATTGAGCCTGATCTCAACGAAGACCCCCATGATCGTTGGGAGACTAACAGTATCAGCATGGTACAAACATTCACAGACTATATATATGTATAATTAGATGAATTTATCTTGATTGATGATTAATTAAGAATTCAAATGTGGTTTATTTTTCAGGAAGATTTTAAGTTCGGTGAGTATGATGGGCACCACACTTACCACGAAGGCGAGGACAAAGGTACTCTTACTTTAATTTTGTATATAAAAAAGTAGTTGAACTTGACAATTAGCATAGTTATGAAATCATGAGTAATATTCCTTTTAGCTAGCACTTAGGCCGGGAGTGTGACATGTTATGTTGCTAAACTTTGAATTAGAACCGCATCAGATATGATTTCTTCTAATTGATGTTTACCAGTGCAGCAATGTAACATATTAGCTTGTTTGATAAAAGAACATTTAAGAGTATATGGTGTTTTTGTTATGATTGACAAATATGTTTTGGTCTTTTTGTACTAAAATTGTAATGTTAACAAGATTTTAAGGACTTTACAAGGGATGGTAATTAAATTCGCAGTGTTTTCCCCCGCTAGAGCCAGTTATAGAGAATATTAGACAACTAAAACACAGTAGTATGCAAGAGGTTATTCAGCAATAACATCTAAGGAGTCATTTTAGAGCTATGAGTTTGGTTCAATTTTCCCTCCTTATGGTTGAGATTCTCACAAACTGCTATCTCTCTGATCCAGGAACTTTTTGGGGATCCATAGCAGAAGACATTGAAGCAGTAGAAACCCCAACTGGTTTTCAGGGTATAACAACTTACAGCAGAACTTTGATAAATCACTAGCTTACATTACAATGAACATCATCTGGTTTGATTGTTTTGGCAGGTCTTATATCATGGCTTTTTCTCCCTGCAATTGCTACTGGGATGTTTCTCCACGTTCCGGTAATGCCACTTTTAAGATGTGACATATATGAAGGATGGAGTCATTTAGGCCATCTAAATATGATGTTTTTGCTCATCGTCAATGGGAAATCTTATGCAATTACTTTTTTTTTTCAGGGGGAGTACTTGTACATCGGAGCCGGTCTGTTTACGATTGTATTTTGCATCATTGAGATGGATAAGCCAGACAAACCCCACAACTTTGAGCCTCAGATATACAACATGGAGAGGGGAGCTCGTGACAAGTTGATTGCTGACTACAATACCATGAACATTTGGGATTTCAATGAGAAATATGGAGATCTATGGGATTTCACTGTGACTGTGAAGAAGGAAGATATAATGAAGAGATGATTGATGTTCTTTAAATTCCACCATAATGGGAATTCTCAACCAACTTGTGGATGAAAGGTTAGCTAATTTTCTAAGGCCTCTTTTAATATTCTCCAATTCTCTATGTTGTCCTTTCTTTCTGCATTGTCCTTTTGACTTCCTTGTTTATATATTAGGCGTTGTAATTGTAAATTCAGAAGCCAATGGGAACACATAATTTTATTAGATTTTCTTAAATGGTGTACAAATTACATAAGATATGCAGCATGTACCTATTTGTCAGCTCTGCTTCTCCTTAAGAATAAGAACAAGTGACACAAAATCAAATATTGCTGCTCATCCTGGTGCATGTTGTCCTCTTCCAATTAAAATGGATAAGAGTTTTGGTCATTGTTTGGTGGATTGAGACTGAACTTTTTAAAATGAACAATAACCCAATATATTGTGTCTTATAAGTCCCACCTAAATGGGTGGAATTCATGAAAATTGATTTGGACTCAACTTCAATCCTATCCAATTCAAGCCGGGCACTACTTCCTGTCACGGTAAAAGCGTTCTAAACCATAAAAAAAACTAAGACCCATATATATCGTTTCTGTTGGCTTTGGTTTTCAGCTTTGCAAGACACTATTTGTACCAAATATTATTTTTTTCATTTGGTTTTTAAATTCAAACCCATGTCCCATGACTATTATGTTATCTAGAAGCAGTCAAACAGTGGATGGAAATGTCAACTGTAAACTTAATGATCTTCTGTAAGAATTTTGGATCTGGTGGCCACCGTTGGCCCCAAAGAGAAAGACTTCTATTGGCGACCTCTCCCATACGGCACTCTATCTTGGCATCTACCGTCAACATTAATGCCAGGGAAATCATAATCAAACGCATGACTTCAATTTCTCACATTGACCCCAAAAAAAGACTTCAATTTCTCACAGATATTTTTCTTCTCTCAACTGTAATTAGCTTGAAAGGCACGTTATGGCAGAAATTTTCCAGCTCTTAGTGGTATTACCTCTGTCATCCAATTTAAACCTTTGTAGTAGTAGGTCAAGTAAGTCAATTTGCGTCTGCTTTGTGTTTTGGAAAGTAGGATCATTATTCAAATGGAGTATCACCTGGCATAAATAATTCATATTGCTTGTAGAATTTCTCTTATTGCCATTCAAATGGTAAAAGGGGATCGGGTGGTGGATGCGGAGGTGGAAGGTTTGCTCTTCGATATCCATGCTGTGACAAGAGAACTCCAGGAGGTGACTTTTACTTTTGCTCCTCGCAGCTGTAATACGGCTGCTCATGAGGTTG
This sequence comes from Prunus fruticosa, assembly GCA_018703695.1. Taxonomy (NCBI): domain Eukaryota; kingdom Viridiplantae; phylum Streptophyta; class Magnoliopsida; order Rosales; family Rosaceae; genus Prunus; species Prunus fruticosa. The sequence goes on from CM031917.1 coordinate 2,816,572, forward strand.
CGGCTTATGTTTGTAGGAATGGAGGTCTTTATTGGTGGGACTTTATGCCCCCTGAATGGTTGTTTAATACTTTGGCTTGTGAGGCCAATGTAAGTGTTCGACTTTAATGTTTTTAATAATACTATTGATTTGGAAAAAAAAAAAAAAATTGGAAGTTACTCAATTTAATTGGGGACTACCCAATTAAATGGAATGTTATTTAATTAGGTTGATAATTGATTTGATTCCTACGACAATTAGATATTTGATTTACCCTAATAAATCAAATCAATTTCTAAATAGGGGAAGAATAATTCTCTTCCATCTATGGAATTATTCCTCTGAAACCCTAGCTCCCAAGACCTCTATAAAAGGATGGCCACACACAAGGGTTGAGGTACGTCAGAATTACTACTAAAAACTTTGCATAAATTTCCCTTCACAAACCCTAGCCACCTCCTTTCTCTTCCTCTTTTACATAAGGCTCCGGAGCCACCGTTTTACCCCATAAACACATATATCTCCGTACCCTAGTTAGCTAGTGTTTTTCTTACAAAACTCTTGAACTAATTTAGGCATCGGAGGGCCTTTGGCCAACACCCCCCGGGTGTGGTCCTCTTAATTGTTCTATTTTGCAGGGAGAAAGAGGCGACGAAGAAGAAAGGGGAATCTTTTCAATCGAATATTCTCGTGGGGAAATTTGCTCCCACACTGTTAGTATGGAATATGAAGTATGCTAAGTCAATCGCTCAAACTCTCAACTGTTATGTTTCCTATTTACATCGGTGCACCAGATACTAAGTTATATCATGTTTTGATAAGAGTTTAAATTAAGTTATCCCTTGAAACCCAAAACCTTGTGGAATAAGGAAATGTTTTGAAGCCTATTAAGGGGTCCTATTTATTTCCTTTTTGGTGTGAACCAATTTGGTGGGCTTGGAAAATTAGTTAAGTCGGCCCTCGGTGGTGAGTAGAGATGACTTGACCTAGCCCTATATAAGCTTAAGACCTTACTCTCATCTAACACGTTCTCTAACCCTAATCTCATCATAAAGAGATAGCTGAAATAGATTCTAGAGAGAGCAGAAGTCTTGAGCCGTTCCTGTTCATGATGGGATTATTGCTACTGCGGTTGAATGAGTTCAGAGGTCGTGTACTCAAGAAAGATGGAGCCAGATATGTCTTTACATATTTCAAATTGTGTAAAAGATCATAAACACGCATATTAAAGAAATCTAACAGTTGGTATTAGAGCCTAGTTATTCACACACACTGAAAATCGTTTTTCAAGCATGCCTATTACGATTTCTTATTCTTGCTTATGTCATGATGAGTTTTTTGGTTATGTTTAAAATTTGAAGATGGATTAAACATGTTTTCTAAAATATTTAGAATATTAAAGAATCTTGAAAAGCATGTTTTGATTTGATTTTTCATATCTTCAAAACTTTAAACACGTTTTTGACCTATTAGACAACCTTAAAACCCTAAAAATGCCCATCTGTCATAGCATTGTAGTGAGTTATATTAATTAGGTCATTTCCTATTCAGAAAGGTATTTTGCGTCAAAAACGGACACCAAAACCCCATAAAACCTCATTATAAAGGACATGGTTCTTAGCAAGATTTCCAAAACTAATTTGCCTACACTTTTTGAGAGAAGTGATCAAAACAGCAAACTACATACTTAACAGAGTGCCTAGTAAGTCCGTGCCTAAGACACCTTTTGAAATTTGGACAACCAAAAAGCCTAGCCTACGACATCTTCATGTATGGGGTTGCAAGGCTGAAGCTATAATTTATAACCCTTAATAAAAGAAGCTCGATCCTAAAACGATTAGCTGTCATTTAGATCGCTAAACTGCATAAATAATTTATATTGTTAGTATTGAATATGAAGTATGCTAAGTCAGTTGCTCAAACTCTCAACTGTTATATTTCCTATTTAGATTGGTGCACTAGATACTAAGTTATATCATGTTTTGATAAGAATTTAAATTAAGTTATACCTTGAGACCCAAAACCTTGTGGAATAAGGAAAGGTTTTGAAGCCTATTAAAGAGTCCTATTTATTTCCTTTTTCGCATGAACCGATTTGGTGGGCTTGGAAAATTAGTCAAGTCGGCCCTCGGTGATGAGTATAGACGACTTGACCTAGCCTTATATAAGCTTAAGGCCCTGCTCTCATCAGATACGTTCTCTAACCCTAATCTCATAATAAAGAGAGAGCTGAAACATATTCTGAAAGAAAGCAGAAGTCTTGAGCCGTTCCTGTTCTTGTTGGGATTATTGCTGCTACGTTTGAATGAGTTCAAATGTCGTGTACTCAAGAAAAATGGTGTCAGGTATGTCTTTATATATTTCAAATTGTGTGAAAGACCATGAACACGCATATTAAAGAAATCTAACATCCCCTGTTCCTAACAAAACCCATTAAGTCTTAACAATTCAGTGGTTCTACTATCATAGGAGGTTCTGATCAGAAATCCGAACTTTATTATAATTTATATCCACTTGATCTGAACAAAACAAATCATATTAACAAATCCACTGGATTATGGTTATGGATTAATGACTAGACGGATTGACCTGGCTGACTAGAAAAATTGTATAAGTTGGAAAAGATTTATGTGGTGGGGCCCTGATCCAATTGACGATTGGAAATAGATCACTACACTGTACAGAAGCATCTTTTGACTACAATTTTGACAAGACAATACATTACATTACATATATGTACATGTAGATCTAATTCAGAGACAAAACAAAGAGCAAGAACCAGAAAAGAAGAAGAAGAAAAAAAAATGAGTACCAAACCCATGTGCATCTCTTCTGCCCTGCTCTTCTTCCTCTCCTACCATCTCTTTCTTCACCATTCACAAGCTCAAATAGTATCAAGACCAGTCACTGAAGGCTACACCTGCACAGCCAACCAGAGCAGCTATCCATGCCAAACCTATGTCTTTTACAGAGCCTCGGCTCCTGACTTCCTTGACCTTGCCACCATAGGTGACCTCTTCTCTGTTAGCCGCTTCATGATTTCAAAACCAAGCAACATCTCCTCCTCAAACGCAACTCTCGTCCCTGGTCAGCCTCTCTTTATCCCAATCCCTTGTTCCTGCAATTCTCCCAACGCCACCATGACCATTTCTTATGCCAATCTCTCAGTCACAATCAAATCAGGTGACACTTTTTTCCGCCTCTCAAGCCGCAGCTTTCAAAACCTCACCACATACCAATCTGTTGAGCTTGTTAACCCTGATCTTGTGGCTACCAACTTGACAATTGGTGTCACTGCATATTTTCCAATCTTTTGCAAGTGCCCAAACAGAACCCTGTTGCAGAACCAAGTCAATTATCTCATCTCCTATGTGTTTCAGCCTTCTGATAACATATCAGCAGTTGCTTCACTGTTTGGGGTGCAGGCAAAATCTATAACTGATGTTAATGGCAATAACATTCAGCCTTTTGACACCATTTTTGTACCAGTGACTCAGCTTCCAGAGCTTTCACAGCCTGATGTTACTCCTTCTGCTGCAACTTCTGTGAAGACTGAGAGGAAAGGGTTAATTAGAGGATTGGCAATTGGATTGGGGATCACTGGGTTTTTGTTGATTTTGGTTGTTGGGTTTTCAATTTACAGAGATGGTAAGTTGAAAAAGAGGGTAGGTAGGAAGGGAGATGAGGAGAAGGAGAACCAGGTTCTGTATAGGAGCAAGCAGGGATCTAAGAAGTCAAAGGAAATGGAGGTGAGTTTGATGGCTGATGTTTCAGATTGCTTGGACAAGTACAGAGTGTTTGGAATTGAAGACTTGAGAGAGGCTACAAATGGATTCAGAGAGAGTAGCTTGATTGAAGGCTCTGTGTACAGAGGTTCCATTAATGGAGAGCTCTATGCCATCAAGAAGATGAAGTGGAATGCCTATGAGGAGCTCAAGATCTTACAAAAGGTAATTTAACTTTTTGCTTTTGTTTTTCTTTTTACCCTTTGTTTGGTTCACACAGGGTTCGTAAGTTGTTTATCTTTTGATTAATAATTAGTAGTACAATTAGGGTTCGTAAGCATGTTTAGGCTGGTAGGTACAAGAACAGAGTCACAAATAGTGGAAGATGCAGAATTGTTTGAGGAAAAGGTTGAATCATTCCAAAAGATTAAGGATGCAGAATAGGACAGCTGTTAAAAAACCTCATTATAAAATTGCTCGGTTGCTAATATTCAATTATTACTGCTAATATAAATATGGTTAGGTAATCTGGTAACGTGAATTGTCTGCTTATTAGGTTTTTCTATTATTATTATTTTAAGTATTGAAATATTGTATCTCATTTGGTAGGAAGCTTCGAAATATTACTTAGGCTCAACGCATACCACAGAAGAAAACAATGCTAGAAAATTTGTTCGCCATCAGTGGTGTCACATTTGGGTCCATTTCAATATTGAATATGCTCAAATAGAGAAAGAAATATTCATATATATATATAAATATATGGCGTATACACCAGGATGTCCATATAGGAGAAAATCTATAGACATATATATTGGAAAATGGTGATGAGCTTTATAGATAAAATGAAGGGCTTTTAATTAATAAGCTCATTTTAGCGACATATTATATAATTACCCATATAGAACCTATTTGGAGGAAAAAACTCAAAATTAGTTAGTTGTCATTTTCTAATTGGTTCTTAGTGTGTTAAAAAATTTCTAAAATCAATTAGAAAATTACCAGTGGTTAATTTTGAATTTTCTCCTCTAAATAGGCTCTAAGTAATTATATAATATATCATGCTAAAATGGACTTTTTGCTAAAAACATGAAGTCAAATATTGTGTTCATTGGACTTTTAATGAAGTCAAATATTGTGTTCATAAACAATGTGCAGAAACTTCCAAACGTGCCCTTGCAATTTTTTTTCCTAGTCATTCTTTTTGGTTCAATAGTTGGATTTGGACGGTATGTACTTGGTTGGGAATCATTTTTATAATAATAGGCTGACTAAGGTCAAAGGGGACATTTCCTTGCCCTTGTATGCTTCTGGTCAGAAGAATTGAATTAGACTGTTTAGATAAAAGTCCAGGCTTGGAGTTGAAGGCCCAATCTTCATGAGTATGGGCCTTGCACTAATTTCCCTCCCAGAAAAAATAAATAAACCCAACAAAATTTGAAGATTATTTTCCCTTAATTCACTATTCTTGGCCAAATTTAGGAGTTATAATTGACAAAACAATGGGTTTCAAATTTTGTAGGTAAACCATGGAAATCTGGTGAAGCTAGAGGGCTTCTGCATAGACCATGAGGATGATTGTTGCTATCTAATTTACGAGTTTGTCGAAAATGGTTCTCTATATTCATGGCTGCATGAAAACCGGAATGAAAAATTGGGTTGGAAAACAAGGCTGCGAGTTGCTATTGATGTTGCTAATGGTCTCCAATACATTCATGAGCACACAAGGCCAAAGGTTGTGCACAAAGACATCAAGAGCAGCAATATTCTTTTAGACTCAAACATGAGAGCCAAAATAGCCAATTTTGGGCTAGCAAAGACTGGTTGCAATGCCATAACAATGCACATTGTTGGAACTCAAGGCTACATTGCACCGGAGTATCTAGCTGATGGGGTGGTGTCAACAAAAATGGATGTGTTCTCTTTCGGGGTGGTTTTGCTCGAGCTTGTTTCGGGGAAGCCGGCTATTGATGAAGAAGGGAATGTTTTGTGGGCAAGCGCTGGTAGGATTTTGGAGGGGAATGAGGAAGAGAAGGCAAGGAAATTGCATGAGTGGGTGGACAGGGAACTCTTCTTGGAGTCTTGCTCAATGGAAAGCATAGTGAATGTTGTGACTGTTGCCATTGCTTGTGTGCATAGAGAGCCTTCAAAAAGGCCAAGTATGGTGGACATTGTTTATGCCTTGTGCAAGAGTGATGATTTGTTTTTTGACATCTCCGACGATGGATCATCGGCTCCCCCAGTACGAGCAAGGTGAATCCTGATGAACTAAGCGATTCCTTCTTTTTGTTTTATTTTTTCCTTTCTCGTTTAGAGAAAGAAAGAGTCGAATTCTCATCATAAATACGAGTGTGTAGTATCGTCTATATAGTTTCGCACCTATTTTAATTTGCTAGTAAAGACAATGTACAAGGAAAAATAAACCATGAGCAGTAAAAGTTTGAGTCACATTTTGTACCTGTAAACAAAATAAATCTGTTTCTACTCGTAACATTTTCGTCATGGTGACATATGTAGCTGGTGACACGGGATACAGAGTTTTACTTTATAGCAGCAAAGAATATGTCAGAGAAACGACCAAATCCAACAACTGAAGGAAGCCTATGAACCAAGTGGGGCAAGGAAAGTGAAAAGGACAGGACCCAGCTCTAGCCTCTCAGCTTCCTAAAACCTGACTGTTGATTTGAGTTATATCAGCGAAGAAATAACAGGGTTGGGGGAACCTAATAGCTGGGAAAGAGAAGCATTAGGTGCCAAAATTCTAATTTAAGTCCCATTGAATTACCAAGAACACAGCAAGAGTATAGGAAGTATGAACTCTTTGGTCCAGTTGATCACGTCACTTGTCCGGCACACACAAATAAAAAGACTTACGTATTGAGATTAGACAAGTGTGAGATACAATGTGTGACTGGACATGTGATATGATTCATTCACTGGACCAAATAATTGTGCTAGCTAGTATAGGAGGTCACTCTCCAACCACATCAACTTTTCAAAATTACAAATCTAGCATTCAATCATGTTCAAAAAGCTGAAACCCCAATTGGCACTTTGTTTCTGTTTGGTACAAGATAAGGCATGGTCCTAGAAACTCCTAGTGAGTGGGTTGTCACAGTGGTCCTTGTTCTTCAATGAGTGTGAGAACTTGTTTGTTCCATTTTAGTCTGTTTTAGATAGCTGCTAAAACATCCTTATTAGGAGACTATTACAATTATCTTAGTTGCAACTTTTCAAATGAGATTCTAAAATAATAGGATTCTTTACATTTGGATTAGGCTTATTTATATTAATGCCACTTGAAACTACGGTCAAATCTCACGTAGCCCCTCCAAATTTAAAGTAGCCCACTTATCCCACTTGACCGTGGTTTGGTGACTCACTTTGCCCCATGCCGTTAACTTCATCCAAAAGTCTGTTAACTATGATGACGTGGTAATGGTATTTTTGTAATCTCATACACATGAATCATTATCCACCAATTAAAAAGGTGATGTGGCAAGTAGAACCCACCTTCACATAAAATAAGAATATAATTAAATATTCTAATGATTAAAACTAATTTAAAATTTAAAATTTAAAAAAATTTAGACCCCAGCTGTAAGATTGATCGGTTCATAATTGTATATCATTTTGTACCTTTCTAACTTATGATTTTGTTATGTTTTTGAGTTAAACTTGTGCTTTTAATCCTTTTGTATTTATCTTTCAGTTAATTGAGATTTAGGTAACAATGATGGCTTTGGATAGGAAATGATGCAATTCATGCATGTTAAGGCCTGATTTGGGGTGAATGGAAGAAGAGCTTAAAGACAAACTAATTTTGGCTCCAGCCCTTGTCAGCCCAGTTTCGTAGGTCAACTTCTTGGCCTTGGATCATCATGCTATGGGGCTCGAATGAGGTGATGATCTTCATGAAAGTTGTTCCAATGGGTGTGTACTATAACATATCCAAATTTCAGCCCAATTGGACTTATGTGGAGTGCTTAGCCCGTCCAACACTCAGCCTTACTCAGGAGGATTCCAGCTGCCAGCTTTTTGCCATGTGCCTCCTTTTAGCCATGTGCCTCACCCTAGCTATAACTGACTTTGTACTCAACATAATGAGTGATGTGGGGAGGCATTCCAGCTATGAAAGTCTAAAAGAGTATATTTGTGAAGACAAAAATACATCATGGCAAAGGGGACAAGGAAGAGACAAAGGTTAAAGTGTCATGGTGGAAAGGAGAGAGAGAAGAATGAGGAATGATGAGATGCATTTTGCTTCAGCCTTTGAACATGGGAATTGAATTGACAGATCACTTTGGAGCTGGAGATCAGCTTTTGAGCTACTAAAGAGAAGCATGTGCATGCATGTGAAGCAAAAGAATGAAATGAAATGAAATGAAGTCAATTCCAGTCCCTATTTTCGGCAGCCAACTTGCAGTGGCCAAAACATACACTTATACTGCTCCGATGTGAATACTTTCTTCATAGAAGTTGTTCACATGGGTATCTAGTATAACATATCCAAATTTGAGCCCCATTGGATACGTTTTGAAACCTCAAGCCTTCCTACACCAAGTCTGGTTCAGAAGAATCATTTTTCAGCAAGTAAAAGACAACCACATGGGTTGGCAGCAAAAGGGCAGCCACAACTGATCACCTTTGAACCCATGTGAAGAAAGCTTGATCTGCAGCAGCAAATGATGAAGGATGGTGTGGGAATTCATCATGATGTTCCTTCCTCTTAGCCCTATAAATAGAGAAGCCTTTAAGCTTCAAAACACACCCCAAGGGGGGGAACTCTCAAACATTTCTCTAGAGCTCCCTTCCTTTCTCTCTCTCAAATTCTCTTAGTTTCCTTTCAAGTTGTCAATTGTTGTAACAAAATGAGTTTACTAAATTTTCCTTCAAGTTTTCTTAGTTCCACTTTACTTTTATTTGTAATGTACATTCTTTCTTAAGTATTCAAGTTTAATTAGTTTCCAAGTTTCAATTGTGGTTTTTGTTCTTATTCATTATGCTTATAAGTTAATATGCTAGTTTGAATGATTGATCACCATTTAGGTTTGCATGTTAGCTATCTTGGTTTGAATTAAGAGTATACACCATGCTTTAATTCGAATTGAACTATGAATAGGAATAGTATGTATAGACATTTTCAACACCAGGGATTAGATACATGCTTGGTTGTTTGAATTGTTATTCTATGCTTAATGGGTTCCTAATGCTTAATTTTAGGTTAGACAGCAAATGATCAAATTAGGGAATTAGGAACACAAGGTTTTGACCAAACACCATGGCTTAATCATACTTTAGCTAGAATCAATCCGTTAATCTAATTGAACTTGAGAACTTATTTGCTTGAGTTATTTCTTTTATTTCTTATTTTATTTATTTTCTTTTTCATTTCTATTTTGTGTAGGGGAAACAAATTGGATCATTCAATCACCAATCCTCGTGGGATCGACCTCGCACTTACATATGCTATACTACCAAACGGCTCGTGCACTTACGAGTATCACAAGTTGAGGATGCAGCTGAATCGACGCAACAAAGATCCCATATCGACCAATGGAGATGAGGTGATGTGCCTTATATGTACATGCTCGCCTCCATCTAGCACGAGGGTTTTTGGGAGCTCACTGACTTCAGAGTCATGGGAACTCTGAAGTTAAGCGAGTTGGGGCCGAGGCAATCCCAAGATGGGTGACCCACTGGGAAGTTGGTCGTGAGTTCCTAGAAACAAAACCGGATGAGGGCAAAGAGGGGGGCCCAAAGCGAACAATATCGTGCTACGCGGAGCCGATCCCTGGGATGTGACACCAGCCGCCCCAATCCTCAACCTTCATCCACACACACCCTTCTCCTCTCCTGCAAATACCCTTGGAAGAAACAAACCCATCTCAACCTCATCTTAGCCTCCCCAACCATCGTCCCTCCTCTTCCCTTGACCAACCATAACAACAGTCACCCCTACCCCATCTCAAGAACCATCCCCATCCTCAACCCCAGCTCAACCCACCACCACCCCTTCCTCCACATCCACCGAACAGACCCCAAACCACATATGATTAATTAAAATAAGATAACTGAGAGATTACATGATAAATTAACTCACAGTCCACAACCCTTCCTAAACATTTTGTTGCATCAATGCTCTTTACCTTAAGGTGGACTTGGGCGAACTTTTTCCACGAAAAATAGACATTTTCGTAGTCTCTGTGTGGTCAAGTATTTTGAAGGAGGAGTGCAATCAATCTCAGCTCCCTTGTGGGTATGGGCATTATAATTGAACTGCTTGCCAAACATTTGATGTTGGTTGTTCGAAGGTGGAATGTTGGGCAAGGGAAATTTTGGGGTCGGTTTGGTAAAATCTTAGCAAGGGGTGGTGATGGGCTGGGCTTGGGTTGAGGATGGGGATGGGTTCGTGAGATGAGGTGGGGGTGTCTGTTGTTGTGGCTGGTCAAGGGAGAAGGAGGGACGGTGGTTGGGGAGGTTGAGATGGGGATGGGATGGGTTTGTTTCTTCCCAGGGTATTTGCAAGAGAAGAGAATGGTGTGTGTGGATGGAGGTTGAGGATTGGGGGTGGCTGGGGTCTAAATTATTTTTTAATGTTTTATTTTAATTTTTAATTTAGTTTTAATCATTAGAATATTTAATTATATTCTTATCTATGTGGAGGTGGGCTCTACTTGCCACATCACTCTCTTAATTGGTGGATAATGATCCATGTGTATGAGATTATAAAAATATCCTTGCCACGTCATCATAGTTAACAGACTCCTAGATGGAGTTAATGGTGGATGGCAAAGTGGATCACCAAACCACAGTTAAGCGAGCTAAATAGGCCACTTTAAGTTTTAGGGGAGGAGGGCAATATGAGATTTGACCTTAATTTCAAGAGGTATTAGTATAAATAAGCCTTTGGATTAAACCCTTATTTGAAGCTTAAATCAACATAAAATTTTGATCTTAAGCATATATAAGACTTTTAACTTAGTTTGATATCCTCTATGGGTGTGGGAAAAAAAAAATTTGAGGAGTCCTAATTGATTATTTTGTTGTACCATCAACTAACCAAGAATTTTTCTTTCATACAAATAATATTATATTTTTATTTAATCTAAATTACATGGAGGGAGATTGGAAATTGGAAATTGGATGTATAATGAAAGAGCATATATATTCTAGCCGATTTAATTAAGCTCTTAAGTCTTTTTTTAATTTAAAATGAATAGCTCATGTTTGACTTAGAATTAATGATTATCAACACTAAAGCGTAATTTATTCGTGCATGTCGAATCAAAAAGCTTTTCTTATTATGAATGGTCTTTTTAAATTTATTATGTTACTTTATGTTAGTGATCCATTATTTCCCTCGTGCTTCGTGCTTCAACAATTCACCTCCTCCACTCACTTGAGTTGCCATTATCTGCGTGCCCATTTCATGTATCATTTTCGTGATGTCGATCAATCAGTGGAATGACAAAAACCATAAAGAGAGACGAGTGACAAGTTGAAAACAGAAACCATGTGACTGATTCGTCAATTCAATGTATCATCGGGTGAAGATTCAATCGTATATTAAAGAAAGTTTCAAAGATTCATAATATTAGTACACCCCAAAAAACGAGAAGGGATTTCTAATGTTCATAAAATAGGCCACGTGATCCAAACATGTATCTTATATTAGACTTCTGTGAATTGCAGATTGGTCATAAGTTTTGTATAAGATATATTATATATATATATATAAGTTTAATGATAATAATCTTATCCATCTCATACCACTTAAGGCTGAATTAGATCAGTTAGTTAGAGTAGTGAGTTCGCGTTCTTGCACTCAAATTCGAGTCACTCTCTCTAACTTTACTTGTATTAAAAAACCACTTAAGACTTATGGGCATCTAAATTTCCATGCAACAAAATGTTCAATAGAACCCCATATATGAAATTTGTTGAAATTTTCTTATTCAATCGTATATTCTATGAAATCTTTTTGTGAAAAATAAAATCACATCATTATTCATATATGGATTGCCATGTCAAATAAGTAAATTTTTTCTTCTTCTTATAAAATAGAAAATATCATGTCATGCAATCCAATCCTCAAACAACAAACATATCATGACATTATCTTTACAAAACAAAAAAAAAATAAAAAAAAAATCTTTTTGCTGTTCTTGTTTGACTTAATGCATTAAAAAAAAAAACAAACAAAACTTCCAAAGGTGACTGACTAGTGGTCATTACTTAAACTTGAAGCACTGTGGGTTTCCAAAGAGCTGACAAGGACTGTAAGTTTGCAAGGACTTTGAGAGGGACCAGGTGGTCCATGTTGGAGCCTCGTGTAGATTACCAAAAGCCTGTTAATATTGAAAAAGACAGCTCAGACTTTAATGAATCTCGCTTTTCTCTCACTGTTCTCACTTTTCTTTGTGTTGCTGCTGCCTTTGTGTTCTGTCTCCTCGTCGGCCCCAGTTTCTCTCTTCCGAACCTTAAAACTCAAACATCGCTGACACTAAACACACAAATGGTTGTGAGTCAGTTGCATAGCTTGCAGCTATGCGTTTTGCCTGGTCGGGTTCCTCCTTCACCCAACCGTTTTTCTTCGTCAAAGAGGTATTTGCTCTTCATCTTTTCAATTACCAAAGTGGCAGTTCTTCTTGATGCCATTTTGGCTTTCTTTGTGTGTTTCTGTGACAGTGTGTGTGTATTTGATTATACGGCATTGGCATTCATATGAAAATTTTAGTGCGGTTGGTTTTCTGGACATTCAAGATCAAAAGGGTTTATGTGCTGGTTTATGAATTAGTTTCTTGTTGCTGCTATATGCTTTGACCAAACTAATTGCAACCCCATCACTTGGTTGTTGGTTGGTGTTCTGGGTAGATTTTAATCTTTTTAATTATTTGGGAACTGGGGAGTGCTTGAAATTCTTAGCAGGTGAGGTGAATGTTATGCGAACCAAGATATTTCAGGTTTTTACCTATTGGGTAATGCCAAATTCTGTGATAAATAAAAGTGTGAACTTGTTGGAGTTGGTAGTTTGGTAGACAAAGGGAGTGTGTTGGTTTGCCTAGAAGGAATTCAATTTTTTTTATGTTACTAAGTTTACCTGGATGGAGCTGAAGTATGGTGGCAAGGGCAAGGGAGTGATCATCATGAATTTCTTGAGGACTTCTCTAGGTTTCGGTTTGCCTTTCCTTTGCAGAATGACATACTGGATTTCATTGATAATCTAAATATTTTGGCTCAAAAGTTTTACTATTCCGCGGATCTTGAATGAAATGCTCAGCATAAGCTACCTTGTTATTTTGGCTAAGTACTAGTTTACTAATTGCCTTTCGCATGCTTTGGTTTCTGTCGTACAGTGACATTCACATCGTTGCCTGCTTGGATTTTGGAAGTATGCATTCTTCCTGTAGAGTAGGAGCTTATTGATGAGAATGATTAGTTAATGTCTGATGTTACACACATAAATGTCTCATGGTTGAGTTCCATTTTATAATTGCTGATCAAACTGCTAGGTAGTTGAGGAACCAGTATGCAGGAATATCAGATTTAGTTTTTGCACGAAGTGATTAATTATATAGTTTTATGTATGAAAGCTTTCCTATTTCTGTCTGAAGCGTATTGTGTGATAGTACCATTTTATGTAACAGAGGGAAATTGTAATTTAGAATGCATTTGCTCATGTCTGTTTTTGTACAATGTACTATATGTTACACGTACTGGAGCAAGTATTGAAGTATAGTTATCCTGAATTTGAGTGTAGATAAGCCATATGATGCTAACTTTGACACAATACTTCTCAGGAAATCAATGCCATGCCAATTTTGGTGGATAAAATCTTCATCTTTACATGCAAGTAATTTCATAGTACAAAACAGAGGTGAGAATTAGCTGTCTATACTAATAAGATTTTGGAATGTTGTATGTTTATTTTATCAAGTACGAAAGCATTGGTATTTGGTTTAAGAAATTGTCAAGCTTCTTATATGAAGTTGAGGTCCATGATTCACATGAGGAAGGGAGTTGGATTACTTTGCCAATTATTAATTTTTAAATTAGTTTATCACTATGTAGAGGACTTACCTCAACAATCTCAACAATTTGATGCTATTTTTGTTTTACAAGAACACAATTTATTGAAAAAAATAATTACAGATCAGAGGATATTATGTCCACTGAAAACAGAGATGAAAGTATTACATGCACTGAAACTTATTTTGAAAAACAGCAACCCTCAAATCTGGAAAAATTGTAAAGAAAGGTACACCCTGAGATTCTGTAGAGACTGAAGCCCATAATGATCCCCAAAAATGAACTCTATTTCACAAATTCTCCACCTCTTCACCCCTACAGCTGTCAAAGTTCTCTTTTCTTTCCAACCAAATCACCCAAAACACAGCCAAAGATCAGGTCTATTAATTGGCTTTATATTCTGATGATTCCCTAGGGAATATTTTGCATTCTTTTATATTTCACACATATTGTGATTATTTTTGTTACAGGAAAATGTGAGGTCAGTTCTCAAAGGGCAGGAAATAAGTTAGGTTCCACTGTGTATATAAATGTTGCAGATGATTCGAATGACAAACTCCCTAGTACAGATCAGATTAATATTTCTCAGGTGAGCATTTGATGTAAGCTTTCTTCTTATTCTTTTATTTTTATAATTATTTTTAATGACAATAGCATTAGATGTATGAATCTGCTAAAAGAAAATTGTCATTATTTTTTGTTGCATGGGATCCTTGGTTTAATCTTCATAGCTATAAGCACAAGAATAAAGTTCCTTTATGTTTGGGAAATCTCTCTTTACCATAATGAGAACATGCCTATATAAGAAAGGGATGTTACAATGGCACACAATACTTACAAATTGATAACTACAAGTTAAAGAGCAGTGATACTTGATACTTGCAAAGCTCTTTTCACTGCTCTCAATAATTTATGTGTTCTGGCTGGCCCTTGCATTGTTCTCTGCTTCAACAATGACAGTACCAAATAAGGCTAAATTTTGAGCACAAATCATTACAAGGCTTGATAATATTTCAGAAAAACCATGCCATTGCAGTGTGATGCAGGACCTAAATTTATTAGTTTCCTAATATATTTGTTAGTTTCCTAGATTCTCTAGTTTTTCAAATTCTAGTAGGATTTCTACTTTTCCAGATTTCCAGATTTCTAGTTTTAAGTTTCCTATTTTATTTGGGTTAGGATTTCTGTTTAAGCAAGGGATTTTTATCCTATTATGTCTAGGTTTTAGTTTGCTATAAATAACCCCGTGTAGTTCTTTAAAATTCAGATTTGGATATTGAGTAAACCTTCTCTTAAAACTATGTGATATCTGTCCTTTCTTCTCGGTTCTCTGATTTCGTTCCTTTCTTTCGTCCCTTCGATTTATATTTTCGTCTCCTCGACCTCCGATATTCTTCTTGTTCTACTGTTCTGCCCTTTCTTTCGTCTTTTCGATCTATATTTCCGTCTCCTCGATCTCTTATATTCTTCTATGTTCTATTGTTTGAGTGCTTAATCTAATACCTACGCGCTGTACGACATCAATTGGTAATTAGAGCCTTCCCTCACCTTCGCTTGCGTTTGCTCTCTACCATGGCACCCCAAACCGTGGCCAACCTTGAGGAACAATGCCATGCATTCCAAGACAAAGTTTCTGACGATATTGCTGGCATGGAAACCCAACTCTCCAAGCTCAGCGCTGACCTCAAAGAAGAGTCGGTACAGGCTCACAAACATCGTGCGACGATGGACCTTGCCATCAACAAACTCCAAGACTCCGTTCAAATGCTTATCAATCACTTTCGGCTTGGAACGACTGAGCCTTCTTCTACCTCAACAGTGCTCTCGAGTTCGTCTATGCCGCCGCCGAAAGGTGGCCTTCGTCCCAATCCACCGATGGATCAAAAACTCGAGGCCGTGCACAAGGTATTCCGAATCAGTCAACGGGACTATCGATTGGCATGCCCAAGGCTCAACTGGAGCCCATATTTTCGCTTGGTTCTATGCCACAGCCCAACCATACCCACCATACGATGGGTTCTCCTCTGGTTGACGACAACATTCCTGTCCCTACCCCGCCGCCCCGACCACACAACAAGAACTTCATGCATCGACACTTGGACAGTGACAACCTACTCTACTTTTTCTTCTTCTTGTAAAAGATGGCTAAAATGTCTGTATTCTGTTTTTTCTGGAATTTACACTTCAAGCTATACATACGAATTAAGCTTTTTTATTTACTAAATCATTCTTCATTTGCCCATGCAAGGTAAGACTCTTAGATTTGTGAGAAAATGCATATTGAAGTCTATGATTCACTAGTTATGCTTTCTTCCAAACCTCTTTGTATCACCCGTGTTTAGTCTTCTGTCAAGTTAACGACTTCTAAACAAAGCTTGTCCCCAGAATATATTTTGTTTGATTGCTCTCATAGCCGAATAAAAGCTTACACCACTTTCCATGTTCCTCTATTTAGTGAATTCACTTGTTTACTCTCTGTTACCAAGTATCTGTATCCATGATAACTTGTACAAACTAATTCTAATCTGAATCTTTTTAATCTGGTAGAACCTTCTGGCTTCAGATTTTTCACTTGATTAATGTCATGGTGCTGTTAGTATTTAGTAAATTTCTTGATAGAATTTGCTTTATGTGCAGGTTCACCTTGCTAAAGTCGCGATGGGATTGGTGTCCTTATATTTGTCAGTTAGACTGGCAAAGTCAAATGTTTTTAACACTTTCATTAAGATTGTCCAAGAGAAACTTCCCAGTGTTGTTCAAAATTTTGCGGCTGCCACCTTACCTTTTGCCTGTGTTTCTAATTCTTTGAATAAACCCATGCCTCTTGGGTTGGATGTGTCTTTGCCTTCATTTCAAGATATTAGGTGGAGCTTTGCCCGGTTATTGTATCTATTTAACATCCAACTTGAGAAAAATGTTGCCACGTAAGTGAATTATATAATTGTTTTTCCCCTTGTTCATAACCCTTCATCTTGTAATCATCTGGTTATTTTTCTGTTGAATTGTTAAGTTCATGTTTTGGTTTCTTTTTTAAGATTGTGTGGTATCAGATGTTAAGATATCAACCTGGCATTATTTCATCAACACGAGTGGACAATAGGGTAACTGAACTACTTTATTATTGCCTTCTTGTTTGAAGTAAAGATACAATGGCATAGATTTCAAGCACTTTGTTCAGTAAGTTACCAGAATAGGCAAGTATCCCAGTGAACTATGATTAGGGTCACTCGATCCAAAAGGTTCACTTTTATTCAAGCTAGTTTTGGCAAAAATGAAAGTGATATTAAAAATTTATGTAGAATAGATTATGATATTTTGATCCAGAAATTTCCTTCCATTTCATCCTGCCCCATAAAACATAGTTTAAAAGGTTTGCATCATATTCTTTTCCACACTAAATTTAATCTGTTGAATTTTATTAGTTGCTCAGCTCTATTGATTGTGCACTTATCTGGTTTGGTACTATTTAAAACTTGGCAGATTGGGAAGAAATTGGAATTTTGTAGAATCATGTAGGATTAGAAGGCCACGAATGATGCCCTCAGGGTGTACACACAATAATAATGATAAATGTTTTATCTTTTTTCCCTAATTCTTACTTGGGGGAGGTTTACATAATAGTGCGTTCTCTGACACTAAATGGTCAAAAGCATTCTGTGCTTGGGCGTATATAATCATGCAGAAGCTCCATAAAAGATGTATATTATTCAACGTGGATCTGTGTATGCTTCTGTGACAATCTAAAGTTTAATGATAAAATCAGCCTTCTGGTTAATTTCAGTTGTTGAATTGCAACATTGTTCCTCTGATTGTTCAAAAGTATTTTTTCTAATTCATCATTTCATGCATGTAATTTATTTGGCCTTTATGTTCTCATTTGACTGAATTATTTTGTAAATGTTTTCTAGGTTCTTTCTAGTGCTCCTGGTAGCATGCTTCTCATTTGTTATCATTGGTGGTTTCCTGTTCTTCAAGTTTAGGTAACCTATATTCCTTTCTAACAGCAGTTCTAATTACATTCACATGGTAAATGGCATTGTCTGCTTCATGTTGGTTTATGGTATTTCGTTATTTAGCCAAATTTCTTTTCTTCTAGCATCTAGAATATTAGATTGCTATACTTTGTTTTCCCATCAATCCATCTATCTCTTGAGCAACTTTGTTTGGTTGACAATCCATTTCGGTACTAGTCTTCTCAAGTGAATTTATTATTTCTGCATTTAATTCTCATGCTTGTTTGCAATCTGAATGCATTTCAAATTACACAGGGGTAGTAACGAGTCTTTAGAGGACTGCTTCTGGGAGGCTTGGGCATGTCTGTGTTCATCATCGACACATCTAAAAGTGTGATGGCGTTTTCTGATTTTCTGATTTGGTTCATTTGTCATAATTTTCACTTTTTTTCGTATTTAGTCATATGATTGTAAATACCATGTACTCTGCAGCAAAGAACACGCGTTGAACGTGTTATTGGTTTCATTCTTGCAATATGGGGTATATTATTTTACTCTCGCTTATTGAGCACAATGACTGAACAGTTCAGGGTAACTTCTTGAATCAATAAACATTATCGTACATCTAACATTATGTAGATTGCATCCTTGTGACCATCATTTGCACAGAATAATATGTACAGGCTCAGAGAAGGTGCACAAATGCAAGTTCTGGAGAGTGATCATATCATTATTTGTGGAGTGAATAGTCATCTTTCTTTCATACTAAAGCAACTAAACAAGTATCATGAATTTGCCGTCCGCTTAGGTACTGCTACAGCTAGGTAATCTAATTCTGTACTGCCAACAGAGGTTCTTATATCAGGATTGCATGGCTAAAGGCTTGTGTATATGTTCACAGGAGGCAGAGAATTCTTCTTATGTCGGATCTCCCAAGAAAGCAGATGGACAAGCTAGCTGACAATTTAGCCAAAGATCTTATTCATATTGATATCCTTACAAAGAGGTACGACTACTTAGAAATCATATAACTAAAGTCCTGTAATCTTGTAAAATTCATCTCTATCTAATGTTGCAATAAAAAGTTGTCAAAGTATTGGTATGATGGGCTTTGTGTTCTGATTCTTACATTGAGGTTCTACTGTTACAGTTGCAGCCTTAGTTTAACAAAATCATTTGAAAGAGCCGCTGCCAACAGGGCGCGTGCCATAATTATACTGCCAACAAAGGGAGATCGGTGAGAACTTGATCAACTTTTACTTCTATCTGAATAGTCATCTTAGAGTATACAAGGTTTTTGTCAAAGTTTATTTGGAATTGTATATCATTCCATTGGCAGTTATGAGCTATATTGAAAATGCCATTGAATTTTTTACCACATCGAAAATTTCCACTCTCTTGAACTTGTTTGACTTGACATCTTCCACTGTTTAGGTATGAAGTTGACACCGATGCTTTTTTATCTGTTCTGGCTCTTCAACCCATCCCCAATATGGAATCTGTCCCCACAATTGTTGAGGTATATCGCTAATCAATCTTTGCTCTGAACTATATTGTGAAAATCATGTCACATTGCCCTCCCCAATGAATGCAGGTCTCAAGTTCCAATACGTGTGAGCTCTTGAAGTCAATCTCAGGGTTAAAAGTAGAGCCTGTAGAAAATGGTGCATCCAAATTATTTGTTCAATGCTCTCGTCAAAAGGGACTGATAAAGATCTACAGGCACTTGCTTAATTATCGAAGTATGGTACAAGTCTCTCTTCAAGGAGAAACTAGTTTTTTCGTTAATACATTTACTACATTTTATTTTTTATTCCTCAATTATACATTTCTAAACATTGAATTGTTATTCAAGAGGATAAAGAATAATAGACATTCTCGAATGCTATTGTCAAGGTAATTTAGAATGGCCATTCCAAATTCATGTGTTGGTTTGGTTCAGATTACCGAATGCAATTAGCAGTAGGTCCTTTACTATTGGTTACATAAGCAATATATATTTTAAGATTTTGGATATGGGAGAGTTCCAATAAAACTACTCTTTAAGTTTTATTTGAACTAAATATTGGTGGAACCATTAATGATATGTTTAATAAAACATTTGGTGCTTTATTCAGTAAACTTTTTTTTATGTATTTTAGGACTTTTTTGATATATTGAGAATGGGGAGATTCTTGTAACCATTTTTGAAATATCATTCCCTATTGAATTTACAAAACATTATGGATATGAAGATCCAGCTTGTACATAACCTTTCAACTCATTTTCGTCTTAAAATCTAACCATGAGAGAGAGAGAGAGAATTGTGGTGTTGTGTAATTCTCAACCTCTTGTTATTCCACGTGGCACTAAGTTATCTTCTGCCTGTGATGCTTTGGTATGCTTGTTTTTATATATGTTTGATGTTATTTTCCCATTAGAGGGAGAGTGAAAATTATTTAAGTAAAAGGACAAAGATTAACAATCAACATTCGCAAAATTACAGATGAAATGCCTTAGTTTTTGTTGATAATTTCTCCCATAATATATTTACTTCTGTGGATGATTCCATACTTTTAGACCCTAATATCTTTATAAAAATGAATTGAAATGTTTGGTTTGAACCGATGCACTAGAACTTTGATCTATCAACTCAGACATGGATGCGTGTAGTTGTTCTTATTTGTGGTGGCAATTTTTACATTAGGTTGGTTTTATTGTTAGGTAATTGGAACCATCTCCCTGTTCAGCTCTGAGATGGCACACTAATTAATATCATTTCTACTCATTGCAGAAAATGTATTTAATCTTTGCAGTTTTCCAAGTCTAGCAGGGCTTAAGTATAGGAGAGTACGGCATGGGTTTCAAGAGGTATTACCTGCCTAATGTAATTCTGCTAGTGTAAAATTTATTGCAGTTGGCTGATTTTATTCTTCCTCTGACTGGATATCCCTTCAGGCAGTTGTTTGTGGGCTTTATAGGAACGGGAAGATAGACTTCCACCCTTATGACGATGAAATCTTGCAGGAAACTGACAAAGTATGAGAAGTTCTCGACTTAATTTAAACCAATAGCTCTGAAATTTCTTATGACATGTGAAAATTTGAATCATGAACACAATGTCAGTTAAAGTTTCTTTTGTTAATATCTCTAGAAACTGATGGTTCACAAAATTTTTAACTTTCACCAGTTCCTATTTTATTTATCATGACTGGACAGTTAGACAAAACTACTATTAATTTAATAGTTACAAAAATAGAAGAAAGAACTAAGAGGATCATGGAAGCCTGACCGGATTCACTGTGTGACTGGTTCATTTGTTTTGGTATTTGCATTATGCTGTTTGCTGGCTGACTGGGTTGTGGTTAACCATCATTTTCAGCTATCTGTCTATGAAATGTTCTGCATTGATGAAACTGTTAAATTCCTTCAATAGTTTTATTTGTGAATTCTCAACGTTGTGCACTTTCCTCATGTAGGTATTGTTTGTGGCACCTGTTAATGGGACTAAGAAACCACATGTTGCTTATTCAAATGTTGTGAGAGAAATAGGCAATGCTAATGAAAATTTGGAAGATCAAGAAAAGAATGGTAGTACCCAATCGCATGCTTTACAATTGAAAACACGACTGGATAACATTGTAAGGCGTCCCAATAAACCAGGTTCCAAGGTGCGACTTTACTACGACATAATTGCTTGAAGGCCACCAGGGCTTGAAAGATTTGGTTTCGAAATCTGAATTCTCTTATAATGCAGGGCTCAGACTGGACCTTAGGACCAAAAGAATTTATACTTCTGCTTGGATGGCGCCCCGACATCATAGAAATGATTGAAGAATATGACAATTATCTTGGACCTGGCAGTGTCGTGGTATGTTCTTATCTCCTGGGAATCTTGTTGTGAGTCCTATATGCATTGAGTAAGCATTCAGCAACTCTTGCCTTGAACTGTAAAAACTTAGCACAGCTACTTGCTACTTACTCAAGTACATGTATGATGAAGGCTTTCAAATTGTAAATGAATCAATGGGGAAGGGATTGAGGAACTTCATGGATTCTGGGAAATTTTCTCCACCTTGAGGAAAGCATGACAGAGACTAAGAGGCATGTAGCCTAATTGGAGTACTTTTGAGATGTATCCCTATACTTTTTGCTATTACGTTTTTCAGCATGTAGCCTAAGATGCATTTCCTCATCAACTGGTTTACAATCGGAGTTGTTGTTCTATATATAATTGTATATGGATGTTAAATCTGACGCCTTCATGAGCTGTCATTGTTATAAATTCTGACACTTGATGAAAGATAATTTTCATTGATCACTTAGCTAAGTTTCTAGACATAACATCACTCTTAATTTATCATCTTTATGCATGCAGGAAATTTTATCGGATGTACCATTAGATGACAGAAATAGGGCAAGACAAGTTTCTGGTCAAGGCAAACTCAAAAACGTCAAGGTTTCTCATAGGGTACTACCTCACTCTTTCAACCTAGAGAGTTGAACCTTCTCTGCCGTTATCTTTGTTGCTTTATAATTAGTTTTTGTTGAAGTCTCCTTTTTCCCTTCTAAAACTTCCTTTATTTATTTCCATATGCTGCAGATTGGGAATCCAATGAACTTTGACACCTTACAAGAAACCATAATGAATATCCAGAAGTCATTGAAGAAGAAAGATATTCCCTTGTCCATCGTTGTAATATCTGATAGAGAATGGCTTCTTGGAGGTGAACATACATGAATTCCCCCTTTTTCTTAGTTTTGTGTTGTTTCTATTAGCCTAAGGTCGCATTGCATTAAAGTATTCTCCCCTCAGATCCAACCAGGGCAGACAAGCAATCCGCATATTCTCTTCTTCTTGCTGAGAATATTTGCAACAAACTTCATGTAAAGGTAGGTCTAGTTCAGTTAAACATCAGTACCAGTCTTCATTTTCAATTTGTGAAATTCAGACTCTGAGTTTAGTTAATTAAATAGCTTTCACAATAACTAAGACATAATCTTCAATAGAGAAAGTAAAGTAACAAGGTTGTGGCGTTGCAGGTACAGAATTTAGTTGCCGAGATCGTGGACTCAAAATTGGGCAAACAAGTATACTTCAGCAGACTTTTGTCGATGTTTATGATTTCTACTTATATTTGTTCTCATTAGTGTTACTATTGAAATATTATACACCAAAAATTTCTGCAGATCACAAGAATTAAGCCGTCCCTGACTTACATTGCTGCAGAGGAAGTAATGAGCCTCGTAACAGCTCAAGGTCTTGAATCATTGTACTACACTTAGCTCTCGTAACATATATACCAGTCGTATTCCAAAATAACGAGTGATTGTCTGTTTGTGCATAACAGTTGCTGAGAACAGTGAACTAAATGAGGTGTGGAAAGACATTCTAAATGCAGAGGGTGATGAAATATATGTAAAGGTAAGTGCTTTTAATACTCAATTTTAATAGATTTTTCCAAGAAAAATAAAAGAAGGAATGAAGCATTAGGAGGGCTCGGTGACATTCGGTATGAGAGACATACTGATTTGGTTACATCCCAATTCGATGTCGTATTTTTTTTTTTTTCCTGCCAGAATATCCATCACAGCCTTGTATTTTATACTTTGCATGTGTTTGTTCTGACAGGATATAAGCCTCTATATTAAAGAGGGAGAGAATCCTTCATTCTTTGAGCTTGCCGAAAGAGCTCAATTACGGAAAGAAGTTGCAATAGGTTATGTGAAAGACAACAAGAAGGTAAAAACATCTTGATTTGGATTTGACTCTGAAATTGCTTTAGACTTCTCATACACGTCTTATGTGATGTTGCAGGTTATTAATCCAGATCCCAAGTCAGAACCCCTCTCCCTTGAGTCGACGGATTCATTAATAGTTATATCTGAACTTGAAGGAGAACAACCCATCCTTGTGTAGAAAGTACATTTGGTCTTCACTTTGTTGCCTGTCCCCATTGTTTTCATTGCTGCTATGTTTTTATGATTTCAAGCTGAAACTATCACCCAAACTTTCCTTTTAAAAATCTAAATCCCTTCTTAAATAGAAGCACTCATTTGTTTTGATAGTGAAAGTGTTCTCTGGGCTTGTACCATAGAAATGGCATTAAAACTGGAAGAGAATTGGAATAAAAGAAATCTGGAGGTTATGCCATAAACTACACCATTTTCAATAAACCATGAGCTGTTAAGGGAGTTGGAAGAATCAGCAGACTAGCTCAATCCTCAATAGAAGAGTTAGATTTTTCATGCCAATGTCTCAATTCTTTTCGTCTATACACCAGGGAGCCTGTAAGGAGGGGTTACAATGAGCATGACCTTTCATAAGAGAGCAATTGCTCTAAATCACTACACTAGAACCCACCATACTATCTTCATTGTACTGCAACAACCTAAAATGAATGACGCAAGTCGTGAGGCCCCTACACATTTACTCATGGGAGTTTCACTAAAATACCCAAAATGGGGGCTGAAATTATAAAAATACCGAACACCCAAAACACTTTATAAACATACTCAAAACCCATCATTACACACACTCAAAACCCATTTATAAACATACCCAAAAAATATACAATTGTTGATTGTGAGGTTGATTTTGGGTATGTTTCTATGTTTAAATAGTGCTTGGGTATTTTTATAAATACATGTCTAGAATTGGGTATTTTTATAAATATATATTTACTCATCCCCTTACTCGTGAAATCCCCTATGTGATCAAAGATGGTGTTGGAGATGGAGATGGAGATGGCAATGGCCTATGGCAACGGCGCATCTCACTCATATCCTTGAGAGAGTGCTCTGCTTATATGTACATGGAAACCGAGAGTAGAAAATAAATTTCATCACCAAGCAACTTGAGACCACAGTCTGTAATTCAATGCCCTTTTTATTGGGTTAGAACCCGAGTTATTAAGTTTGATACTAACTCAATCTTACAATAATTCATATTTAGTGGGTTTGTCACATATTCGTATTTTCTTTTCAAAAGAAAAAAGAAGTTTATCATTTAGGCAGCTCGGTAATCGTATTGTAATTTTCGAAAGTGTAGGGTCAAAATAAAAAAATACCTTAAAGCTTTAGGGATGCCCGAGGTGATTTTTAAAATTTCTATTTTATTTCACACTAGCCTCTCTTCCGCATGTGCGAGAGGCTTTTTTTTAATCACACGCGCTACGCGCGACTTACAAAGTTTCGTAAATATTTTTTCCCAATTGTATTTATATATATGTCCATTTCAATTGTTTCATATTTTAATCACGCGCGTGTAATAAATCGTCGTCTTAAAAGTTTTCCTTTATCACCCGTATTTTTCTAGACGTCCATCTTAGCAGTTTTTTTTTTCTTTTATAGCATGTGAACGGTTAAGATGGACGTCTAGAAAAATACGGACGATAAATGAAAACTTTTAAGACGGCGATTTATTACATGCACACGATAAAAATATGAAAAAGTTGAAATGGACATCTATATAAATACAATTGGGAAAAAATATTTATGAAACTTTGTAAGTCGCGTGTGATAAAAAAAAAGCCTCTCGCACATGCGGAAGCATGTGCAGAGAGACTAGTCTAATGAGCTTTAGGAGCTAGGGGCATTCTTTGTGCTTTTTTTTTTGTTTTTGAATTTACTGTTTGGTGGAATTGAAAATTTTCCTTCTTTTTCCCCTTAATTTGAAATACCTTTTATTAGCTTGGGTAAAACGCTTTTTCCTGTTTTAAACGGCCAAAGTTAATTTTTTTTCCATTTGACTGGTAACTACTACTGTTTATATTAAAGAGAAAAAAAATCGTAAATTTTTTTCTGATTCAAGAACAGATGCAGTACTAATAATATATAGTTTGAAAAAAAAAACTAATATCATACAGAAAAGTTTAATTAATAAGTTAATATAAAAAAACTAATAATATATAGTTGAATTAAAGATTTTGCAGGCCCCGATCTTGGCGAGGCTTGGACATAAAGCCCCCTTTTAAAATGGAGGTTGAGCATGGTCTTGTAACGGGCTACTTTGTTGTCATCACTCAGATGTAGCGGCCCCAAAGCACATCAGAAAATATCAAAGCCTCTCTATAAGCAAAGTCCTTCCCCCACACAAATCCTTGGACTCTCTATAAGCAAAGTCCTTCCCCCACACAAATCCTTGGACCCGCCTGTTTAAATCAGCAAATTTATTTTGAATTCCCCATAATTTATAAGTCCACTCATTCTTTGTGCATGTTTTAATAAAATGTGGCATGTGTTACTGATCATATCAACATTAATTTATTTCTTACATTGAAGGCTGTGAATTTGAAAGGGGTTTCTTGTTGGAAAAGACCATTTTCATCAAGCCATCTCTCTGGCCGAAATTCTTCTGCATCATCACCCCATATATATATATATATTTCATCCTGCCCATGCCATAAGCATGGTATGTCACCACATCACCTGTTTTGACACTAAATCCATCCGGCCAGGTATCATCAGAAAAACAAACCTTCCCATTCTACGACAGCATCAAACAAACTTGTTAAAAGTAATTATAAAGATTCAAATTCAGAAAGGTCAGCAGACAATGTTGTTTATATCAGCTTAGCCTTGCAATTGTGTTTGAATTAGAATTACCACTGGAAGAGCAGGGTACAGCCTGGTTGTCTCATTCAAAACTGCAAGGAGATATTGCATTTTCTCAAGGGCCTCTTCAGTAAGGTTGTCTGCAAGCTCATCAATGCTTGAATTATCTATCAGATTTGTTGCTTCTCTAACTTCCTGTGAAATCTTTTCTTGTATATGAGGATGCTTGCAGAGCATATAAATAAACCATGCAAGAGTGCTAGCCGTTGTGTCTTTTCCGGCTGCAATGAGGCTGAGGACCATGTCTCGCAAGTACTTTGGATCAGTCTCTTCCGATGCCAAAAGCCTTTAAACAATGTCTACTTTCTTCAACTGCCATTCATTCAATTATATTAATCAATAATAACATGAAATTAATTCAATCCAGGACAAATATGACATAGAAGGTAACTCCCAGCTCGTAGCTTATCTTCTGAATTATGAACTGTTTCAATCTTGTCTTTCATTAATTTATAAACAAATTGATCTACGATTTTCATATTCTTCCTTAATGTTGCTTCTGATCCAATGTTTAAGAACCTTCTGATCTTCCAGGAGAAATCAACATAACCATACATTGTGCTTTCGTTTGCCACATCAAAAGAATTGGAAAACCGGGTACCTTCTTCATTTGTCCCACACAAAGTGTCTAGTTCGACATCAAGGAGACTGAAAGAGAAACATTTCCACCAATAGTCGGCTCCTCCAGCTAATTGAAAGAAACCAAAGGCCAAAGTGTTTCATCCTTTCTAAAAATGCAATAGATATCTGTTTGCCAACAACACAGTACGCAGCAAATCCTATAAAACACACTTAGATGCATACAAAGGAGGAATTAAACTAATTAAATCGAAAAATTGAAAAAGAAAAAAATAATAAATATCTTGTAGATACTCTAAGATAGGGAAGTCTTCCCCTGCTTCTTCTTACAAAAGAAAAGAGATAAACTTCAACAAAGGTGGAGGAATTCATAGTGTGGAAGAAGACGGAGGGCATGAATGGATGAATGAATTAGTGTTAGCATAATCAAATTAAACCGCAAGGCCATGTTTCAAAGATAAAGAGAGACATCAATGCAATGCAATCAAACTTGAGGAGAAGGGAAAAGAATTAAAAATCAAAATCAAACCGAGAGTAAATAGAATTAAAAATCCAAAACATACTGAAGAATTTAATTGTCAACCAACCTGTTGCCAAGTATCTTCACAGGTCTTCCTTGCACAGAAAAACTAAAGTCATTGACAGGAAAATAAAGAAAACAATTTGGCGAACCAAAAACAAAACCAAAATGAGAGAGAGAGAGATTCATACCATTCACATCAAACCCATCAAATCTAAATGCTCTTCATTGGTGCTCTGGAGAAAGAGCATATAAAATTAAAAATTAGAGATAGTAAACAGATCAAACCTAAATGCTTTCTTCATTGATGCTTCGCAGGAAAAAAAAAAAATTAAACAAAGCAGAAATTGAAGCAAAAATTCCATCAGGAACCAAAAATGAGAGAGAGAGAGAGAGAGATTCGTACCCCTGACATCTTGATGCTCTGCAGAAAGAAGATTCATTGAAGCAAAAAAACTGAAAGGAATTGCTGTGTAATGGCATGAGGATATTGGGTTGTGTGGGAAGTGTTATAACTGACATGAACTGCAGCGGATTTGAGTTGATTTTTCAATTTGTTTTTTAATTTGTCTCCGCATTCTTCAGTTCTTCTTCTTTTCTAGGCAACCGTTGTTCGTGGGTTAAACCGTTCTTCACCCCTCCCTGTGGTAGCACAACACGGCTCTTTTTTTCTTTTCTTTTTTCTTTTTAGTAAGTCAGTGGTGTTTTACTATTTCACCCTCTCTTAATTAAAATGGTGTGCTTTCAATTTTTTCTTTGACAAAGGACATTTTCGGAGTTTTTGAATGTTTCACCGTTATCTTCCTTTTCTATATAAAACAAAAAACGTAAAACCCAGTTGCATCTTGAAGTACGCTGTATTTGCTGTCTGTGTCTTAGCGATTATATTGGAGGCAAAGCCATGGCTCACGGTGGCTACGCCAAGCGGAGGGTGAGTCCGGCCGGAGGACGACGGCCCAAGTCGGCGTTGGGCCCAGAGAAGAAGCCCAAAACCGTCAACCTCAAAAAGCAGATTCGCTCCATCGAGCGCCTGCTCCGTAAGGTACTCTCTCTTTCTTAACAATCTACTCTTTCATCTCGTTCAGTTATGTGTTACTGCCCATTTCGATTCTGCTGCTGTTCTTGTTGATTCTTAGGGTTAGGGTTTGTATGGTTTTGGGGGCTTCAATGTTGTTGAGTTCTTTGCTACCCCTTTTGTGTATCAGTGATACACACGACGAGAGAGAAAGGTGCATAACTGAATTTCAGAGGAAATTGAAGCCCATAGAAATGCCCCAAATTGAACTTTATCTCGCAAACACTCCACTCCCTTCCTCCTCCTATAATGGGTCTTCTGACCTAATACAGCTTGAATCAGTATTCAGTTGATTTCTTAAGATTATAATAGGAAACTTTGTGATTTTAGCTATTGGTGAAGTCATAATCATTGTGAAATATGGCCTAACACGACGATTATTGTACCAAGAATCTATCAGCTGAAATGAAGGAGGCTCAGGAAAAGAAGTTAGAAGGACTCAAGAAACAGCAGGAGATTCAGTTTCGTCTCGCTGTGGAGCGCAAGATATTTATGCGTGACAGGAAGATTAAGTTTTTCGGTATGATTTACTGATTTATTTATTATGTATAGAGTTGATTTCTTGCATGATTTACGGCTTAATTGCATGGTGGAGTGTGATTTACTCAAATCATATAAGTAACACGGACTTGTTTCAGAGAGAAGAAAAATAGAGAGAAGAATAAGACGTTTGGAGAAACTCCAACGTGCTTCTTCGTCTGGTCAGGCACAAGATGCAGAGAGTTCTGTGCAACTTTCCAAATTAAAAGAAGATCTTGAATATGTTAGGGTAAGCTATATAGTGGTATATAGTGGTACTTGGTCTATCTGGTTTTATTTGAATGCATGCCTGTGGAATTTGTAATTGAGAATTTGGTATGTTTTTCTGTCACGAGAATATCATAAGCTTTCATTGGAATTGAAATGTGAACTTCCACTTGACCTTGTGCCTTCTGGTGAAGGGCTGAATGTATTTTACTTTACTTGGTACAGGCTTTGAATTGTTTCTTGAAATAACACATACTTGTTTCCAATAATGTCAAAAGGCTGATTTTTATTTTACTATCAGTTCTTTCCCAAGACCGAGAAGTATGTCCCTTTGTTTACTGGTGGTGAAGTTTCAGATATAGTTGATAAGAGAAATAAGTTGCGTGAGAAGATTAAGGCCAATTTAATTGCTGCAGCAGCTATTGGAAAGGATATTGAAGGTATTTCTTTTATGCTTTATTTACTTCCACCAGAAATATCTCTTATAGAGGTATTCTTCATAAGCAATAACCATCTGTTGTAATGCACAATACATCTTTTTTAGTTATCTAAAGTTGTTTGAGTCATTGTTTGAATAAAAAGTTGAAAGCCCAACTTGGTGCAGCCTTCGTTCAAAATTCAATAAAGGTATATACCACTTAAAAAAATAATGTAGGATAAATACCTAGCGAACTGTCTAGTCTTCAGATGAAATTAATAGTAGAGGTAAAAATGACTGCAAGAAAAATGGATGTTAAACCTATCAAACAAAACATTATACCAAATTATTCTTTCCACATACCTGCCATGCTACCATTTTCTTTGTAAAATGCAGATGATGTTTATGTTTTCTCTGAGGGATGCTTTTCACCTCTCTTTTCTTCTTGCAGTTGTCAATTATGAACATAATCTCAGGATTGCAAATCATCAAACAATTTTGTTACACTTACAAGCATGCTGTATTTTCTTGGATTTCTTACAGAAACAGGGAGCGAGGACGATGGGCTTCTGGATCTGAGTGAAGATGATTTCTTCCTAAATGGGAGTTCAAGTGATGAAGCAGATGCAGACGATGAATGGACGGATAAGAGTACAAGGTATTTATCTAACTGTGAGTGATGTTATATTTGAGAATTTTTTTTTTCTTTTTTTGAAGGATCATTCATGAATTAGATGACAGTGCACTTCAATAATTATCACTTTTCTTAACATGGACCCACTGTTTGTACTTTAGCCGGGGAAGCTAAAATTTTAAAAGAACCTATTTGAATTAGTATGTAGACTGTTCTTTCATTTTTATGTGTGTATTAAAAATATGGTCTGTTATGATGGAAGTTGCATCATAATTTTGTAATCTGTTTTTTCAGAGAACAGGCTTCCAGTGCTTCTGGAAAAGCAACTTCTGGCATGTCCAGTGATGAGAGAAATCAGGTTTCCATCTTTTAACTATTGCACTGTTGTGATTACACATATTTGCTTATTGATTGTTTATATTTCTGTCTACTCACCTGGATTTCTTAAATAGCGACAGGTTTCTGCTAGAGCTTTGATGCCTCCTCCCCGGCCATCTAGCAATTCTCGCACAAGTTCAGTTCGTGCTCAGTCAAGGTTTGGTCCTTCATCAAGCAAAAATTCCTCAAAAAAGATTGCTGAAATGTCTACATCCAGCAATACATCAAATAGCAGAAGTGGGACTTCCTTCAGTACATCAACTAGCAGAAGTGGAACTTCCTTCAAAGCTAGGGGATCCTCAAATTCAACGGCTGCTCAAAGTAGTAATTTGAGCTCCAACTCTGATGCTCATAAGCCCCGTAGAAAGAGGAGGCCAAAGAAGAAAAAGCAGCAGGTTGGAGTTATTTGTTAATGTTAGATATGTTGAACAGTTTGCTTTTCTCTTGATGAGATCTATAGTTTATTCTATTGAAAATTTGTTAAAATGCTTTAAAGTGTACCTGCTGTTAATAATTCTCCTAATATAATAAGAAAAAGCATTGAAATTAGCCACTTATCTTGATAGTCATGGTTTGTCCTAAGGCTACCTGATTTTTGCTTCTGTTTTTATTTTTCAAAAGAATATATATCCTTGTCATACTTTCAGCTACAGAGCTGCTTGACAAGAGCTAGATTGAGTATTTGCTCTTTATCCCACTCACTGGGGTATGGTTATTGGGTTTAGTATGCATAGATGGCACTTATTACCCACACTACATTTCTGTCTATGATGATTATATGCTATCATTGTACAATTACCCGGAGATTTGGGTTTCATCTTGCACAGAGGGTCAAAATTGGCCGGTTGGATAGTAAGTTTCCAAGTTCCTTTTTTCATGTTTGTGAAATTGATATGCCATATTGGTATAAGTGTTGCTTCAATTCATTTGTTAGTTTATGAGGTGGGTGCAAGGTCAAGACTCAACCCCAAAGGGTGTCAGTTGAGGTGATGGTCTGTCTTATAGGCAACTCCATTAATAGAGTGGATGGGCATTTTTTCGGCTAACTTAAAGAAGTTGGATGTATATCTCAGCCCGATTGATTTGAGCTAATTATTCAAGCTGGAGGTTAAGTGAAACTCAATGATGGACTGTTATTGTTTCTTTATTGTTGGGCCCTTTATTCTTCATCTCCCTGTACTGTGCTAAGTGATTTCTTCTGTTATAATATACTTTTCTCTTCCCCCCCTTTTTTTTGGTGAGAACTCATTTCACTTCTACTGGTGTTTGTTGTACAATTGTAACATTTTTTCATAAACAACTACTTGTATATTTGCAGGGATGAGTCGAAGACGCGTGGTGCTGATGCAAACTTGTTTTGACGATTTGATCACTTTGAGTTGTTTATGCGAAATTCTTACAGCTCAGTCTTGACACTGAAGCGCGTAATTCCTTTTTCCATGGGTAAAATAGTTGGAAGCTTGTGCTTACTGCCCTCTGTAACAATCGGTCTTACTCCATGCCTAGTCACTCTGAGCTAGGCTTGATTTATCTTGAAAATGTCTCTCTGCTGTAATGTTACGAACTTCAGCCAGATCTAGTGACAATCCCTGGATGGCATAGACTTGTACTGATTGAGATCTTGGATCGTGCCCTAGTTTGTTTACATAGTTGTGTCTTTGCAAGGCAATTTGTTTGGATACAAAAATGAAAATATACTGAATTTCTTTCATAGGAACGTTTTGCCAAGTTCTTGCCTATGCCTAGGCAATGTTTTGTCTTGCATTTCATTCATCTCCATCTTGTTTTTATGCTGCACACAACGATCATAATCAATTAAGTTTGGTAGAGATATAACCCAACAACCAACCACCCTTTTTCTTGTTTATAAAATGGAATTTAACCCTTTTTCTGATGGTTGAATTGTTTACTGTAATAAAATGATAATTTTACCCTTTTCTGAAGGGATGTTTGTATATATGTTTATTTAAATTTTTTAGTTAAAAAAGAACTTACAAAGGATCAAGGGGACTAGATGAAATGTAAAAGGAGTTTAACAATCCTTCTGTCTTTCAGGATTTTGATTTATACTGCCTTTTACATTCATTTATAAGATATGGAATGTATTGTCATCTGCTTGTCTTGAAAAATACCTGTGTTTAATTTTTATATAAAAAATGTCTAAGAAAAAATACAGAAAAATACGGGTATCTTCGCTTAATTTGTAATTGTACATGAAATTTTATTTATTTATTTTCGAAGACAACATAATGTACATACTGATAAAATAAAAAAGACAACATTATAAGCAGCTTCAAGTAAAAATAATTAATTTATAAAACTTAAAGCTTCTGCATTTTGTGGCTGAATTTTTCATTATTTCTTAAACAAATATATCTAATTAGATAAGTATTACTTGCCTGCCGCAAGCGCTCAGACAGAGTGCATCAAAAAGTTAGCCAAAAAGGGGAAAACAGACGTTAACAGAGTTAACGGAGTTAATTACTACTGCAACTCTTCCTTCTCCAACAGGCAACAACAAACAACGGTGAGTTCAGAAACTCATCGAGACAGAGTTACAGATAGAGAAGAGAGACAATGGCAGCTCTAAAACCTTCACTTCCAATGCTATCGTTCTTCTTGTTGCTCTCACTATATTCCAACACTTTCATCCACACAGCTCTCGCCGATGGCGTCACTCCCGAGGAAGCTAAAGAGCTCAGGGACGAGGTAATCCCCATCCAGTTCTCGCAATTATCGTTTCCAATCATCCTCTAAAGTTGAGTCCGATTAGGGTTTGGGTTCAATTTGGCAGTGCCATTGGGTTTTATATAGTATTAACTTTATTTTGTGATTGAACAAGTTGCTGTGTTTGTACTGATTAAAGCAAATTGGGGCCCTTTGGTCTTCTAAACCCCATTTCAGAAAATCCCAAATTTTCAATTTTGCATAAGGCAGGGGATGTTTTCCCTTTTTCGAATTAATCTGTTGACTATTAAGCATTTTCGTACAAGTGTAATGTAGTTCACTTACCCAGTTGCGAGAAGTTTTAGCTTATTAGTAACTTTGAGTGAAAATTTGGATTTGAGGTGGTTTGGAAGGTCAACCATGGTTCTGTGAGAGTGTATTTTCTGGATCTTAGGTTAAAATCAGGACTTCTCATTTTTGAAAATTTTCAGATTTTATTGAATTTCTTATTATAGCCCTAAACTTTCTCTGCAGTTTTACGTATTGTTGAACACAATCTCTAACTACATACTGTCTTGTATTCTATTTGAATCAACAACACAGTAGAAGCCTTTGGTTCTTGGTTTCTGTATTTGATAGTCTACATGTTCAGTGTAGGTTGTGATTCCTACTTTTGGTGTTCGCTATATGCTGCTTCAAAGTATATTTAGCGAATTCTTTCGGTTATATATTTTTTTCATTACCTGTAAAATTTGTAAATTTCACAAAATACTGCTTGTCAGGTATTGCAAGTTACAATGTGGTGTTATAACAATTCGGACATATATATATATAATATTTTCAAATGCAGGTTAGGGAAATGTTTTATCATGCATTTAATGGATATATGGAGCATGCTTTTCCACTTGATGAATTAAGGCCTCAGTCTTGTGGGGGTGAAGATTCGCTTGGTGGTTATGCCTTAACTTTGGTAATACAAATCACAAACTCTTTTATGAAAAATTTTATACAGCAAGTATTTTTTTTTTTAAACTTTCTGTTTTAATGTTTGAAGTATGTGTTTTTGTTAAGCTCTTGTGTGATGTTTCTGCCATGTCATTGTCACAGATTGACTCCTTGGACACACTAGCTTTACTTGGTGATTCAGACCGCTTTGCTGCCTCTGTTGAATGGATTGGTAAAAACCTTCAGTTTGATATAGTGAGTAGTGTTTTTCATTCCTTTTTTTTTTTCTCTCTGAAGTGGTGTTTTAAACTCAAGATATTGCAAGTGGTGTTTTAGCTTATGTACACAGATTCATATTGAACTTCTTTAGCTTTTTTGCTTTTGTGGAAGATATCTTATTAGTTTACTTGACAACAGGGCTTTTAGTTTGATGAGCTGACTAGTTCAAATCAAGTTTATCCAAAAAGTCTGGTTCTTAAAACTGTTTTACATGATTTGAAATGTGATGATCGTTATTCACATTCACGTTGAACTTTTTTATTTTTAGGAATAAATGGGTAGACTTTCAAGTTTGTTTTGTTTTGTTTTTGCTGTACATATCTCACTATTTCACTTGACAATAGGGCTTTTAGTTTGATGAGCTTACTAGTTCCAATCAAGGTTATCCAAAAAGTATGGTTCTTAAGACCGAAATAGGCTCTGTTACATGATTTGAAATGTGACAATTATTGTTGACATGTTACGTGTCATGTAATAATGTAGCATGAATTGCAGTGGCAGAATGTTCCCATTCTAATATGATGTATTGTCATTCAAAATCTCTTATTTATATATCAGTCTTGTCCTGCTTATGGAATTCTGTTTCCTTAGGACCCTTATCTTATTGTTATCGTACATTCATTTGTTTTGCTACGATTGCACCGGTTTGCAATTAAATATTTCCTTAGCAATAATAGATGAAATTGTCAATCTAACTTTCGAATATTTGCAAATGTTGCAGAATAAGACAGTATCTGTTTTTGAGACTACCATCCGTGTCCTTGGGGGTCTACTCTCCGCACATCTTATAGCAAGTGATTATGCTACGGTAGTAATTAGTTGCGTACCTCTATGTTTCAAACTTTCCCATCTTTAACAAATCCATGAATTACCTTTTAATGCCATAAGCAAACATTGTACCGTGCCCTTTTGTTTGAGCTAGCACATATTGTGTTGCAAGTTGCCAAACTATGTGATATATATGCATACCAATATAAGCAGAAGTAGGGTGTAAAAAAATGAAAGCTACCTGGTCAGATTAAAGCTAATGAGTTATGAAAGGAATTGGTTTGCAGTTTTTGCTTTCCTTTGTTTTTTCTCTAATTACCAGAAAAATTAACAATGCATTGGTTATAAGCAAATCTTCCAGGCAGAAAAGAGTTGGAATTCTAACTACAAATAAGTTTTTGCTCATGTTTCACATTTTAGGAATCTAGGTGCATTGATATGGATTTAAAATATCAATTTCTTGGACACTATACCTTAACACTCTCGATTATCTTTAACACTAGGTGAATGCTCTACCGCCTGCCCTATCATCATATATGGCATCCGTATAAGATCAGATATATTATTTTTGTTTGTTGATAGACTTATGACCTCACATTTGACCCTGGCTTAACTATGCTTCTGGGAAAAGAAAATACAAAAAGATTAGAAGGATAAAAAAGAAAAAAGAGGTGCCAACGGGTCCATAGCTCAGTGGTAAGAGCATTTGCCTGCAGATCAGTGGTCTCAGGTTCGAACCCCAATGGCACCTCCCCCTCCCCCTTCCAAACTTTGACAAAAAAGAAAAAAGAAAAAAAGAGGTTGTTTTAGTTTGTACGATCGGATACATAGCAATATCATGTATGTTTCTTTCGCTATCAGAGTTTACTGGAAGCTATTTGGTTAAATATTTATGTCTGGTAGGAGTGCAGTGTTATAGGATATAGATATTTAAAGGTCATTGTTGAATTATTTGTACATCTTCTATTGCAGGGCATGAAAATTCCAACCTATAACAATGAGTTACTTAACTTAGCTGAGGATCTAGCCCGGAGATTGTTGCCTGCATTTGACACTCCTTCGGGTATGCCTACTAGATTATCCCTTTCATTTAGTATACACAAGACTCTATGCAAGATGTTTCTGGCTGAACTTTCACTGTTTTGCATTCTTTGTCATTCCCAGTGTTTCAGAGGAAACTGGTGACATTTGTTGGTAGATACTGCAGGAATATGATTATGGATGTCTTTTGTTACCCTAGCCAAATAGTAATAGATAAGAACGTGTTTATGTTTGAAGAACACCGTGGAGTGATGGAAAGGCTTAAAAGGGCATAAATCCATATGGTTGTTATTGGCTCTAGTTTATTCTATTTTAATGACTGAATACTGGATTTTTTGGAAACTTAACTTGATGGGAAGCTTATTGTAGCTAAACAAATCCTAAAAGCATTATGTAGAGATAGACCATGAATGAGAAACTTTTTGTTTCTAGTTGCTGAAGTGTAGGTATTTAAGTGCTGGCATTTCAAGTGTCCTTTTTAAGCTATCTTGTATAAGTATCCTTTATAAGTGGTCTTGCATTGCAGGAATTCCTTTCGGATCTGTCAATCTGATGCATGGAGTTGATGAACATGAAAGCAAGGCAAAGCTTCTGTACATTTTCTCTTTTGTGTGCAAGTTTCTGTCTTATTCACTGTGTTTTTTACGCATATTGTAGGACAATTAATGAGTAGATCTGCTTCTTTTTTTTTTCCCTCCGATGAGAAGTAAATTTTCTAGGTTCAGGATAAATTTTAAGTGAAGATGTAGAATCTTAACCATAACTGGTTATTTGTTAGTTTGGGCTAACATTTTGTGATTTCAAATGTACTTGTTAGTCTAGATAACATCAACAGCCGGTGGTGGGACTTTGACTTTGGAGTTTGGAGTGCTCAGCCGATTGACAAAAGATCCCAGTAAGTAGTAGCTATCTTTCCTTCAAGCTAAAAGTATAATCCATCTAACTTGAGGGGATCTGACTTCTAAAGAAGTATGCTCTTGGACTTCACCAGTAGACAAAGACGCATTTTGTTGCACTTTAATGGACAGAATTCATGCTGAAACATATAGATACATTATATTATATTTTACTTGCAATCTTATTTGGTATTGATGTTGTAACTGTGATCTCTTTCCTCATAGTTCATCTTTTAGAGCAGATTCTTGAAGTAGGATGTTCTTTACCATCTTACTTTCCCCTTCTTTTCCTCCCTTATCTGATTGGTTTTTTCCTTCTTGTCTTTTTGGATTTGCGATTTCTTTCTTATTGCAGTTTTTGAACAAGTTACCAAGAATGCAGTTCGTGGACTTTGGGCTCGCCGTTCAAGGCTCCATTTAGTTGGTGCTCATATTAATGTTTTTACAGGTGAATGGACACAGAAGGTAACATTCCTTTAACATGATTACATTGAGAAACATACAACTCTGAGGAAGTGGATTTACTATCAAGATAAATAATAATATCTGCATAAATTTTATTTGCCTGAATGGAATATTGAAAACTAAGCAGGAAAACCTACATGTGAATTGTGGGCTGTTTCTATTTTCCAGGGCTGAAACAAGCCTTTGAATTATTTGACTGGGTCATGGATTTTTATTGCTTGTTTTGAACATTAGGCAACAAATGAACTTCAAATATATTTTCTTCCTCTATTGTTAAGATTTTGAAGACAAATATAATGTCTTAAGGTTTCTATTTGATTGGCGATGCTCTTTTCCCCTTCTTTCGTTGCTGCTTTGGTTTTCAGGCATCACTTTTTTGGTCTTATATGTGCAGGTTCTTCTATAATCATCGGAAGATATATTTTGCCAGTCAAATATAAAACTTTAGTTGATTTATCTGGAGTTTGAAAAGCTGAGTCTAATAATCATACTTGTTAATTCCTCTCTGGCTTGAGGATTTAGGTGTGAATAACTGTGCTTTAAGAAAAGGAATTTGGCATATTTTATAATAGTAGACGGCGTCACCTTAGTATTTATAAACAACATGATTGTCCCTCTTCATTAGATTTTATTTGAATAATGCTGATCAACCTTCTTTAATCAGCTATTGGTCTACTACCGAATAATTGATTTCTATGTAGTGCGTCCCCCTTAGTCCATTTTTCACACTGGACTGAACATCCTAACCCAATGCTTAT
This sequence comes from Prunus fruticosa, assembly GCA_018703695.1. Classification (NCBI taxonomy): domain Eukaryota; kingdom Viridiplantae; phylum Streptophyta; class Magnoliopsida; order Rosales; family Rosaceae; genus Prunus; species Prunus fruticosa. The sequence continues at coordinate 2,855,026 of CM031917.1, forward strand.
AGTTCATCCATTACTATTAAGTGGACCAAATGGATTGGTCATCCTGCTAAAATGGGATTATAATCTTGCAAGGCTGGCGCAGTCCCATTAAGCTACCTACCTTATGCGCCAAATGCAGAACTGGGATTTAATCTTATCTTCCTCTCTTGTCCGACCTTCCAAAAAGTCCTAGATGATAGGATAATTAGTAGTTGATTTTCTTCTCTCCTATGTTCTTTGTGTGGCATTAACTATACATATGTTTCACTACTTGTTTGCAGGATGCTGGAATAGGAACTAGTATTGACTCTTTCTATGAGTATCTTCTAAAGGTTTGTAAGATCACCTTGGAATGTTGAAACCTTCTTGTAGCTATGCAATTAGATTATTTGAAATGGAAGTATCAGGTTTTCAGGCACTAGATCAAATAGTTGATATGTCTATGTCATGACTGATGAGAAAAACTCCTAGAAATTAAATCGGAAAGAAAGGATAAGTGGTGCTGAAAAGTTATGTGGGAATGTTTTGTTGCTTTGCAGGGTTAACAGGGAGACATCATATAAAATTATTGCCTACAATAAACTAGTTTTATGGTCTTGTGGCAATCAGTTAGCCGGGAAGTTTGAGTGTTTGCTTAGTAATTTGGTTTGGCTCTTAGCTTTGGGACCTTTGCAATAATAACCATCAATTTAGAGATTGAGAACTCCTTGTTTTTCATAACTATGTTAGCAGAGAAACCATAGTCCCAACTTTTGGAACTCTACATCTAACGGTTTTTATGCCTCTGTTGATTAGTGTCTTTCACTTTCTTTATGGGGAATGAATATTTTATGATTTTTCTTTACTTTCAAGTTCTGCATATCTGATATATTCATTTTCACTAACAAAAGGGAGTTGTGACAAATAGTGATTTTGTTTTTTCTTGTTCTTTCTATCCTTTTTCTTTACCATTTCAGGCTTATTTATTATTTGGAGATGAAGAGTATCTATTCATATTTCAAGAAGCGTATGCTGCTGCTATGCACTATCTTTACAATGATCCTTGGTAAATGCTACTAATTAGTATATGATTCTTTGTAGTTATACATTACCTTTAACTTAATAGAACTTCAATTGTACTTTTGTTTGGTAGGTATGTAGAGGTAAATATGGATTCTGCTGCTGTTGTCTGGCCATTATTTAACAGTTTACAGGCATTCTGGCCAGGACTTCAGGTTTGTAATATGTTTTGTCATAAGATATTAATATTTATACAGTTGACACTGGATAGTTGAAAATTTGTTCATTATTGATTACCTTATCTTTTGGAAGGTTTTAGCAGGAGATATTGATCCTGCAATTCGAACCCATACTGCCTTCTTTAGTGTGTGGAAAAGATATGGTTTCACTCCAGAGGGCTTTAATCTTGCTACACTCAGTGTTCAGGTACCATAATCAACTTTTTCTGAACCCTAATACAATTTTTATTTACTCTTATTCGAATTGTTGGATTTTTTTTACTGGGTGCATGCTGGTGTCTCATTTAATGGTTTTATGCGTCTAGTTACATCCATTTTTTTATAAGTGAAAACTAAACTGCTGTGCAACTTTGGAGTGTGCTAGATAAAATCTTTTACCTTAAGGTTATTATTAGAGCTTGAGGTCTAGCTTTTATTCATGTATGGTTTGGTAAAAATTGCCGTACTGCTCTTTCCATCCCACTGGCCAAGCAGGAAGATCATATGGAGAGCTTTTTCCTAGCAGAAACAGTAAAAGCTTAGAACTCAAATATCTTATCTTCATATGGCTCTCAGTAGAGTAAGATTATTATGGGAAAATACATATGAAAATCTTAATTGAATTGTTTTGTTATTGCTATAAGACGAATTTGTATCCTTTTTCTTGTTCTTTCTATCCTTTTTCTTTACCATTTCAGGCTTATTTATTATTTGGAGATGAAGAGTATCTATTCATATTTCAAGAAGCGTATGCTGCTGCTATGCACTATCTTTACAATGATCCTTGGTAAATGCTACTAATTAGTATATGATTCTTTGTAGTTATACATTACCTTTAACTTAATAGAACTTCAATTGTACTTTTGTTTGGTAGGTATGTAGAGGTAAATATGGATTCTGCTGCTGTTGTCTGGCCATTATTTAACAGTTTACAGGCATTCTGGCCAGGACTTCAGGTTTGTAATATGTTTTGTCATAAGATATTAATATTTATACAGTTGACACTGGATAGTTGAAAATTTGTTCATTATTGATTACCTTATCTTTTGGAAGGTTTTAGCAGGAGATATTGATCCTGCAATTTGAACCCATACTGCCTTCTTTAGTGTGTGGAAAAGATATGGTTTCACTCCAGAGGGCTTTAATCTTGCTACACTCAGTGTTCAGGTACCATAATCAACTTTTTCTGAACCCTAATACAATTTTTATTTACTCTTATTCGAATTGTTGGATTTTTTTTACTGGGTGCATGCTGGTGTCTCATTTAATGGTTTTATGCGTCTAGTTACATCCATTTTTTTATAAGTGAAAACTAAACTGCTGTGCAACTTTGGAGTGTGCTAGATAAAATCTTTTACCTTAAGGTTATTATTAGAGCTTGAGGTCTAGCTTTTATTCATGTATGGTTTGGTAAAAATTGCCGTACTGCTCTTTCCATCCCACTGGCCAAACAGATGGTCAGACAGGTCCTAGTTTGAGGTGTGAACATTTTGTCTTAGTTAAACCTCTGTGTATGGAGTCATTCTGTGATGGTACGAATAGTAGGGCAGTCCAAGAAAACCTCTAGGCCAATGCCCCTATTTAACAATTAATTAGCGTCTTTCTTTCTCTCTCTCTCTCTCTTTTTAATAACTTTCCAAGAATACATTTCCTAATCAATGGTTTTGTTTATAGTACTATAGATTTTAGATTTCACTTTATTATATCAATTGCATGTGTAATGTTTAAGTCTACATTTGATTTTAGCATGGGCAAAGAAGTTATCCACTGCGTCCAGAGTTAATGGAGAGCACATATTGGCTCTACAAAGCCACTAGAGATCCCAAGTAAGCTCGGAAATACCTCTGATTTGTGGATCCTTTTTTAGTCTTTTGTTGACAACATGTGTAAGAGGGACACTTCTGTTACCAAAAAAATGTATACTTCAGAGTAGGCATTTTAAAACCATGTCTTATGTATTTCTTTGTAGATATCTTGATGCTGGACGAGACATGGTTGCCAGCTTGCAGTACAGTGCACGATGCCCCTGTGGATTTTGTCATATATCAGACGTTGAGTTCCACAAGCAGGAAGATCATATGGAGAGCTTTTTCCTAGCAGAAACAGTAAAAGCTTAGAACTCAAATATCTTATCTTCATATGGCTCTCAGTAGAGTAAGATTATTATGGGAAAATACATATGAAAATCTTAATTGAATTGTTTTGTTATTGCTATAAGACGAATTTGTAAGAATATGAAACTTATTAAGAATTTATGTTGGGAGTGGGACTGAGGATGGTGGGTCTCAATTTTTGCAAATATATATCTCTGTGACAAGATGTTGTTGGGGATTAATTTCTTAACTCCTTTGTCTAACACATTCAATGCTTTCCTACGGGTTTGTCTTCAGTTCCATTTTTTCATTCATTTATTTTATTTTCTTCTCTTCCATTACATGTTATTAACAACTTGTAACACAATTAGGTTAAATACTTGTGGCTTCTTTTTGATTTGGCTGTGGGACCAGATAACCTTGTTGAAAATGGGCCATACAAGTAAGTTCTGCACACCCCTATCATTATGCTTTAGTGTCATAACTTATTTCCATAAAAGAGCTAACTTATCTATTTTTTACATGTGTGGTGGAAATGTCTCCTTCTGCAGGTACATCTTTAGTACCGAAGGCCATTTATTGCCTGCTACCCCTGAAATATCTCTTGTGCAGGAACATTGTTCATATTTTGGGGCTTATTGTAACACTGGCAACATGGGAAATGAATCTCATGCATCAGATGTTGCAAGTAACCCTCAAGAAACTAATGATGGTAGCTTATATGGAAGTGTTCGCACTAGATTTCCTTCAGGCTCCACTTTTTCTGATTCAACCCCTATATCAGGACTGATAAAAGTGAGTATTGCATACTGGGCATTTCTCTAAAAGCATTATAAAGTTCGAAGTATTACATAAGTATAGGGGCTAGGTCTCCGTAAGTTAATGCATTATTAAAGTATCACTTTGAAGTCTATTGAAAATTTCTTGTCTCTTTGCAGGGTGTTTGCCCAGGACTAACTCATGGGCAAAAGTTCGGTATATCATATGTGGCATCAAGCCACAGAGCTCATGAGGAGTCCAGGAACCGAAGAAAACCAACTGTTGCAGAGAGCCATTCACTGGTGGTTGTCCCGGACCAAACTTCTGAGTATTCACCATCAGAGAACAAGAATTACCATGAGAAATTCTCCGAATCGAGTGAGGGAGGATCAGTGAGTGATACACCTCAAAAACGATGATGGCGTCTTTTTTGTTAAATTGAACTTCTTTGTAGTTGGTTGGAATTGCAGCCTCAGAATAATCATTTCAGCCCCTTCGGTGCTCGTCCCATATTCTTTTGCTAAAAGATCATCAACAAAAAGAATGATTCTGGGAAGGGTCTGGCATGTCAAACTGATTGAGGCTGTTAATTGGAAGCCTTGGAACTGCTTGAGATTCTCAAATTTGGCCTTCATATAAATTGTGCGGCAATTGCTTACAGAATGAGCATGGAGCTTTAGGGTAGAAATATAAACACGAAGAATGAGGCTATGTCAGAGATCTGCCTTGCTGGTTATACTGCTGCCCCTGAGACCCGAACACCGGCACTTCTTCACCTGTTAGGCTCATGTAACTTGGCATGGTAACTTAAGTTATGTACATTTTTATTTTATTTTTGGTAGGTCACAAAAGTTTGATTATATGCGGGGGTCATCTGCTTAGAGAAAACAGAGTCCAATATGTGTAGGCGGCAGGGGCTGGACCTTTTCACTAATGATACTCATGTGAGAGGACCCTGATTTAGAGAGATACCTTAGTTTCACAATATGTACTTAAATACAACACGGGCGAGAGAGGCTTAATCTAGCTGATCTTACTCTTACATATAGAGTTAGAGTTGATTCTTCGTGGGCTTGTGCCTATTTTGACGATTGGCGATTCTGATGTTTCAAACTTTTTGAAGGATTACAGTAGTTTTAAATCTGTATGTTTTTTAGTTTCCATATCTATTATTTGAACTGTGGTGCTAAGAAATGTGGTATAAGAGGCTTGTAGCTCAAGTGGTTAAGAACATTATTCATGTATCCGAGCACAAGTGGTTACGAGCAGTTATTCATGTAATGTGTTCAAACCTTCTCTCCCCCAATCATGTGTATTCAAAGAAAAAGTATAGGAATTCATTTTTATGGATAAAAAAGCAAGAAGAGAGAGGTTGTACCCCTTTTTGACCTAAACAACAACACTAAAGTTAATTGAATGATGTTGCCCCCTTTTTCTTTTCATTTATAGAAACGTTTGATTATTCTTACTTTGCAAAACAAGCTTGAACCTTATTTGGGTCCACTCACCATGCCCAATTTCTTTTCTATCTCTCCGTCAATTTAAGTACTTCCCGTGACCGTTAGAATTTCGTCCTTCCATTTGGCGCCATGAAATGAATCACTCGCTATTGAAAACTGTGAATAAATGCCAAACTCTCAGATCCTTGAAATCCATCCATGCCCATCTTCTAGTCACCAGCTCCGTCGTCTCGTCCAACCTTATCCTCAACAAGCTCCTCAGGCTGTACTCGCGCTTCGGAGCTATCAGTTATGCCCGCAAGCTTTTTGATGAAATTACTGAACCAAATTCCTTTCTTTGGACAGCCTTAATTCATGGGCATGTTGAGAATCGTCGATATGAAGAAGCATTTTCTCTATTTACCCAAATGCATGGTGAGTCCATTGAGCCTTTGAATTTTACTATTGCGTCTGTGCTCAAGGCTTTAGCTCGGGAGGGTAGAGTTAAAGATGGGGAAACAATTTATGGGTTGGTCTTAAAATTTGGATTTGGTTCTGACTTGACTGTTCAAAATGCGGTACTTGACTTGTTCATGAGATGCGGTAAAGTTGATGTTGCTAGGCGGATATTTGATCAGATGGATGAAAAAGATGTGGTTTCTTGGAACTCGATGATCTCCGGCTACGGAAGTAATGGCAGAGTTGATGTTGCAAGGCAGCTGTTTGATTGGATGCCTGAGAGGAATACAGTTTCATGGACAAGCATGATTTGTGGATATGTTAAGTCTGGGGACATGGCGGAGGCAAGGGTCCTTTTCGAGAAACTGCCAACTAAAGACTTGGTGTCATGGAATGTGATGATTTCTGGGTACACCAATGCTAGTGATGTTGACAAAGCTCACTGTTTATTCGAAGTGATGCCAATTCGTGATGTTGGGACTTGGAATCTGATGATTTCAGGGCTCTGCAAAGCAGGAGATATTAAACGTGCAGAAGATTTCTTCAACATGATGCCAAATAAGAATGTTGCTTCATGGACCATAATGATGGATGGTTATATAAAATCTGGCAACGTTAATAGTGCGAGGAGCTTATTTGATCAGATGCCGGAGAAGAATTTGGTTTCTTGGTCTACCATAATTGGGGGTTATGCAAGAAATGGGGAGCCTCACAGTGCTTTAGAGATGTATAAACACTTCAAGGAGCTAGGAGTTAGACCAGATGTGACTTTTATATTGGGAATCATATCGGCTTGCTCACAGTTAGGAATTCTAGGTACAGCTGAATCGATAGTTGGTGATTATGTTGGACAATCAACTCTGTCTAATCTACAAGTAGTGACAAGTTTGATAGACATGTATGCAAAATGTGGAAGCATTGAAAGAGCCACACAACTGTTTAAAATGACCCGTAAAAAAGATTTGCTTTGTTATAGCACCATGATTTCAGCCTTCGCTAATCATGGATTGGGTCAGGATGCCATTTCTTTGTTTGAGGAGATGAAAAAGGAAGGAATAAAACCTGATGGTGTAAGTTTTCTTTGCATTCTGAGTGCTTGTAATCATGCTGGTCTAGTCACAGAGGGCAGGAGGTACTTTAAACAAATGACAGTTGAATATAGAATTCATCCTTCTGAGAAGCACTATGCATGTATTGTTGACCTTCTTGGTCGTGGCGGATGCTTAAAAGAAGCTTACAACCTTATATGTAAGATGCCATTTGCAGCTCCTTCAGCTGTATGGGGTGCTTTACTTGCAGCCTGTAGGGTCCATCGCAATGTCCAACTGGCTGAAGTTTCCGCATCTGAATTATTCAAGATTGAGCCGGACAATTCTGGCAACTATATCTTGTTATCCAATATCTATGCTGCTGCAGGAAAATGGGATGGTGTTGCGAAAGTGAGAGCGCTGATTAGAGAGCAGAGGGTTAGGAAAAATAGAGGCTCTAGCTGGATTGAGTTGGGAAGTGAAGTCCATGAGTTTGTTATGGGAGATATGTCCCATATTGATTCAGAATGGGTATACCTTATATTGGATTTGCTTAAGGAAGATATGAAGTTCCTGGGATATTTAGTGGACTTCGAAGAGAAAGAAGAATTGTCAACCTCTACATGGCATTCTGATATGTTCTCTTACAATATATTGGAAGATGGATGATGGAAATGATATGATATGATATGATATACTGAAGAAATTGTGTGGATTTTCTGGCATGATATTTTCGAAGTCTTCTGATTTAAAGGTCCCCTATATGGCTTTTTGTTGGATGCTGTCCACCAGTGTCTCCATTTCCCTTCCTGTAAGGGGACACTTAACTACAATAATAATGCAAGGTTGTATCTTCCTCTAATCTCAGTTTTGAACTGTCAAAAATCACCAAGGACACCTTATAAGGTCACAATTAATTTAATTCCTGGGCAAGAACCAATTTTGATTCCCAAGTTTTTAAATCAAGTCGAAGGGTTTTGTGACTTATCAATTGGTATAATATGCCGATAACCAATTTTGTGATAGTAAGAAAAGTTTCCCACCAGACTCAACCAAGTGAAGTCCATATAGCCCAATTCTGAAGTGCAACTCAATGACTATGAGAGAATCTAGGGATGAGGACTCTTTCGCTTGCGGGCCAAACAAGCTGTATTAGTTGCTAAAGGTTGCATTTTCGGTATTCATCTTGCTGGAGTAGCTCAAGATATCAGTAATACGAAGTTATGACAGAGGTATGCTCTATTGCTTTGCTTAACATGTTTATTTATATGTTCACCTTCCTCTTTTTTTTATAAATCTATCTGACTGCAGAATAGGTTGTTCTTTCTGTAGCTGGTTCTTTTAGAATATGCAACTCCAGTATAATATGCTAAACCATTTTCTAATAAATTGCTGCAATTGGATCTAAGCGTCAAACTTACATCTGAATTAGCTCATAATCACTAGAGTCAAGGCTTAAATCACCTTTAACATGTCAACTAAAAGACAAGAGTGAAATAGAAGATAATTTTGATGTTTAAAAGATAAACAAAGGGGGTTTCAAAACCCTGCATCAAAACTTCTGACATGTTAGCAATAAAATGTTATAAAAGTGTAATTGAATGAAAAAGATCACATGGAATATGCAGCCATTTAGAATAAAAAAGGAAAAAGGCAAAGTTAAAAGCTTTGAAACATTATATCTAAAATATAAGTTGTAATGCTTCAATAAAGATGACCTTGTAATATAAACAAAGAATACACTGCAGTCAGATGCATCCCCTGCTAATGACCATGTAGTAATACAATATTAGTCAATACAATGTTTACGAAGTCCCAAAAATTTTCTCTTTTCCTGTTAAGATTTCCAGACAAAAGAAACAAAATTTAGTCATTTTACTTAATCACCGACTTTGCTGACATGTCTGGTAATTAGGGTAGATTTATAGACAGCCGTATCTTAAAAAGCCAGGAGAAAAGGAAAATTCATTTGCTGGGTTTAAAAAAGTGTTTTAAGAGTAGAAAATATATATATATATAAATGTTAATGATTATTTTAGCTGAAGTCTTAACTCTTCAACTTGAAGAGACTTTACATGTTTTACTTAAGTCTCTCTACTCATTGATCCTAAAATCTTACTCAAAAAATTAGTTCTGGTGGAATTGGAAAACCCTTGAATATTTTATTCCTACAATACAAATGACTCGAGGACCATGTGCAAAGAAAAACATCAAAGCTGAACTATCAACATCTTTGGATTGACCAAATTGCAATTGTGTGACTACATATATGACCATGATGTTTCCCATTTAATTGTTAAGAAAACTAATGGTATGGTGATATTTCTATGGCTGTCTATGCTTTGGATGAATTATCCACAGAAACAAATAAATCTTTTGTGATTTTTGTTTGCCTCTTACTCTTAAATGATTGCCATCTTCAGATAGCAAAATAACTGAGAAGTTTTCGTTCTCATTTAGTTTGCCCTATATAGCCTTCAACTATGCTTGATGTCCAGCAAGTGCTTGGTAGATAGAAATTTAATGGAAACTGTAGTTTGTGATGGAAGATGATTAATTGATAGGATTCGATGCATCGGTAACCAGTCAAATATTTCACTACCCCTGTCATGAACATCTGAATCTGTTACTATTGTAAAATGTTCGCATGTGGTTGGAAATTTGATCATGTTTAGGGAGTAGAGAGGCCCAAGATCTTTTAAAGTATTTGGTAATGCTTTAATTCTCGACGTGGGATTCATATTCTCAACAACTCAATCATGTTTAGGGAGTGGATATGAAATTGAACATTGAATTATTGAACATCCAAATCTTTCTCAATTTGGATAACACCTCACACATTATCTTTTGCTCATAACACTTAAATGTACTCCAGAAAGAAAGGGGTACAAAATCTGCTTGCAATCTGAAAATTCTACACATATATTCAAATATGTATAACTTTATAATATATATATCCATATCAAATAGTACATTACTCATAACCAAAACATGAAACATGTCACATCTTCCCTTTATACAATCTCTTTGGAACCAGAATCTCTCTCTGTATCCTCAATCCACAACAAATCTTGCTTCCAAACTTGTGGAATGAATCTGTAATTACTTCCACTAGATATCTTCTGCTTCTGTCTACAATCCCAATCAACTCCAGAGAAGACCTGCCAGAAGTTAAGGAGACTAAGATCTGAATATCATCTTCGATAACCCAAGCTGTAAGATTAATTTGCTCTCCATATCATGTGATATAGAGATATCTCTTTTCTTCTCCCTGCTCTTATGGGTTGCCCTCTCTCCCTCATACACCACACCCCAAGCCTCTGGCTTCTGATCCTTTCATGATTCTGAGCTTCTTGCACGATGACATGAACATTTCCCATGGAACATCTCCAACCAGCATCCAGTCGCCATCTTTGTCCTCATAAGTAGGTGCATATTCTGAGCCTTTGTAGCCTTCCCTCTCTGAGTATTGGCCTGGAAAAAATAAAAAATCAAGGTCATAATCAATTACTAATATTCTAATCTTCATCAAGAATTAACTTTACATCAAGCAACAAGAATAGATTATAGATCTGATAGTCAATATTTTCTTACCTATAGTGAATTTGAACATGACTTCTAAGGCTTTTAGGAGTTCTGGGTAACCTTTGTAAACCCTCAGATCAATTTTTCTAAGGTAAGGTGCTCCATCCATGCTTACTTTCACATAAATCCCAGAAATCTCAGCCTCAATCTTATTTGCCTGAAGGCTGTTCTTCCTGTAAGATCTGATTGGTGGCCAGCCCACTATTTGTGCCCTGTCACACCAAAAACTCAAATTTATGAGCACAATATTTCAAATCTAGTTCATACCATTTTCAATGTTCTTAAATACTAGAAATTCATCTCAACAAGAAGATTAGTCCTAAAGAATAAGCAGACTTACTTTGCAGGAGGGGTTTCCTTATGAGCATCAGAGGTTCCCTTTGATGCATACTCTTCTTCACTTTTTGTATCAGGCAAAGCTCTCTTCTTGTTAAGAGCACTAGGCAGCTGCCCTACTGCTTGAACCTCATCACTTTCATCTCTCCCTGGCAACCCCAATCTCAGCTCTGTTGCCTTAAGGTTGAGATCATTTTCATGTGTCTTGCTTTCCATTTTTTCCAACAATCTTCAATGAAAACAGATGAGTAGTAAACCGACTTCTTGAACCTCAAAAACAAAACCCAATGATCTGCTCTAGCAAAACCAATAAACCCAATTGAAAACCAACTTCTTCTTTCTGGTTGAGGCAAGTTTTCTTCTTTCTTCTTTTGTTTGTTGCAGAGAAGTTTGAGAAATGTGTTTGGTTTGTGGGGAGGTGGGAATGCAAGGTTTGTATTGTATTTTATAGATATGATAAAGGAAGGCGTAGAGCTGTGAAAGGCCCTTTGTTTAATTGTTATTCTCTCTCTCTCCATTGCATGAATTATGGACAAAGGAAAGCTAAGCTGTCGGTAGCAATAGCAGCCCTTTGAGGCAATTTGCCCCCACGTTTGGGGGACAAGAATGGGACAAGCTCAGCCACCCCTATGCAAGACTGTGGAGTCATAAGGACGGTCAAGATGCGTTTTGGGGGATTGTGGGGAAGCAATCGGGACCCTTGGTTTTAAGGGAGGGTTGGGGAGCATCTCCATGTGAAAAGGGACCACATGGATGTTTGGTATGAGCATTAGCATCACCATGTGAGACTAAACTTTGGCACTCCCTCTTTTACTTTTTTCTTTTTAATAAATAAATCAGGGAAGTTAAAAATCCTGACTCAACCTCCTTTCCATAACTCATAACTCATAACTAGTTCCTAAGTTTATGTAAACTTTATTTTCTTTAAATTTAACTCATTATATTCAATTTATTGTTTGTATTCTATTGCTATAAACATAAAGGGGGAATCCTAAAACCTCTTTTGCGTAGCCATTTCAACTACAAACCCTTGCCTAGTTTGTATAGAGCAATACAATTTTTCTTTCACCAGGGAGGCTTGCTGTTTATTGTCTGGTAACACCAAATTCCAAAACAGGTTTGACCCGATTTACGTGCAATTCAATCTTGATGTGTATATAATAAGCATTACAATTGTTTGACTGAATATTGCAGATAAGATTACTTTTAGTAAGAGAAAATAAAAATGACCCTTCATAGCCAAGCATATGAAATCCAAAACAAGAGTGGACTTTTTCTTGTTCTAAGTATCTAATCTAGAACAAGAACTGTTGTGACTCAATAACATCAATTTATTTTGCTTTCAAAAGCGCAGACCTAGATCCATTATAGGAGAAAATTATGGAGCTCTGATTATTATATCACAATTATATAATCTTAAGTCTTAGTGCCATGGTTTATGGGGGACTAGCATTAGCAAAGCAAGGTTATCTTTATTTAAATTATGTACTTTTAATATGGGGGATCAAAAGTAAAGGTTGATCAATTAATTAAAAATTAATTCAAAGGGCTCAAAAACAATGAAACACTAGCATTGACTCTCTGCATTAATTTTAGACTCTCTGCATTAATATTGCTTGTATCAACAAAAACAAAACACTACCTTGCAATTGATCATGACCTTAATCGGGTGAGTCCCACCCTTTCAATTGGACCATCTTCATGCTCATATAGTAGTGCTTGTTCAATGCATCTTAACCTACTCGTATATTATTGCATTTTGGTCCATCCCTTCCCTGCCGCACTCGTGCGCGTTAAAAAGATAATCAATTATTGTCATGAATTAATGCTCTCTTCTCAAATCTCAACTTCTCATGTTCTTATCCATACATTAGCGAAACCAACATATTAATCTCATCGTATGAACTATTTTATACCAATCTTGTCACTTTGGTTGAATGCCAAGCATTCAGTCGTTTGGAACCAAACTTGCTATCATTAGGATATGAGTAAGGAAAGAAACCTTTCTGGATATATGATCTAGAAAGCTTTGTTAACCTTTTTGAAGATTCTTCGAACTGGTTTCCTTGAATTTTTTTCTATTATAGTATGCTTGCAATGCCGTATTTATAGAATTTTGTTACAAAATCAACGTATGAATTCAAATTATCTATTTATATTTTCTTTGATATTATTATGCCTCATATATATGGCCAAAACTTAGTCCTTTTTAGGCCTCCAACTAATTATCCCTTTCAATATTGAATTTCAAATGATTTTTAAAAAAAAAATAGAGGGAGGTATTCGAACTTAGAACCTCTTCTGACATTGAGAATAAAACATCGTTAGACTAATAGCTAGTTGGTTTGGTAATCTGAAATGCTAAATATAAATATTGAAATGATATAATTTTTGCCGTAAGTATCTAACACAAAAAAAAAAAAAAAGGATTAAAAATATAAATATAGTTGCATGTTATAGTGCAAAATATTGTTATTTTCCAGCCTGAAACTTTGAAGCATTTCTATCAAGGAACAGGATGAGCATTGTACGAACGTTAAGCAATTTCACCCTGTTGGCCTTGTCGGGAATTTTGTCATTATTGCTTTATCAATGAGCAGATAGCAACGCATATATTCGTGCTGAAATCCACAAAGTTAGCTGAAATTTGTGGCATGCAAGCCACGAACATATATGGCAGAATTCAGTGATTCAGATAGATCAGTAGCCAAGCTGCTTGCACTTGTGGTGCCTGAACTATAAACTTGGCCGCTTGCTGATCAATCAAGCCAAGAAACTCAACAAGTTAAGAAAGAAAACGATGCACAGCTACTACTTAATAATCAAATTTAATTTCATTAGGTCTAAATTTTCAGCTTTTGATCGGACCGCTTGAAATCCAGGTTGGACATGATATGACTCATCAGGAAATTGCATGCATGATGAGAGAGAGAGAGAGAGAGAGAGAGAGAGAGAGAGAGAGGGAATGGAGATTTCCAGGTCGACAATCTTTGACCAAGTATAGGGTTGCATATGGACTATGGATTTGCATTCGTGGAGCACAAAGATTGTAATTAATGTTTGGAATCCAAGAAAATTGAGACGTGTGGTGGTGATGGTCTGCATGATATTTGGATATGAAGCATTGATATATATGTTTCTCCTTCCTGCCTGCTATGTTTGATTGACTTGATATATATCAAAACCTAACTGTATATATCCTTATTTTGAGCTGTAATTGCTCCAGTCCAGCCCAAGATATATCAGCCCTCAAGTTGCCTGAGGGAAAAATTACTTAAACATTTCAAGTGCTTACTAATTAGTTGAGTTTAGCCAAACAAAAATGCTTTAGAACCCAACTTTTTTTCTTTGTTAATCTCTTATATGAGATGAAAAATACGCGTAGGAAAAAACCTAACCGGATGTTGATATTATGACATGTGGGACTTTTTTCGGTAATATGATCATGTTATATAATTTGTCCACGTGTTATAATCAAAGTGAATATTTTATTGATATTATTTCTTAAAAAGGGGAAATATCAATCTCACGGTACCACATTCTATAATTTCTAGTTGTCCTGTGGGTACGTTGCCAACTAATGCCATGCATGCAAATATCCTTTTGGGACTGAGATTTACCTATACATTTCAGCAGCCAAAAAGAAAACTAAAAGCAAACTTGACAACTCTGATTATGGCGTGGTGGCTACCAAAAGAGACACTGAGGCCCAATACAGGATGTCAAAGCAGGTTGGAATATATTCTTGAATGAAAATTAGCAAGTCGGTGCATATATATACATATTCACACAGAGATGTATGATATATCTGATATATATATATATATAGCTTTAATTTTGCAGCTATTCTTCTTAGGACCCTTCTTGTTCACTAATCATACTCCAAATGAGAAACAAAATCATACAACTCCGATATTAAGCATCTGGGTCAGTATATATTATAATTAAAATAATATCTTTGGGGTACCCCAAACCGAGTGGAGAGGAGAGAGCATTAAGAATAATAAGGTCGACTGTTCTGTTTCATTGCTGTAAGGTACCCCATGGGCCTAGACAAAACGACAAAGCACAAGTAAAGTTTGTGGCAGTGGTCCCCCTCAGAGGAACCCTAAAAGCGGGGAGGAGTTGAGGAGCACTAGACAAAATTTGGAAAGGGTTCAAGGGTGGGGTGGGGAGGGAGAGGGACGGTCACTGCCTCACTGCCTGACCTTTGTGCAATAAATCCGTGGGCATCGTCTGATTAACTCTATTTCCATACATATATACATATATATGTGTCAGACTGTACCATCATTTCAATCTTTGGAGCACCAATGTTGCACTTGGGTCGGGTCGGATCCATCAATTTTTACCACATTGTGCTCCTCATTCGGATAATATTATGTACATCTTCAATTAATATGAACCGACCCATATGTGGTCATCAGCAAAAACCCAATCCAAATCCTACCCTACTCACCCACTCCACTCCACTCCACTACTGTCTCTATTTCAAGTTGTTAAGAAAAATTATCGCTACACTCGAAGTCTAGCATCAAATCCCCTTCTCCATTATCATTGGAACGCATTTACTTGAACATAGTACCTAGTTTAGACTAACAAAACTGGTACCAAGAAAATTTGTTTGAATCCCTTTGTTCATCACAGTTTCCAATTTTTGGATTTATATTTTACAATAGCACTTGGTTAATTCTAGTGTGAGATGGGAGTGTAGCCCCAGCACCCAAGAAGGCGATCAATTTCATTTTCTTGTAATTATATATTGGGTATGCTTGTTATATAGTCTTGTTCACTTCAAATTCCAAGAATATAGTTGAATAATGTAGCATGTACATTCATATATAGTGTGGGGTGCATTGCGCAAAAATATGTACAAATACATGCATATTACTTCACACAAAACTATGCAGATATGGATCTTTATATCAATACAGCATAATTTGTTAACTTATTGCTCTATATCATGAAGTAGTAATTACAACTCCAACAAATAATAAGTGAGGTATTCCAGTTATATTGATAATTATATCATCATTCACTCTATACAATCCTTTTTCTTTTTTTCTTTTTCTATATATTTTGGCTTGAAAAGTGTGATGTTAGTTTCTTGTATCAAATCACCTCAACTTTAAGTAGGATCTTTCAGGGAAATGTCAAATACCAAATATTAAATTTAAATTTGATGGCTTATGTGACAATTTTACAAAATTTTACATTTCACTAGACATGTCAAATTAAAATATTATTTTATTACATTAGTGTTGATTTTTTATATATTACTTTTATGGCACATTAATTGAAAAAATGGATAAAATAATATCACAAAATCAAAACTGCAAAAAATAACAGCATAAGGGAGAAACGTTATTTCACTTGGGCTTTAACGTTTTTGGTTGGAGTGAGTTTCAACTATTTTTTTGTCATGCTAAAATTACCACATTCGATTTAACATCTCCTTTGGAGATGCTCTTAAGCAATTTGTTTCAATAATTTTTCAAAATGTGTCAAATAAGCGGAACTAGGGTGTTTGAAATTAGTACACTACTCTAAAAGGATTCAAATACTTTTCAAAGCTAAGGGTATGGTCGATAGCACTTTCATTTTTTGTTTTTAGAGTTAAAGATAGAGGGAAAATGTATGAAGGGAAGAATGGGGAATGAGGGATGTAGGAGAAAAAAAGGCTCCAATTATACAATTTGAACAAATCATGTATTTTAAATTGACTTGAACTTGCCAACAGGTCCAGCTAAATGGAAAAGCACTTCGATTTATAGATCAAAAGTCTCAAGTTCAAATCCTCATGATACTTTACTAGTGTGTGTGCGTGTGTGAGAAACCTCCCTTTAACTTAGACTATTGCTTGTATTAAAAGAAAAAAAAGACCTAAAGTTGAACCATAATGGGGTTAAAACGTTAATTATCTTTTGCAAAACCCTATTGTGGGCCCTGAAAACGTAATGTAGCACACACACGTGCGGTGTCTATGAAAAGATTGATTTGTGTGTGGGTCTCTGAACACTTGCAAACCAAACCAGCCACACGAGAGGGTTGGGCTGGGCTGCTGGCCCCGAGCCATGATATCTGGGAGCAGACCCTTTTGTTTGTTGGTTTGCCTGGTTCTCACCGGCTTAGAGAGAGAGAGAGAGACAGCAAATAATTTGAGAATCAATATGCAAAACTCCAACTGGTTGTTGGACTCGGCCACGTCTACGCACCCATGACCATTCATGGTTGCAACCATGCCTGCAGAGGTAGGCCCCCAATAACCTAGGAAAATGGAACACCATCATTCATCATTCATCACTGGGCCCACTTTGCTTCTCTCCACTCTTGTCCAGGTAAATATTGCAGGACACGATCTTTCCCACTTTACTTTACTCCGGTCTTATAATTTGTGTCGTAGACACAACACAACTTGAAATGTGAAGGGAAAACGAACGTTAGAGACATGGCTGCTATCAATGTTCTTATTCGGGCCAAGGCTATTGGAGGATAGCTGATGGGCTGTCAGAGTAAGAGATAACTCTTATTAAGTTGGGACTTGGACAATCTGAAGAAGGCCGATGATGCTTTGCTTTAAGCTAATTTGTTACGGGCCTTAAAAACTTACAAGATTCTATGCATGGTTGACTCGGATGTTAGTGCTCAATTTGTGAGTACGTACAGGTGGCAATTCGTGTGAACGAGTTATGGTTATATCGTGTTAAGAAATAGTTAATTTCAAATTAACTCATTTAATTATGTTTGTCAAATGTATACAATTTAACCAAACTATATAGCCCAACAGATGTGGAGTATTATGGAGACAACGATGATGTTGATAAGATTTTTGGTTCGCAAATGCACGAAGCCACTTGTTTCTTATCCCTAATTTGATCACACAAGATGATTCTTCTGATGCTTTACTATATTTGTGTTATTGAATTTGGGAAGTATACTGTTCTTGGAAATGTAATTGAAGATGCAGATATAATAAAAGTACTTAATAAATAAAAACAAAGGGGATTCCACCGAAATTCAGAGAAAAACTTTGTGCCTGATTAGCTTAAAAGTAAAGCTCCTCCAATTTTGAATCCCGAATCCGTGCTTGCGTACATGATCGACCAGTCGAGATAAACCAAAAGACCAGTTGAACCAAGACCTTGTACAAGATCGTTGATGCAGTATATTTATAGGTATGTCTCATGGTAATTTGTAAACTTACTGATATAGGGCTACAAACCTCACACAATTAATTAATGCACGTATAACTTGAAATCACTTTAAAAGATTTCTATGTATACTAAAGAAAACAATAAGGAAGATAACTTTTTAGGGAACCTAACCGAAAAGATTTATTCATTCTCTAGTCACCCACTAACAGATTCGGTATCCTCCTAATATCAGTTACATATTTTATGAAAGTTTGATGATTTGATTACATAGTTTTATGCAAACCGCGTAAGTTAGAAGAATGATGATAATGAAGGAAAGAGGCAGCCTGGTCACTTTGCCAGGCTATTTTTTTAAACTCAGAATTGTGAGCAAGAAGTGTACTAATCAGCCCCCACTGTGGTATCCACTGTCCCAAGTTCTACCAACATATGGAATAATATTATTGCGGAGAAGATTCTTGTACATTTTGTTTGGGAGGAGGTAGGGGCCATCTTCTGAATAAACTAGCTCATTGTGAGTGCTTTGATCGAATTAATTATTACGCAATATTATGCAAAACATTAGTTAATTTCGTACATGTATCTGCTTTGCAAAAGTATCAAAACGGATCAACTTTGGATTGTAAAGCAACGATTTTTGAAACGCCTTAGGGCCTAAGCTCAAAAGCCATTACGCGTGTATCTTATATAACCTTATATATATATATATATATTAATTAACAGACACTTGACACTTTTGAGTGTTACCAACCTAAAATGATATGGATATAGGTGGCAATTGAGTGGTGTTATTTTGAAATTATTTTAAATGTATGAAAAATTGTCCCACATTGAATAAATTATCATGTACATGTGACCGAGACGAAACTTCTTCTTCAAGTGGTGCTGATCATGTTCATTTAGGTTCCTGAGTTGTTGTCGGGTTTCAGCTATGTTGGGTTTTGTGGGCTTTGATTAAGATTATGCTTAATTGTAGTGATGTGGACTAGTAGTTGTTGGTGTAGCTTTTGTCAGCTTTAATTTTTCTTTTTAGCATGTTAATTTTGTTGTCATCTTAAGCTTGATATTTTGAATGTCGTGTTGATGTCTTAGTTTGTGTTGTTGAAGATTATCTACTTAAGTTGTTCTTCGATTAAAAACAAATATTTCTCATAACGAAAGTTGAATGGATATGTGTTGTGAATTTATTGCAAGCGCACAATTCGCACAAGTAATACAGTGATAAGTGAAGTGTCGTTCCCACGAAGAGTGATTTAATTTACTAAGTACCGATTGTGATTAACCCAAGACTTTATTTGAACAATTGAATGACGAGATTTGGTTGATTAATTAACTAAAACAATGAATAAAAGCAAGCATAGAAAAATAAAGTAGTAAGATTCAAGTTATGAGAGCACTAGAGCTTCCGATTTCACCATAGCCAATTCTACCCAATTCCCTTAGCATATTAATCCTAATTATTCTCCACGTTGACAGTCGATTTTCCCTACTTTATTCGATACTCCATCCCTGGTTATACCAAAAGTACTCTTATTACCAACCCATTCTATCCCTAGTGATGGAATTAAGATAATAAGAACCCATTAAACTCCTTGGAAAATCTGCAAAAACAACCACACAAGTCATGACAAACATCCCTGTCTAATCATGTAACTCATGGCATCTACTACAAGAAGCAACCCTAAATTGGATATCCCTATCGTCAATTTAGCATCAAAACAATTAAATGTTGGCCAAACATTCAAAGCATTAAGCATGGTAAATAGATACTCAACATGGAAAAATACTTGGAATTAACATTGACTAAAGTAATTGAGTATTCGTGGCTAGGCTACATCGTAGCCCTAGCAGAATAAATTAGTTCATGACAACTTTAAT
Source organism: Prunus fruticosa (assembly GCA_018703695.1). Taxonomy (NCBI): domain Eukaryota; kingdom Viridiplantae; phylum Streptophyta; class Magnoliopsida; order Rosales; family Rosaceae; genus Prunus; species Prunus fruticosa. The sequence continues at coordinate 2,874,953 of CM031917.1, forward strand.
AAAAACCATGATAAACAGTGTCATAGGAAAGAAAAAACCAATTGAAGATTTAATCTCTGCACAGCAGCAACTCTAGCTCCAGGTCTTGTTCTTCTCCTCTCTAAAACTCTCTCTCGTGCCTTTGTAGTCTATGGTCTCCCAATAATTGTCCGACTCCAGCCTTAGGTTAAGGCTAAGTATTTATAGCTCAAAGGGATTCTCCAAAAAGAAAGAGAAATAATAATTGATTAGGAAGTAGATGAATAATAGGAAAGCCCAAAAATAAAACCCAAACTGAGGGGGAAAAATAGAGATAACTGGCAGTTGAGGAAGACTTAGGACTTAACCAAGTCAAATAAGGAATCTGACTTTGTGGAGAGAAAAGATACGGCTTCAGGTAAAAGATGCAATTGGTTGGCTTTGTGAGAAGAAAGTGGCTGAGACATGAAATTAAAATCTCCAATTCAAAGGAAAGTGCGGCTTAGATAACATTTGCAATTCAAAGGAGACCAGCCCATTAACACACTTTTCTCCAAAAGCAAGTGACGGTGGCAGCTTAGGTGATCAACAATTGCAAAGTCTATTAGCTTTCAATGCTGACAATATTTCAATCTCATGCATAATGCTTTCTTTCCTTTCAGACCATCTCTTTATTTTGTAATCTAATGTCTCAGCAAATGCTCAACTGACGCAAACCACGTTGGCTTCCATATCAGCAATTGGCATTGGGTTATTCACAAGCGGCAGGAAACACAGCAACGTGATGGTAAATCTTCTAACTCAAACTCTCTGGCACTGGTCACTGAGACCAGTTGTGGATATAACTTAACACTTGCACAGATGCACTCCAGGTATAAATTGACACTTGCACAGCACTCCAAGTATTTGATAAAATGACAGAATGAGTTGCTGAGATTTTGTTGAGTTGATAATTCTATCCATTTTGGTCCCTTAGGCTTCACAAATCATAGTTTTAGCTCCAGAGTCTTGCTAGGAACAAAGGCCTACAAAATCTTCACTAAACACATTAAATTAACCAATTTCACATGAAAACAATGCAAAGTAGAGATAGATTATATATGCAAAATAGTAATCTATCAAACTACCTCAAACCTATCGATTGCTAGTCCTCGAGCAAAATCAGAAACAAAATCAGAAACAAAAACAAAAACAAAACAAAAATCTAACTAAACCACTTTCGCAGGTAAACTCGATGGCACTTAGCATGTGCCACAAGCCGTTAAACCTCTAGGTGCCCCTAGTAGGAGGAATTGTGTCTCCTGAGGGTTTACCAGTTACGATACCCACAAACGTTTTACTGCAAAACAAAGTCGTTAAAGGCACCACTTTTAACAAGCTAATAAAAACCAATGCATGCTAATCACATATGCATCACTAAAGCTATGCCACTTTGAGTACATTGCATCATAGTGTAACGTGTAATACCAAAACCCATAACATCCAAGCTTAAAGATAACGACACTCGAACGCCATGGAATTATTTCGCCTTGACTCTAATCCTCACCGGATATCACTCTATTTTTTTTTTTCTCTCGGAATCCTAGGCTTACACTCAAATGTCACATATGTGTATGAAGTTATGTAATGGAAATCAAATATTAACACATATGCTTAGCTTGAAGAATGGAAATTTCTGAAAATAATGTCTCATGAAAAGAATCGAATACTAAGAACTAGAGTACATACCTCACCTCCAAGCAAGATTTCCCAAAAGATCAGTTAGGTCTTCTACTCAGGTTGTAATGAAAGGCTAGGCTTGGGGTATGAAAGAAAGGAGAGGAATAACGAAAACTTAGGACATACCAAAGCATTATTCAAGATCACATACACGGTCAGCTCCTTTATAGACATTTTGTAGTACTCAGCGTCCAGGAATTGTGCATATTTCCTACTCCATTTGGAGTGATTTTGAACTTTTATTCTTTTGAATTGCAAAATACTGTTTTCTTTTCTTTTGTCTTTCTTCTTTTCTTATACTTTCTTTTTTCTTCTTGCAATTTTTTGCACAAACACCTCGGTACACGCCAATTCTTTGGTGTAGAGCTCAACCTTCTTATTTTCATCACTTTGGCACTTCCTAAGCTATAAGGTATGGCTTAGAAACAGGTTGTATAGGCTAAAGAGAATAAGGGTGGTGAAAGAAAGGCTAAGTGTTTGGTTACAAAGGGGCTAATGATGCACACAAAAGGGCAGGGTGAAAGGTCTTTTAGAGGGTGAAAACATGCATAGCCTAACATCATCTCTCATGGTCCATCCAACTTGGAAGTGACGTACCTACAAAAAAAATAAGAAAATTCTTTAGTATTCAATACAAACCTAATGAGTTCCATCTAATTCAGAACAAAATGGAAGAGTGTTTAAGAGTAGAAACAATGAAACCCCTCTCAATAAATGGCTTTTGGCTCAATTTCCTCACAAGGGTAGTCTCCACTAATATTCCATAGGTATTCGAGTATAGCAACCTTGTCCACTAAAACATTACCAGCATGGTATTGTGAAGTGCAAAGATTATAATGCAATAACCCTTCATGGCAACACGTTAGTTAAACACTCATGATCAAAACATGGCATATACATCTCCATTAGCAAGAAAAAGTAGTGGCTTTAACTAGATTTCACATTTCAGAAAAAAAAAACTGCTTCGTTTTAGTTTTGACCTCAGATCAGTTTTCAGTGAGTATCTCACAAAGTATTGCAAAGATTTTGACAAGCCTTACATGCTCAGAAAATAGACAAACAAACGCACATCTTTTGTTTAGATAAAATCCCAAAAAACAGATTAGAATTTCATGAAAACTGATGTTAAACACAGATAACATTGCAGAATCGCAGAGAATTCTGTTCCAGACCCCTGTTCGGAAAAATAGCTGTAACTTTCAACTGAAAAGTCAGAAAATTACGGGCCTTATATGTATGGATTCAGTACAAAAAAACTGAAGAAGGCCACGCGGGCCAAATCTTCAATTCTGTTACAGAACAAAACAGTCTCAACGAAACATAAACACCAATGTTTTGCATGATGCAAAAAAAAACTAAAAATTTTAAAAAAAAATAAAATAAAACGAATGTTACCCACCTCAAACCTAAACCAAACATTGTCCTCAATGTTTTAAAAAAAGAAAATAGAAGTAAGGACAAAGAATAATAAAAGCAAAGAACGCGGGAAACAAAAAACGAAAATTAAGAAGGTAAGGAAAGAAAGTACCTAGTTGGGTTGCCTCCCAACAAGCGCTTAGTTTATAGTCCCCAGCCCGACTTGCGTGGTCATCACTCTGGATCATGCAGAGGAATGGAAGTCCGTTGTGGATCAAAATTGACTTCCAAGTATGGCTTCACTCGTTGGCCGTTTACTTTGAAAACAGTACCCTTTCGTCATGCCTAACTTCAATAACTCCAAGAAGGAAACACTTGCAATATTGTAAATGGTCCAGACCAACGTGATTTAAGCTTCCCAGGAAAAAGTCGGAGGCGGGAATTAAATAGGAGAACTTTCTGACCAGCAAAGAAATCCTTCCTTAGAATATGCTTATCATGCCATTTCTTCGTACGCTCCTTGTAGATCTTGGCAGGTCTCATAAGCTTCATTACGAAACTCATCCATCTCATTCAATTGAATTGCCCGTTTTTCTCCTGCTGCAATCATGTCAAAATTGAGTGTTTGGAGTGCCCAATATGCCTTATGTTCTAGCTCAACCGGTAAGTGACAAGCTTTCCCAAAAACTAGACGATAAGGAGACATGCCAATTGGCGTTTTGAACGCTGTTCGATAAGCCCATAATGCATCATCCAATTTCAGTGACCAATCCTTTCTTGAAGCGCTCACCGTCTTTTCTAGGATTCGTTTCAATTCTCTATTGGAAACTTCAACTTGTCCACTAGTTTGTGGATGATAGGGGGTAGTAACCTTGTGGGTAATACCATATTTAGCCAAAAGAGAATTGAATTGAAGATTGCAAAAGTGTGTACCTCCGTCACTGATGATGCCACGTGGAGTCCCAAATCTGGTGAAAATATTTTTTCTGAGAAATTTAACAACACCCTTGGCATCATTAGTAGGGAGAGCGACGGCTTCAACCCATTTCGACACATAATCAACAGCCACCAATATGTACTTGTTCTTCCAAGATTCAGGGAAAGGTCCCATGAAATCTATTCCCCAGACATCAAACAATTCAACTTCTAGAATATTATTCAATGGCATCTGATTTCTTGCTAGAAATATTTCCAGTGCGTTGGCATCGATCACATGCAGCTACAAATGCATAGGCATCCTTGAACAAGGTTGGCCAGAAAAATCCAGAATTGCAATACTTTGGCTGCGGTTTTGGATGCACCAAAATGCCCCCCACACGCCAATGTGTGGCAATGCCGCAATATGTCTTCCATCTCCTCCTCAGGCACACATCTCCGTATAACTTGGTCAGGGCAATGTTTCCACAAATACGGATCGTCCCAATAATAATGTTTAACCAAGGAGAAAAATTTCTTCTTCTGATAAAACGATAAATCATCTGGAATGATAGTACTAGCTAAATAATTCACAAAGTCAGCATACCAAGGAGCTGCAGATGATCGAATAGCATACAATTGTTCATCAGGGAACATCTCCATAATGGGTGCGACATCATCACTCACCTTTGCCCCACTAACCAACCGCGAAAGATGGTCAGCTGCCCACGTTTTCAGACCCCTTTTGTCTTCGAATTTCAAGATCAAATTCTTGAAGCAATAGTACCCAGCGAATTAATCTTGGTTTTGCATCCTTCTTCGAAAGTAAATACTTTAGAGCTGAGTGATCGGATACACTATCACCTTCGCTCCAATCAAGTAGGATCGAAATTTATCCAAGGAAAAGATTACCTGCTAACAATTCTTTCTCCGTGGTGGTATAATTCCGTGGGCGTCATTCAAAGTACGACTGGCATAATAAATTACATGAAGTAATTTATTCCTTCTTTGACCCAAAACTGCCCCTACTGCATAGTCACTAGCATCACACATAATCTCAAAAGGCAAGTCCCAATCCGGTGCGACAATGATAGGTGCAGAAGTAAGCTTCTCTTTCAAGACATTAAATGCTTCCAAACAGCTTGAATCAAAATTAAATTCCACATCTTTAAGAAGGAGATTGCATAAGGGCTTCGTGATTTTGGAAAAATCTTGGATAAATCGTCGATAAAATCCAGGATGACCCAGAAAGCTTCGAATCCCCTTTACTGTAGTGGGCGGTGGCAATTTCTCTATGGTATCAATTTTTGCCTTATCAACCTCTATTCCTTTGGCTGAAATTTTGTGCCCTAGGACAATTCCTTCTTGCACCATAAAATGGCACTTCTCCCAATTCAAAACCAAGTTGGTTTCTTCACATCTTTTCAACACTAATGCCAAATTATGTAAACAAGAATCAAAGGATGAGCCAAAAACAGAAAAATCGTCCATGAATACCTCAATGAAGCGCTCCACCATGTCTGAAAAGATGCTCATCATGCAACGTTGAAAGGTGGCGGGGCGTACATAATCCGAAGGGCATGCGCCTGTATGCAAAAGTACCGAATGGGCATGTGAATGTCGTCTTTTCTTGATCTTCAGGTGCAATCGGAATCCTGATTATACCCAGAATATCCATCTAAGAAACAATAATATGAATGCCCAGCAAGTCTTTCCAACATCTGATCAATAAAAGGCAAGGGAAAGTGATCTTTCCTTGTCGCAGTGTTTAATTTCCTGGAATCTATGCAGACGCGCCATCCTGTAGTTGTTCTTGTTGGGATTAACTCATTCTTATCATTTTTCACCACTGTAATACCCCCTTTTTTCGGTACAACTTAACTGGGCTCACCCAACCTTATTGAAATTGGGTAAATTATTCCAGCATCTAATAACTTTAATACCTCAGCTCGCACAACTTCTTTCATATTCGGATTTAGTCGGCGCTAATGCTCAACTGATGGTTTAAAATTATCTTCCATAAAAATTCGGTGCATACACATGGAAGGGCTAATTCCCTTAATATCTGCAATAGTCCACCCTATTGCCATGTTATGCTCCCTCAAAACTCGTAGTAATTTCTCTTCTTCTAGTTTACTTAGATTTGCAGCAATAATCACAGGAAGAGTTTAGAATTACCCAAGTATGCATATCTTAAGTGGGGAGGTAGGGGCTTCAATGTGAGGGTTGGTGCAGCAATGACACTAGGTTGTGGCTTGGAGGTTGCGACACCAAGCTCCTCAAATTCACGCCACCTTCCAGGAGGGCGCGGTTTCATCGCTTCCAAAAAATACACCATCTCAGAAATTTTAGGATCTTCATGCTCAGGAGTAACGGAATGCACAAGGCAAGCCTCCAATGGATCACCTGGATTTTCTGCTTTAAATTTCTCAGAGACGGCTTTTTCCACTATATCTACTCGAAAGCAAGAGTCTGATTCCACTGGGTACTTTGTTGCTTCATGGACATTGACGGTCACCTGCTCATCGACCACTCGCAGAATTAATAAACCTTTGTCCACATCAATTAATGTCCTCCCGGTTTTAAGAAAAGGGCGGCCCAAAATAATAGGGGTGTCGGCATCTTCTTCCATGTCCAAAATCAGAAAATCTGCCTGGAAAAATGAGCTTATCAACTTTGACTAAAACATCCTCAATTATACCTCTGGGATATGTTATGGACCTGTCCGCCATCTCGCAAAGAAGAGTGGTTGGGGTAATTACCCCCAACCCAATATGTTTAGCAACAGAAGAAGGCATGAGATTAATCCTGGACCCTAAATCACATAAAGCTTTTTCAAAGTAAGTGGTTCCAATAGTGCAGGGTATAGTAAAACTCCCTGGATCCTTTAGCTTAGGTGGTAGCTTCCTTTGCAAAATAGCACTGCATTCTTCAGATAATTGCACTGTCTCATGTTCGCCCAATTTCCTCTTCTTTGATATAATGTCCTTCATGAATTTGGCATAACTTGGCATTTGCTCCAAAGCATCGGCAAAAGGAATATTTATTTGTAATTTCTTGAAGATATCAAGAAATTTGGAGAATTGTGCATCCACTTTGTTTTTTCGAAGACGTTGTGGGAACGGAATTTGTTGTACATATGGCTTCAGGGGGCAGCAAGTTGAGATAATTTCTCTACAGGAGCAGGTTCAATTTCTGTAGAAATTTCAGCATGTTGTGCAGCGGGTCCAATGGTGGTAGACGACGACGGCAACGCGCTAGCAATTTCTGATTTCTCTGAATTTGCTGCTGGATATTCTTTTTCTTCATCCAAGTCTCCTGCCTGTTTTTATTGGCCTCCCATTCCGAAGAGTTATCGCCTTCGCATGTTCTTGGTTTTTCGGATTAACCTCAGTTTGGCTTGGCAAAGCCCCATTTACTCTTCCTGTCGATCCATTAGCTAGTTGGCCCATCTGAACCTCCAAATTTCCATAGAGGCAGCTTGGTTCTGAAGGGTCGTTTCGCTTCTGCTCATAAATTGATTTGTATTGACGGAGAGAGTGTTAACATTTCCAGCAAGTTGAGTAATTATATCCTCCAATCCATGCTTCTTTTCTTGAGGTGTGAAACCAGGTGGTCCTTGTACATTTTGGTTGTTACTCCATGAAAAATTCGGATGGTTCTTCCATCCCGGGTTATAAGTGTTGGAGTAAGGGTTATTCCGTTGTCGGTTAAAATTAGAGACGTGGTTCACTTGTTCAGATGAGAATGGACCAGCTCCACACTCATTGCCATGATGAGCTCCTGCACAAAATTCACAACTTAAATTAGTAGACTGAATAGCATTAACATTTAAAGTACCAAGTTGTTTAGATAGAGTAGAAATTTGCGCAGTTAACGCAGATATGGCGTCAATCTCATGAATTCCAGCTTTCTTTGGTGTTGATCTCTCACTAGGCCATTGATAGTTATTAGACGCCATCTCTTCCAGCAAGTTATACGCCTCAGTTTTCTGTTTTTTCCCATCAAAGCTCCTCCAGCTGCAGCATCAATTGTTGTTTTGCTTGCATTGTTCAAACCATTGTAGAATGCTTGAACTTGCATCCAAGTAGGTAGCGCATGATGTGGGCACTTCCTTAGCATATCCTTGTATCTATCCCATGCTTCATAAAAAGGCTCCATGTCATTCTGAGCAAATGACATGATGTCATTCCTGAGTTTTAGTCTTTTTCAGGAGGAAAGAATTTAGCTAAAAATTTCTTGGCCAAGTCGTCCCATGTAGTAATTGAATTAGGTGGTTGAGAATTCAACCATGACTTTGCCTTTTCCTTTAATGAGAAAGGAAAAAGCCTTAAGCGAACAGCATCATTGGAAGCTCCATTGCACTTAAATGTGTCACATATCTCCAAGAAATTAGAGATATGGCTATTAGGGTCTTCTTGAGGTAACCCACAAAAGATGGAGGATTGCTGAATCATTGAAATTATGGCTGGTCTGATTTCAAAATTATTGGCGTCAATGGTTGGACGACGAATGCTTGATGGTGATGCCACCACAGATGGGACATCATAGTCTCTTCCTGGTTTCGGTTCCTCAGCCATAGTTGATGGCTTTTCCAATATTTTGTCCTTCCCCCGGTTGAGTTTGTGAAGCGTCCGCTGAATCTCTGGATCTAATGGTATTAGCGGAAGACTCTAAGAACGTCTCCCAAAACTCATGCACTAGGTGAAGTACCTGAAACACAAAACAAAAACAAAATTCAAATTAAAATATGAATCAATCTATATCGATATTAATAAAATTGAAAACACTCCCCGGCGGCGCCAAAACTTGTTGTGAATTTATTGCAAGCGCACAATTCGCACAAGTAATACAAGTGATAAGTGAAGTGTCGTTCCCACGAAGAGTGATTTAATTTACTAAGTACCGATTGTGATTAACCCAAGACTTTATTTGAACAATTGAATGACGAGATTTGGTTGATTAATTAACTAAAACAATGAATAAAAGCAAGCATAGAAAAATAAAGTAGTAAGATTCAAGTTATGAGAGCACTAGAGCTTCCGATTTCACCATAGCCAATTCTACCCAATTCCCTTAGCATATTAATCCTAATTATTCTCCACGTTGACAGTCGATTTTCCCTACTTTATTCGATACTCCATCCCTGGTTATACCAAAAGTACTCTTATTACCAACCCATTCTATCCCTAGTGATGGAATTAAGATAATAAGAACCCATTAAACTCCTTGGAAAATCTGCAAAAACAACCACACAAGTCATGACAAACATCCCTGTCTAATCATGTAACTCATGGCATCTACTACAAGAAGCAACCCTAAATTGGATATCCCTATCGTCAATTTAGCATCAAAACAATTAAATGTTGGCCAAACATTCAAAGCATTAAGCATGGTAAATAGATACTCAACATGGAAAAATACTTGGAATTAACATTGACTAAAGTAATTGAGTATTCGTGGCTAGGCTACATCGTAGCCCTAGCAGAATAAATTAGTTCATGACAACTTTAATAAAAACCATGATAAACAGTGTCATAGGAAAGAAAAAACCAATTGAAGATTTAATCTCTGCACAGCAGCAACTCTAGCTCCAGGTCTTGTTCTTCTCCTCTCTAAAACTCTCTCTCGTGCCTTTGTAGTCTATGGTCTCCCAATAATTGTCCGACTCCAGCCTTAGGTTAAGGCTAAGTATTTATAGCTCAAAGGGATTCTCCAAAAAGAAAGAGAAATAATAATTGATTAGGAAGTAGATGAATAATAGGAAAGCCCAAAAATAAAACCCAAACTGAGGGGGAAAAATAGAGATAACTGGCAGTTGAGGAAGACTTAGGACTTAACCAAGTCAAATAAGGAATCTGACTTTGTGGAGAGAAAAGATACGGCTTCAGGTAAAAGATGCAATTGGTTGGCTTTGTGAGAAGAAAGTGGCTGAGACATGAAATTAAAATCTCCAATTCAAAGGAAAGTGCGGCTTAGATAACATTTGCAATTCAAAGGAGACCAGCCCATTAACACACTTTTCTCCAAAAGCAAGTGACGGTGGCAGCTTAGGTGATCAACAATTGCAAAGTCTATTAGCTTTCAATGCTGACAATATTTCAATCTCATGCATAATGCTTTCTTTCCTTTCAGACCATCTCTTTATTTTGTAATCTAATGTCTCAGCAAATGCTCAACTGACGCAAACCACGTTGGCTTCCATATCAGCAATTGGCATTGGGTTATTCACAAGCGGCAGGAAACACAGCAACGTGATGGTAAATCTTCTAACTCAAACTCTCTGGCACTGGTCACTGAGACCAGTTGTGGATATAACTTAACACTTGCACAGATGCACTCCAGGTATAAATTGACACTTGCACAGCACTCCAAGTATTTGATAAAATGACAGAATGAGTTGCTGAGATTTTGTTGAGTTGATAATTCTATCCATTTTGGTCCCTTAGGCTTCACAAATCATAGTTTTAGCTCCAGAGTCTTGCTAGGAACAAAGGCCTACAAAATCTTCACTAAACACATTAAATTAACCAATTTCACATGAAAACAATGCAAAGTAGAGATAGATTATATATGCAAAATAGTAATCTATCAATATGCATGGGCAAGAGTTATCTGACTGCCATAATGTTAATTAGCTAATGACTATATCAAAAGAAAAAGAAGTTAATGCTTATTACCCAAAAAGAATAAAGTCAAAATGATAAGTAATCTCTTTAAAGAATGCATTAATTAAAAGACATGTTAAACGAGGTCTAGCATATATAATGAAAAAGAGCTTTGACTTGCACACTAATAATCTCATGTTTGAACCCAGATGACGTCTTGGTAGTGTGTGTTGGAAAAATCCCATTATCCTTTGTAGTTTATACTACCTCTTGCATTATTAATATTTTTTTAAAAAGACATGGTCAACATGAATTGATCTGATACACTACTACATTTTAGCCCTTGCGCGACGGAGGGTAATTCGTCCCACATAGACGTTTTGCGCGACGGGTAAAATAACTCGTAGCGCAAAATTGTGCGACAAAATTAATCGTCGCGCAAAATACTTTTTGCGCGACGAAAACAAAGCGCGTCGCATAAGTAGCTGGGAAAACGGGCGGGAAAATTTATTTGGCGGTGAACTTTGCGTGACAGTAAGTCTCGTCGCGCCCAAGTTATTTTGAGCGACAAGTAAAACCATTCGTCGCGCAAAAAAAAGGCGAGAAGAACGTGCTACTGTCGATAGCATTTCGCGCCAAAAAATTGCGCGACAAAATATTGCTCGACAGAATTTTCGTCGCACATTGTTCGTGCGACGGATTATTATGCGCGAATGATATAAATTCATCGTCGCGCAAAAAATCGATGTCGACAGTGCCTTGCGCGAACTGGGAAATAACGTTTGCGCGGCGGTGACGTGGGTTGCGCGACAGAAGTTGAACTAATTATTCGTCGTGCAAAAGGAAGAATCTTGCGTGACGACATACTTATCCGTCGCGCAAACTCGTCGTCTATACTAAGCTAGAGCACGTCCATGGCAGAGGCAAACTGGAGAAAAAATTTCAGTTTGCCTCTCTTGTTGCTGCATCTTTCTCAAGAGGTTTCGGCATACAAAACGCGTCATTTTCATTTCGTTTATGAGTTGAGCTACTTCTACCTCTGATACGGTCATTAGGTATGCATTTTTTATCGTTAGTGTAAAATTTTTACTGTAAATTCATATTAACACCCTTAATTTCTTTGTATATAGGAATATTATATGTGATTAGCGATTGGAGGAGAACGATTTAGAAGGTATTTTCGTTGTTTTATAATATAAAATGTATTACATTATATTTATATTGCTTTATGAAATTATGTTTATAATATGATGTTAAATTATGAATGTACGTTAATGTACGAAGTTAATTGAAATTAACTTTGTACATTTTTTTTTTATAAAGCTTAGTTCCCGTTCGAGGTTAGTTGGACCGCGCATGGGTGGGTAAACCACGACTACGGTCCAATTAATTCTTGAATTGTCCCATTTTTTGGACAGTTTGGAAATGCATAGTTATGTCACATAATTTACAGTTCCAGGATTAGGTTTCGATTGTGGAGATTTCGGTGTCGTCTCGGTACGTTCTTCGGGTGGTACGTAGGTATTTTATATCTACGGTACACGACGCTACTTCGAGCGGACCAGGTAAAGATTTCCTTCAACTACATATGTTTCGTACCAATATTTTAGTCAAATTTGTTAACTAACATTAATTTCATATTTCTTTGCAGCCAAGAAGAACACCCGGGATCGTGTCGCCAGTTGGCTACATCGAAGGTCACCCGGGTGAACAACTCTCGTATCAACATCAGATACGACGATCGTCATCGGGCTGCCCCAACAGCAGACCAACATAGCTCATTGGCGCACGATGTTGGTGCAGTCGTTCGGACCTATTGTCCGATGAAATGGAAGTCTTGGAAGGCCATGCCTGATGCGTGCATAACGAGATGCATGGACACCTGTCGGTATGTATCTTACATTTTAATTGTTTTTCCTTCCAATTTTATATATTTTAAATATTTAATGTATGTAATTATTTTATTGTAGATGAACTACAATTTAGAGAATGTCAACGATGAGTTGTTGGGGTACATCAACAGACTCTTCGCTGATAGGTACAAGCAGTGGAAGAGCGACCCGCACCACCACTTTCAGGCATTTGATGATCCGCAGGCTGCTCTTCAGGAGGGTTGCCCGAAGGAGCTTGAGGGGCGGGAGGATAGTTGGCAGTGGCTCTGTGGTCATTTTCAGGAGGCTGATTATGTGGTATTTTTTATATTAAGTTCAAAATTATTACACGTTTCTTACTAATGTTTATTTCATTTTTTAATATTTCATTTCAATTTCAAATAATACATTTTAATTTTTGTATAACAGAAGATGGCTAAAGCAAATAAGGGCAATAGGGAGAAGAAGATTCTTCTCCATCATTCAGGTTCCAGGCCCTTCTCCTATAGGATGGATGCGCGACGTCGGGTAATAATAAGTTGTTTTTATTTACTTTTTAATATGTCATTAATGTTTTTTTTTTTTGTACTAACATTTTTATACTCTTGTTCAATTTAGGAGGGGTCCAAATTCCCAGAGATTGACGTCTTCGCGACGTTTATGTTCGACTTGGGAATGAGTTGGCGGAATCCCTTCATGTAAGTAGTCTTTAATTTTAATGATTATTTTACGCGTTCAAGTTTCATAGTTATTATATAAATGTTTTTATTTATATTTTATGTTATGTTAAACAGACGACCATGATTGAGAAGAGCCAGTCGGTTCTTCAAGAGTCCGCCTCCCAGCTTCCTCCCGATACGCCGCTCGAGTCTGTGGCTCCTCCACAGGATGCGGGTTTTCAGATCTTGACGGACACCTTGGATCAGACTCTAGGAGGGCGGCCAGGGACATACTGCGAGGGATGGGGAATGCCCGGCGGGAACCTAGATCCCGTTCATTGTCGCAGTCAAATAGTGTTTTGACAGCAAAGGTGGCCCAGCTTGAAACCCAGATGGCACAGATGACTCAGATTATACAATCCATGGCCCAGTCGGCGTTCCCGTACCATTTTTTGTTCCCCCGTCCACCTCTCGCATGGCCACCAAACCTCTGCCCCTCCCCCAATGTCCACACCTCCGAGCCGCATTTGCCAGATGAGGAAGTAGATTTAGATACATTGTTTAATTAGTTTTTTACTTTCTTAATTACATTTTAAAATATTTCTCTTGTATATTATACACTTATTTTATGTTTTAAAAAACTATTTTCTCTTCATTACATTTTTCAATTGCAATTTGATTTAATTATAAAAATAAAATAAATCAAAATTCTTTTTTTCACGTAAATTTTTAAAAAAAAATTAATTACTAATATTTGCGCGACGAATAAATTACCCGTCGCGCAAATCTCGTTTTAAAAAATAAAAAAAACCATAAAAATATATCGTAAACGAAAATAATCCTCGGTTTGCGCGACGGATGTATTTGTCCCCTAAAGAAAATGCGACAAATAAATAATTGTCGCGCAAGGGTTTGAGTCACAATCCTTGTTCGTCGCACGAAGTACTTGCAACGACGCAAAATATTTGTCGCGCAAATATTTTTCGCGCGACGGAATTATATCGTCGCATTATGTTCATGCAACGTCTGTGCATTCGTCGCGCAAACAATAGTACGACGGATATAAGTCGTCGCTTATAGTTCTTGCAACGCCTGTGTTCTCGTCGCGCAAAATGTTCAGCGACGGAATGTTTGTCGTCTCTGAACTATTGGCGCAACCGAAGTGTAATGCGCGACGATATTTCATATTTTGTCGCGCAAGGACTTGCGTGACGGTATTTGCGCGACGATTTATCTGTCACTCTATTGTTTCCGCGACAGATTATTTATTTGCGCGACGAGCGCAAACGCTAAAATGTAGTAGTGATATTTGATACTATCTTAAGCTTAGCCGCAGCAGGACCACCAAAACTCTCCATGAATTGTTGGGTTAGGTCAGTGCATTGTAAAATAGATTTGCCAAAAGTAATCCGAAAGAAGTCACTTTCTTTACTACTGGATAAGGACCTGTTTGGGAGTTCAAGGGAAAAAATTGGTTTCTTGTACTCTTATCTGATTCGGACTCCACCAAGTCCAAAAGGAGGAGGAGAGGGTATGTTTTTCCTTTGGGCCACTGTTCCAAGAATTCGTGGCCAGGATATAATGCCTGATCATCAGACAGTGAGATAATTAAGATATACTAGTAGGTTAGAAACAACCCAGAATGGGGTTGGGAAGACGTTGACAGGGCAAGGGCACAGCTAGGGTTAGGCATGTTTCCTTCTCTGGGGATGTGACCTGTCTCTAAGTCATCACCATGCCTTCAAACTTTTAAGATAAATGATTTCCAACACTAGTTAGGGATTGATGTTCATGAGTAGTCGAGGGATACACTATTTGTGACGTTATTCCTCCTTATTGTAAATCACAATTTGATATATATAAAAAATTAATAATATATTTACACATGTTTCAAAATGTTATTTATAAATATTATATATATATATTAGAAATTAGACGAATTTCTATGGTGGTGTGAAAGGGAGACTCACTACGTCAACTGCAAATTTGTATTTAATATAGTTTAGATTTAACCAATCATGTGCTTCATTTTATGGGCAGCTAGCTTAATTTCGAGTGTATAAGATATGACGTATTCGTTCATGTGCTATTATGTATATTGGTAGGTTCCTGGAAAATTGATGTTATTATAAACTATTTACACATGTACTTATGGACAGGCTTACAAAAGGCTTAGTCGCGGTGATGATATGCTTCTCCCGACCATCAACTGACTAATTAAATTAATAGAAAAGGAAAGGGCAGGGCAAGGGTGAAAGGAACGGGCATTGATAATGTAGGAAATACGTTTATATATACATCATTTGTTACGATTAATTTATTATATATATAGAAATTTTCTAACATACGGACGGTATTACCGTGCAGACACCATTGTAAATAAGGAGGAAAGCGGGGAGGGGTAATAGAAAATACATGGCGTCCACATAGTAATAACATTCGGACGTCCGCATAGGAGAAAAATATGTATATATAGGGGTGGCATTTTTTACCAAAAAACCAAAAAACCGCAAAAACCAACTGATAATTTACCACAATGAAACCGCAATCGTGGTAAACCGAACCGCATTTGAGGTATGAAGAACCGAACCATATTTGCGGTTGCGGTTGGGTATTCGATTTTCAAAACTTGCGGTTACCGCAAACCGCGAATATATTTTAAATAATATTGTCTATATTATATTAAATGTAAATTAACTTTGAACTTGTAACTTTAGTTTGTAACATTGGTGCATTGCATTTTCCTTTTAGTTTGTAACTTTAATTAACTTTGAATTGGATTTTCTTTTGGGTTGTAACTTTAATTCATTTTGTATTGCATTTTCCTTTTGGTTTGTAACTTTAAAGAATTTGGAATTGGAATGCTTGAGAAGTTTAACTTTAATTGGAATGCTTGGGATTGAACTTTAATTTTCTTTAGGTTGTGAATGCTTGAGAAGTTGAGGAGATTGTGAATTTATATATGCTTGAGAAGTTGGATTTTTATGACACAAAAAGAACTTGCGGTTTTAAACCGCTAATTCACGGTAACCGACCGCTTTTTGCGGTTTACCGCACGGTAAACCGCAAAAAGCGGTCGGTTTGCGGTTTCAAAAATAACCATACGCAAATAGTCGGTCGGTTTGCGGTTTGGGCAAAAAGTCCCGGTTCCTGAACCGCAACCACCCCTATGTATATATATAAGTTATTCTCTCATTTGAACATTTGCGCGTTATTATCGTGTGGACATCATTGTAAATAGGGAGAGGTAGTAGAAACACATGGTATCCGCATAGTATTAACATACGGATGTCCGTATAAGAGAAAATTATTCTCTCATCTGGATGTCCGCACTTTATTATCGTGCGGTAATAATGTCCGGACATTCGGACGAAAGCTAGTTGAGATGGGTATGTGACAGATGGAATGAGGGCTAGTTAAGATCCAATTAAATGGAAATAACTATCATTATACCAAATACCATATTTTATACTTATATAAGAAAGTACGTCGTTTCTAGCTTCTATCTAATTTCTAATATAAAATTTTCAAAACTCTCCAAAATATTCAACATTTATACTCCAAAACAACATAGTTTTGACTTTTGAAAGTATCCACAATATATCAACGAGTAAACACGTGGCTTCTAATTTATATGATTTTTGTATCTTATGTTGAAGCGAAAATATTATCACCTTTAATTGTTAAATTGATCAATGTTCTATTGTCACTCTTCTATGTTTTTTGGATTACAAAAATAAGAGATGACACTGATGTTGCAGCTCCATGGATTAAATCCTAGTTAGTAAATTCGCGTACAATATACATTTTATATACGTTTGCATGTATATTTTAAAAATACTTTATTTCATGTAAACTTCTCAATTATACAGAATATACATGTTTTTTTAAGAGCAAACATATTATTCATGAATTACACGCGTAAAATGTATTTAACACAATTAATACACGTAAATAATTTTAAATTGTTATATGATGGGCGAATTTCGCAGTGTATATTTTTAAGAAATGTTTTGAATAATAGACATATGTACTTCATAAATGTTTGGTGAGTTTCATAAAGAGTAATACGCATATATAATGTGACTTGGACCAAACTTTTTCTTTTTTGTTTCTTGGTCGGGTGGAACATTTCATTCCATACTCAAATTAAACTTGTAATCATGTTCCAACATGAACCCAGATTTCAGACAATATATACTAATTTTATTTCTAAAATTTTTATTTTCCATTCTTCTTCCTTTTGGGCCTAAATTTCCTAACTTGAAAAAACCAATCAAGGCAGCATAGTGGGATGGCATGTGCACTCACATGAAACTAAGATATATAGTAAAGCAAGATATGCACAAACCTAGCGCGGTGCCTTGGTTGGTGCATAATTAGCTCTTGACAAATCAATTTAATTAACTAACGTCACACAACAAAATTCAGAACAGCTCTCTTCTCTTTTTTTTGGTCCGCCTAAAACCTTGACTGTATTTGTAAATTTGCAATAAGTATTATTGGGAGTTCAACTTGAGAAATGCTACTAAACTTAAAGTTAGTTGGTAATAAATCGTCGACTATTGCCATAATCAGGAATCCTTCAATTATGAACGTATAACAAAATTGAAGAGAAAAGTTACTAAACTTAAAGTTAGTTGATAATAAATCGTCGAATATTTCAATAACCAGGAATCCTTCAATTATAAACATATTAAAAAAAAAGGATTAATGGTTATGCAAAAGAAAAGATAAGGGAGCTGTTATTGACACTCTATAAAAGTCATTATGCACTTTTACAGTTCAATTTCTCCATTATATTTATAAAACGTACTTGTTGACTTTTTTAGAGTGTTAACATTGAAAGTCATTATTCACTTTTCACAGTTCAATTTCTTCATTATATTTATAAAACGTATTTGTTGACTATTTTAGAGCGTTAACATCGAAAAAGTCATTATGCACTTTTCACAGTTCAATTTTTCCATTATATCTATAAAATGTACATGCTGACTTTTCTAGAGTGCTAATTAACATGCAGTTCCCAAAAGACAATATCGATAAACCTTACCTCTAGTGACATTTGATGGATATTGAAAGGATTGAAAATACAAACTATATATTTAATAACCACATCTCTTGCACTATGGAACGCATTCATATAAGTAGGTCCTACATACAAATTCTATCACTATGAAGATCACGGTTAATGCTAGAGACATCAAAACAAAATCTCTAATTTGGTAACTCTTAATATCATTGAAACAGTAGTTTTATTCTAATTTTAAATGAATCATCTGACCGCTGCCTTGCGTTGCATGTGATGGTTGACTCTGAGAGCTACAAACAGCTAGCTAGCTTGAAGGATCAACAACAGGAGATAGAAGCCATATTAGCCACTAGCTCCAAATCTAATCCCGTCGGCAATGATTGCCACCATCTGCACAACCTCAAAACATCAACGCTCCCAATCCCTCCACGTGTCAAATCATCAGGCCATCAGAAACTCGATATGACATACACATGCAGACACAGACACAAGCGTCCCACGCAGTTATATTATTGAGTGGGGGTCTTCCTCTCTCTTTGCCCAAAATCAACTCAACAACACAACAAGACACAAGAAAAAAAGAAGCAGCAGCAGCTCTCTACACATCACCACCAATACAAGCGCAAGCACAGCTTTTTTATTTATTTATAGCAAACCATTTTCTTTGTTTCTTTTCTCTTTGGCCGTGGCTGAGTTTCCATGGCAGCTTCTGCTGTTAGCCGCAAGATGCCGAACATGCTTGGGGTCGAGCGCGATCTGAATCTCAAAGAGACTGAGCTGTGCCTTGGTTTGCCTGGTGGGGGCACTGTGCCTGAGCCAGAGACTCCCAGGGCTGCTGGAAAGAGAGGCTTCTCTGAGACCATTGATCTCAAACTGAACCTTCAGTCCAAGGAAGATCTGAACGAAAACGTCAAAAATATTGCTTCCAAGGAAAAAAACAACCACCTTACTTGCACAAAAGATCCAGCAAAGCCACCAGCTAAGTAAGTGGGATTATCTGCATATTGGCACATAATCTAACCTCAATTCTTTCTAGGCTCGCACATATTGATAAATTACTATGTTTGAATATACAAAAGTGGTGACTTAGGCCAGTTAGCCAGGGCAGTGAGCCTGCCCTTTTATTTTTGTATATTTTCTGGAATTTTTCAACAAACTGATATTATTTTTTGATCCGAAAATTTTGTAAATTAATTTTGTTTTTCTGAGTTTATTTTTCCTTTATTTGGTTTTGTGGGTAGTGTTTGATTAAGGACATCAATTAGGGCTTCATAATTTCTATGTAGCTATAACATGCACTAATAAAATGATTAATCCAAAAAATTCAGGGCACAAGTTGTGGGTTGGCCACCAGTGCGATCATACCGGAAGAACATAATGGCGCAGAAGAGCAGCAGCGAGGAGAGCACTGAGAAGGGAAGCGGCTGCAGCGCTGCGTTTGTGAAGGTTTGCATGGATGGCGCTCCATATCTTCGTAAGGTGGATTTGAAGATGTACAAGAGCTACCAAGAGCTGTCTAATTCCTTGGCCAAGATGTTCAGTTCCTTCACCATGGGTAAGTTTGAAAATATATTATTCAATCAAATTAACTCTTCGACAACAAACCCAAAACACAAACAATTAATTACTTAGCAAAACATGTACAGAAAAAGAAATAATACATGTTTAATTTCCTCCTTTAGAAACTGTAGAATTACCTTGATTTGGATCTTGTGTAGCAATTGTTTTTTTTTTTAGTGGACATGATGAAATCGTTTGTTGGTATATGATCATTACAACCTATAGCTTGTTAATTGTCACTTCATTATTATTATTTTATTAACTCTTTAATTAATTAATTATCATATTGGGATTGAATATTTGCAGGTTACTATGGGCCCCAAGGAATGATAGATTTCATGAATGAGAGCAAGTTGATGGATCTACTAAACAGTTCTGAGTATGTGCCAACCTATGAGGATAAGGATGGCGATTGGATGCTCGTGGGTGATGTTCCGTGGGAGTAAGTTCTTCATCCCTTATTTCTACAAACCCTAAATCAAATAATAATCAGAAAAAAAAAAGAAGAAAAAAAAATTCAAGAGCATTAAAAAAATCCTGCTACACTTAATTGACAAACTTATTTCACTTTGTATATGCAGGATGTTTGTTGATTCATGCAAGCGCCTGCGAATAATGAAAGGATCAGAAGCAATTGGACTTGGTATGTGCCCACATAAAATTACTACTAAAATTCTCTATATAAGTTGCCAAGATTCGTTGGCTTCGTGACATAACTAAAGGTCATTAGGTCTTCGGTTCAAAGTACCATGGCACCGTTCGGATCCACATACTACCAGAAAATTTAACTCTATTCATCTATATATTACTAATGGTATTTTTGTTTCGATTATTTTCAGCTCCAAGGGCTATGGAGAAATGCAAAAACAGAAGCTGAGCTCGACCAGTCGGTCTAGTATTTTAAGCGCATGCTGTGTCCAAGAAATGGAGCAGGGTGTGTTTCTTTGAATGTGTCTGTATTTTTATGCGATGGTATATAGATAGTAAAGATGCTGGACATTTGTAATGGACAAGAAGCAATAAACTTAACCTAGTGTCTGCCTTGTTTATTGCTATTGGATTTCTTTATAATTACCCCCATTATTTTTTATTGTTGGCCTTGTTGTCATAGTTGTTGTGTGTTTTATTCCTTCAAATTAATGCAACTTTTTTTCCTCTCGAAAAGATTCTTCATTCATTTTCTGATCAATTTCCTGTTGATGTATCCAATAATTTATTGCATTTTTGCAATAATTTTCCCGAGGAAGGTACTAATAGATTGATGAGGCAAGTGAGCGAAGGGAACAAGGCCATGTGCATGTTGATGGGGCTTTCGTTTATGGCCATTTATTTATATTCCATTTGTTTATAAATTCATGATAATCAAATATCTCTATCTGACTGGTGAATGTAGGCTGTGTTAAGTGAACGTGGTTTGAGTTCTATAATGGGATATGGTAGCTATAGATGAGACTTTTTATTTTTATTTTTATGTTGGATTGTTGTCTATTTTAATAAGTCTAGTCTTAACATTTATAAGTTCATCAAATAGCAGCCAGAATTCTTGTTTTTCTTTTGTTGCTAAAGTTAGGAATGAGTAATGAGGTTTTCTCACACACACTACGTACCAAGGTGTCATGAGGATTCAAATCTTAAGACCACTAGTTTGCAAAATAATGCCCTTTTTTAAATTGAAATAGTCCAGTTCAATTTGACTCACCAAACGTGGAAGTATATATATACATGGAGCTTCAGTTGAGGGCTTATTTGAGGGATATCCTTATAGGGCCCACTTCGTATTGTATTTCACTAATCCAAATCGTTTGTTTTGTAGATACTCATTCAAAGATAATCTGTACAAAAAATCACTTGAATCCGATATCATTTGACCATTCAAAAAATCACTTTATATATATATATATATAAATTTATAACCATGATTGAATTCCATGGGATCACTAACATTTGATTTAGGCCAATAATTTTGTAGCACTTATCTTTTCAAGATAAAGCAAATCACAAGTCTATGGGCTCTCTCTCCTCCACCATATATGGATTTCTTGGATCTGACACTGTAGCAGCCCCATGTCATATCTTTCATTGGAAAACAATTATTTTTGACAGGTTGGTACTATAGTTTAATAAAATAACTAGAACCGAATGATCGCGGAAGGCAACAAAACCACTCTTTTTTAAAGTTCCCGAGGGAGGATTTACAAATGAAAGCTCAAGCACCGATTTGGTATTAGAAAAGTTGATTGAATTGAAAACCATTCTTTTCCGGACTAAAAGAAGTTTGCTATAATTAGCGTAACAAGTTCATGCACACGCCATATATTTGAAGGAAAGAAAATTAGAGCTGAAAGATGAAAGGTTGAGTTGTTGGGGCATCGATCGAATGGGTTGGTTAGAGAGGAAAGACACAGAAAAATTATAGGGACAATTTATAGTGACTATTATTTTAGTCTTTTACCTAACTATAATCATATTCAGGGAGGAACCACCTTAGCCCAATCGCGGGGGCACTTGCTCCCTTCCCAAAGTGATCCCCAGCACATTTCTTACATGATTATCTGTTTGGTGAGATTCTTATATAGGTTTTTGTACATCTGATTTTTTTTATAAAAAAAATAGCTAAGAAGACAAAAATCTATTGATATATATTTTACAAAGAATTTGTAGTTTAAGTAGTTTAGAGCATTTACCTTTGCACCTGAGGTCCTAGGTTTGATTCCCCCCTTCTCCAATAATATTGCTGGTATAAAAAAATATATATGTTGATATTTTTAAATTAATCTTTCTTAAAACTTTGTTTTCGGTTCTTCATTTATTAGTTCACTAATTAAAAACTACATTATTGTTAGCTCTTTCTATGTTTTGAAAAAGGGAGAATTTTGGCCCCGTTTGGTAAGCTGGACTGGACTGGATATTTTCAATTAAAATGGACATGAGTCCTAGGCATTGTTTGATGGGCTTAAAGTGTGTCTAGGACTAGACATGAGCCTTGGATCCAAGTCCCAAATAATTGGGGCTTAGAAACCCAACCCCAGACGTGGGTTTCGAAGCCAGAGCACGCCTCCAGCCATCTCTTCTCTTTCTTCTCTGTGCTCTCTTCTCTTGCTTCTCTATTCTCTCTTCTTCTTCTCTCTCTCTCCCCCTCTTCTCTTCTCCCCTTCTCTCTTATCTCAGATCCTCTCTCTCTTCCCCTCTGCCATATATTTTCCGCTGCCATATCTAGACCTTAGATCTTGGACAAATGTGAAAGTAAAAAAACATAGAAGAAATCCCAAAATAATTTTGCAATAAGTTAAAAACTTCTTTAAATTTCCACATAAAAAAATTGCTTGAGTGATCTAAGGTGCCTCCCTTACCAATAATGTATGGATCCACCCAGTGCTCAGGGTTAGACCAGGACATGGATCAGATTCGGATATAACTCAATTCAAATCCGAATTCATTTATAATTGGATTATCGGTTTTGGACTATCGGATTGCACCTATTAGTCCATATCAGTTATGAATTGGATTAAGCTTGGATTATTATCATATTTATTTTGAGATGTACCAAAAAAAAAATCATTTGTAGTCTTGTTCTTTTATTGTATTTATCTACTTTTTATCATAAAAATTAGTTTTAAGTGTATTCTTAATGCATATAAAATTAAAATTACTCATTTTCACATATAAAATATTAATATAAAGCATAGAAAAACTAAATTATACTTCATACTAAATTGGATTGGATAAACTATAATCCATATTCAAATCCATTTATAATCGAATTCCTGGATTTAGATTATAATCGAATTATCAAATTCAGCAGTTCAATCCATCTCCTATTAATTACACTGAATTCAGAGTATCAATAGTTTTCGCAATAGGTAAATGATCAAGTCGTAACCTATATACTACTATAATTCAGAAGTACCATAAAGTTGGCTCCGCCTTCGTCCCTAATCATATCTTATGTACTTTAAATGATTGGAGTATTGCAAACGTGTGTTAGGCCAGTTGCTCATGGGGTGAACCCGTCCCCTTGCACCCAAGTTCGAATTCTCCTTCTAGAACATTAGATTGAATTAGAATAGTTTAGATTATCGCTTGTATAAAAAAGATGAAAATATTAACATTTCATTTACATACTTCAACAAATAAAGGACATGGCCCTAGTGGGTAATGGCCTTGTCCAAACCCAGTAATAGAACAAGCCAACCCAACTCAGAAGAGTTCGATCTGGGCTTTACTTTTGAGCCCAGTCTTAACCCAATACTATTCCTCTCCCATGACCCCCATCATATTTTTTGTAACAAACAAGCCAGTGCAGCCCTCATTGTAGCCGGTAATTCTCTCAAAACTAATCCCTACATATTCTCCTCCATTTCTCAACAAGGAAAGAGCATGTTCATCTTTCAGCTCATCATGCCGGAGAGGTGTTTAGTTAAAAAATATTTAGGAGCAACCTCGATCAATCACCTGTAAATAAGAAGCTCACTAAAGTGGTTAACATCACTCGACATATACCCTCGAATCTCGAATTCGATCTTGAAACTTGTTAATTATAACTTAATCATTACTTAGCTAGCTAATCAAATATTCAAATTCAATTATTCAACATGATGAGGATGATGAAAGTTGTCCCTGTGATGATAAAAGAAATAACGATTTTAAAGATCTCCAAAAGTTTTACATCTTCAGAATAGTAGTTCAACCTTGTTCAATTACATCTACAATGAAACAGAGCATTCCCTAATACAAACCTTGTCCAATTACATATCTAATAATACTACAAAAAAAGCCCAGACATAAGCACTTTGAGAATATAAAGCAAAACCTTCTCATTTCACTGTATTTGATTTGCAGGCTGTGAAAAGAAATCTTTGGCATTGCGTGCTACCTCTGCTTCAAGTATCGCTTCCAACACAATGTCTGATCCTTCAACATTCTCTGTAATCACAACCATGGGTTATTTATTTGGACAAATAAATCTCAGATGTAAAGCTCAACTACTTGCAAAATCTATTAAGAAAAAGAATGGCATGTTCAACTTATAGGTTGAAGCAACTTCTTATATTTGTGTGCTTGTCAAACAAAGGATCTTGCATAAAGAATTTAATGTGCAAATTTTACATGCTATGTAATCAAGGAGAAGGTACGGTCAAAGTTCAAGATTATTTCTATGGCATGTGTTTAACCCAACAGCCCACTTATTGTGACCTCGCAATCCCAAATACACCCACCACAACCAACCAAAATCAATTCCATATTGGAGTAATCATACACATTTAGGCCATGAGCATGAGTGACATCTTTGTTGGCCAACCATACAAAGGCATAAGTAAGACAATTATTCATAGAAACCATAGGATTTGCAGCACACACCGTGATGACTTCTATTATTGAAGATAATCTGGACAATGTAGAAAAGTATATAGTTTAGATTAGAACCACAGGTCATTGATATCATAAATTTGAAGTGTTATAATTCAGAAGACTATTACCCTTGCGATTTGGTAGCATCCCA
Source organism: Prunus fruticosa (assembly GCA_018703695.1). Lineage (NCBI taxonomy): Eukaryota > Viridiplantae > Streptophyta > Magnoliopsida > Rosales > Rosaceae > Prunus > Prunus fruticosa. The sequence continues at coordinate 2,900,131 of CM031917.1, forward strand.
GTGCTTTCAGCTGAAACTGGGAGAACAGCAAAAAGACAACTTTCATCACTAAGGTTCTCTTTCTCTGCACTTCTCTTCAAAGAGCCAGTCTTCACGGCATCAGATTCAGCCAATCTTTCATAAGCAGTTGCTTGGCTATGCAAATTAACTGACTCTGGGGTTCTATCCTGCCAATGATACATACAAGCAATGTAACATTATGCAAAGTGGGCTATTTATAACAAGACATCATAATATTAAAACCTTCAGCACAGTACTTGTTGACTTCAGCTCTTCCTTGGGCTTCTCAAGTGACCTATTGGCCCCTAAGAAGAAAACACATAAACTGGCAATCATTTGAGAAGCAAAAACATTACTTGGCAACAATGCATGGCTGCTAAGAATAGTGCCATTACCTGTAGGAGCCAGGTCTTGAGGATTGTCCATCAGCTTTCGAGTCAGAGGACCAGGATTCATAAGTGATATGCTTCGAACTTCATATCGAATCGACTCTAATTGTGCCAATGCATCTTGAAGTTCTTTATGAACCTAAAAGATCATGCAATGGACATAAATTATTTAACAGAAAAGGCCTTTTGGTTCAATGGCATGTTAGCTGATGACAGTTATCAGTTTGTTAATCTTTTAATTCATTATAAGGAGTTTTAGTTTTTAGAAAGAAGTACCTGGCGAGCATGAGATTGCTGCATAACATTTTCGAATTGGCCACGAGCTAACTGAACATACCCGATTGCCCGACCCACTAGCCGCCCCGCTGTTCTAGCAATTCTAGGCAAATCCTTTGGTCCTGCAAGCAACCCATTACACACCAAACCAACTTCACATTTTCAGTTTGTCTCCAATAAAATTACCCAATAATTAAACCCACAATCTCAGATAACCCAGAAAGACTTTGACTTCCCTAAAACAAAATCAGAACCAAATTTGAAAATGAAGATGCTTTAGAGCCCAACTTTCTCACATGAGCCGATACAACATGCGAGAGAATTCAGAAAAAAAAAAAAATCGTTTGAGAGAAATGTTGGACTATAAAGCAGATTTCTTTTGAATTGACAAATAAAAGTAGAGAGAGAGAGAGAGTACCGACTAGAGCAGCTGTGGCTCCGATCAAGAGGAAGAGCTCTCCGTACGAAATACCCACATTTTGGCCCTTGGACTTGACCAGGGGTGAGCTTAGGCTTTTGTTGGCGCTTTCATAAAGAACCGTTTGCTCTTTTCCTTTTTCTTTATTTTTTTATTTATTTTATTGAGCATTTGTTTTGACAACGCGATATACTTGAAACAAACGAAATGGTAAATTCTTGAGGTAATTTTCTGACTGCAGACTATGGTGATGTATATTTGCTTGAGGAAACAAAGTGATCGGTAAATATGATTAAAATAGTCTTATTTTAACTAATGTAGCTGCCAACGAAGTCTAACTAAGTGAAAATGATCTTTAAGTTCGAACCCCTATGACACTTTAACAGTGTATGAGAAAAAACTGGCTCCATCAATATCACTGGTATCAAAATATAAAAAACAAACTATTATAGCCAAATTGTTAATTAGCATATTAATTACCACATTACTTTCCATAACAGAAGTAGTGGCACTGCATGAGTGGCTGCATAAGTGGAGTTCAATTTTACTGTTACTATTTCTCTTGCCCACCTTGTTACCTATCTAACTCTTTGACACGTGTCATTCCACTTAACCCAAGTTAACAGTGTTAACTTTTAATTAAATTAAAAAAAATAAAAACTCTAATAATTAAGAGAAAGCATCAGAGAAATCAAAATGTTTTCGGAATATTCTTGAAGAAGCCAGACAAGGCAAATGCTCTAAGAAGCGCTTGCAAGCAACTTCTGTTTATTTATTTTTTTAGAAAATCCAACAGTGAACTCCCACCATCCCCAATCCGTCAACAACCCCACCTTGCCTGCGCATCCCCCTCTCCTCCTTGTCGTCAGAAAAGCCTCTTCTCTTTCTTTCTCCCCCTTCATTCTTGGATCCAGATTTATATTCTTCCCCAGCTCTTCTAGCTTGTGATTTGAAAGAGTGAAAGAGATTAAGAGGGAAGCGGAGAAATCAAGGGAAAAAGAGAAAGAAGGGGGGCAGAGGTAGACAAAAAGATTCTTTGCCGGTGGCGAGAGAGAGAGTTTTGGTGGCCCTTGGTTTGAGTTCGCTGAGGATTGAGAGTGGGTGTTCAATTATTAGTTTTTATTATTTAATTTAGGCTTATTTACTCTCAGCGCCATGAATCTTTAGTCACATCTCACCTTGCCCTTAAAAATTAAAATGACCCACTTAACCCCCTTATTATGATTTTATGTTCCACTTTCACTTTGATTTGGTTGGGCCATTATGTTGCTTTTGTGTACACACAAAAAATGTTACGAACCCATTGTATTAAATACATCTATTTTCACACGGTGGCACAACCAATCCTAAGTGTAAAAAACAAATAGTGCATGCAGGCCTCTTTATTTGTTAATGTGTTGGTGGAATAGGTGAAAATGGAGAAACAAGAAAGCTTTCGAATTGAGCCATCCTCTCTAACCATAGCCTCTAGTTCCTTGCAAGAACCATACGATAGGGGTGGGCATCTGGAGGGAAAACCGAACACCGAACCGAACCAAGTGAAAAAAAACCGGAAAAAAAACCGGTTGACCAAAAAAGTCAACAAACCGAACCGAACCGGACCGAACCCGTTCCAACCCGTTCCGTTTCCGGTTTTACACTACACCGCACCGGACCAAACCGGACCGGTCATATTTTTTTATTTTTATTTTATTTTTTATATTTTTTATTTACAAATTTTTAAAATATAATCTCATATTTTAAATGTTATAATCACTATAGTTCAACTTCAAAAAATTTCTAAATGTATGAATTGGATTATTTGTTAATTTTTAAACCAAAAAAATAAGTTATTTATTATAAATTTTTAATTAAAAAAATAAAAAAAAAAATTTTTTTTTTTAAAAAATAAAAAAATAATTAAAAAATAAAAAATTAATAAACCGGTTCAAAAACCCGAAACCGGTCAGAACCGGACCGGAACCGGTCAGAACCGAACCGGCCGGTTTTTGAAATTTTTTTTACTTAAACCGGGAACCGGAGGGACCTGTTAAATAGGACCCGATTTCGGTTTCCGGTTTAAGGTTAAAGGGAGGGAAGGAACAAACCGGCCCACCCCTACCATACGATACTAAAGCAAGACAAGCAAAAAAGGACATAGTAAGTGTTTTGGTTGGTTAGCTTACGTTTGATAAAGGGCCAAAAAAAAAAAATTATAATCCCATGGAGTGGAAAAGGTTCATTAGAAAAACAAAAGACTTGGGGACGGCTTATACACCCAAATAGACAAGTTTGTTTGTTTTCTGAAAAACAAGGTAAAGTCTGTTCACCTTTTTTGGAACACTCTGTGATCAGAAAACCAAATGCATGCCCATCAACTTGAACCAAACACAGATTCGATTTGCCCTCTTTAAAAGGCCTTGATGTCATTTATAACTACCAAATCTTATGTGACAAAACATTTTGTTTTGCTTTTTTAGGCTGCAAAGATGCGCTTAAAATTGTTTATGTAAAATTTAACAAGTTATTATATTGCATTAAAATATAATCATGTGATATAATTGATTGGTATCATCGAGACGATGACGAGGATTTGAATACGGTTTGTATGATCAGTCAACCGTCGAAGGATGGTGTCGTCCGAGAACAGAGTCCTACCCCAGAAGAATAGATCCGCAGGTTCAGAAATCCTGTGGTCCAAGCAGCCCCACACTCTTCTTGATTACCTTTTGAGAAATCTTTTCTTGCGTGTCAAGTCCCCAATTCACCCCTAACAAACGGCACCATATGAACCCTAAACATAAACGCAACCCACAGCCCAAACTCCTTTTTCTCTCCCAACAAAACACAACTGCCCCAATCCAAATCCCTAATAATCCAATTCCCAAAATTAACAATCACACAAAAACGAAAATACTAATAAAATATTGAACAAACATAAACAACTCACCGCCCCTGGCTTTTCTCACGCCAAGTTCTTCACTTCCCCATTAAAATTCTCAATGATACAAACTAAATTGTATTATAATTGAGATTAGGAGTTGTTGGGTTTGTTGAAAATTGAGAGTGAGGGATGTGAGTGAGATTGGGTTTCGGGGATGGTCAGATATGGCTCGAGACGGGGAAGTGGTGCCGGTGGACCCACAAGCGTTGGTGGCCGTGAAGAAGAAGTCGTCTCGGAGTTGGGTTTTGCTGGACTGTACGGGAAAAGCTACAGTCTTGGACGTGGACAAGTATGCCATCATGCACAGAGTTCACATTCACGCTCGCGATCTTCGCATTGTTGATCCTTTGCTCTCGTACCCTTCCACCATTCTCGGCCGCGACAGGGCTATAGTTCTCAATTTGGAGGTGCTCTTCTCTTCTCAATTTTTGATTTTGTTGTTTTGCTTTTTTAAAGTTTTTTGGCTGTTGTGTTTTTGTTGTTGCTGTTAATTGAATTGGGTTTGTTTGTATCTGGGTGTGCAGCATATTAAAGCAATAATCACTGCTGAAGAGGTTAGCCTCTCTCTCTTTCTCTAAATAAATTCGTTTTCTTCTTCTGCTGAATGGATTTTGTTTTGGGTTTTTTCGAGGGGTCAGAGAACTGAATAGCCATCAGTATTTATTTTTTATTTTTTAATTTTGTTGCGTAGTTAAAGATTGCTGATTTAAGAGACGAAGTAGTACATGTATTTTAAGAGACCAGTACATAATGGTCAACCCGGGTATTAATTGTTTTTTTCCTTTTTTTGGGGGGAAGAGGGAATTAATCGAGAGGAGGAACTAAATAGATGGTGCAAATTCAGGACAGTGAAAATCAAACCCGTATTATGACCTGGTGTTCTAGAGAGGAAAAAAATGTGGTGCTTTCAACTTTCTATGAGTTGGGGTTCTTTTGCAGATGGTGATTGTTAGTTTGTTATGGGATAGGTGCTGCTTCGGGATCCAGTGGATGAAAATGTTATCCCGGTTGTTGAAGAGCTTCAAAGACGGTTGCCTCCTGTAAATGCCATACGTGAAAGCCAAAAAGATGGGAAAGAGTTCCCTGCTGGGCAAATTGATTTAGATGCCGGTGAAGAAGATGGTATGACTTAGTAATTTCAAAGTTTATCATTGATGAGTTGTGTCTGTCTTTAGTATTCTTGGAAATATACAAATGTTTACATCTACCACTAACATCCTAAACATCAAAACTTCTGAGTTCTGGTTTTATTCTTTGACATCTGAGTGATCTAGATTATGCAATGTAGAGTCTCCATTTGAGTTCCGGGCCTTGGAGGTAGCTTTGGAAGCAATATGCAGTTATCTTTCTGCACGTACGACAGAACTGGAGACTGCTGCTTATCCTGCTTTAGATGAGCTTACCTCAAAGGTAGGACTTGTGTTTTCTGTCATTTTCTTTGCGTCTTTGTATGGGCTCTATGGTTGTTGCCTGTCTCCACCTCTTGGGGAATGCTAAATGGAAAAATAAAAAATAGAGAAAGGGAAAAGGAATATAGTATTTCCATTCACTGGTTTGGTTTGATTTAGGTAACTCACTGTTATTAGTTTTAGGTGTCTCAGTTGTCAGCATGCTAAAATTCTGCTTAAAGCACTACACGATGAAGTCTAGGGATATTTGTCTGCCATTTTGTGTGAATGTGAAATTGTGTCATAGAAGAGATTCTAGATATCAGGGTTCAGAGAAATTTTGGCTTGCATACTTGCCTGCATGGTTTTCTAAGCTTAGCATCTGTAACCATGATGGAATGGCTTCTTATGCCTACTTCTTTTGGACAATATTTTGATCCAATGCAACCTGCAGATTAGCAGCCGCAATTTGGACAGGGTTCGTAAATTGAAGAGTGCAATGACAAGGTTGACTGCTCGTGTACAAAAGGTATATAATCTTCCTGTAGGGTGTGAATAATTACATAGTAGTTCATGTCTTATGAGGGTTAGTAACTTTAATGCAATCACCGAACGATGCTATTTGCGTCACATTAGTGTGTGTTGAAGATGAGAGAGTAGTTATACTCAATGCCACCCACTGTCCTCATTCTATTTTCTAAGCATTACATTATAAGATAAGATGTTTGATTCATTAAAGTAACATTGTTTAGATGACTAATAAATTTGCTAGATGCATTTGAGCACTCTGACATATATATATATAATATTTAAGTTCATTGGTCAATTGTTAGATGAGAAATGAATAGTTGAGGTGCATTCCCTGTACTTCTCAGTCATCCATATCTGACAAGTAGATGTTTTGTGGCAAAGTTAAGTTGTTAGTATAGCTTTTTCTAAAGTTCTGATAACAATAAGTCGTTTTTTGTTTGTGTTATTAAAAAGGACATGGATGAAATTTAGTTAAAATTTAATGGTAACGGTGTAAATTAATACATTTTAAATAGAAACTTCCTGCACAATCTTTTTAAATATATATATTTTCAATGAAAACTAGAAACAGCTTCAAATTTTAGCCTTTCAAATGTGCATATTTCAGCTTCTGTGGGGGCACAAAATTACTTTTAAGAGTAAACGCCTAAAACACTGGCTTCACAGAAGCCCTCTTCGGGTGCCCCAAGAGCTGTGCTGTGTGGGCGCTAAAGCTAGCAATTAGGTTTTCTTCATACTTGCAGTCTAAATTAGTATCATTATGAATGCACTTTCTTTTTATGTCTGTAAGCCATATTCTTCTGTTGTGTATCTCATATTGAATTTGCAGCCTTATGCTATCCAAACTTGTGGTATGGAGTTGAGATGAGACAAACTTTCCCAGTCAGAGTTTGATTAAAGAAAACATATTAGTTTCCTCTTTACTACTGTAAATCATGGTAATAAGTAATCCTGTATTACTTGTTGCAGGTAAGGGATGAGCTTGAACAGCTGTTGGATGATGACGATGACATGGCTGACCTTTACTTGTCAAGAAAGTTGGCTGGTGCATCTTCACCAGTTAGTGTCTCTGGTCCTCCCAATTGGTATCCTGCCTCCCCTACCATAGGCTCAAAAATATCTCGGGCAAGTAGAGCAAGCATTGCCACTGTTCGTGGAGATGAGAATGACGTTGAGGAACTTGAAATGTTACTTGAGGTATAACATTGGCATACTTTTTCTGCGCTTGTTTTAGTGAGGCTGTGTATATACTAATCTGCTAATAATACCTCTGCAGGCTTATTTTATGCAGATTGATGGCACCTTGAACAAATTAGCTACGGTATGTGCTGTTTTAGATGCGTACTTATCTTTCTCTCTGGATTACAAGGAGAATTGAACCTAGGACCTAGCCTATCTCACCCCATCCCTCCCTCCAACACTCTTGGACCCTATGCAAACCTGTTAAGGTCCAAGGACATCTGAATCTGAAGTTTTTTTTTTTTTTTGGGGGAGAGGGAGGGTGGGATAGGCGGAAGTAAGAACCACCAAAAGATTTTAAAGGGTGCATGTCTATGGAGTAAGCTGGTCCTTCAACACATCCAGTGAAGCCATTATACATATTACCTTTAACAGAATCCCTAGTCCCAAGATTGACTTCTAGAATTCCCGTGATTTCTAGGTCAGCTTAGAACCAATAAAAAACAGAGCTATGAGTCATCATGACTTACTGATCGAAGCAGAATTATAATGACCCTGAGTACCTGCAAGTGAGGGGGTACAGAGTGGTCTTCTATATACACTATTAAGGAAGGGACATAGGAATGTTGTGTAAAGATCTGAGTTTTAGAAGAGTAAAGAGAAGGATAAAGACTTTAAAGAAACTTGGAAACATGAACCTCATCTTATTGTGTCTTCAACACCTTAATGTCATAGGAAGGGGATGGTATTGGGTGAACACATAAAAAACCCTTAAATGCACGTAAATAGTCCAACAAGAATTTTCCACGTGTCAATAGAAAAGGACTTTCATAGACCTACAGTTATTTGAGTGGAATACATTTAGGCATATTTTCCACATTATTTACACTATATACTAAACAAATTTGACTGTTAAAATGTAATATTTTGCAGCTGCGTGAATATATTGATGATACAGAGGATTATATCAATATTCAGGTACTTGATTCATCAATCTTAAATTTTTATGGCAACATACTAAAGTTTTCTGATATAACATGTGCTTCCATATTTCAGCTTGATAACCACAGGAATCAGCTGATTCAGGTGCTTTTTTCATCCTATGCAGTATATCTGATTACTATGCTGGATTATTTTCTTTTATTTATTTTTTCCTCTGGAGTCTCTGTATTCGGTATTGTGTAAGACGTGCTTTTTATTTTCTTCATGTTTCACGGTACAGCTTGAGCTTTTTCTCAGTGCTGGGACTCTATGTATGGCCATATTTTCATTGGTGGCTGGAATTTTTGGCATGAATATCCCATATACGTGGAATGATGGTTACGGATACATGTTCAAATGGGTATGCAAGGCATTTCTGCTGGCAATCTTGTATAGTATGACTTTAATGAACATGTCTGAGATTGAATCTTTTTGAATTACAGGTTTGCATTGTCACGGGAATAGTCTGTGCTTGTGTGTTCATAATAATCATGTCATATGCTCGCTTCAAGGGGTTGGTCGGGTCGTGAACTTTATGAAGGAATTCTGAGATTGATCTTTTGGATTGTCTGAGAAATAGTGTCGAAGGGTTTTTAGCAAATATGTGAAGGAATTTTGATAATTCTTTTGCCCTTAAAGACTGTCGATGATGGCTGTTAGGGTTGCAGAGGGAAAAGTCTCACTCTGGGAAATTTTATACCGGATCAGATCTGGCAGCAGCCTTTCTAATCCAAGGATATTGCAAAGTTTAATAATTGTCAACAACTTGATTAACTGGATTCAGTCACCAACAGAGACTGTAAAACCAATTACAGAATGAATACATATTTCTTGATTTTAGTTCATAATTCTTGTTCTGTTACACACAAGTATTCAATCAAACACACAATACTGTAACTGTACTCAGCAACAATTTAATGCATTTTTCAAATTGCTCATTTGTTTATGCCTATGTTCTGTTTTCTAAATGCCTTTTTTGCTCGTGTCAATCTTGAAGTCCTTGGATTGTTTAGAAGCTGGTGATGATGGTTTACTCCTTGGTGACTTCTAATTATTAGTTGAACTGAATGATGGTTAAGAGGTGCAATTTTCGATCTAAAACCAGTGAAGAAACCAAATCAATGTGCAGTTTAGGCGTTGTTATTTATTGCTTTACACTCCCAAGATTCAGAACCATATTCATCATGTCCATAAAGTCAGGCCAGTTAGTCTTTGGACAGTGCTTGACAACTTTTTGCTAAAACTTTCGCAAACCGAATTCATTCGGTTTATCCCATATCTGGAAAAAAAAAACAGTAATTAAATTGATTAGGGGAGTAGTTGATTCAATTTCAAATTTAATTCTTGATCTCAACTTCATGACTTCCTCTACAAGAAAGAAAATCTTGAAAGGAAAGAGATAGAAAGGAGAACGATAGAAGGAGTGTCGATTGTATAAAGACGTGAAGACAGAAAAGAGACGAGAAATTGATAAAAATTCACATATTCTATCTCTTCCTCTACTTGGTATGTGTCATGTATAAGAAATTAAGCAAAGATGGGGGAAAATCATGAAGTAGATGTGCATGTCCTCCATGATCCCTTTCTTGTTAGCTTTTGCATTGAAGGTTTGCATTATATTCTTTGGTTGCAAAGATGATCCCTCACGAATATAAACACTCAGAATTTGATGTTATTCCAATCTCCATTGATATACCCCCTTCTTGCTAGTTTAATCAGATAAACATAGTCACAGTTTCATACCCAAATGTTTGATCATTACACCTAATTCCTATCACAAAAAACATACGATTCTTTTTATATCACATAATTCTTGTTTTTAGAATTGTACATATAATCCAACACAAAGAAATCGTTGTTTCTTCATGGTTGGTGTGGTGAGGTCATCTGGTTCTCATTTTTAAACCAGAGGCTGACAAATATGACTCACTAAGGTGCCGCTTGGAGGTCTGCATATAACCAAAACGCTTTGCATGGCTTGGGTACACCTACATTTACAATTATAACCGTCCCACTTTTGCATCCTGATAATCAAACAGCACAAAATGCATCCAGTAGGTAAAAACCAAACAAATTTACCCTCTTTACTGTTCATTTTTTAGAAATTTACCCTCTTTACAAATAGAAATAACCCATTAGCCATACCCATACACTTATACACACGAAAAAGAAAGACCCTCCATACTCAGACGAGAAACGTGCCCGGCCGGATCTCTGGGCTTGCTCCAGTTTGGCGTTAGGGTTTCTCTAACCCACAAGCGAACCCATGAAACCAAACAGTAAGGCTGAAACTCTATCAAACCTTCATTGAGTTCTCCATGGATTTCGTGGAATTGGAGGCAATCGAAGGCCTCCGATGGTGCTGGAACTCATGGCCAGCTTCAAAAACCGAGAGCACAGATCTAGTGATCCCTTTGAGCATCATGTGCACGCCATTGATGCAACAAGCTGAGCTCCCAGTACTTCCCTACGACCCAGTCACTTGCCGCCAATGCGGCGCCGTATTGAACCCATATGCCCGGGTCGAATACACGTCTCGCATCTGGTTCTGCTCGTTTTGCCTCCACAAGAACTCCTTCCCTCACTCTTACTCCAACATCGGCGAGACAAATCTCCCCGCAGAGCTTTTCCCGACTTACAGCGCCGTCGAGTACGCCAAAACCGCGAACCCAGTAGCGAATTCCGGCCCCAACCACAACTGGCCGAATGGGTTGTCCTCGTCTTCCTTGTCGTTGTCGTCTATGGTGTCGACGGCGCCCTCTTCTCTGCCGGATGGAGATCCGAGAGGGCTCAGACCGGCGTTTGTGTTCGTTGTAGACGCCTGCACGTCTGGGGAGGAGCTTGGGGCTCTTAAAAATGAGCTCTTGCTTGTTGTGGAGCAACTCCCAGAGACTGCTTTGGTGGGTCTGGTCACGTTTGATTCAATGGTTCGAGTTCATGATCTTGGGTTTACGGAGTGCTCGAGGGCCGTGGTGTTTCACGGAGCACGGGAGCTTTCATCACATCAGGTACTTGGTTCTTCTTCACTTGCCATATTGGTGTTAAAGTAGAAATGTGCATTAGAAGTTATATTGTTCGTGCTTCTAATTATCTTCTTTAGCTTTCAGTGCATGGTTCAATATGAAGGTGCTTTGTATTGGGGTAATAATGCTTGGATATGAAAGAGTTGCTTTAGGTAGTTTAGAAGATTTTAAAAATTTTGTGGAAGTATGTAGAATTAGGAGTTTAATTTTGAAGCAGTCCATTTGGTAGTCTGTAGTTAATACCTTGAGAATAGTTGAGTTTTAACCAATAAGTAGTTATACTACTTCCAGCATTTTGGTATCTGTAGAAATCTCATTGCCATTCAGGTTCAGTTTCTTGAATGTTCCCAAAAAATAGAAATGCTCCTGCTCTTTAAGCATCGGCCTCCATGTTTGGTCAGAAGTTGAAATTTCTTCTAGGCCAATTGATCCAGCTTACTTCTGCTTTTATTCTTCCTGATAGAGTGTCCTGTGCCTTAATATGAATTTCTGAGTTTGCTTATAGAAATGTTAACTCATCATGTACGTAATAGGAATTTAATGCATTGCACGTTTTTGAACTCTTAGACCCAACAATTTCTGGGCCTTAAACGACCAACATACCAGCAACTCGGAAAGATGTCAGTTAATCAAAAGCAGGGCTTTTTGGTACCGGTATCTGAATGTGAGTTCAACATCACTACTGCAATTGAAGAGATCCATTCTTCACTTCTAGGCAAGCCTGGCCATCGCCCACTAAGGTCTACAGGAGTAGCAATATCAGCTGCAGTTGGACTTCTGGAAGGATGCTCTGTGAGCACGGGCTCCAGGATCATGGTCTTCACTTCTGGACCTGCAACTTTGGGTCCAGGAATGATTGTTGATTCAAATCTTGGCAATTCCATCAGAACTCACAGAGACCTCATCAATGGTCACATACCTTATTATGGTAGATCTTGCAGCTTCTATAGGCAAGTGTCACAGAGGTTAACTGATGCATCTATTGTTCTCGATTTGTTTGCTTGTTCTCTTGATCAAGCTGGAGTTGCAGAGCTGAAAGCCCCTGTTGAGAGTTCCGGTGGTTTCATGATGCTAGGTGAGTCATTTGCATCAAATCAATTCAGAAAATGTTTGCGCCACATTTTTACTCATGACAAAGAGGGGTATTTGAAGATGTATTTGGATGCTACTATTGAGATAGTGACCACTAAAGATGTTAAAATCTGTGGAGCCCTAGGTCCTTGTGTATCTCTTCGGAAAGTCAACAATTTAGTGAGTAGCAGTGAGATTGGGGAGGGTGGTACCTACGTGTGGAAGTTGGGTACAATCACCAATAAAACATGCATTGCTTTTTTCTTCCAAGTGAGTAATGAGCAGAATGTTCAACCTGGGTCGGCATTCTTTATACAGTTCATAACACGATACAGATATGGGAACATGGGAATCCGGAAAAGGGTGACAACTGCTGCAAGAAGATGGGTTGGGAACCGTGCACCAGAAATTGCTGCTGGGTTTGATCAAGAAGCAGCAGCCTCAGTGATAGCCAGACTTGCTATTCACCGAGCCGAGACTTGTTTTGCTCGAGATGTTATCAGATGGCTGGATGACACGTTGATCCGATTTGCTTCCAAATTTGGAGACTACGCTGAGGAAGATCCATCTTCTTTCCGCTTGACATCCAACTTCTCCCTGTTTCCTCAATTCATGTATTACTTGAGGAGGTCTCAGTTTATTGATGTCTTTAATTGTAGTCCGGATGAGACAGCTTTCTTCCGGCTGATGCTGAATCGTGAGGGGGTGGTGGGTTCTCTTATCATGATCCAACCCACACTCTTCCAATATTCCTTCGATGGTCCACCCGTTCCCCGTCCTCCTAGATGTCCGCTCAATATCTCCAGATGTTATTTTGCTCTTTGATTCATACTTTCATGTGGTTATTCATTACGGGTCCAAAATTGCTCAATGGAGGAAGCTTGGGTATGACAAGGACCCAAACCATGAGAATTTGAGGAAGCTGTTGGAAGCCCCGGAAATAGATGCAGAGCAGTTGGTGGCTGACCGAGTTCCTGCACCTAGGCTTATTAAATGTGACCAGCATGGTAGCCAGGCAAGGTTTCTTCTTGCAAAGTTGAATCCATCTGTTACCCAAAATTCAACATACTCTAATGGCTCAGATATTATTTTTACTGATGATTTGAGCTTGCAAGTATTTTTAGATCACTTGGAGGTCCTGGCAGTGCAAGGCTAATGAAGAGGAGCACTGTATATAGCTTTTTTTCGCTTAACCGATGTCATAGAAAAGAAAATTTTGTGTATATTTGAAGAGAGAAAGGTGTGTAGTTTGTATTTACCAACAGTTGATGCTTTTGAGTACGAATCATATGTTTTTTTTTTTTGGCGTTTTCGTTGTCTCTTTTCTTATCATTTTTGTCACTAGAGTTCAAGCGGTTGTCTCAGTTTTGAATGAATACAAGTAGTTGCTGATCTAGTGTTTAGGATACTAGCTTCTTCCCTGGTTGCGTCTTTTTAAGCTCTTCTTTATAATAAGTCACTATTTATGTTCATTTCACATTGGCAAATCATAATTTGAATGATTTCTTAGGCACTGGCCCTTCTGGTCATTTTTGCTCCAGTTTGAGGAAGGCTTCTCTGGTCTCATGTTAGAGAGGGTGAAACTGTGGGGTTGTTATCTGGTATTTTTTGTGGCTCCTTTGTCTCCATTACAACTTGATTTGGATGCTGTGGTAAGTGATTTGTTCTTGGAACCTGGTTGTTGGAACATTCATCTTCTAGTACAGGTTCGCTTTGGGCGATTTTCGTCTACCCCTCTATCACTGAATCCGCCACCATTTTTCTTCAAATTTAATCAATGAGATGCGAAAAGAAATATCACAACACAAAGTTTTTAATATTTAAATTGCTCATTTAGGTAATTTAATAGAGGGGTAAAACTGTAATTAGGCGTTTTAAAAAGACGGATGAGTTGTTGATAAATACCAAAATTGAAAACCAAATGCTTAACTCTTACGACATGTTTAATTACAGGGAATGAGTTGTGATGAGTATTGGAGTAGTTCATCCAATTCCAATTCTAATTCCTTCTCTCCTAGATTCATGACTTCCCACATGACTTCCCACATTCTAATTAAATAAACATGTTTGATCCTTTTTTCTTTTAATAACTATCGGCCATGAAATTTGAACTAAGACTTCATCCAATAGGATGAAGACTAGATGCCACTAGAAGAAATGGTCATTGGCCTAAACAAGTCATTATAGACACAAGTACAATATCAACACATCAAAACGATTAGTAAATGATGTTCTTTCAGTAATAACACTACTCTTTTTCATTTAAGTTATAACGTGTACAAAATCTGCGTAGTCGATTGACAGCGATGAGAGTTAGTTGACAAAATCGATTAAAAACAAGAGGTATTGCCATTGTTTAATTACTATCTTTATTAGTTACCAAAGCAGTCACACGTAGTGTCACTGAATGTAGTACTTTGTCAGAGTCAAAATAGCGCTTATATACATTCGCTGAACCACAAGAAAGAAAATCCTGAAAGGAAAGCGACTGAAAGGAGAGCGATAGGAGGAGTGTAGATCGTATGGAGATGTGAAGATAGAAGAAAGACGTGAAAGAAATCGATTCAAATTCAGGTATTCTATCTCTTCCTCCTCATGTTTGTAGGTATGTGTCAAGTGTAAGAAATTAAGCAGAGATGGGGGAAGATCATGAATTAGATGTGCACGTCCTCCATGATCCCTTTCTTGTTAACTTTCGCATTCAAGGTCTGCATTATATTATTTGGTTGCAAAGATGATTTCTGATAAAGAAAACAAGAGATTTTCAAGAATAAAAGAAGAAAACACATTTCTCTTCTTCCTTTTTTCTTTGCTGCTGAGAAATTGTTTTTTTGAATTCCGTTGATGTAATTGATGTGCACAACAAAAATTTCCCTCACCGATATAAACACTAAACAAATTTGATGTTACTACCCAAGTGTTTAATCACTGCACCAAATCCTATTTATTAAAAATAAAAAAATAAAAAAACCTTTTTGCTTTTTGTATCAGCCCCAAATTTTTGTTTTGGTATCACATAATTCTTGTTTTTCGAAAATAAAAATAAAATTATACAAATAATCCAATACACAGAAATTGTTCTTTCTTGATGGTTGGTGAGGTGAGGTCATTAGGTCCTCAGCTTTAAACCAGAGGCAGACAAATATGACTCACTGAGCTGCCACTTGGAGGCACAACTGTCTGCATATAACCAAAACGCTTGCATGGCTTGGCTACATTTACAATTTATAACCGTCCCACTTTTGCATCCTATTCAATTTGTCACTTTTTCCTTTTTTCTAATGAGGTAAATAAGTAGCTAATCAAACGTTACCCTCTTTACTTTTCATTTTAATCATCCGTCAATCTGTAATGCCCTCCTTTTCTTGTCTCCCCTTTGTTCGTCTTCCTGCTATGAAATTGACCTAATTGAAACCAAATAATATCACTTTGCTCCTCTCACTTTCCCTATTCTTTTATAATTATATTGAACCTCAATTTGCAATTCCCGCATGGCCAAGTAGAAGGTATGACGAATGCTACTACTTGCAAAAATAACAAACTTACCAAGGAGGACAAAAGAGAGAAAAAGAAAAGTGTAAAACATACTCTTCCTATCCACTCCAAACATAAAATTCTAACTCTCCCTCTCTTAAGATTCTCTGTCAAAGGGGTCTAACTCACTGAAAAATGATATTGACTTGCGGATTAGTAGTCTCATATTCGAACCCTTATGGCACTATGATAGTGTGTGTACAAGAAACTCCCCCTCTCTCTGTAAGTTTAGACGATTACTTGTACTAAAAAAAACTCTACTTTCATTATTTTCTCCCACAATCTTATACACAAATCACACTTCCATACTCTTATATGTTGTTTCTGTCATTTGTTTGAGTTATGGAATAACAAATCATCCTTTCCTAGCATTTTTGTCATGAAGAGCAGTTTCTGGACGTAGATTTTGCAAGTTGGATTGGATTGGTGTGTTCTTTGGTAGTGAATTTAAGAATGCAGAATTTCTTTTTCTTTTTTTTCCCAAAGAATCTCACTCATTCATCGTCTCACGCAGCTACTTGATTATTTTTGTTTTGTCTTATATAATTGCCTCATGCAATTCCAATCCACGAATGAATAAGAAAGTGCTTTGCATTAAAGACAAGGTCGGTCGTGATTCTCAAAGTTCACACAAAACTTTGAGTCTTTGACTCTCTCTTATCCAATTTCAACTAACACATACACATACACATCCACATCCACAATGCATGAGCATTATTCTCTTCATTTTTCTTAAAAAATGATACTAATTTAGATTATTAACATGAAGTGTTTTTCCTCTTCTTCAAGTCTACACGAAAACCTAAACATATTTTTAGGGCATGCCAAAAAATCCACAGCACCAACACATGATTTCCACGTGGCCCTCGCTGCGCTGGAAATCCCATAGCAAAAGAGAAAAATACAAGAAAAAAGGGGAAAACTTAAAAATGGTTTAAAGTGCAAACTTACCCAAGAAAAAAGAAACATACAACCCCTTTTTGGATTTTTGGTTTGGGTAAGAATTAATTTGAAATTGAAATAAACCCTTTACGTAGACACACGCACACCCCAAAAACCACATAAAAAAGAAAAGAAGAAAAACTTGTGGGCGAAGGGAAGGTGCAGATTAACCCCCTCAACACCATGGACGTATCTTAATACAATGCCTGTATGTGTCTGTTTCTTTGACTCAGTTGGCCTTCGTAACAACAACAATACACATAGTTGTAGTTTTCGTTTTCATGCGTGCGTTTGTGTTGTGGGTTTGTTTTTATGTTTTTGGAGGTTAGATTTTAGCTATTGAGCCTCGAACAGATCATCAATTCAACACCAATCCCATTGTCTATTGTCCAAATCGAACAAGACCCTTTTCTCTTCGAATACCTCCAAATCCCACCCTCCCTCCACACAACAAACACTCTCCCATTCCCTCCCTCTGTTTTTTCTCGCCAACCAAACACGACCCAATAGCTATCATCAAGGCATAGAATCAGAAACCCCGTATTGGGTTTTGTTTGGTTGCTCGATTTCTTGGTGATTCAATTCTAGTTGTTTAATTTCTCGTCCAGAATATTGAAGGTGACATGCACCATGTGATGATGTTGTTGTTGGTACGTGAATTATAAAAATAAAAGAATACAACTCTGTCTCTGTATGTTGTTTTGAGTCTCTCTCTCTTCACTCTCTCTCTGCTGTGTCAGTGTCCAATGCCAATGATGAGTAGCCAGGTGGTGAAGAGAGAGAGAGCAAAACTCGAAGCTTGCATGACATGTCCACTCTGCAATAAACTCTTCAGCGAGGCCACAACCATATCCGAATGCCTTCATACCTGTCAGTACCTCTCTCTCTCACTCTGTGTTTTGCTTTTCATGTTGATACAATTTTATGTCTTTTTGGATCTGATTTCATGTGTTGTGTTCCTTTTCTTGACATGGGTTCTTTTGGTACATACTATATATGCGGCAAGTCATTAACTTTCCTAGAAAATCCTGGAAAATTATGATCTTGTTGGCACAATGACTCTGGGTTTATAGGTTTGATTGTGCTTTAAGAAAAAGCTATTTTTGAATCATTGTGAGTCATATACGTGTTGGTATTATTATTAGGTAATATGGAAGAATTGCAGAGCCACTATACTTTGCGGGACTGTAATTGTGAATAGGACTTCAAAGATTTACTCGCATTCTTAGAGGACTTGGCAAGTTCATGTAGGTAGCAAGCATGCCTCCAATGTTTGTTTCTCCTTTTAAGGGCTTTGATTGTCAGAGATTTTACTTAATTCTCCATGTATTTTTTACTCATTCCTCCTTTAATCTGTTGGTTTCTTTCTAATTTGGACTCAAGTATATGGATGTGATCCGCGTTAAATGTTTTATGTGCCCATTCTCACAACCTGTTGGTTTCTTTCTAATTTTGACTCAAGTATTTGGATATGATCTGCATTAAATGTTTTATTTGCCCCATTCTTACATGGAATGCAGATCAAATGAGCTGCATGTTAATATGACTCGTTTATTTCGGTTTTGAGAACAGTTTGCAGGAAGTGCATATATAAGAAGATAATAGATGAAGAGGTGGATTACTGTCCAATATGCAAGGCTGATTTAGGGGTTTCTCCACTGGAAAAACTCAGGTATTTGATTATCTTATCAGTTTATAAATGTTTAAACATTGGCTACTCACAGAATGCATGAACTAACTATATGCCATTCTAGAAAATGATTAGATTTTAATCTGGACTATACAAACCTTTTATTTGATGTACAAACTGCTCAATTAGTAGCAAAGGCCCTGCAAACTGAAGATACTTAAAGGGAAACTACTAGTCTAGTAGCCACGTACCTGTTATTCGAGTCTCTATTCGACACCAGATAAATTTCAAAAAGTTTGCAGGGTTTTACTGATGAACTTGCACAGTGTAGAACCATTTGTTGAGACCATCTAATGTGTTAGGAAGGAAATTGTGTCAAAATCTGGTCTAGTTGACCATCTCAACAAAGGACACATGCAATGGATAGTTTTCTTTTCTTTTAGTAATCAAATCCTGTTATGCATCTTATGACCAAAACTCAAATGATAATAATAAGATTATTGGTTCATGCAACGATTTATTGCAAAGATTCGACTAAGTTGCTGGGGACCCTTTTTTTCTTTGCCAGTTACAGCAGGGGATCTTTCTCAATCTTCCATGAGATAAATTTTACTCCATAAGCAGATGTTAATACTTTGCGTATGAGAAATATGAGTTCTGAACTAGCAGTAGCCCATTTTAGTGACTTTACAAGACAAATGTGTGAATGTTTCTTACTTGTTCCATTTTCCATTGTTACCTCAAGTGGTGACCAAATATATAGTTGTCTTCGGAAATTTTCATTTCTCTTCTATTGAAATTTCTTGATGGCCAAACATACAGTAGCAATTGTAAATATCAGCAATCTTTGAATCTTGATCAAATATGAGCCTGTGTATTTACTGCAAGATATCGTTGATTATTCTTGAGGTCATGGCTCAATCTATATCTTATCCACTTGAGAGAGACAAAATTTTGAGAATTGATAATATGACTAGAGCAGAGATCCATGCTTGTTTTATGTTTTTTTTTTCCTTCTTGTCTACAGGGCAGACAACAATTGGGAAGATATAAGGGCCAAGCTCTTCCCTTCTGACAGAAAAAAGGTCAAGGAAGCTGCAGACCACAATGTGCAAGATATAATGGAAAAGACCTTCCCTTCTGAAACAAAAGAGTTTAAGGCACCTGCAGACCGCAATGTGCAAGATATAACGCCAAAGCTCTTTCCTTCTGAAAGAGAACAGGTTAAGGCACCTTCTGTGTCCAGAGTAACATTGCCAGCTAAAAGAAAGGAGAGATATTTGTCTTCATTGGTGATAAGTACACCTCGAGTATCGTCCAGCTCTGAAATGAGTGGAAGAAGAAGGTATCCTACAAGAAGGAGTTTTACTCTACGAGAGTCTCTTTCCATTCAGGAGCCTGAGAAGAAAGAGGAAGATTTCCTCGAGAGACTCAACTCATCTGGGACTCTAAAGAAAGATGCAGTATACACCAGACAGGTGAAAGAGGGCTAAGCTTTGGTTTATCTGTGCTTATTATTTTGATATTACAATAAAGACTATTTTTCAAGAAAAGGAAAAAAAGAAAGATTTAATGCATTTACTTCTTCATTTTATTTTTTAAAACATGTTGAATCATCATTTTGATGCAGAATTCTACTGAGGGATCATCCAAGCAACACATGGTTAACAAGGATGTAGAGGACAATGCTCAACCAGGGGATGGGAGAGCTAATTTGTGGAAACCATTAAACCGCCTGGTGAAAGATGCAAGCAATACAAGTGCTGACAAGCTTCCTGTGCAACTTCCTGCCGCCGAATCAGTGTTGCAAGTGTTGCCTGATAACCTCAACAAAGAAACACGTGAGATTAAAGCCATTCCGGAACATGATAACATATCCAAAGTCCATGGCAATGAAAATGAATCTAATCCTGCACCATCAGGTTCAGTGACATTTAGGAAAGCAGCACGTGGCCGAAAAAGAAAACCAGCTGCATCCCAGGGACTTAATATTTCAGCACAGTATGTCATTGATGCAAATAATAAATGTGAAAGAAGATTTAGGCCAATTTGGTTCTCGTTAATTGCTTCCAATCACCAGTGAGATTTTTTTCCCTCGGCATAACAGAACTGAAGTTGATTGTTTTTTTTTTTCCCTCTTCATATATTGGCTTTACAATTTTGTAATTCATGGTTGCAGGGAAGGCGATGCGCCCTTGCCACAGATACCCTCATGCTACTTGAGAGTCAAGTAAGTTTCGTTAACCTCATGCTCTTCTATATTGTTATATTCTTTTTTGCCTGATCCTCCCCATTTTGGTTTTGGAAATGAAATCACATAGTTCAATGTCATCTTTCCCAGCACCAAGGATCTTTCAGTCTTGGTGGAAGTTAATAGACACAGATCATATCTTATAAACGACTAGATTTTAAGTCTGCACCATGTCCAGGGTATTCTTGTCTCAGTATTTAATAATTCACACTGATTTGATTAACATGTCTATAACATGCTTGCTCATTTAAGAAGGTTTCTATCAACTTCTCATGACCTTTAAAATGCTGCTCTGGTATCACAAAAAAGGAATTTTTTTGAAACTGTTCCCTTTTGTTACTGCAACAACTGATGGTATTTGGGAAATTTTTTGGTTTTGACACAGATGCCACATATTTTCAGAAGCTAAAAAGAACTTTTTATTCCAATTTTAATTGTTGCACAACACTATACTGCCTCCGTCGTTCGTCTGTTATTCCAATTTTTTTACTGGGAGCAGTGTTTCTTTCTTTCTCCTTAGTAAGCCTTTCAATACTGAAAATGAAAAATTGTGCTACATTCCTTATAGTTAAATAAAAGTTACATTGTAGATTATGCAGAGGTTGTGCTACATTTAAGTTGATGGGTTAAAATGGAAGTTTATTCTTTTTCTGTATGGTCAGTGTATGTGCTTGTTTTTGCTTGCCTTTTGTTGCCTTGCTATTTATTCAAAATAAGTTATATTTATTCTAGTGATGATAACTTTTTAAAATGATCTCTTAAAATTGTCTGGCAATGCTTAGTGTAATTATTACTTTTAGTTTCTTGGAAGCACAGACATTAATTTCGATTTTGTTTTTCCAAATCCCATAGGGATGGCAATTTACCTGTTTCTTTCATAAAAAAGTATCTGGTAAAAAAGCTGGAGCTTACTAGCGAGGATGCGGTAACATCATCTATGTCCCTTTTCAATTAATATATATATCAATTCTTTCCCATTTCATTTTTCCATTGTACCCATCAATATGCCTAGTAAGTTGGCCGGACTTGAAATAAATCATTTGATGCTTAATACAACAGGTGGAGATCTCATTGCTAGGTAAGCCGGTAATTCCTACATTGCAGCTGCAGAACTTGGTGGACTTGTGGTTACGGACAACACCAGCATCACAAATAATACAGACCTTCCCAGGAAGCTCAGCAAAGGAATATGTTATGGCCCTCACGTACGGTCGAAAAATGCAGCTCCGGTAGACCTGTTTTGGCTGTCCTTATACTCGCAATTCCCGTTAAAAGGGACAGCAGTCGAGGCAGTCTCAGCTGCCTTCACTGTTTGTTGTCAGCGTGCATCTGCACTGAACATTTCATTTGTTTTCCCTTTTCATCCCTGCATGCAGTATATGCATATACTTGCTTTGCATGCAGTGTGATGTCCCGGTACTTCGTAGTAAATACTCTTAGCAGTTTTCTGGTTTTGTAGAATTTTCTCATAACAAATCCACAGATTTTGAATAGAGATGCTAGTTTAAATTAAAGATATAATAGAATAAAGGCAACTCAAAACCATTATAAACTCTTGGAGCTTTTCAGTTTTATTAATCCGATTATTTTCTTCCTTTCTGGTAATTTCAAAAACGAAAGAATGGTATGACCTCCACTCAACCCTTAATTGGAACCTCAAATCTACTTTGAATCAGTGCCATGATGCGATTGGTGGACATATGGGAAAGGGAAAGTGAATTTTCCATAAATGTAAAAATTGGCCAACCTCACCCCATGGGCAGAAACTGATAAATGGCTCAATTTTGCTTCAGTACCTGACGGCTCACAATCACTGAGGAAAAGGAATTAGCACTGCATACATGATTACTACAAAAAAAACTGCTGTTTTACCATTTGCAAAGTTCCAATGTATTCCAAAATGGCATGAACTGACAAAGCGACCCATTTCTAACCCATTTCCCCGTTTGCTCCACATTTACCATGAGAAAACAATGGTATATACAAGTTTCTCTGTTAAAAGCACTAAAAAACATGATTTGAATCGAGAAGAAAAGCTGAACAACAATTACAGTGGTGCGAACACAATTACACACTTCAGAAGCAAGGTGCTGGCATCAGAAGTGGATATGTTGGTTAGAGGTATGCCCCCCCGGGAGGCTGGAATCTAGGTACCTGAAGAACGAAGAAATTCTACCGTCTGCAATGCAAACAGGCAAATACATAAAAACAAGCAAAAAAACATTAGCCCAATCGCCAATTCATGGAAACCAATACCTTAAAATAAAAAAGTTGAAGCAAGAATTATTGTTAAACATAACTTGAAATGTCAAGAGATTCTAGCCCAATCTAGGAGAGTCTTCTTACAACTCTTTCAACTAACAATTAAAAGCAGGAAGATAGCAAATTTCTCATAATTCCACGCTTGAGGTTGTATTTCTAGGGTCATCCAAAAAATCAAACATTAAAGACGTACGGCAGGAATCATCTAATGGCATTAGTTAGAAACAGATTTCACCTGGCATAGATAATATTGAACTCGTGAAACAACCATAACTAAGATGTATGGCAGGAAAGAACATTTTTTCTTTCTCCAATTAAAGATGACCAGGAGGAGTTTAACACCTATTTCTAGACGGATGTCTGGAAACAAATCACCATGGTTATCACTAGTAATCATGCATCACTAAATGTTCAGAACATTCACAGGTAAGTGGTGTATGCATCCAATATACATAAGAAGTCATACGCAAAGGAAAACTTAGCTTAATCCAATCCCTGACCAATTCCTGATAGAGAATTTCAATAATTATATTCTAACAAAAAAGTTAATCATGTCACTGTCCCATGTACGTGCTCATATTTCATAAAGCAAATGGCACAGACAAATCATTTCTCAAGTGCAGTGGTACTGAAATGTTTCTCTCTTTGGCCAATGGCCAGCACACACTAAAGGAGACTGTTAATTATAGCAAAGATAACAAGCAAAAAAAAATTATTTGGCACTTGCAGCAATATGGTCAGAAAGTGATGCCAAGCATACTAACGTTCGTTACAGCCATCTTGGAAAACTACATTCCATTTTGTTCAATTGGAAACAACTGCACAGAAAATAGATAATGCAACTTATACATGGAGAGCAAAAAAAACGAATGTCATGTTAACAAGAACTAATTTTATGCACTTCTTTTGGAACTTGGAACTTAAAGGGAAATAGGAATATATGCAATTTTTCATCAGTAAGTTACGGCAATGATCAATTCAAACTACAGTTACTAGAACTAACAGGTATAACCAAGAAATAGCCACAAACAAGTTGCTACGATATCTTGCTATTGCACCACCAAAATGTTTACATGTTATATAGGAGCTTCAGCAGTATGTAGCAAAACGAGATTTGAACTAAGTACATGAAAAGGAGTTATATATTTGGTAGTTAGGACATAAATACATAATCCT
This sequence comes from Prunus fruticosa, assembly GCA_018703695.1. Classification (NCBI taxonomy): domain Eukaryota; kingdom Viridiplantae; phylum Streptophyta; class Magnoliopsida; order Rosales; family Rosaceae; genus Prunus; species Prunus fruticosa. Next base: position 2,924,105 of record CM031917.1, read on the forward strand.
GAAATAGGTTCAGTTCTGCCTCAAAAGATTGTTTTCTTTTTGCTCGTCCAGAAAAGATTGTTGATAGAAAGATCATATGTTTGTCAATTATTCAAACATAAATCGTCTATATAATGGGTATATATTCAGCTTACACAAACAAAGCTCCGACTGTTTTGACACAATAAAAAACTATCAAGGCAGTATGATTACTGTGAAGACCACAACACATCTACATATTCTGGACATGATTTATATGCCAGCGGTACACAGTTAATCGTTGCAGTATGAATACAGTTTCAGGTATCATTATGCTACACAATATGCTTAGCAAAAAAGATATTTGCACCTATGCTAGCATAACAGCAACATTCACTTTTTTTGCAACAGGGCATTCATGGAGGCAAATGACATTTGATACAGTCGAATAAATAATTTTATAAGGACATTCTCAAATGAATTTAGTACCAAAAACAAAAACAGATGAATATCACCGATACCAATGAAGTAACCAAATTGAAGTATATCTATTAAAATCCATGTTGTAAACAAGTATTTAGAAGCATAATCAATCCAATGGTAATGTTTGTTATCATACACAATCCATTGTATGACTAAATCATTAATAAACTCGAATAAAAACCCAAATGAGTTGCAGTTTCTCATTAACTAACACTTCCAAAAGTGAAGACACAACCTAACAAGCATAAGAACACAATGCTTCATACGTAACAATTTCCACCAAAAGTTCAACAAAAACCCAGAAAGAAAGGAAAAAAAAAAAAAACCAACCCACCTCATAAAAGCTCGAGAACACCATGGAAACAGTCACATAATGGTATAATTCCCACTTGGGTCTTGATCATCCGAGAGCAGAGTCCCATAAGGCGATTCTTGGTCATCCATAACAAGGTCCTCCGTGCCCCTAAACACCGCGTGCAAGGAAACCAAAGCCACCCCAATCACAACAGAAACGACGACGTTGAGCCACACATGGGTCAAGACCAGAGCCAAAACCGTAACCACCCCAAGAACAACCATCACAACCCGGTCTCCCACAGTAAAGCCAAATATCTCGAGGGGCTGGTCACGTGAGAAATAGAGGACGAGCCACGCGGCAAAGATGATCAAGAAGACGATGATGGAGACCGGGTGGTATAGGAGGCTGAGGAAGAGCACGATCAAGAGGACCAAGGTGTAGTTGGAGCGGAAATGGGTCAAGTTCTGGGCCAGTCGGGTCGTGGCTTCGGAGAGATTGGAGGGTAGGCTGAGTGCGGTCGGCTCCAGAAGTTCCCCCCATGGCCGGAGCGTGGAAATCGCTGATTGGCTCACTTCCTTGACCTGGGACACCAATCCGGTGGACATTGTATTGGGTTTTTTCAAAAGCCTTCGAATTTTGGGCGGAGAATGCTAAAATCTGAGCAAATCAGAGATGGGTCTTTCGTCTTTATGTTTCTTTCGTTTCAGTCTCTCACGCTGCTAATGGCGAAATGGCATTTGGTCAACTGAGTTGACCTCCGCTTTAGGATTAATCGGATTTGCTTTTGACGGGTTTGGACTGGTCACTAACAGCTTGGTTCAACCCAATCATTGGGGCCCAATCTAAATCCAAGCAAGGACTACTTGGGCTAAGAAAAGCCCAGTGTTGAAGGAAAATAACTTTAATAAGTCCATCATATATATATATATATAAAGCAAAATGCAGAGAACGGTGAAACATTTGAAATACCAGGAAAAATCCATTTGATTAATTCAAATAATAAGAATTGAAATTATTAATTAAATGAGGATAATATGGTAAATTCATATTTTTTTCATATTAAAAAAAATTAAAATTAAAAACAAAATCAGATAATGGATCCTCTTTTTATGGAAAATAACTACTCATTTTTTCTTTTCTTAATTCTATAAACTAAAAAAAGAAAACCAATTGGCACACGCGTGAGCGTGTGGCAAGGGGCTAGTTATTATAGTTGATATGTCTACACTAAAACCTCTCAATCTAACTGCTTTAAAATTTTAATTGAAAAGATCATATTTTAAACTAGTCTAATCTAGAAAGAGAGGGATTCGAATTCAGATATTCTAAACTAATATAAACATTTAATTGAGTGTTTAAATGGTTTTCAATTCAAGTTATTTTTTGAAGAGATGGTCGTTAAAGAAATACCTCAAAAATAGACCTATGATTGAAATACAACCGCACAAAAGTGTCCCTCTCAAATAAGCTAATAAAATCAAACAAGAAATTGGGGATTGCAATATTGCCTAAATGGTTAATGATACCATGTTAGCGTAACAATCTCATAGTAGAAGAGAAAAAAGAAAAAAGAAGAAGAGAGAAAGAAACAGAGAAGATATATATGAAGGAAGATCCTCTTGTGTTATTGCTCACATAGATAGATTATTACATCGATTGAGATTATATATCTCTCCTCTTACCATAACAACTCTTGACAACTCTCCCAGCTTAACAAACTCTTAACAATACAACACTATATCAGCACTTATTTCATGACACTTTTCATGCACTCTTATTCTTAACAACTACGTACTGAGGATAGAAAACTATTGAAGAATGGTAAATATGGTCTGCAATAAGGTGAGAACCAGAAGGGCAAATCCTGCAATCAAAGAAATAACTGTCCATGGGCTAGCAAAGTAGTCGCGCCTCAATATTTCTAACTGCTTGTGCCATCCAACCTCGTAATATTCATTCACTTTTGCGCAGAGGGGCTTATACTTGAAGTCTTTGACTGTGGTGTCAATGTAAAGCCTGTTAAAGAACTTAGAACCATCTTCGACGCTCAGCCAGTTACCTATGATTTTTTTCTCAGAAAGAAGCTTTATATCCTTATCGGAACTGATGAGTTTATCCATGAAAACGGCGTAAGATGTTATTTTATGAGGAAGACCATCATAGCACTGCTCAAAGGCGATGAGGTTCCTGAATAATGGTTCGGTCAACTCTCCAACTGATAGTTCTGGAATTGTTAAAACCCCATGTTCAAATTTGATGTTCGTTAGATTCTTCGCCGAGCCATTGACAAATGTAACGCCTGCTTCTGAGAGAGCAGTGGCTGAAGGAATTTCCGGAATTTCCGGAATTTCCGGTCCAATCTCATCATCAGCCTTGTTGCAGAAAACAATGGAAGTTCTTATTAGATCAAGTATGTGCTTAACTCCATTCTCATCATCAACCTTGTTGCAATTTTTCGTCAACGACTTTAGTGCGCCGAAGGCATCGAGCAGGAGTGTACTAAACATGGGGTAACCAGGGTAACTTTTCAAGGTAACGCTATATAAACGGCTGAGAACAAACCAAGGAAGCTGATTTTCTAATAGCAAAAGATCATGACATACATATTGAAACATGCAATCCATCTTCAATATGGGGTCATCTTTTACCTCAGGATTGACAGCATTCCGAAGTAGTTGTATTATAAAGCAACCATCAAGTATCATTATTTCTATGAACTCACTCTGTGAAACGTGATCAAGTCGTTCTGCATAAAACTCACGGGCCTGTTTCTCAAACTCAGTGATGCCTTCTGTAAGCAATGAATTAATGAATTCGTCGACGCATATCTTCATGTGGGTGAGAAGGGTACGTAAATACCACCGTTTCACAGTTTCCATGGGCCGGAGTTGTTCACGGGGTCGATGAAAGGGTCCGATTGAGACGACGTCAGGTTCATATGCCTTTGGATTATGCCTCCGAAGCACTTGGGGAACTTTGAAGATGCAGCTTTTGGGAGGCAAGGGTGATATAGCAGGAGTTCTCATGATCTCTTTCAATCTTGCAAGTAAAGTATCTTCTCCAACAATATGTGAAGTACCAATATCTGTACTGCATTCTGATTCAATAGCCATGATCACCAGACGTCCAACTTTATGTATATGTATTGTCCTGATTGTCTGAAGCAAGTTTTCAGTGGCATAGAATCAATCAAATAAGCGCGATGTAATGCAATAATAATCTTCTCTACGCACACAAACGAAGTAATGTAAACCCAAAAGTTCAAGCATTCATTAGGAAACCCATGTGTTTTTTATGATCAATTTAGGCCCATTTTTTGGGTGTATATCAAAATTTTCTTTAATGGACATGTTGATGAAGTCAGCTGATTTTTTCAGCTGGTTTTTTTGACGTTAAATAAAACAATAACCATGGACTATCCGGTTTCCCTATTTATTTATTTATTATTTTTGGTTCTTTATCATGCTCTTCTTCTTTTATTTATTAATAATTATATTTGTTTCTTTTTCTTTACATATCAAAGTTGCCACCATCACAACATATATATGTTCATAGGGCAGTACTGAGATAAAATCTATTAATTAAGCAGGCCTCGTATGTTTCTTTCTTTTTTCTTTGGTTAGATATTCTACCTAGAGATTACGGTCAATCAAGCTTGAATTTTTTTTCATGGTTACTAATGAATTTTTTTAAGTGAATGCAGGTGTGCCATGGTGGCGATGGAAATGTTCAAAATTCAAAATTTAAAATTAAAGCAAAAAATGAATTAGAATTAAGGATTCTCCTTATTTAAAAGAGTAAAATTGGTATATACAAATAAAGAAAAAGAAAAAGAAAAAGAAATTCAATGGTATGGGCTTCAATAAAAAAATTAAAAGACTCGGGTTAAACCTAATTATTGTATGAACTTTTGAGTCTATATCTAAAAGCATATATATAAGGAAGAGAGAACAAATATATTTTATTTTTCTAAATTGTAATTTCACTAACAAAAATAAAATTCACAAACACTACACTAACAACGACAACAACATATACTCACCAAAACCAAATATTAAAAATAAACAATGAGAAAATATTTCGCACCCTAGTTGGGCTTGGGAAGGAGAGAAGGGAACCAATTGACAATTGTACCTTGAGATCAGAGAGTATATTTGTAATGGCGTAAAGCTCCAACTGGTAGTAGTAGAAGAACAAGATAAAGCAATAAGACAAAGCAGATTCTATGTACTCAAGTAAAGGAGCGACAAAAACAAGAGTAAGCAGATGCAATAGAAACTGTTAAACTACTGGTGTCTTATGCATTGCTCAATCGCATCAATTTATAGATTTATGAGTCAGGCTAATAGGTCTAGTCTAGTGAAAAATGGCATTAACTTGCATACCAAAGGTCTCAAGTTTGATTCTTCACGGCATCATAGTTGTGTGTGTATGAGAAATGCTCATTCCTTGTAGTTAAAAATATCGTTTGTATTTATATATATATGAGCTTCAATTAAGGGATCCTTCAAATCTTATTTAAGGGACACCTTTGTAAGGTCCACCACACATTGTTTTTCAATGATCTGAACCGTCTAATTTTTAGATATTCCCTAAAAGATCATCTCATAAACAAATCACTTAAATCTAAAACCATTTGACCACTCAATTAGATGATTGTTATTTAGTCCTTTCTTGAAGTACTATGTTCGTCTATTTTATTGCTTGTAATATGATTTTTAATTTGTGTGATTTTTTGGAAGGATGATCTCTGAATGAACACTTGAAAAAAAGATGGTTTCGATCGTTTTATATATATATATATATTTATTTATTTCTGAGTCACCTTGTTATCTTTTCTTTTCTTTTCTTTTTGGTCGGTGATCAAGTTAATGTTTTTGTTTGCATTATCCGTGGACGAAGACTTCCTGTTGCTCGCGATTGACGAGATTGCTTTAAATAAAATTGCTTACCAACCCTTTCATTTTCTGATACCGATCCCTCACCAGGCCATTACACTTCACGGTGGCAGCTGGCCATGCATGCTTGATATTTGTTCATATGCGATCAACGAAATGTTCACATGCACGCAGTCATGATCTGAATAGTTTTGAATCTTTTGATCGAATTTTTCTTCTTGTGGTCGAGTTCACAACGGATTGATAGGACAATAAAACAATTATCATCCGATCTGTCTTCATTCAAGAAACACGATGAAGACACGTCAGTCAGAATGCTTTTAATTTTTTTTTTATTTTTCAAACATCAAACAAATACTACACTGCAAAAAGATAAAAAAAAAAAGCTGACTTAGTGAAGTGAACCCTACGCTACTACTTGAGTAAATCAAAGTCAATGATTATTGAATATGAATCAATATTCACATAAAGTTCTTTCTCAATATAAACAATAAGGGAATCTGCAAAATACTCATCCTCCATCTTGCTGCAAAGTACAGTCTTAATATGTTTCATAGTTATAAATGCTATAGTTCTGTAGTTGCTGTAGAAACCGGAAGAATTAACACTAAACAGACCAACCTATCAATCATATAATATACCTTTGCTCTTTTATTTATTTATTTAATCTTGACATAGTTCAGAAAGAGTAGACATATTTTGAAAGATATCTAAGTGTTGATGTACTTCAAACTCAAAAAGTTCTAGCCAACATCTCAACAAACGTAAGTATTTACCAGTGAAATCAGCAGGATAAAATTTCTCTGCAAGCTTATAAATATCATCAATCTTAAATGCTTTAAAATAATTGCCAGGTCCAAAGCAGAACTAATTGGACTAATATTAAACAAAGGCAAGGTACAACGTTTGGCAAAACAAAATTATTAAACAAAGGCAAGTGGTGGGGTAGGCTAAAATTTTTGGGGAGTCGAAATAACTTATAAAATTTGGACCCCTTTAGTTTTCTACAGATTTTTCATTGGGCTACAGCCCACTTAAGCCTGTGAACGGCACCGTCCTTGGTTGGTTCTTAACATCATTGCTCAGTTTATCTTTTCATTTTATGCCTCACCTTATATTTGTCCTTCTTCACCCATATCCATTAACTTCTTTATAAACAAAGAACTGTTTCAATGTAAGATCTATTGTATCTTTTTCATCATTTAATCTCTTAAATGTGAAATCTTAGTTTGAAATGTGAACAAGTGGAAAAAAACTACATAATAATATGTTGTATCTTTCTCATCATTTAATCTTTTAAATGTGGAATCTTAATATGAAATGTGAACGAGTGGAAAAAAAACTACGTAACAATTTGTTGTATCTTTTTCATCATTTAATCTCTTAAATGTGGAATCTTAATATGAAATTTTAATATGAAATGTGAATGAGTAGAAAAAAAAACTACGTAACAATCTGTTGTATCTTTTTCATCATTTAATCTCTTAAATGTGGAATCTTAATATGAAATGTGAACGAGTGGAAAAAAAACTACGTAACAATATGTTGTATCTTTCTCATAATTTAATCTCTTAAATATGGAATCTTAATATGAAATGTGAACGAGTGGAAAAAAAACTACGTAACAATCTGTTATATCTTTTTCATAATTTAATCTCTTAAATGTGGAATCTTAATTTGAAATGTGAACGTGTGGAAAAAAAACTATGTAACAATTTGTTGTATCTTTTTCATCATTTAATCTCTTAAATGTGGAATCTTAATATGAAATTTTAATATGAAATGTGAATGAGTAGAAAAAAATCTACGTAACAATCTGTTGTATCTTTTTCATCATTTAATCTCTTAAATGTGGAATCTTAATATGAAATGTGAACGAGTGGAAAAAAAATACGTAACAATATATTGTATCTTTCTCATAATTTAATATCTTAAATGTGGAATCTTAATATGAAATGTGAACGAGTGGAAAAAAAATTACGTAACAATCTGTTGTATCTTTTTCATAATTTAATCTCTTAAATGTGGAATATTAATTTGAAATGTGAACGTGTGGAAAAAAAAACTACGTAACAATTTGTTGTATCTTTTTCACCATTTAATCTCTTAAATCTGAAATGTGAATAAGTGGAAAAAAACTACGTAACCTTCTGGACCTTTGGTTAAAGTCGGAATGACATCAATGCATCACAGATTTTTCATTGGGCTACAACCCACTTAAGCCTGTGAACGGTACTGTCCTTAGTTGGTTCTTAACATCATTGTTCAGTTTCTCTTTTCATTTTATTCCTCACCTTATATTTGCCCTTCTTAACCTATATCCATTAACTTCTTTATAAACAAAGAACTGTTACAATGTAAGATCTATTGTATCCTTTTCATCATTTAATCTCTTAAATGTGGAATCTTAGTTTGAAATGTGAACAAGTGAAAAAAATCTACGTAACAATCTGTTGTATCTTTCTCATCATTTAATCTTTTAAATGTGGAATCTTAATATGAAATGTGAACGAGTGGAAAAAATCTACGTAACAATCTGTTGTATCTTTTTCATCATTTAATCTCTTACATGTGGAATCTTAATATGAAATGTGAACGAGTGGAAAAAAACTACATAACAATCTGTTGTATCTTTTTCATCATTTAATCTCTTAAATGTGGAATCTTAATATGAAATATGAACGAGTGGAAAAAAAACTACGTAACAATATGTTGTATCTTTTTCACCATTTAATCTCTTAAATGTGGAATCTTAATATGAAATGTGAATGAGTGGAACAAAACTATGTAAATCTTTTTCATCATTTAATCTCTTAAATGTGGAATCTTAATATGAAATGTGAACGAGTGGAAAAAAACTACGTAACAATATGTTGTATCTTTCTCATAATTTAATCTCTTAAATGTGGAATCTTAATATGAAATGTGAACGAGTGGAAAAAAAAACTATGTAACAATCTGTTGTATCTTTTCACTACTACAAAAAACAAAATAGACGACGGGAATCCACCGTCGTGTATCATGGTTTACAACCGACGATTTAACACATGAAATAACGATGGTAAATAACCGACGTGGTTAATATATTACACGTCATTAAAAAAACTAGGCTTTTTATCACAAAACATCCCTGACGTTTGCGAAACTATCAGATTGCATCCTTAAAGTTTTTTTGTATCACTTATGGTCCTTAACGTTAATGTAGGTGCTCTTAAATAGTCCTTCTGTCAAAAAAACTGTTAAATCCAAGGATAAAATCGTCAAATCAGTCAAAAATTATAAAACATATTTTTGTTCCTTCCATTTCTTTCTTTCTTTCTTCCTTTCTTTTCTTCTTCGTTTTTCTCTCCGCCAGATTCTTCTTCCTTCTTCTTATTCTCTCTCCAGAAAAAAACATATCCGTGGTTGTGGTTTGGTTTATATCTCTCAATATTCTTCCTGCTCTCTGCATGATAGCATGTTCAGACCTAGTGGTTGTGGTTTGGTTTATATCTCTCAGTGCTTCTTCTTTCTCTGTTTCTTCCTCCTCACAACAATCAAACTCAAAAGAAAAAAGATGAAGATAGATCACCGCGATACATGCATTCATCAAAATAGTTCCAAGGGCGAATACTCGTGGTCCACATCCTCAGTGCTGAATGGCAGGGCCAAAATTTGGGAACAGACCAAGATGGCTGCGGCGGCATTGATGAGTTGCTTGCCGTTTTGGGTTACAAGGTTCGGGCCTCAGACATGGCAGAGGTGGCGAAAAAGCTCGAGCAGTTGGAGATGGTCATGGGCTCTGCTCAGGAATATGGGATTTCTCAGCTTTCTGATACAGTCCACTACAAGCCATCTGATCTCTCTGGCTGGGTTCAGAGCATGCTCTCTGAGTTCAATACGGTTGACGGGTCATCAATCGACGACCCGCTTTTTGTTGCAGCTGATTCTTAATCACCTCCATACATTTCTCCAATTCCCACCAGAGGTGACAAGGGTAATGCGCTCACCAGGCTTAAAAGAAGAAGAATCTAGCGGAGAAAAAGAAGAAGAAGAAAGAAAGAGGGAAGGGAAAGAAATAAATAAAAGAATATTTTTTAAAATTTTGGATTGATTTTACGATTATATCCCTAGATTTAACAGTTTTTTTTTACAGAAGGACTATTTAAGAGCACTTATATTAACGTTAGGGACCATAAGTGATACAAAAAAACTTTAAGGATGCAATATGATAGTTTCGCAAACGTCAGAGACGTTTTGTGATAAAAAGCCAAAAAACTAAAACCGACGTAGATTTCTTACATAAAAGCATAGAAAGAGACCTTTCGACTATAATAAATGACGATTTTAGTAAAACACAGACGTTTAAATAATGTTAAATGTAAAAAACAACTACAAAACCAACGTAAATATGTTTATCAATGTCTCTAAATCAAACAAAACTGACGTGTAAAACTTAGAAACCGTCGTGGTTAATAAATACTACGTTCACTGAATAAAAAAACTGACGTCTAAAACATATAACATGGCATATATTTACTTTCACTGACGTAAAAATAATAATAACCACGACCCTTTAGGTCACCACAGACGTTGAAAATTATTTTGACGCCTTGAACACAAAAAAACGATGTAGTTAACATATTACATGTCATAAAGAAACTAAAACCGACGTCGATTTGATACATAAAAGCATAAAAAGAGAACTTTCGACTATAATAGACGACAGCTTTAGTAAAACACAGACGTTTAAATAATGTTAAATGTCAAAAACAACTACAAAACGGACGTAAATATTTTTATCAACGTCTCTAAATCAAACAAAACCGATGTGTAAAACTTAGAAACCGTCGTGGTTAATAAATACTACGTTCACTAAATAAAAAAACTGACGTCTAAAACATATAACATGACATATATTTACTTTAACTGACGTAAAAACAAAAATAACCACGACCCTTTAGGTCACCACGGGAGTTGAAAATTATTTTGACGGCTTGAACACAAAAAAAACGACGGGATTTAACATTACAAGTCGGTTAATTAAAATACCTGTCATGTTTAATCCATTTACTACGGCCTAGGAGTCACATTTTAGAACGTTGTTAGTGCTTTACAACGTTGAAGGTTGTAGACTTTGACGTGGTTGGCATTTTAAAAGTCTCTTTTCTGAGCCACTTAGACGTGTGTAATTTCTGAGACGTCATTGCTTTTAGTTTAACTGCGTTAATAAGTAACGAAACGCCTTGAGTTATGCATTTGACGTCGGTTATTATAAAATGTAGGTCGTGGTTAAACTTTACTATGTCCCAAGAATTTAATTATTCGACGTTGTTATTTCCTTACTACGTCGGTTATTTATTTATTCCATGACCTAGCTAGTCCTTGTTAAGTCTCTTTTATAACCTTCTTTGACGTGTGTATTCTCCGAGACGTCAATTGTTTAATTATAACTGACGTGCAACAATGTTTTTACGACGTTAATCATCAATTGATTATATCCCTAAATTTGTCGGTTTGAACTCTGCCATCGTGTTATACATTATTGTTCGTCGTTGATTATTTTATTTACCGTCGTTGTTTTAAATATTTAGTAACCGTTTTGAAATGAATTTTAATTAACCGACGTGTTTTCCTTTTCAAATGACGGTTTTATTTCATTTTTGCGTTGTCATTCCACGTCGGTTGTGAAAACCTGACGTTGGTTGTTTTGTAGACATCTCTTTTTGCGATTTTTGTAACTTGACCGTCGTATTTTCAGCTTTAACCGATTATTTTTAATTTTTGATTTGTCGTGCCCAAAGCCTACAGAAATGAAAATGTGATCGGAATTAAAATGATATACAGAGCTATGAATTAATGTCATATAATTAACTGCATAACTAATGTCATACATTACAACAATCAATCAATCCATATATCTTCACACCCATCTCTAATATTCTCACTCCCAAACTCACCCACTAGGTCATCAAATGTGTCAACATTTGGTATCCCTTTAGAAAATGGCTCACACTCAATTCTAATATCACCTAGCACATCATCATCAATAACATCATTATATTCTCTATTAGGCATTGATAACACTACCGACCAACCACGATGCATTGGGTCGTCAACATAAAATACTTGTTTGACTTGAGAAGCCATAACAAATTGGAGACAATATGGTTTTTATCCTTGGCACTACCAACTTGCATAGTATGTGCAAGTAAATAAACTCCACTATTTTGGACAGTTCGCACATCATCTTGTGCCTTGGTGTTAAATTTGACACCATTAATAAGATAGCTCCTATATGGTGGCACTGCCATGCTTGGACTAGCTGCTAACCACCTCAAATTTTCTGATATGCCATTATAGTCTTCCCCATTAAATTCACTTTGAACCTGCAAATTAAACATATATCTTAATTCAATCTAACATATATATAGAAAGAAAGAAAAGTAAAATAAGTTCAATATGTCATTCAATAACATATATACCTTAAAGCGTAGCCATTGAATGAAAGTGCTATTGTGCTTATCTTGTAGCCACTTTGTTCTCTTTCTAAATTTCAAATAAGTGGTTTTGATGTGGATCATATGTTCCCTACAATTGACACGGAAAAAACCGCATTACGGTCTTTTATATATAAGATAAACATAAGGAGTAATAATATTTAAAATAGCTACATATGAAAAATTAAACTCATACGTACTCGATATAAGGTAGGACTTCCTCCGTATTCTCCAAGATATATAGATGTGCCTAGTTCAACAAGTCTATATCAACTAAGCTCACTGTGCAACCTGATAATGGCTTTGAAACTCCCATATTCTTGCTTGAAGGCACTCCAACTGTACTAACATCAGATAAATGCTCGGTACAAAACTCTACAGTTTCTTCAGCTATATACCGCTCAGCAATGCAAGCTTCGGGACAAGTACGATTCTGAACATACCCCTTTAGCACTTTCATATATCTTTCAAACGGATACATCCATCTAAAATATACTGGCCCACATAGACGAACTTCTCTGACAAGATGTACTACTAGATGAACTATGATATTAAAGAATGAAGGGGGAAAGTACTTCTCAAGCAAACACAAAGTAAATACTACATCTTCTTCCAACTTATCTAGCTTGGAAACATCTACCGTCTTTGCACATATAGCATTGAAGAAGAAGCACAATCGAGTTATTGCATACCTTGCAGGCTTCTCTAAAAAAGAACGAATTGCCACATGGAGCAATTGTTGCATCAAGGTATGACAATCATGAGATTTAAGGCCAAGAAGTCTTGAATCTTTTAAAGATACAAGATTTTTTATATTTGAAGAATAACCTTCAGGAACCTTCATACCATAAAAAGAATTGCAAACCGCTCTCTTCTCTATTCTTGACAAATTCCAAGGCCCTGGAGGCAAGCGAGTACGTCTTTCTCCATACTCGGGTTGCAAATCAATTTTTACCCCCACATTCAATAAGTCTAACTGAGCAGCAATCCCATCTTTATTTTTTCCAGGGATCTCTAGCAATGGACCAATGATACTATCGCAAACATTCTTCTCGATGTGCATAACATCTAAGGCATGCCTCACAAGGAGGTATTTCCAATACTCGAGATCAAAGAATTTTGATTTCTTCTTCCAATAAACTCTGTCACCATCATTCTCACCAACACTTCCCCCATTTTTCGAGCCTCATATGTAATTAATATCTTCAACCATATGCAGCACTTCTTCTCCTGTTAATGGCTCGAGAGGCATGCCATATTCAGGTTTCTCATTAAAAGCTGCACGTTGCCTCCTATATGGATGATTGATTGGTAACCACTTTCTATGCCCAATGTAACAAATTTTGTGGCCATTTTTCAACCTGTGACTAGGTGTATCATCGCCGCATATTGGACAAACTTTATATCATTTAACAATACAACCAAATAAGTTTCCATAAGCAGGAAAATTATTAATTGTCCACAGTAATGTATCTCTGAGTGTAAAGTATTCTCCTATGTGGGCATCATACACTCCTATAATCCCATCTCACATAGATTTCAAATCATCAATCAAAGGTTCTAAGTAGACGTCTATATCATTTCCGAGCTGTTTAGGACCGGAAATCAGTATAGTCAACATCATGAACTTCCGCTTCATGCATAGCCATGGTGGGAGATTATATGTAACATAGACAAGACGACGGTTTGAAAAAAATAATCGTTGTTTAATATTCATTCAGACGATGGCATCTATAGTCACCGTCGTCATTAAGACACCCAAACCCAAAAATTTGAACGATGTTCTGGTAGCCTAAAGACGACGTTTAATGGAGAAACAGTCGTCTTTAGGCTACTAGTTGCGGCTTAAAACTCAGACGACGGGAGTAAATTAACAACCGACGTATAATAAACATTTGGATGACGGTTTGATCATTCAACCATCGTCATAGTAAAAAAAAAAAAAAAGCTTAAATCTCCCATCCCCATTCCTTTTCCAAGAACCCATGACCAAACAAACATAAAAGAACCCAAACAGAGAGAGCAATTATTACAAGAATGCAAACACCAAAACATAAAAGAACCATAATATAGCTACCAACGAAAACATTTATGGATTTAAGAAGAGATTAGGGTTGTACTTACATGGATATTGAGAGAGAGCTGCGAGAATATAACAACTGCTTGAGAGAGAGCTTGGAGAATCTACGTACCCAATGCTTTGAGAGAGAACTTGGAGAATCTACGTACCCAATGCTTTGAGAGAGATCTTGGAGAATCTACGTACCCAATGCTTTGAGAGAGAGCTGAGAGAATATAACAAAAGCTTGAGAGAGAGCTGAGAGAATTAGGGTTAAAGGGACTAGAGAATCTACGTACTTACATGGATATTGAGAGAGAGCTGGGAGAACGAAAACTTTCAGACAAATTTATGTTGAAGAGAGAGAATGAACTATTTGAGGGTTGAAGGGAAATTCTGAAAATTTTAGGTCGCGGTCAAAATTTTTAAAGTACCGCGTTTTTCAACGACGACGGTCAACACTTACATGGACGTCTAATTCTTACTTACAACGGCGGTGTCTATAAAAGACCGACGTTGTAAAAATAAAGGACGTCGCTATTCAATAACCGACGTCGTAAACCGAATACAATTAGTCTTCGTTTATGTAGTTGACCAAAAACAGCAGGAGAAAACCGCGTCGTTTCAAAAAATCCTAAACCCTAAACCTTAAACCCTAAATTTTACAATAAATTTAAAAAAATACACAAGTACGAGAAAGATGAACCGAAAATTGCTATGGACTCCTTACAACAATACCTTCTATAATAGTAGGCTAAATTATGGATTTCATAATTTTAAATTTATGGATTTCATAATTTTAAATTTATGGGCACCAATGGATCATATAAACTTTAGGGTTATGTTATGTAAAGTATAAGGAGTACCAGGCTTTGTCTCTAAATTTGTTTGAATTTTGTTATCATTCGAACTTTGAAAACTAAAATTACATTTTTCAGGCCTTAACGGGCAAGATATTGTCTCAATCAGTGCATAGAATTTGCCGGTATATTTTTCGGATTTTGTTTTGAATATATTCTTAATATTAGTAATTAAATACAATAAAAAAAGATATCCAAAATTATATTTTTTAAAGCTTTAGGATAGAGACAATATTCCAATGCTTGGTAGTTTTCAGTTTAATTTTTGGATTTAGTTTTGAATTTAATATGGAATTAAATAAAATATAAAATTCATTAAAAATTAAATGAAAAATGACATATCCGACGTTGTATCCATTTACAACGACGTTAAACATCACAAACTGACGTCGAAACTAATATAAAACGACGTCTTTTTATAAAGACGTTGTTTAATTATACAAAGACGGATATTTAATAATATACGCCTTCGTATATTATTAAGACGTCGTAAGGTTATACTAACCGACGTAGTATATGACTACAAAATTTATTTATACAGGATGAATTAATTATAAACCATCGTTGTTATGACTATTAAACGTCATTTTAGTGGATATAACCGACGTTGTTTACATATAGAAAGACGGATATTTAATAGTATCCGCCTTTGTATATTATTAAGAGGTCGATAAGGTTATACTAACCAACGTAGTATATAAGTACAAAATCGTAGTATATAAGTACAAAATTCATTTACACATGATGAATTAATTATAAACCGTCGTTGTTATGACTATTACATGTCGTTTTTAAGAATTGCCGTCGATATTATATTTTCAGTTACTGCAAGACGACCATTGTGTACACGTATGAGACGTGTAAATTAGAATCAGACATCGGTTTTTGGGAACTAAACAAGTTTTAAAACAAAATTTAATTTTTTTGATGTTTGTTCGCTTGATTACAACAAAATATTTATGTACATTTTAAATAAACTAAAATAAACCTAAACATTGTTCATAAATATTTATCTACATCAATTATCCTTCGGTAATAAGTTGTTCACGAATTCTGCCCATTCATGCCTAACTTCGTCAATATCCTCTTGTTTATACTGAACTTTTTCTTTTTTCTTCTCAAATTGCAAAATAAACCAAAAAACCGACGTGTTATAAAGATACAAACGACGGTTTTAAACAAAAGTATATCTAAAATGTTGCGTTTTTTCTTCTTCTTCCGAAATTTAGGTCTGGATCATGAATTATATCTCTCATGAATCACATCACGTAATAGCCACACTCTACACTTGTTGGTTGTTCAGGAGTGCCGTGTAGATTTTTCCAAATGGTCTGCTGTTTACGTGGATTTTTATTTATATGAATGTTAAACATTTTAATTGACCTGTTACAAGAAAAGGCCAAGGGTGTTAATGACAAAACAAAATATTTTAAAAAAAGACGTGATATTTTGTTTAAAACGGCGGTAAAAATTTACCGTCGTTTTGTAACATTATAACTTCGGTAAGAGTAAAACGTCGAATAACAAAAAATTGAGCAGTAAAATTAAAACGTTCTTAAATAAAACCCAAACGACGTGGTAGTTAAATTAAAACGACATTTTTAAGAAAATACTGACATGGTAGTTAAATTAACACGTCGATAATAACTTACCGTCGTTATATTTTAATTATAACGTCAGTATTATTAAAACCGTCGTTTATTTAAATACTTTATAGGAAAAATCTTAAATCAGAAGAAATCAACTTATGTATTCACTATATTTTTCATGTCGTCGTCAACCATGCGTTTTGGCAGTGAATTCATGTAATAGGCAGTCTCCGTTAATGGTCTCACAATTACCATCGCCCAATGACCCCTGCACATAATGATTCATATAGGTTAAATAGTACTACAAAGAAAAACATTAGAAGCTCAGGAAAATACTTTAAATGGTACTAACCTTGGATTATAAGGGACTAAGAAAAATTGATTTCCATCTGCTGTATTTAGCTTCGGTTTGACAAGTGTTTTATTCGGTCTGATATTGATCCAACTCCAGAGCTCACTAGCCCAGGATCCACCAGGCCAACAAGGTTTACCATATTTGCCATTTTTAAATAGTCAAATAGGAACCTAAATATATGAAAGTCAATTAAATGAGATTTTAATTTAAAAGAAAGGAAAATGTAAAACAAAATGGGATTAGGGAGAATTACCTCATGTATATTGATATCACTGTGGTTCCAATCTCAACCATGGAACCAAACTGCAAAATATCTTCAGGTAAGAGGAAGGTATCATGCTCAAAGCCAAACACTTCCTTGGTCATGTGAACTGCGACAGCCTCCTTAATAGGCAACAACTTGGTCTGGACGTGTTAGCATAAGGCTAAGAGAGGAGGTGGCATGTCTAGCTTTGAGAGATCCTGTTACACGAAATAAATAAAGAAATATAAGTTAGTTTGTGTGTGAACTAAAGTAAACGACTCTAACTAAACCCAAAAAACAGACGTGGTATATAATATAAACGACGGTTTCTAGTAAATACCTGACAGAGGAAAGGTTATACACGTCGGTAAATACATAACCGTCGTTGTGTTGAAATTATAACGTCGCTATACTATAGAAAGGTCGTCTAATATAAATACAGTTAATGAAATCATGAAATACGCGACGGTTTATAAAAGAGTTAGACGACGGCAGAAAAACACAGTCGTTATTTTTAATGTCTAATAATTTGCAAATCAAGTAAAAGCGTCGTGGTATTTAACTAAACACAACGCGTCCTATAAGAAACAGACGTATATACCGTCGTTATTTTAAATTTTAACGTCGGATATTAAAAGGGGCGATGTCTATTTAAATTTAAAAGGCAGAAATAGAAAATAGCAGAAATTTTACTGTGTCCTCTTCCTGTTTTCCAGCGGTATTAGCTTCAGGCTTTGGATATTCTAATCCCAAAGCTAGGGGTCTGATACCAGTGGCCCAGGCAGCTTGCCTTATCAGACATTGGATTTTTGGGGCTTTGATCTTGAGGGGGTAAAGTAATTGGAGTAACTGGAGAAATTGGGGTTTTGAGCATCTGGCTGGGATCAAAATTAGGAACTAGTTGACGGAAATATGCCAACATAGCCTCCCTCTCTCTCTCTCTGACTGCTTCCATTATAGTTTCCCTTGACTTGGCCTCAATCCTAAGGGTCTCTCTCTCTACTGCCTCCCTCACACTTTCCTTCAATTTGTCACCAAACTTCACTCTCTGCTGTTTCGGCAAATTGAAGAACTGAGTTGGGGTAACTCCAGCACCAGCTCCTTCTGACTCTCCCACCATGCTCGGGGTTCCCAAAGCGAGAGTCAAGACATCATTGGTCCCGAGACAGTCAGAGTGCCTTCGGAGACCTGCTTTTGCAAATCATCCTAAAAGAGAGAAAGAGAGATTGTTAGAAACTGAGCAGGGTGTAAAACAGATAAATATACCGACGTTGTAAATTATAAACAACGACGGTTTTCTTAAACTCCTGACGTAGTATTAATTTAAAACGTCTGTATTTAACTACCGTCGTTGTTTATATTTTACGTCTGTATTTAACTACCGTCGTTGTATTTAAAACGTCGGTATATAAAAATACGTCGTATATTCAAAATAAAACAGATTAAAACATAAATCAAAGACCGTCGTAGTATTCAAAGTAAGACGACGGACTATTGAAAAAACAGACGTAGATGTCCAATTTCATACGGCTGCACAAAATTACCGTCTTTGTATAAGCATTCTAACGTCTAGATAAGATAAAACCGTCGTAAATGTTAATGAAGAAGTGAAAAAACTTGATTGAAATATGCATTCTTTTCAAGAAATTGTGCACCACAAATTTCAGTGAAATAGACAGAGAGAGGGAGAATGTGTGCGTGAGTAAACTTAAAAAAAAAATGTTGTTCATATAGGAATTTAATCCGTCGTATTAATTCTATCTAGACGTCTACTTTATTCAAAAACCGACGTCCTATTAATTTTTAAACGTCGGTAAATTAAGCCCGTCGTGGTGTTCATTTTATAACGTCGCTTATTTAAAGATAAATGACGTCTATAACAAAATAAAACACTCTTTTTTTCAAATTTACAACAGAGTTAGTGAGACTTACGATTAGTTTTGCCTTCTCTTGCAACCTTTCGATCAGGGATGTTTCCTGTTTTATCTTCTCTTGCCTTCTTCCATAGAACAACTCGATCAATTTCTTCAATATCGGGCATGGTTTCTACCAATTGGTCCTCCAAACCAACATACCCTTTTCTAGACAACCTATGGTTCTACTCCAATTTCTTCCTCCTCTCTTTCTGCTCAGCATGCTTAGCCTCAAAATCTGGGGTTAACCTTGAAGCTACGAAGGCATCCCATTGCGATTTCTCTATGAACTTATAAAGCGCAGGGGTTTCTTTTAACTTCTTCTTGTCATGTGCGAATGGAAGGATAAACTGCCTAGTTACGTTATACTTGAAATTCTTCCATTTTTTGGCGGAAGACGACAAGACCATGGCTTTGTACCTATCCCAATAACATAGGACATTTGAACAGCTTCCCAAATATGCTCCTTCACGTCCTTGGGTATTTGACTCCATTTCTTGTACACAAGAAGGACTCTGGTGCGTGCCAAAACACCAATGAAAGACTGCATCTCAACAGCAGCCTTGCCACGTGGTTTGCCCTTTTTATTGAACTCAACCACAGGCTTAACATTCTCAATTTTCCTCTTCACAACACGGCTCATTGTGCCGATACCGCGGCCAGATTTTGGCTCCTCAACAAATGTGGCTGTGCTCCAGTCTTTCTCGGAGGCTGAGGAAAATCTCATCCTCTTCGAGTGTTTGCTTTGAGTTGATTTTTCTCCTTCCACTTGAGCCTTTGAAACTGATTTGGCTTCATCCCCTTGTGCCTTTGAACCTGATTTGGCCTTTGATGCTTCAGCTTCCTTGTTTTGAGATTTTGAAACCATTTTTAATTAATCTGCAAGGTAAACAACGTCGGTTATCAAAAAGAAACGACGTAATAATACCAAACAACGACGTTAACACTAAAAAAGCGACGTCCTATTAAACAGTCTCTTAGACCATGAATGGAAATAAGACGACGGTTTTATATATTTCATGACGTAAATGTGTATATACTACGTCGGTTTTAATAATAACCGACGTGGTTTAAAATTTACAAAATGATTGTTCTTCTCCAAAAAGACGACGGTTTTATCTTGTTTCCGATGTATTAATTGTCACACCATGACAGTTTTAACCACCGTCGTGTAGTTTGCTAGAATTTAACGGCCGTCGTGGTGTATCCATTCTATCGTCGAAAACAAGAGAGAACTGTCGTCTTTTGGCGTCGTGAGAGTATCTACTCATGTATTTAATCAAAACCAGTGAAAGATTTCTTCAATTTGACAGAATCTTGTTTCCAGACAACTACGGCATTCAAATGAAATGTAAAAAAAAGAAGAGAGACAGAAAAAACCTTTGGCCTGCAAAGAAAGTTTCATTCCGACGAAGACGAAGGCGAAAATGGTGATTTGGAGATGAAAACGAAAATTCAGACGATGATCAGATGCTGCTTTTGGGAAATGAGAGGTAAACTACGATACTTTATCGGTGAGAGAAAACCGTAGAATATTAGGTCAGATGACGAAAAGTTTATATATTTTCCCAGAGTTCAATACAACGACGTTGTTATTACAAAACCGCCGTATTAGTTAGTTATAACGACGGTGTTATCACACTTGCCGAACGACTTTTGGAATTCCGATGTGGTTATGACGACACTTTTTTTTTTTATCTAAACTGACGTTGTACTTGGAAATCAACGACTTGTGTATTTTAATAAACCGACGTGGTTACTTTGGGTTTTTGAAAACGACGCCGTTCTCTTTTTAATACGCACCAAATGACTTTTGGATTTCCGATGCAGTTATGACGGCGCTTTGTTTATCTAAACTGACGTTGTACTTAGAAATTCAACAACCTTGTATTTTAATAAACAAACGTGGTTACTTTGGGGTTCTGAAAACGACGTCGTTCTCTTTTAAATACGCGCGGGATTTTCGATGCAGTTATGACGGCGCTTGTTTATCTAAACTGACGTTGATTATTCCAATATGACGTCGCTATATATATTAGAACCGACGTGGATATTTACGGTAATTTGTTTAAATATGATTTTTTCACGCGTTTTTGAACTCTCAGTTTTCAATTAGGGTTGCAGAATGATTTCTCACAAGAAATTGTCTTTCTGAAAGCAAATGGGTTTGCAGAATGATTCTTCACAAGACCAAGTATGGGTTTGCTACATCCTCCTGTGTAGCAAGGGTGGAACCAGCCTTAGAACCTGCATGGGTTTGCAGTCGCACTTGCCCTAAACACTCGCGAGACGGACTCAGGTGGTGGCTGTATTGGGTTCCTCCCAAATTAGAGAAAAGTCTATTCATTCTGAACCTCAAGCCCACTCCCAACTTCTTCCTAGCTTCTTCCCAGCCCCCACTCTCCCCACCCCAAAGGCACAACCCACAACAGGTTCTAAGGCCGTTCCACCCTTGCTATACAGGAGTTTTCAAGTTGATCACTGTGGAAAAGGAGACTACAATGTAACCAGAAATCGAGGAGTGAGCTTTTCATACTTTGTTGATTTTGATTTTATGAAATTATTAGATATTCATCTGTGGCTGTGCAGGAGCTTGAGAACAAGAGGAAGGAGAGGGCCCAACTTACATATGAGAGGAAGAAACAGTTGAACAAGCTGAGGGTGAAGGCAGAAAAGAAACCACGATGTATTTGCCAAATTTGTGTACATATATTGTGTAAATATTGATCAATATTTACCACGAAGAGATTTGCCTTTTAAGATGAAAATGTTGTTGAGGATTGAGAATTAAATTTTGTTTTGTCTTAAGAAAGATATTACCAAAATAAAAGAAAAATTAATTAATTTTAAAAACCTATAAAAATAAGACGGGTTTACAGAGAAGACAGACGTATAAATTGAAAAAATACGATGGTAATTTGAACTTAGGACGTGATAAATAAACACGACAGTAGTGTTGTAGGTACCGTCGTAGTATACTCCAAAATAATAAGTCGATAAATTAATCTCTCGCGTCATGGTATATTATTTAACACGTTGTTTTTTTGTAATATACCGACGTCTATTACATTACATTATATGACGTGGATTCCACAAAATTATACGACGTGGATTCCATTAAAGAATAACCGACGTGGGTTAGTATTACGGGAAATCGTTACACGTCTATTTGTGCGATCGTGAGCAATCTGACCGTCCGATTCAGACCAAACTCTCTGGACATGTGTCCCAAGCATAGTGGAACCCCTAGAAACGATCGGATTAGAATTCTAGAGCTCGTGGACCCCATGGGGTCCCAAGTTGACTTTTATGAATTTTATCGCTTTTAAGTCCCGAGATACTTCTAAAGCGTGTCCACTGAGAGGAAAAGCTAATGTGGGCATAGGAATTACTTTTAAAGTGATGCACGCACTTTTAGGATCCGGGGTCAGGATTTTTAATTTAATATTATTTTCCTGAGCATAGTTATTAATAAAGATTGTGTTGGTTATTCAGGCACCCGGGCACCAGGTGACCCGCAAGAGGGACCTTCAAAAGGGTCCAGTTAGCTAGAGTATCTGAGTGGACTGTTTGTTTTATAAATGATTTTATGCAATTTATTCTTATTATTTGATCTTGAATAAGTTATTCATTGATCAGAGTGTTAACAGCTTGATTTAGCGCTTTTATATGTTTTAATTATTATATACTTTTAAGCAAGTCAATTTATATGCTGCCGAGTGGGATATCCTTAAGGGATATAGGAAAAAGGGAAAATCTAATTAAATAACAGATTAAATGGCACCAGAGTTCTTAAATAATTAAGAATTCATTTTATTTCTTTGTAGCATTTCTAAAATCATATTTTCTTAGAAACCACCATAGGTACCCAAGATTAATAAAGGTTGCCTTCGATAATATGTTGCCTTCTGATTTAAATGGTTGCCTTCGGTTATAATGATGTTTACGAACATCCAGCTTGCCTTCGGTTTTAATGGTGTCGACGGACATCCTGCTGCCTTCCGTTAGGTCAGCATGCTTGACACTGCCCCACGAGTTACGGGGACGCCCGAACCGTGAGGTGCGAGATTGCGGATCAGGTTGACCTAGTGTCCCCTGAATCCTGAGATTGCGGATCAGGTTGACCTTGCGTCATCGAGACCTGCGAGAATGTGTCACTCCGGCGGCACAAGAAGGGAATTGACGGATTATAAAGGAATTGACGGATTTCTAAATGGGTACACTTAGGTGGTAGATTATAGTTGATTTCAAGGCTTTTAAGATTTATGTTTGATTAAGTATTTGATTGATTCTATAGATATAAATATGAATGCATGGATTCCAGGACGAGTTATATATAAAAAGAAATGATTTAGTTTTATAACTGTTTTTACAGAGGGGTTAGTATGTTCATATGTTATTTTCTAAAGCTTTGTTTTTGGTCCACTCACCTTTTTCAATGTTTTACGCCCCCAGGCAGTAGTTGTGTGTCAGTGCGCCACCATCGGGCCGAGTCCAGCTTCCGCCACACCTCTTGACGATGTAGGGTCTTGTTTAATTATTTTCTTCTTGTAACCTTCTGTATAGAGCTTCTGATATTGCCCTAGTATGTTTGTTTTACTGTTGGAATGTAAATATTTTGCATGCTGGTAGTTGGTGTGTATTTTGGTTGCTTGTGGACAGGTGTAACCTTGGGTTGGGTCTAATTACAAGGGAGACTCTGCGAATTTTCGGCAGAAGTCAAACCCCAGTTTTAGTTGAAATTTTGACTAGAAGGGCAATAAGGTCAATTGTGTCTGGCACTCGCCAGGTGTCGGGCACGTACAGGGTTCGGCTTCGGATTCCAAAGTGAAATTTGGGTCGAGTCATGTCAATTTGGTATCAGAGCATTAGGTTAAGTTCCTGTAGACTCCGCACTATAGGTGCATCTCGGTTTTAAGGATTGTCAGTTCTTTTGATAGGATAATGGGCCCTAAGCGTGGTGGCATTAGGACAGGGGCTAGACAATTGTCCCGACTTCAGGAACAGAATCCCTCACCCGAGCTAGAGGAATTTCCTATTTTTCGCATCGGTACTTTAACCGGTAGAGCGTCATTTGTTGGAGTCGTTGACTAAGGCCCTATTCAGAACTGGGAAATCCGAATATCCTTCTCCGAGCTAAGCAGACCAGGTTAAAAAGTTAGGAGTCACTGATTTTGAGGGTGATGGTGACCCATCAGGAGCTGATGAGTGAATAGAGAGCTTAGAGTGGATTAAGGAGGTGATGGCCATTCTGCCGGATCACCGAGTAACCCTAGCCACTTTCTTCTTGGCCATAGATGTTAAATATTTGTGGGAATCAATCAGGAGGAGATATCTGAACCCATCAACCATTAAATGGTTAGAATTTAGAGCAGAGTTTGTTGTGTAGTTCTATCCACTCGCATAGCAGAGTATGAAGATGGAAGAAGTCCTGCAGTTGGAACAGGGGGTGAGGACGGTACTAGAGTATGAAAAGAATTTCCTTGAGTTATCCAAGTATTGTATCTCACTTGGTGCAGGATGAAAGAAAGAAGTGTCAGTTGTTCACCTGAGGGTTGAAGGTGTCCATTAGAGACATTGTGATTAGTCAGCGGCTGACTAACTTCGAGGACTTGGTCATGCCTGCATCGGTTATTGAGAGCAGCCAGATGATGGTCCGACCACGGGGTGATTCCCGTAGGTGATAGTTTGAGATGGGTGGTCCTAGTCATGGGTCATCCAAGAGGGGTAGTTTTAGTTCTGGATCATCTAGTGACCGCAGTTATGAAGGTTTTCGACCTGGAATAGGTTGCAGTGGAGAGTCTAACCAAAGTGGTAGTTTTGGAAACCACTCTGGAGATAGAGCAGCTAGAGGTGTTGAGAGACGTATTCCTGGACGCAAATCTAATTTCCCTGGAGATGGTGGACTTAGATGTCATTTTGGGGATGGATTGGTTAGCCAAGCACTAGGCCTATGTAGGTTGTTTTCGGAAAGCGATCATGTTCCGTAGTCTCGGACGACCTGAGGAGACGTTTTGGTGAGCACTGAGTCCTTTCATCTTGCCTCATTTCAGCTATGATGGCAAGACAGTTGCTCAGGAAAGGATGTTAAGGATATTTGGCTCACATTATCGTTAAACGGGATAATGGATTGAGGTTGAAGGATATTCCAGTGATAGAGGAATTGCCAGTTGTGCTTTTGGAGGATCTCAAGGTTTACCACCTCACCGAGAGATTGAGTTCACTATTGAGCTCGTTCCAGGTACGAACCCCAATTCTTAGGTGCTGGACAAGATAACACCAGCAGAGTTAAGGAACTTAAAGACTCAGTTCCAGGAGCTGGTGGATAAGGGTTTCACCCGACCTAGTTTTCACCATGGGGCACTCCAGTGTTATGTTTTAAGAAGAAGAATGGCACCATGAGATTGTGTATTGACTACAGGCAGTTGAATAAGGTCAAGGTAAGGAACAAGTACTCGTTGCCATGTATAGATGACTTGTTTGATCAGCTAAAGGGTACCAAGGTATTTTCTAAGATTGACTTGAGATCGGGGTAACATCAACTACGTATTAGAGATGAAGATGTGCCTAAGACAGCTTTTAGGATGAGGTATGAGCATTATGAGTTCCTGGTGATGCCATTTGGATTGACTAACGCACCAGCTGCGTTTATGGACCTCATGAATAGAGTGTTCCGATGTTATTTGGATCGCTTTGTGATTGTGTTCATAGACGACATCTTGGTATACTCCAAAAGTCAAAGAGCGCATATGAAGCATTTGGGAATTGTGCTGAAGACTTTGAGACGAGAACAGTTGTATGCCAAGTTCAGCAAGTGCCAGTTTTGGTTGGACAGGGGTGAGTTTCTTGGGACATGTGATTTCTACAAAGGGTATTTTTGTGGATCCCCAAAAAGTGGAGGCAGTAGTGAATTGGCCACGACCCACTAATGTTACTAAGATACGGAGTTTCCTTGGGTTAGCCGGGTACTATCGTCGCTTTGTGGAAGGTTTCTCTACCATAGTGGCACCTCTCACTCGTTTGACAAGGAAGGGAGTCAAGTTTGAATGGCCAGATGAGTGTGAAGAGAGTTTCAACGAACTCAAGACCCGGTTGACCACTGCTCCGGTGTTAGCATTGCCGGACGACACGGGGAACTTCGTAATATACAGTGATGCATCCCGACAAGGATTAGGTTGTGTGCTGATGTAGCAAGGTAGGGTAATCGCTTATGCTTCCAGGCAACTTCAGAAGCATGAGTTGAATTATTCTACTCATGATTTGGAACTTGCCGCGGTAGTGTTCGCTTTGAAGATTTGGCGACATTATCTCTATGGGGAAACGTGCCAGATTTTCACATATCACAAGAGTTTGAAGTATCTGTTCACCCAAAAGGAACTGAACTTGAGGCAGAGAGATGGCTTGAGTTAATTAAAGATTATGACTGTACTATTGAGCATCACCCAGGAAGAGCTAATGTGATAGCTGATGCCCTCAGGAGAAAATCCTCGGGATCGTTAGCTTATTTTCGAGAGTGGTATGTGCCATGGTTAGTAGACTTGATGAAATGGAGAGTTGGGCTAGGTATGGATGATTAGAGAGCACTGTTAGATACTCTCATTGTGAAACCAGTGCTAGTGGAGCGATTAAGTAAAGCCCAGTCTCAAGATCCATTAGTTCGTACACTGAGGTTGGAGGTTGAGAATGGCACCATGACATATTACTCAATGAGGAATGGTGGGACTTTGATGGTAGGAACAAGATTGTATGTTCCTTAGGATGAGACATTAAAAAGGAGAATTCTAGAGGAGGCCACTGTTCAGCTTTTCACATGCACTCAAGTGGCACTAAGGTGTATTGTACTCTGAGGGAATATCATGGATGGTCTTTCAAGAAGAAAGAAATAGCAGAGTACGTCAGTTAGTGCCTAGTGCATCAGCAAGTCGTGGCAGAGTGGCAGAAACCATTTGGATTGCTGTAGCCACTTCCGATTCTTGAGTGGAAGTGGGAATACATTACTATGGACCTTGTGTTCAAACTTCCTCGGACAAAGGACAAGCATGATGGAGTGTGGGTAATTGTAGATCGACTTACTAAGTCAGCTCACTTTCTACCGATAAGAGCGAAGTATACTTTGAATCAACTAGCCAAGATTTTTATAGATGAGATTGTGAGACTTCAAAGGGTACCAATATCCATTGTTTCTGATTGAGATCCTCAGTTCACGTCCCGTTTTTGGACGAAGTTGCATGAGGCATTTGGGACCCAGTTACGGTTCAGGACTGCATTTCACCCCCAGGCAGATGGTCAGTCTGAGAGGACGATTCAGACTTTGGAAGATATGTTGAGAGCTTGTGAATTGCAGTTTAGGGGTGACTGGAATGAGAAATTGTCACTCATGGAGTTTGCTTATAATAATAGCTTCCAGGCGAGTATAGGGATGTCACCGTTCGATGCCTTGTACGGGAAACGATGTAGAACGCCTCTATATTAGGATGAAGTGGGCGAGCACAGGTTACAGGTGTCTTAGGATGTGGAAAGAACAAAGAAACAGGTGGAATTAATCAGAGAAAGGCTCAAGGCGGCCCAGGACCGACAAAAGAGTTATGCAGATAATAGGAGGAAAGATCTTCAGTTTCGAGGTTGGTGACTGGGTATTTCTGAAACTGTCACCTTGGAAAGGTGTGGTGAGGTTTGGAAAGCGGGGAAAGCTAAGCCCTCGCTATTTTGGGAACCCGAAGAGCAGATGCGGGCCCAGTATCCTTACCTCTTCGAGTGACAGGTACGTAAATTTCGAGGACGAAATTTTCATAAGGGCGGTAGATTGTAACAACCCAAAACCTTAATTAATATTTAATTAATAATTTATTAGAGGAGAAGACGATTATGCCATTGAGATATTTTCTTAGGATTAAAATTGACTTTTTGAACGAGAATGAATTTTGGAAATCTACTTGTACCGTTGCGTAGAGCGCGACGAAACGAGTCCGTAGACACGTAGTGGATTTAATTCCGAGTTGTATTGAAGGAGTTACGAGTAAAATAGTAAAAAGGACAAAAAAAAACAAACAAACAGATTTAAAATCAGATTACCTCTCTCTCTCCTCCTCCTCCTCTTCTTCTTACTCGCGACAACAGCCCCCATCCCCTCTTTTTTTTTTATCCAGCAGCTCCTCCAGGACCTCCATAACCACCGGCGCCGACCACCTCAGCTCACCGGACCTCACCCAACCTCACCGGCCACCTCCCTCGTGGCAGCCTGGTCCACTTCCGCCACGAACAGCCGCCGGACTTGCTGGGAAAAACGCAGAAATTTGGCTGGTTTTTTTCCGAATTTCAAACCATCGGTTCTCCCTCAATTCTCCACCGAATCACACAAATGACGTATGTTTTTTCAACTGATTTTCATGCTTTAGCTGATGGTTGGGTAGGATTGGAGAGATTTTGAGGTTTGACAGGTTAAATTTCGAGTTGAAATTCTGCGCGCTTTGAGAGCTCCGTTTCAGTCACTTCCGTTCATTTTTTTTGCCATAGTCCAAGAACAAAAGTGGTTCCAAATAGGGTGTATTACCTAGGATAGAAGTTTGGGCCGGCGGTTTGGAGATTTTCCGGCCGCCGAAATTTACTATTCACACCCACGAGAGGGCGGCGCGTGGGCCAGGTTGCAGGGACCACTCTTGGTCCCAGAACAATCCTCGTGTCCTCACGAGCGCGTATGAATTCGTGGATCTCAATTCGATATCGTTTGAACCCGAACGGATCTCGCATAGTGTGCGTTTTCCGGGTTCAATACGTTCGGGCCGTTGGATCGTAGTCAAAATGGAGTATGTTGATCTAGGTAATTTCAGGATCATGTAGGATTCGACGGATCGTAATCGGAGTTTCCGGATACTCCGAAAAGGCCAACCCTAGGGTTAGTATTACGGGAAATCGTTACCCGTTGCCCTATTTGTGCGATCGTGAGCAATCCGACCGTCCGATTCGAGACCAAACTCTCGGGACATGTGTCCCAAGCATAGTGAAACCCCTAGAAACGATCGGATTAGAATTCTGAGCTTGTGGACCACATGGGGTCCCGAGTTGACTTTTATGGATTTTATCGCTTTTAAGTCCCGAGATACTTCTAAAGCGTGTCCACTGAGAGGAAAAGCTAATGTGGGCATAGGAATTACTTTTAGGATCCGGGGGTCAGGGTTTTTAATTTAATATTATTTTCCTGAGCATAGTTATTAATAAAGATTGTGTTGGTTATTCAGGCACCCGGGCACCAGGTGACCCGCAAGAGGGACCTTCAAAAGGGTCCAGTTAGCTCAGAGTATCTGTGAGTGGACTGTTTGTTTTATAAATGATTTTATGCAATTTATTCTTATTATTTGATCTTGAATAAGTTATTCATTGATCAGAGTGTTAACAGCTTGATTTAGCGCTTTTATATGTTTTAATTATTATATGCTTTTAAACAAGTGAATTTATATGCTGCCGAGTGGGATATCCTTAAGGGATATAGGAAAAAGGGAAAATCTAATTAAATAACAGATTAAATGGCAGCAGAGTTCTTAAATAAATAAGAATTCATTTTATTTCTTTGTAGCTTTTCTAAAATCATATTTTCTTAGAAACCACCATAGGTACCCAAGATTAATAAAGGTTACCTTCGATAATATGTTGCCTTCTGATTTAAATGGTTGCCTTCGGTTATAACGATGTCTACGAACATCCAGCTTGCCTTCGGTTTTAATGGTGTCGACGGACATCCTGCTGCCTTCCGGTTAGGTCAGCATGCTTGACACTGCCCACGAGTTACGGGGACGCCCGAACCGTGAGGTGCGAGATTGCGGATCAGGTTGACCTAGTGTCCCCTGAATCCCGCGAGATTGCAGTTTGGGTTGACCTTGCGTCACCTAGACCTCGAGAATGTGTCACTCCGGCAGCACAAGAAGGGAATTGACGGATTATAAAGGAATTGACGGATTTCTAAATGGGTACACCTAGGTGGTAGATTATAGTTGATTTCAAGGCTTTTAAGATTTATGTTTTATTAAGTATTTGAATGATTCTATAGATATAAATATGAATGCATGGATTCCAGGACGAGTTATATATAAAAAGAAATGATTTAGTTTTATAACTGTTTTTAGAGAGGGTTAGTATGTTCATATGTTATTTTCTAAAGCTTTGTTTTTGGTCCACTCACCCTTTTCAATGTTTTACGCCCC
This sequence comes from Prunus fruticosa, assembly GCA_018703695.1. Taxonomy (NCBI): domain Eukaryota; kingdom Viridiplantae; phylum Streptophyta; class Magnoliopsida; order Rosales; family Rosaceae; genus Prunus; species Prunus fruticosa. Next base: position 2,954,436 of record CM031917.1, read on the forward strand.
CAGGCAGGAGTTGTGTGTCAGTGCGCCACCACCGGGCCGAGTCCAGCTTCCGCCACACCTCTTGACGATGTAGGGTCTTGTTTAATTATTTTCTTCTTGTAACCTTCTGTATAGAGCTTCTGATATTGCCCTAGTATGTTTGTTTTACTGTTGGAATGTAAATATTTTGCATGTTGGCAGTTGGTGTGTATTTTGGTTGCTTGTGGACAGGTGTAACCTTGGGTTGGGTCTAATTACAAGGGAGACTCTGCGAATTTTCGGCAGAAGTCAAACCCCAGTTTTAGTTGAAATTTTGACTAGAAGGGCAATAAGGTCAATTGTGTCTGGCACTCGCCAGGTGTCGGGCACGTAGAGGGTTCGGCTCGGATTCCAAAGTGGAATTTGGGTCGGGTCATGTCAACGGTACCTGTCCTTAGTTGGTTCTTAACATCATTGTTCAGTTTGTCTTTTCATTTTATTCCTCACTTTATATTTGCCCTTCTTAACCTATATCCATTAACTTCTTTATAAACAAAGAACTGTTACAATGTAAGATCTATTGTATCCTGTTCATCATTTAATCTCTTAAATGTGGAATCTTAGTTTGAAATGTGAACAAGTGGAAAAAAACTATGTAACAATCTGTTGTATCTTTCTCATCATTTAATCTTTTAAATGTGGAATCTTAATATGAAATGTGAACGAGTGGAAAAAATCTACGTAACAATCTGTTGTATCTTTTTCATCATTTAATCTCTTAAATGTGGAATCTTAATATGAAATGTGAACGAGTGGAAAAAAATTACGTAACAATCTATTGTATCTTTTTCATCATTTAATCTCTTAAATGTGGAATCTTAATATGAAATATGAACGAGTGGAAAAAAAAACTACATAACAATATGTTGTATCTTTTTCACCATTTAATCTCTTAAATGTGGAATCTTAATATGAAATGTGAATGAGTGGAACAAAACTACGTAACAATCTGTTGTATCTTTTTCATCATTTAATCTCTTAAATGTGGAATCTTAAAATGAAATGTGAACGAGTGGAAAAAAAAACTACGTAACAATATGTTGTATCTTTTTCACCATTTAATCTCTTAAATGTGGAATCTTAATATGATCGAATGTGAACGAGTGGAAAAAAACTACGTAACCTTCTGGACCTTTGGTTAAAGTCAGAATGACATTAATGTCATCACATGGAAGATTATTGATTTCTGGATGATATGCATGCAGCTGGCCCTTACATTTCGTAATTTATCAGTAATTGATCGTATACATTCAACAACTTAATTACGTCCCCATATATTAATATAAATGATGTAGAATTAATACATAGCTGAGTTGATTGGGGAACAGCTGGATAGGAACGCAAGTATGGGCCCGAGCTCAGAATCTGACCCATGATCTATCGTTTCGAAGAGAACATTGTGACAAATGCAACTCACTAATTTTTTGTGACATATATAGGCTATTTTAGCCGAATTCTATCATTCACTTTGACTTTTCAGCGTTTAAAGTTTTTATAATATTTTGAAAAACTTTTATTATTTTCCTTTTTGTTGAAAAAAAATTTGTTGGGGACCCTAAAGGATTATTTCAAGGATCCCTCAATCCCTCAATGGAAGGCGAGTGCGTGTGTATAAACTATGCACTCTCTTTTTCATGATCCCTACAATAATAATTAAAATCGTTCCAATTCAATTCAATTTGACCTTTCTTTCTCATGCCCGTCTCGTTATACGGCATCTACGTCTATCATTGCTTCCTATAGCCTTTCCCAAACAAACCCTCCAATTCAACAATGAGACCACCCTCCACTTTTGGGGTCCCAACCCCAAATTTTCTCAAGCCACCACAACCAACCAAACTCAGGGAAAGGAAGATGGAGGAAAAAAAAACATGTACAATTGAGCAGAGAAACTGCATAGAAAGAAAGGATAAGAAGAAGAAGAAGAAGAAGAAGAAGAAGAAGAATGATTGCAAGAGTTAATTTAACGTTGTTAAGTTCCATAATTTTATTCATTTTTTCATGGACAAACTACATAAGACCCCCTTAATTATAGGATCATTTTCAATTTCACACCCACCCTTGTTGCCATTTATGAATACATACTCAAACCTTTGAAAAACCTACAATTTCCCCTATATGTTACCAAAATCCTTAGTCAATCTATTAAATGCTTACATGTGAAAGATGGGACCCATTTTTAATGACATGGACTTCCACATGGACAAAAAACTAATAAAGAACTCTTTATGTTTCAAATATTATAACAAAGTTAAATTTTAGGGATGAATTATAAAAATACAACTCCAACCATGCTCCCTATCCACCTCCTAAAATAGAGAGACTTCTAGGAGCTCCTAAATCTAAGGAGAGAGAAAGGACTTCTAGTGGCTCCCTATAATTTAATGCTGCTTTATTTATTGAGTATTTCAAACCTTTATTTAATACTAACTATTTTTAATTTTATTTTTTAATAAAGATGGACCAATCAAAAAAGAGTTATAGCATTTATGACTCCCTAAACTAGAGAGCATGATTGAAATTTAAATTTTATAGAGAGCTCCTAAAATAACTTTTATATGTTTTTAGCTAAAATTTAACTGAAAAATAGAGAGCATGATTGTGGATGCTCTTAGTAGACTAGGCTTGGTAAGCCATTCAGCATCGTTTCGTTAACGAGGGCTGCCTTCCTCTCCGGTTCACCTCCCTTAAGGGAGTAGTGAAGGCTTCACGTCCTCCACTACCCCACTCCAATATAAGTAAAATAAGGCAATTCTTGGTCATCATTTTGTTTGAGTTTCCATATTTATTTTTTTATGCATTTGGTTTGTGATTTGTGCTCCAATCTTTAGTTTTGATAGTAAGCCATATATACGAATTGAACTCATTTTTCATTTGGAATCCCAGGATTTCATTCCAACATGCCAATCCCACTACCAAAACTATTTTGATTTTTTTTTCTTGTACATTTATATTGGGGTTAATTTCGATTTAGTACCCTGAACTCTTATTTTTAAGGTACATTTGCCCATGCATTCTCAATTTTAACGATTACATACCCTAAGCTTTTCAATTTTTTGCAACCTGGTTCCAACGTTATCTTTGACATCAAAATTTCCATTAATTGATTGCGTGGCAAGCATGGGTTTCACCTATTCGCTTATTTCAATGTCAGTTGACAAGTATTTTCAGGTAATTGGTGTCTTCCCGCCTATGAAGAACACATTACACGCATTAATATCAAACCATTTTTTAACAAAATACCCTTCAACTCACATTGAAAGAAGTGAATAGCTGGGACCCAGGCTTGTCATGCAAGCAATTAACGGAAATTTTGATGATGAAGTTAACGCCGGAACCAGATTGCACAAAATTGAAAAGCTTAGGGTATGTAATTTTTTTAAAATTGAGAGTACAGGACAACGTGCCTTAAAAGTAAGAGTTCAAGGTACTAAATTGAAATTAACCCATAATATTGTTGTAAATATTTATGTGATGCTTGACGATATGTTTTGGTTTCTAAATTTGAACTAGACTATTTAAAGAATGATGTATAATATAGAAGAGGCAACCCAAAAAAAAAATTTGGCCCACCCCTCTATAAATACGGTACTTATCTGAGCAGCACGCATCGCACTATGTGCAAGACTTACAAGCCAAAGCCATTAACTAGCGGAAGTAAGCTACCCGTAACCCAAACCCCAAGAGTTAGTTTCTTAATTATGTCTTGCTTGATCATCATGCAACCCATGAGATGTAGTCGAAGCTCATTTGCTAGGTTTAATGTGGCGTGCGGAGTGCGGCGGTTTAATGTTTCATGTCTGGCCGCCACCAGCTACCCCAAGAACAAGGAGTGGGACTACTTCAAGGGAATTATTCCTATGTCAGCGGTGACGAGCCCCAGCCGACGAGGTTTTCAAGGAGCCAGGATGCTTGCATACGAGTGGAAAGACCCTAAGCTTGGTCCTCTCAAGTTTTTCAAGGACCTGATGGGTTCCGATTATGGAGACAATACCAAACTGAAGCTTACCGATGGTTCTACTGGTCATAAGGAGGTTTAGTTTAACTTTAATTGCACTCCTATAACACCATAATTGTTTTTTTAATTCTTTATTAGTTTTAGTTTGGCTAATGAAACAATTTTTCACTTATACTTTTTTTTTTTGGGGTTCTTTTAAAACAGGCTAAGCTCATGGACCTAAGGTGTCATAATCTGATTTTGTTCATTTCAAGCCTGGACATTTCTGATCATATGTCAACTCTGACGTCAGTTAATGCTAAGGTAAGTAAAAGACAGGATTATAAGCTTGTATGGATCCCTGTTGTGAAGCGGTGGGAAGACAAAGAGAAGAATGATTTTGTCAAGTTGAGGTCTAATATGCGGTGGTACACAGCCCAGTGTTTTTCACCCAAATTAGACATGATCGAGAAGGAGTGGAAGTACAAGATGGGGGATAAGCCTATCTGGATCGTGATGGACACCATAGAAGGCGAAAAGGAAAATTGGAAGAATGGAATGGAGGACTTTACTTTCCTCGATATTTGCAATTAAGAACGAATATATCGGTCATTTGATATGGATATATTGTAATCTTAAACGTAAGGGGTGCGGTTTTACTTCATATGAAGTGGATTTCTTAACATATATATTAGGAAGACGAAAACACAATAAAGCAAGAGGAATAATTAGCTTCGAATTGTTTGTCTAATTGTTATTATTGGAATTTTCAGGTTTAAATAAACATTATTATTATTAGCCGCAATGGAATTTAAAAACTGTTCCAAAAGTTGAGAGAAACACCACTAGGCCAATAATTCAGTTTATAAACCACAGATTAGTGGTATGTAGTGAACTATATGCACTACACCAGTGTTAGAAAAATATATGTCCTTAAAGCCAACTAATTATGTAATAGTTAGAGTTAAGGAAATCTTTGATAAAAGACATATTATGTTATCAATGGGCAACAAAGGTTGTTTTATACATTAAATCATCCTATATTATATTTCAATATATAGAACAACCATAATCCAAGGAATACACAAGTAGATATGAGAGCTATGTAATGAGATTGCATATATGGAGACTTATCATCATCCCTAAATCCTGAATATGTTTATGGTCATAGGAATATTGATTGGGCGTCAATATTCCGCAAAGACCAGTACACACAATATCGTCTCTATATGTAGGGAATGACAAGATGTCAAGTCATTAAGTGTGGAGACACATCGATATGTGTGTAGGTGCTTGTAGAAGAACAAGTACACTGAACGCGATTCCAACACATGAGTTACAGCATGAAAGTCTTTACTCACATGTCAAGCTGGAACTCATAAATTGCAATGGTGCAAACTAATCCTTAGACTTGAGGCATCATAGATGTTTTGTGGCTATATTGTTAATCTTTGAGGGCACTATACAGTCATGCTGAATTAAGCATAGTTTAAAGGTGCTCATCAGGATTCTCAATAGAGTCATGGAAGCAAATGAATGTACAACAATGAATCTTTACTCTCAGTAAAAGAGAGAGAATACTCCAAGATATGATTGGTAAAATCTCCGCGCAAAATAGTGGATAAGACTTGAAAGAAGAAGTATTCAAATCTTACCAGGATAATCATGTCAAAGGAATGATTCACATTAAGATATTGACAATCAGATTCAATGATCTAATAATATGAATAAGGAGTATTGACAAAAGAGAAGGATTCAATTACACGATCATTCCAATTTAAATAAGTTCTTTCACAACGTCTCATTTAGCTCGGATAATCGTGACTTGCTGCTAGACTAACCCTAAACAAATTGGATGTTGTTGAAAGTTTGGTGCCAATGAATCTTTATTATAATAATAATTAATGGACTCCACCTGACCGACACACCAACAGTCTTGAAAAAAAAGATATCAAGCTTAAGAAAAGGCCATTTTTTTCTCATGAAACGGGGGCACTTATCTTCCTCCTATAAGAAATGAAAAGGCCGTGCCTCATCTTACCATATTCTTCAAATCATGCCTAATTAAGGTCAAGTGAAAAAAGCTATGGATAGAATAAAGGCAATAGCAACTTGTGTCTCTCTCTCTATAAGAGCATGTCCATCCATAAAGGCTAAGGCAAGGTAATGGCTGCCACTATTCACATGAATAGTACCAGTCTTACCTTAGTTGGTTCCACCCTTGGAAGACTAGGGCAAGGGCAATACTATTCATTGTACTTTATTTTCTATTTTTTTTACTTTAAACCATTAATTTTGATAACCTTTTCAGATAATATTTTCAGTTGTTGTGGGAGCAAATTTCCTCACGAAAATATTCGATTGGAAAGATTCATCTTTCTTCTTCGCCGCCTCTTTCTCCCTGCAAAATAGAACAAATAAGAGGGCCACACCCGCGCGCGAGCGCGCGGGGGGGGGGTGTTGTTGGCCAAAGGCCCTCCGATGCCTAAATTAGTTCAAGAGTTTTGTAAAGAAAACACTAGCTAACTAAGGTACGAAGTTATATGTGTTTGTTGTGTAAACCGGGCAGCCGGAGCCTTTTGTAAGAGAGGGAGAGAGAGGAGGCAACTAGGGTTTCTGAAAGGAAAATTTATGCAGAGTTTCAGGAGGAGTTTTAGACATACCTCAACCCTTGTGTGTGGCCATCCTTTTATAAAGGTCTCGAGAGCTAGGGTTTCAGAGGAATAATTCTGTAGATGGAAGGGAATTATTCATTCCCAATTTGGAGAGATTTGACTAATTAGGGATTTGATTTATTAGGGATATAAATCAAATCCCTAATTGTGGTAATCAATCAAATCAATACCTAATTTAATTAGGTAACTCCTCCTTTAATTGAGGATATTCGTAGGAATCAAATCAATCATCAACCTAATTAGGTAACATTCTATTTAATTGGGTAATCCCCAATTAAATTAAATAATTCCCAATTAGGTCAAATAATCCCCAAATGGAAGGAATTATTTGACCTAGGTTTACGAATAATTCAGTTCCCACAGTTGCCATGTGTCACTATTTATTATAAAATTCTCACCTAAAATTTGAGATAACATTTTCGGATAAATTTGTGTCACTTTATTTTCTATTTTTTTATACTTTAAACCATTAATTTTGATAACCTTTTCAGATAATATTTTCAGTTGCCATGTGTCACTATTTATTATAAAATTCTCACCTAAAATTTGAGATAACATTTTCGGATAAAATTTTTGGTTGCCACATGTCCATTTTTATTATAAAATTCACATCTCACTTATCATACAATTGAAATACCTACTCACTCATCATACAATTGAAATACTCCCGGTTTTCATAGTCCGAGTTAATCGAGTATAAGGACGAATCAATCATTGGCGAAGGCGGTTCCACCGGATCATGACGTGGGGGAGTATTTTCCTTTGGAGGACGTAATAGTGCCATTATTTCCGACACGGAATGCACCACTGGAATTGATTGCGGGCATTGCTCACTTGAGGAGCCATGTGTAATGGTTTTCCTCGTTTTTGTTTTACCTTGAATAATCTATTTTAAAAAATATAATTAGAAATGCAAGAAAGAAAAAATATATATATATATATGACATTAAATTGAATAAAACGGAAATTATTATTTTTTACCTCGTCGCCAAGATTTTGACCTCTTCGAAAGTTTGTCCACGACCCTCTGGCTTCGATGGAAGCGGCCATTTATATTTTTGCACAAATGAAATTTTGTAATAGAAAAATGTGAGTGGAAAGTAAAAAATATTGGAAGGAGAAGAGTTGGTATAAAGATTTGGTGTGGAAAGTGAATAAAATGGTTATGTATTTATAGGGAAAAAATCCAGAATTTTTTGGCTTTTTAAAAAAAAAAAAATTGAATTTTTTAGCAATTTTTTTACCCAAAAAAATTCGAGTCCGTCAGATTTCTGGACAAAAAACGATCAAATTTTTTTTGAATTTACGGTCGTTGACGTCATCGTGACGTCACAATGACGTCAACGCCTTTGGGCTGCAGCCCAGACAAGATCTGCCCGTGGGCTTGCTCAGGTTGATGGGACCCACCATTTGCTGGGGCTTCTTCTCTCGTGCTGGAGCCCTCTTGGGCTGCCTTGGGGGCCTTTTGCCCAGTTTTGGCTCAAGGCTGGAGAAAGTTGCTTCGGTTGCCAACAATTCTACAAAACTAGCTTTGGGTGTTGGGCGGGACAACATTTCTAAAGTGATCCAAATCCCATGCGGATATTGGGCGGGACTAGTCTTGAGCATCTTTGCTCTTCTATCAGCCTCTAGGCCTCTAATCATGGTGAGTTGGTTCTTATCATCGTTGTTCAGTTTGTCACTTTTCATTTTATACTTCACCTATATTTGTACTTCTTCACCTATATATATACAATCCCCTTTTATTGAGGGATCCCTCAAATAATTTATTTGAGGGGCACTCTTTAGGGTCCTCTATGATTTTTTTTTTCAACTATCCAAACCATCTATTTCTTAACTCTACATTCATAAATCATCCTTGCACAAAATTAAACAAATTGGAAACCGTTTGATATCCAATTATGTACTACAAAATCAATGAACATAGCGCCTCAAGAAAGTACTAAAATTTCAATAATTCACTTGAGTGGTCAAATGATATCGGATTGAAGTGATTTTTTGTAGAAATGATCCTTGAATGAGCATCTACAAAATAGACTTGGATTAGTGAAATACAATACGGAATGGGCCTTACAAGGGTGTCCCTCAAATAAGCTTATTTGAGATGACCTATCGTTTCAAAGAGAACGGTGTGACAAGTGCAACTCACTAATTGGTTGTGATATATGGGTTATTTTAGCCAAATTCTATCGTTTACTTTGACTTTTCAGCATTTAAAGTTTTCAGAATATTTTGGAAATTTTTTATTATTTTCCTTTTTGTTTTCTAATTAGCTTTCCTAGCAAGTCTATAATAACAACCACTCAATTAGATGGTTGTTATTATAGTACATTCTTGAAGCACCATATCGTGTATTGTGTTGGTCCCAATTAGATACCTGAATGGTTTTCAATTTGCCTAATTTTTTACAAGGATGATCTATGAATAGAGACTTGAAAAATATACGGTTTGGATCGTTGAAAAAAAAAAAATTGTTGGGGACCCTAAAGGATTATTTGAGGGATCCCTCAATCCCTCAATGGAAGGGAAGTGTGTGTGTGTGTGTGTGTTTATTTAAGAGATCCCTCAATCCCTCCATGGAAGGGGAGTGAGTGAGTGAGTGTGTGTGTGTGTGTGAAAACTAATTCATAAAAATAAAACACGCTAAGTACAATCACACTAATTAATGCAATGCAGTCATGAATGATTTTTCTTTTAATGAAGCTTAACAACACCTTGCCATGTTGAATCTTGATCTCAACTGAAACAGTGATTCTAACCTAGCTAATTGAGCTTGTTTAGGTTCATAACAGATTACAATTAAGATTATAAGTTTATCAAGGAAAGCTGAAAACATAGCTGAACAAAATCCTATAACAGATGTTCTAATAACACATTTGAAAAATCAGTTACAATATTAATACTAGCATATTGTTTTTTTTTTAAATAAAAAAAGTAGCAAATGTGTGGAAACTTGAATCATGATGGTTTGGTGGGTACGTAACACCCACCATCACTAGACATGCACCAAAAGCCTTACAATATGAATATTCATGTTCACTTTTAATAGGATTTGTCCAATACATGACCTATTGCTTTTCCTTAAAAAACTTGCGAAGGAATATGACATTTATCTGCTTCATGTGACATTTATCTACTTCACCTTAGAAACCTTGAAGGTGATAAAGACAAACAATTTTCCTTACGTCATACAATTAGTATATGTCCTCCCTCAATAGCAGATCCAAAATTGAGCAAGAATTGTAACCTCAAAGGGTAATAGTGTAAAAGTTTCAAATTTTTTTTAAGAAGAAAATAACACTAAAAAAATTTAAAGATAGTACTTCCATTCATAATTCATGGCAAAAATAACAATACAAACTTCAATTGTCCAGAAAGAGTTTTCATATTTTGAATATGTCACTGCATCAATCAATTATAAAATCTCTAATCCAAATATCAATATATCAATATCATATCGATAAATTATAATCCATAAAAAACACTACATATATCAATTTAATTAAAAATATAAATTCTACTCACTTGAAATTATAGGCTGTGGCGGCAACTGAAGGGTTGCACTTGGGTAAGAATTCCGATTGAATACAGGCATGAAACTTTTACTAAAAATAAAACCAAAGTCCTTTTTAGATTATTGTCCTAAAGAGAAGACATAATATATTTGCAAAACTCCTCAACTTCTATATGTGTGTATATCTCTTTCCTCTTCCCATCTAGCAAATTTTCTACGCTGAACAAAATTTTAAGGGCTTGTTTGATAATCATTTCAGTTTTTAGTTTTCAGTTTTATGTGGAACTTAGAAATGAAATTTTGAAGGGGGGTCAAATTTGTCCTTCTATCAAGACTGAAAGTGAGGCGTGTGTGTAGTGTGAGGTTCCTCCTGATACTGAGAGCATACATGATGCCTTAATTGATGATGCTTTTTAATGTGCTCCAAACTTGAGTTTACTTTTTGGTTGGCAATTTAGACGTAATCATGTTTCAACTTAAACCTGATAAATTTGTGACTTTGGATACTTTCCTTATTATAAAAGGTATATATCTTTGCATAATTAGAGTTATTAATTGAAATTGGCACTTAGGTGACGAGGGGTAAATTAAATGACACGAACACAACCACAACGGGCTTCACACACTTTAGATCTTGACCAATACTAGTCATGAACAACCACAATCAAAAGAACACACGGAGCATGCCACAAAGTACATGTAACCCTAGAAGATTACTAGTGACAACCTAGGCACTCAGAAGGACCCGTCAATCTAGGCATCCCCTGTGCTAGCAACAACTATGGTGAAAGTGTGTGAAATCATCATTATCAAGTAAACAGCAAACAGCAGATAAAGATGACTAGTCAACCACCAAGAACACAACCCAAAAAAATTTACAGATATGCAAATCAGATTTTGTTCACCCAGGAAACCCACCATTAGGAAAAACTGGAGGTCATCAACCGACCAGGCAATCCACTAAGTAGAAAAAGATTCTTACAAAGGAATACAACCAAGCTCAAGCAAAACCTAGATCTATTTAGGAAGATGAGCTATACCTCCTTTGTGCAATCTTCTTCTCCAACTTAGCAAAGCTTGAAGCTCAGTTCTTCATGGCAATGTCAGCTCCTTCTCCAGTTCGTTCATCCCATGGCACTAGCTTGCAAGCTCCAACTCAAATAGAAACTAAATTTGGATTCAAAGGAGAATGACCAATTTCTTCAAGAAACCATAGTCTTGAAGAAATCAATCTTGAATCTGACCTAGATATATGTGAAACCCCGTATTTATAAAATTATGTAGTTTGAAGATTTAATATTTTGCCATTTAATTTATAAATTATATATATAGATATATGTATACGTGATATATACATGTATATATATTGTTATATTCATTATATATATGTGCAATTTTCACTATTAGTTTTCATATATCTATATATATATATATATATAGGAAACCATATTATTTGCATGGTAGTGTGTACGTTGAGGTCAATCCTAGTATATTTTGATATATATATATTTAAGTTGAGTAATAGATTTGGACAAATCTTCTTATCATAAATTATATTGTATTTTATTGAAAACTTGGGAGTTAAGGCTTAAAAGATATTTTTGGTATTAGCATGAGGTGTTGGATCAAGAGTATTGTACTACTACTATAAATAGGAGTCTATGTTTACAAATGGTTTACTACATCTAGAGAAGGCATGCATAGTTTGCATGAGAAACGAGGGAAAAATAGTGGTAGAGAGAAAAAGAAAGAGAGAGTGGTAATAATATTCTTGGAGGAGTTAAGAGGTCAGAGTTTGTGTTTTCTTAACTTGGAACTAGCTTTGGAAACAAGGTAGGGATTTCTCGAGGGCCTTTACGGGGATTGATCTAATTAAATTTCGTGAGCACTATATTATGCTTGATATTATTATTTGATTATTATTGATATTGGGTGTGGAAGTGTTGTTAATTATCTATATTATTAATATTGACATGGTCATATGTTATCGGTGATGGCTGAAATTCTTGGGATGATAAAGAAAGTATGGAAAAGAGGGTAATGGGAAAGATCTTTTGTGTAGTTGAGTCTAACTCTTGGCAGGTATACAGGTCTAGGGATCCCACAATGCACATGATTTTTATTGGGTGATTCGGGACTGGCGAAAGGGAGTTAGACAAGATGACTAACAAAAGCGGAATTATGGGACGGTTGAAAAGGGTGTTAGTTCATATAAATGGGCATTCGGGACCAAGTGGTATAAGCATGGTATGGGACGTGCAGGTCTGCTTGTCCAGTTATATGAATTAACGGGAGTAGATGAAGAGCATTCATTCATGCATTAATATTGTTAATATGATATTTGGGTGTGTGATTGCATGTCACTTAATTTAGTTATATCAATCTACTGTGGTAAGGTCTCATGTCCCTCCTGAGCGGTGGTTGCTCATCCCTCACCCCTGTTTAATTTTTCAGATGAATTAGTGGGCAAGACAAGGACTAAACCAGTTGAGGCTGAATTAGATGAGAGTGTTAGAGTTTTATTTATTTTCTTGTAAAATTGTAAGATTTTGGGAGCTATTTCTATAAGAGAAGTTTATTTCAAACCCCTTTTCGGCTTTCTTTTTATTTCTTTTTATTTATTATTTTCTCACGCACCGAGTGCGGGGTTTCCGCCTACCCCTGGTCCGAGCGTGACAATATATATATGAGAGAGTGTTTGATCTAGCAAGATGAGGTTTTCATATTTCAAATGCAGTTTTCGAAAAATCAATTTGGAAAACTCAAATATGAAAAATATGAAGGTTTGCTCTTGAGGAAGAAGAGATAGTTTCCAAGGAAACTTTCCAAAACTTGCCTACAAGAGTGACGACCACCAAATGAAGAATTGTTTGGCTTTTACACACAAAAATTCTCTAGGTCAGAATCGACATATGGCAACAGAGAGAGAAGATAGAATATGACAAAAACATATGGGTTGAATCCGGCTGGAACAGTGAGTTGGAATTCCTACTAAATGGATGACTAGTCATAATCTTCAGAAGTTAGAAAATGCAATGTAATGCAATGCAAAATTTACCTTTTGTCAAATCCATTGTTGTCCATCATAATGTAGCCAATTAAGCATATCTAGTGATGTAATTCTTAATCTAGACTAGAGCTTGAGAAAATACAATTATTATCCTATTATAAAATTGTCAAGGAAAGTCAAAAAAAATATTCAAAATGCTTACATTAACATTAATTGCTTAAATTCATGGTTTTGATTGAACGCAAAGGGACAAAAAATTGAGTACATTTAACACTCCAAAAAGCAAACTATGAAAGGATTATGCTTGGCAATGACAGGCACATATATATATATATATATATACATATATATCACATTATAAATACCAGTCAAACAAAGCCAAAGGATAACGTTTGGTCATACTCTCTCTCTCCACTATATATATGTGCTCTGTTGGTCCCAAGCCCAACAACCAAAACCTTTTGTCATCTCCAAGAAAGAAAAAAAACAAAAAAACAAAAAAGCAAAAAAGCCTTTTGGAGTTTCATGTACTTTTGACGAAAATGATGTTACAATCTTTTCTTTTCTTTTGGTTCCTCCAGGATTGAGGTTTAAGCAAGCCAAAGGCATATTCACAAATATATTTTCTCAATTCCTTATCAACCCCTTGACTTTCTGACCTCGATTAACCGTGATCGGGTAATTACTCTTCCTGGTGGCTACTGTAAGTATTATATTCTGATTGCAGACGAGATCTTCATAGTTTTGAATCTTTTGATCACAGAACTGCAGGGTCAACTAAAACAAAGAGTCGAATAGATCTCCATCCACCGATAGCAAAATCAATAGCAAAATGACATGATTGTAAAAATGTGAAGTGAAGAATTGTCCCACGTTGGAAAGTTAAAAGATTTTTGTGTTTAGATCGAGTTAATCAGTCTGGTTTGTCTTCCTTCGAGAAACACTATGAAGACACGTTAGTATGCAGTATGTACGCAAAATTTGCAAATGATCTTAACGGACTGGTATTTGAGTTTAAGATGAATACTACAAATAACAACTCAACTTGAAAATGACTTTACCTGAAACAGGATTCCAGATCTTAAAATAATAACCACATAAAATTGATATTTTTAAAAGTAAACAATCATGGCCCCAACCCAAGGAGGCTAATTTAATTTCTAGTAGCAAAAGATGATCAATGCACAACATGAATTTCTGTCGGGGCCGCCTTTACGTAATAGAAAAATTTATGTGTAATAGGGATATCACTGTTTTGCTATTCTCAATCAATCATGATATGCCGAGTGAAAAAGTATGATGAATGACATACCGTGATTGATTGACCAGAGATATAATAAAACAATGATATCTCCGTTCACACAAGTGTTTTTCGTCCAGAGAATTTTCAGTGAAAAGCAAAGCATAGAACATCACCATTTGTTTAAAGTAATATTATGTCGTTTGATTTAATTTTATTTCCATTGAATACTACAAATAACAACTGAAAATGACACTACCTGAAACAGGATTCCATATCTTAAAATAATAACCACATAAAATTGATATTTTAAAAAGTAAACAATCATGGCACGCACCCAAGGAGGCTAATTTAATTGACAAGTATTGATGCAACCTAGTTGTTAACCGAGTTGGTAAAGAACCGATAACAACTCTCTCAGCTTATTAATTAAACAAACTCTTAACAACTCTCTCAGCTTATTAAACATACAACTACATTGTTGAGGACAGAACACGAAGGATGAACTGCAATAATTGTAGAATCAGAATGAGAATCCCTACGGTCAAAGCAATAACTTTCCATGGGCTACTAAAGTGGTCGCGCCTCAATTGTTCGAGATACTTGTTCCATTTAACTTGGTGATATTTATTCACTTGATCGCAGAGTTTGTCATACTGGAACTTTTTGACTGTGGTGTCAATGTAAAGGCTGTTAAAAAACTTAGAACCATCTTGAACGTTGAGCCAGTTAGCTAAGATTTTTTCCTCAGAAAGAAGCTGTATATCCTTCTCGGAACTGATGAGTTTATCCATGAAAATGGCGTAAGATGTTATTTGATGAGAAAGACCATGATAGCACTGCTCAAAGGCGATGAGGTTCCTTAATAATGGTTCGGTCAATTCTGCAACTGCTAGTTCTGGAATTTTTAAAACCCCGTTATCAAATTTGATGTTCAATAGATTCTTAGCCGAGTCGTCCTTTTTAAATTTGACGCCTGCTTCTGAGAGAGCAGTGGCTGGAGGAATATCCGATTCTAACTCTTCTTTAGACTCTTCTTTCTCTGGTTCCAATTCCAAAACAATGAAAAATCTGATTAGATCAAGTATGTGCAGAGCAGACTCTTCTTTTTTCTTCAGACTCTTCTGATCAACCTTCTGGCAAGTTTTATCAAGAGATTGTAAATAGGAGCTGAAATATTTCTTCAACGACTTTTGTGAGCAGAAGGCTTCGAACAGGACACTACTGAACGGTGGTGTGCAGGAGCATTTGCCCAAGGTAACTCTATATAAAGTGCTGAGAACAAACCAAGGAAGCTGATTTTCTAATAGCAAAAGGTCATGACATACATATTGGTACATGCAATCCATGTTCAATATGGGGTCATCATCATCTTCTTTCCCATGGACAATCTTCCAAAGTAGTTGTATTATGAAGCAACCATCAAGTATCATTATTTCTATGAACTCACTCTGTGAAAGGTGATCAAGTGGTTCTGCATAAAAAGAACCGGCGCGTTTCTCAAACTCAATGATGCCTTTCTTCGCTTCTTTGTTAATTATTTCAATGAAATTTTCAAGGCTTATATCCATGCGGTTGAGAAGGGTATCTAAATACCACTGCTTCGACGTTTCCATGCGCTGGAGTTTTTCGTGATCGCGTCCTCGATGGAAGGGTCCGATTGAGACGACGTGAGGCTCATATGCCTTTGGATTATGTCTCCGGAGAGCTTCGGGAACTTTGAAGATGCAGCTTGCGGGAGGCAAGGGTGATATAGTAGAGCCAGGGTTTCTTCTCATCTTCCCTTTCAACTCTTCAAGTAATAAAGTATCTTCTTCTACAATATGAGTCCGATCTTCACTGCATTCCGTTTGAATATTCATGATGATGACCGGCCCAACTATATATGTACTGTCCTGAAAGTCTGAAGCAAGTTGCAATGGCATAGAATCAAATAAGAGAATGTAATTCATAACACTCCTAATGCAATAATCTTCTCTGCGTACTAATATTTGAAATATGGAAGAGAGAGTAAATATTTTTTATTTTCTAAATTTTAATTTCACTAACAAAAACAAAATTCACAATACTGATGACTAACAACGACATACGCACCAAAAATATTTAAAATAAATACTGAAAAAATACCGCACCTGATATAGTTGGGCTTGGGAAGGAGAGAAGGGAACCAATTGACAATTGTACCTTGAGAGCAGAGAGAGACAGTATTTGTAATAGCGTGAAGCTCTAACTGGTAGTAGAAGAACAAGAGAAAGCAGATTCTAGTCAATTAAAGGAATGAGAAAACAAGGGTAGGCAGATGCAATAGAAACTGTTATACTGGTGTCTTATGCGTTGCACAATCGCATCAATTTAAAGATTTATGAATCAAGTAAATGGGTCTAGCCCTGTGAGAAATCTTCCCATGTAGTTTTAAAAAGAAAAAAAAAGATTTATGAGTCAACTTTTTTTCTTTTTTTTCTTTTCTTTTTCCCCGCTGATCAAGTTAAATGTTTTTATTTGTATTATCCGTGGATGAAGACTTCCTGTTGCTTCCGATTGACGAGATTGCTTTAAATATATTTCAGAGAGGAAAGCAGAAGAGGACAGAGAAAAAAGAAAAAAGAAGGAGAGAAGATATGAAGGAAGATCCCTTTTGTATTATTGCTTAGATAGATAAGATTATTACATTGAATAGTGGTGGAGCCACTCCTAGACCTGGATGAAGACTTCCTGTTGCTAGCGATTCATAATTGCTTACCTAACCTTTCATTTTCTGAAACCAATCCCTCACAGGGTCACATGCACGCATTCATGTCTACTTTATATTCTTTATTATAGTCCACTTGATATCATTTTATTTAGACAATAAAACCAAAGTAATTTTTAGATTATTGTCCTAAAGAGAAGACAGAATATATTTGTAGAACTCCTCAACTTCTATATGTCCGTATATCTCTTTCATTTTCTGTACTTTTATTTCCCTGTTCCCCGCTGGTTATTAACTCTTCTCACCTAGTAAACTTTCTACACCCAACAAGATTTTAATTATTTACTCTACACACCCAGCAAATCTTCAAGAACTATACACATTTCTATAGTGATCCGAAAATCCAATGCGGATATTGGGCCGGACTAGTCTTGAGCATCTTTTCTCTTCTATCAGCCTCTAGGCCTCTAATCGTGGTGAGTTGGTTCTTATCATCGTTGTTCAGTTTGTCACTTTTCAATTTACACTTCACCTATACTTGTCCTTCTTCACCTATATGTATACAATCCCCTTCTATTGAGGGATCTCTCAAATAAATTATTTGAGGGATACCCTTTAGGATCCCCTATGAATGTTTTTTCAACGATCCAAACCATCTATTTCTTAACTCTACATTCATAGATCATCCTTGCACAAAATTAGACAAATTGGAAACCGTTCCGATATCCAATTATGTACTACAAAATCAATGAACATGATGCCTTAAGAAAGTACTAAAATTTCAATAATTCACTTGAGTGGTCAAATGATATCGGATTGAAGTGATTTTTTGTAGAGATGATCCTTGAACGAGTATCTACAAAATAGACTTGGATTAGTGAAATACAATACGGAATGGGCCATACAAGGGTGTCCCTCAAATAAGTTTATTTGAGACGACCTATCGTTTCAAAGAGAATAGTGTGACAAGTGCAACTCACTAATTGGTTGTGATATATGGGTTATTTTAGCCAAATTCTATCGTTTACTTTGACTTTTCAGCATTTAAAGTTTTTAGAATATTTTGGAAAATTTTTATTTTTTCCTTTTTTTTTTCTAATTAGCTTTCCTAGCAAGTCTATAATAACAACCACTCAATTAGATGATTGTTATTATAGTATTTTCTTGAAGCACCATATTCGTGTATTGTGTTGGTCCCAATTAGATGCCTGAATGATTTTCAATTTGCCTAATTTTTTACAAGGATGATCTAAGAATAGAGACTTGAAAAATATACGGTTTGGATTGTTGAAAAAAAAATTGTTGGGGACCTAAAGGATTATTTGAGGGATCCCTCAATCCCTCAATGGAAGGGGAGAGTGTGTGTGTGTTTATTTTAGGGATCCCTCAATCCCTAATGGAAGGGGAGCGAGTGTGTGTGTGTGAAAACTAATTCATAAAAATAAAACACGCTAAGTACAATCACACTAATTAATGCAATGCAATCATGTGAATGATTTTTCTTTTAATGAAGCTTAACAACACCTTGCCATGTTGAATCTTGATCTCAACTGAAACAGTGATTCTAACCTAGCTAATTGAGCTTGTTTACATTTCATAACAGATTACAATTAAGATTATGAGTTTATCAAAGAAAGCTATAAACATAGCTAAACAAAATCCTGTAACACATTTGAAAAATCAGTTACAATACTAGCATATTGTTTTTTTTTTTTAAATAAAAAAAGTAGCACCCACCATCTCTAGACATGCACCAAAAGTCTTTCAAGATTCACAACAAATGCTCACTTTTAATAGGGTTTGTCCAATTGCGCAGAACGTGTGACATGACCAGCTTTTTTTCCTTTAAAAACTTGGGAAGGAATATGACATTTATCTACTTCACCTTAAAAACCTTGAAGGTGATAAACAATTTTCCTTACTTCATACAATTAGTGTATGTCCTCACTCAATAGCAGATCCAAAATTGAGCAAGAATTGTGACCTCAAAGGTCATAGTGTAAAAGTTTCAAATTTTTTATAAGAAGAAAATAACATTAAAAAAATTTAAAGATAGTACTTCCATTCATAATTCATGGCAAAATTAACAATACAAACTTCAATTGTCTACAACGAGTTTTCATATTTTGAAAACGTTGCATGATAGCTTCGTTGTCAATACAAGAAAAAACATCTCTCAATGTAAACATCACTACATCAATCAATTATAAATTCTGTAACACTACATATATCAATTTAATTAAAAATATAAATTCTACTCACTTGAAATTATAGGCTGTGGCGGCAACTGAAGGGTTGCACTCGGGTAAGAATTCCGATTGAATACAGGTATGAACTTTTACTAAATATAAAACTCCTTTTTAGATTATTGTCCTAAAGAGAAGACATAATATATTTGCAAAACTCCTCAACTTCTTTATGTGTGTATATCTCTTTCGTTTCTATACTTTTTATTTCCCTGTTTCTCGCTGGTTATTAACTCTTCCCATCTAGCAAATTTTCTACGCCGAACAAAATTTTAAGAGCTTGTTTGATAATCATTTCAGTTTTTAGTTTTCAGTTTTATATGGAACTTAGAAATGAAATTTTGGGGGCTCAAATTTGTCCTTCTATCAAGACTGAAAGTGAGTGTGTGGTGTGAGGTTCCTCCTGATAGAGCATACATGATGCCTTAATTGATGATGCTCAGGGGACGGATCCAGGAATTTTCATTCCAGGGGTTAACGTCTAAAAGGTTAAAAAAATTCTATACAAAATACACCCATAAATTTTTTTATATTAAAAAATCCTTAATTTATTCAAACTAACAGTAACTAACCAAAATAAAACCTCATTGGCAAAAAAAAAAAAAAAAAAAAACCTCAACAACTAATCAAGAAAAACATCAATATTCATCCCATAAAAATAAAACGATAAATTATCATTCATGTATAATTCATTGAGAAAACAACATTACAAAACACATATTAAATCAATCCACCATATATTTATTAACTATATTAACCAATCCACAAAAACAAAAACCTTATATTAAAATGCACAAAGATTCAACACCTAAAGTAACAAACTTTAAACCTATCAACCTACTAAGAAATATTATAAACATTGTAGGACAGTCAACAATATAATTTATCTCAGTTACAACTATATCGATGTATTGAAACTTATTTATGTTTCTAATATTGAAAAATAATAAAAGCAAGGCAAAAACAAATTATAAAATAGAATGAGCTAAAATTATGTAATAAAGAAAAATACATGAAAAGGAAAAAATGTAAAATAAAAAGTAAACACAAAGTAAAGAGCAAAAGGAACAAAGACAAAAATATATACAAAAAGAAAAAACTGAAATGAAAAAGAGGAGAAAAAGCAAGATTGGGAAAGAGAAAAATAAAAGAAGAGAAAAAAAAATTGGAAACAATATGTCTAATATATAAAAAAAAAAAAAAGAAAAACAAATTGGAAACAGTATTGCATTTGAAATGTCCACTGATCTGTATTCGGGATTGTGGGCTTTATCGGGTAGCAGCTCCATTGCTTGTTGTTGCCCCTGTTTATTTTAATATGTTTAGTATAAATAATAAAAAATCCTTAAATGAAACGGCATCGTTTCTCCGTGAAATCAAAAGACTGCGCTCTGCGTGCAATGCTGCTTGCTGCGCTGAAGTTGAAGTTGCTGCAACCCTTTGACGCATTTCCCCGAACAGATGGCGGGCATGAATTGCCCAGCCATCTAGCCATTACAGGGGTCAATTTTTCTTCCTCTAGTGGCGGATTTAGGAGTTGCAGGGGTCACTTGACCACCCTTGCTCCTCTGTGGATCCGTCCCTGTTTGTAATGTGCTCCATACTTGAGTTTACTTTTGGTTGGCAATTTAGACGTAATCATGTTTCAACTTAAACCTGATAAATATGTGACTTTGGATACTTTCCTTATTATAAAAGGTAAATATCTTTAATCAGCCATAAAAAGCTGCATAATTAGAGTTATTAATTGCTTATATTCATGGTTTGGATTGAACGCAAAGGGACAAAAAATTGAGTACATTTAACACTCCAAAAAGCAAACTATGAAAGGATTACGCTTGGTAATATATATATATATATACCAACCATGGTCTGAAAAGTCAATATTATCGCCGAAATATCGGATTTTTTGAGTTGCGATATTTTCAGCACAACCCAATTAGATTTCTTCATAATGTCGAAAATATCGCCTAAATACTTGAAAAATGCTGAAAATTATCCTTGTTGCGCATGGAGGGATTCGAACCCTTGCCTCTGTGAGAAACAGCCCAGCGCCTTATCCAACCCAGCTGCGTACGTGTTTGTGATTATATTTTCGGCGTGTAATGTTTATAACGTCTTTAAAATGTTTGTAAGCTAATATTTATTATATATGATAAATTTCTATATTAAAAAAGACACCAAGGGGATTCGAACCCCTCCCATTTTACTCATTCAACACCTTAACCATCATATCACTTATGTTTTTGTGAAAATATGCTAAAATATTTATATATATACATGGTTTTGTTTTGAATTTTTTTTGCAAGAAACAAATTGTTTTGAATTCTTTTGACCATGCAATGTATAAAGTGTAAAATATTGTAGTAATTCATTATATATAAATGATTATGGTGTGTTTAATCTTTTTTCTTTAATTACTACATATTTTCTACACTAACAGTGTTTGCCAGCTCGCTATATAATCAACTTAAATAAGTTAAATCCATCATGCAATGCATTTCATTCCAATTTTTTATGATAAACTAATAGATAATTGACTAAATAAACATCCTGCAAAGTTTCAATAAAAATTTCCAAGTTTTTATTCAATTTTTATTCATATTCGATAATATCCCGATATTTCCATTGAAATTTCTGTGTTTTTATCCTACCGATATTTTAGACCTTGGTCCCAACAACCAAAACCTTTTGTCATCTCTAAGAAAAAAAGAAAAAAAAAAGGAAAAAAAAAAAAAAAAGCAAAAAAGCCTTTTGGAGTTTCATGCACTTTTGACGAAAATGGTGTTACAATATTTTCTTTTCTTTTGGTTCCTCCATGATTGAGGTGTAAGCAAGCCAAAGGCATATTCACCAATATATTTTCTTAATTCCTTATCAACCCCTTGACTTTCTGACCTCGATTAATCGTGATCGGGTAATTACTCTTCCTAGTGGCAGCTGTAAAGTATTATATTCTGATTGCAGACGAGATCTTTATAGTTTTGAATCTTTTGATCACAGAATTGCAGGGTCGACTAAAACAACGAGTCGAATAGATCTCCATCCACCAATAGCAAAACCAATAGCAAAATGACATGATTGTAAAAATGTGAAGTGAAGAATTGTCCCACACATTGGAAAGTTAAAAGATTTTCTTGTTTAGATCGAGTTAATCAGTCTGGTTTGTCTTCCTTCGAGAAACACTATGCATTATGGACGCAAAATTTGCAAATGATCTTAACGGACTGGTATTTGAGTTTAAGATGAATACTACAAATAACAACTCAACTTGAAAACGTGTCACACCCCAATTTATTTATTATTTATTAAGAGTGTGAGGTAAAAGAAAAAAAAAACTAAAGTTACAAATTTAAATAACAAGAAATATGAGAATTACATATAAAACTTCTATTTAAACCAAAGTAATTTACATTGTAATTTTACAAGCAAAATTTCCGGAAAGCATAGACTCTTAACAAAACATTCAAAACTATCTGCAACTCGTTCTTCTTGTTTCCTTGTCACAACTAAACTTGAGATTCAAAACTTGCAATAAATTCATTAAGGGGTACATGCTCAATAGGGGCCCTATATGATTAGTGAGATTTTTAATGTACAATTTATGCAATGTATGAATGAACTTCAATTCTACCCAACTCGTTAATCTATATAATAAGGCAAGTAAATCTGTATGTCCCATACCATGCATTTTACCACTGTGATTCCGAATGCCCCATTATATAAACTAACACTCATTTCAATCATCCCATAATTCCCCTTTTGCTAGTCATCTTGTCCATACCATTGATCTCCAAGCCCAAATCACCCAATCGACAATTATACCGCCGATTTCCTAATCTCCTGTGCACACGGGCTCGCCTGAACTTGGTCCCTACAATAGTCAAACTCAACTACACAAAAGAACCTTCCCATTACCCTCTTTTCCATAATTTCTTTGTTAACCCAAGAATTCCGAATACCACTAACAACATATGAACATGTCAATATTAATCAAATTATAATGATAATGACAATCATGTAAACACCCAATATCAAGGATAATAATCAAACAATATTACCAACCATAATATCGTGTTCACAATATTTAATTAAATCAATTTATGCAAAACCTCCCCAAGAAAGAACCCCTACCTCAAATCCAAAGCTATTTGTATAACTACCAGTTATAAGTCCAAACAGTTTGAGCTTCTCCAAAATCTCACCATATTTCACTCTTTCTTTCTTATGTCTATAATTTTTAGGAAACTAACACACTTGAAGTACCTATGATCAAAGAACTATTGAGTAGACCTATTTATAGTAAGCTAGAGTCGGTTAGATGAAGCTTAATATTGTGCCACCTAATTAGTCTATAGGTTTCTAGACTCCCAAATAGCCTTTTGTGTTGTCTTTGTAGAGTGCTTAGTGAGCACGCACTCTACTATCAAGTTTATATATATAGGAATAACTATCATTCTTACACCTCATGCTTTCATTGGTTCTGTTGAGGCTGCCTTTCGGTAACAGAAAAATTTGTGTGTAACAGGGATATCACTGTTTTGTTATTTCCAACCAATCATAATATGCTGAGTGGGAAAGTTATCATGAATGACATACCGTGATTGGCCGGAGATATAGTAAAACAATGATATCTCCGTTCACACAACTGTTTTTTCGTGAGAGAGATAGACAATTTCCGAAACGTTTTCAGTGGAAAGCAAAGCATAGATCATCACCATTTGTTTAAAGTAATATTATGACGTTTGATTTAATTTTAGAGATTTTCTATTTAAACCCCACACTTCTCTTAGTTCACCCTATATTTTAAGTTCACCCCATCTTTTAATTTAAATTTTCACAATTTCTAAGAAAACCCACTATCTTCCCAAATTACCCTTAAATACACCCCAAACTGAAAAAATAAGAAATAAAAGAGATTTTCTATTTAAACCCCACAATTTTCTTTGTTTCCAGCAAAAAAAACACAAACAAATAGAACCCTAAACCCAAAATTTAATACTTTCTAGAGAAAGAAAACAACTTTACCTCTCTACAAGAACTGTAACTGGAATTCCAACACTTGGGTATTGTTGAGTTGATAATCAATAAGTCTTTCTATCAACTCCCACACATATTTAAAGAGATAGACTCGTCAATTTTCTATATCTTTAAAAGAGAAGAGTAATCTGGCAATAGAATGTAGAGGAGTTTGTATTTTTCTAAAACTTGATATGAAGAGTGGTGGAGTGTGTGGGATGTGGGGTGTGTGTATAGATGTACTAGGGTTAATTATTAAGTTGGATGACCTTTTTTGTCTTTTTACACAATAATAAAACTTACAGCTTAATAATTTAAGTATTTGGATGAATAAATAGAAGTGCGAGGTTTAAATAGAAAATCTCTAATTTTATTTCCATTGAATACTACAAATTAGAACTCAACTTGAAAACGACTTTACCTGAAACAGGATTCCAGATCTTAAAATAATAACCACATAAAATTGATATTTTTAAAAGTAAACAATCATGGCCCGCACCCAAGGTGGCTAGTTTAATTTCTAGTAGCAAAAGGTGATTGATGCACAACATGAATTTCTGATGGGGCCACCTTTTAGTAGCAGAAAAATTGGTGTGTAATAAGGATATTACTGTTTTGCTATTTCGAACCAATCATTATATGCGGAGTGAAAAAGTCATCATGAACGAGTAGATATAGTGAAACAATGATATCCCCTTCCACGTTCAGTAGAGATAGAACATTTCCAAAACAGCTTTAAGTGGAAAGCAAAGCATAGATCATCACCATTTGTATAAAGTAATTTATGGCGTTTGATTTAATTTTATTTCCATTGAAATATTTATAAGTTTATAAACTAGCTTTAACATGATGGAATAAATAGAGGGTTGTTAGACCTTGACTGTGGGATGCCGATAAAACAGGGTGAGTGCTCTTCCTGCTGGCAGCTGCCTGATGTCTGTGTTGAATACTGAAAAATATAAACCAAGTCGTTTTTTATTATTTGTGGAATAATCGAACCATTGGATGAAATAAATTTAATGATCAGACTTCGATGTTGTACGTAGAAGGTGGATCGACATGACAGCATACATTTTTATTTCTTTATGAACTATCGGATTTACTTTTTTTTCAAAACCATTTCCATTTGCCAACTTGCCATCAATCAATAACTTTCAAAAAAAAAAAAAAACCAACCATGCCATTGAGGGCGCATGACAACTACTGATGCAACCTAGTTGTTAACCGAGTTGGTAAAGAACCGATAACAACTCTCTCAGCTTATTAATTAAACAAACTCTTAACAACTCTCTCAGCTTATTAAACAAACTCTTAGCAATACATACAACTACATTGACATCTCTGAAATCAGAATCATGTTGAGGACAGAACACGAAGGATGACCTGCAATATTTGTAGAATCAAAATGAGAATCCCTACGGTCAAAGCAATAACTTTCCATGGGCTACTAAAGTGGTCGCGCCTCAATTGTTCGAGATACTTGTTCCATTTAACTTGGTGATATTTATTCACTTCAGCGCAGAGTTTGTCGTACTGGAACTTTTTGACTGTGGTGTCAATGTAAAGGCTGTTAAAGAACTTAGAACCATCTTCGACGTTGAGCCAGTTAGCTAAGATTTTATTCTCAGAAAGAAACTTTATATCCTTATCGGAACTGATGAGTTTATCCATGAAAACGGCATAAGATGTTATTTGATCAGAACGACCATGATAGCACTGCTCAAAAGCGATGAGGTTCCTTAATAATGGTTCGGTCAATTCTGCAACTGCTAGTTCTGGAATTGTTAAAAACCCCTTTTCAAATTTGATGTTCAGTAGATTATCAGCCGAGTTGTCCTTATTAAATTTGACGCCTGCTTTTGAGAGAGCAGTGGCTGGAGGAATATCCGATTCTAACTCTTCTTCAGACTCTCCCTTCTTTGGGTCTTCCTTTGCTTCGAATTCCAAAACAATGAAAAATCGGAGTAGATCGAGTATGTGCAAAGCAGACTCTTCTTCTTTCTTCAGAAAAATGTGCAGATCAGACTCTTCTTCTTTCTTTGGACTCTTCTGATCAACCTTCTGGCAAGTTTTATCAAGAGATCGTAAATAGGAGTTGAAATATTTCTTCAACGACTTTTGTGAGCAGAAGGCTTCGAACAGGACTTTACTGAACGGGGGTCCACCGTAGCGTTTTCCCAAGGTAACTTTATATAAAGCGCTGAGAACAAACCAAGGAAGCTGATTTTCTAATAGCAAAAGATCATGACATACATATTGGAACATGCAATCCATGTTCAATATGGGGTCATCATTATCTTTTACCCCATTGACAATATTCCAAAGTAGTTGTATTACGAAGCAACCATCAAGTATCATTATTTCTATAAACTCTCTCTGTGTGAGATCAAATGGTTCTGCATAAAACTCACGGGCCCGTTTCTCAAACTCAATGATGCCTTCCTTCGTTTCATCGTTAATTACTTCAATGAATTTTTCGAGGCTTATATCCATGCGGGTGAGAAGGGCACCTAAAAAGAGAGATTCAATCAAATTATAAAAACACTCTAAAATGGACTTTAAAAATACACCCGAACTCATTTACAATATAACAAAAATACTTTAATTTTTTTTTAAATTATATAACTACCATTGATTTCTTAAAATAAATCAAACCCTAAAACCTCACAAAAAGTCACAAAACACTCAATAAATCATTAAAATAATTTAATAATCAAAATTAAATTTAATAGTATCAGCTGTCTTTTTTGAATTTGTTTATAAAAATGAAATGGTGTAGAGTTTATTAATATTATTAGTGTTAAGAAAATATCTCACCTAGATACCACTGCTTCACAGTTTCCATGCGTCGGAGTTTTTCGTGATCGCGTCCTCGATGGAAGGGTCCGATTGAGACCACGTGAGGCTCATATGCCTTTGGATTATGTCTCCGGAGAGCTTCGGGAACTTTGAAGATGCAGCTTGTGGGAGACAAGGGTGAAATAGTAGGGCCAGGGTGTTTTCTCATCTTCTCTTTCAACGCTTCAAGTAATAAAGTATCTTCTCCTACAATATAAGTCCGATCTGCAGTGCATTCCGTTTCAAGAGCCATGATGAAAGTCTGAAGCAAGTTGCAATGGCATAGAATCAAATAAGAGTATGTAATTCATAACACTCCTAAATTTTTAAAATATGGAAGAGAGAGTAAATATTTTTTATTTTCTAAATTGTAATTTCACTAACAAAACACAAAATTCACAACACTGATGACTAACAACGACATACTCACCAAAAATATTTAAAATAAATACTGAAAAAATACCGCACCCTATAGTTGGGCTTGGGAAGGAGAGAAGGGAACCAATTGACAATTGTACCTTGAGAGCAGAGAGAGACAGTATTTGTAATAGCGTGAAGCTCTAACTGGTAGTAGAAGAACAAGAGAGAGCAGATTCTAGTCAATTAAAGGAGCGAGAGAACAAGGGCAGGCAGATGCAATAGAAACTTTAAGTACTGGTGACTTTTTTTCTTTTTTTTTTTTTTCTTTCCTCGCTGATTAAATTAAATGTTTTTGTTTCTATTATCCGTGGACGAAGACTTCCTGTTGCTCGCCATTATTTTCATTCTCAATGAGTTTACCACCCTTACAGATTTATGAGTCAAGTTAATGGGTCTCTAGACCAGTTAAAAAGGACCTAAACTCTCAAATTCGAATCCTTATGCAATCATAGTCATGTATATGTGAGAAATTTTCCCTTATAATTTAAAATATCGCTTATATTAGTAAAAAAAAAAAAAATTATGAGTCAATTTTTTTCTTTTCTTTTTCCTTCTGATCAAATTAAATATTTTTGTTCGTATTATTCGTGGACGAAGACTTCATGTTGTCCTCGATTGACGAGATTGCTTTACCAACCCTTTCATTTTCTGATACCGACCCCTCACAGGGTCCCACATGCACGCAAACATGATCTCTATAAACACGATGAAGACATGCACGCAGACATGTCTACTTGATATTCTTTATTATAGTCTACTTAATATTATTTAGAAAATAAAACCGACGTCCTTTTTAGATTATTGTCCTAAAGCGAAGACGGAATATATTTGTAAAACTCCTCAACTTCTATATGTCCGTATATCTCTTTCATTTTCTATACTTTTATTTCCCTGTTTTCCGCTGGTTATTTACTCTTCTCACCTGGTAAACTTTCTACACCCAACAAGATTTTAATAATTTACTGTACACACCCAGCAAATGTTCAAGAACTATACACATTTCTAAAGTGATCCGAAAATCCCATGCGGATATTGGGCGGGACTAGTGTTGAGCATCTTTGCTCTTATCAGCCTCTAGGGCTCTAATCATGGTGAGTTGGTTGGTTTTTTTTTTTTCTTCAGTTTTTCTTTTTTTATTTTAGGCTTAATTATTGATTTGCCCCTTGAACTTGTATCTAGCTTTCGATTTATCACTTACACTTTTTTATTTTTCAGAAAATTAAGGATATGCACTTCTTTTTTTCACCAATTTCCTCCATGCCGTCTAAATCCATAACATTCATTCAATTTGACGTTAAATGTGAGGGTGAAATGATCATTTTGTACGTTAAAAATAAATAAAAACTAAAAACTAAAAAAAAACTTTTTCAAATTAAAATAATACTCTCTCTCTCTCTCTCTCTAGGTGGGTTGCAGGCTGGATCATGTGGGTGGGGGTGGGTCTATTGCCGCTGTTCGGGGGGAGGGGAGGGATGGATCTAGGCAGGGATGGTTGTATATGTAGAAAGAAAAACAAAGGGTGATAGAGAGAGGAAGAGAGGAAGGACGCGGGGCGCGGGGGGGACCATAGAGGATTATTTTAGGGATCCCTCAACGGGGAGAGAGAGAGAGAGTGTGTGTGTGAGGATGGAGGAGTAGGAATGAGTAATAGAAAACACATGTCGTCCGTATGATAATAACGTTGAGGCTAATTCAAATTATAAGTTTGATTGTGAAATATTCTCTGTTATACTAAGATCAAAAGTTCCCACAAGACTGATGCACTTCAAATAAGGTTAGAAATATAAATGTTGAAGCCTAGTGATACTTCTAAACCCAAACTGCAACATTAAAAAAGAATATTCGTTACAATTTTTTTAATATACAAGTGATGTTGGGGGAAGAGAATTTGTACATAAAACTTCAAATGCATGAATAACTATTCTAAACCACTTTAATTAAATATCCCTTCCAATCAATTTCATTATTTCAGAAAACATATATCGTTTATGATGTGTGAAAACTTACTCATGTTACACGTTCCACAATATTCGTTATAGCGTGAAGCTCTAACTGGAAGTAGAAGAACAAGAGAATGCAGATTCTAGTCAACTAAAGGAGCGAGAAAGCAAGGGTAGGCAGATGCAATAGAAACTTAAAAGTACTGGTGTCTTATGCATTGCTCAATTGCATCAATTATAGATTTATGAGTCAATCAAGTCAATGGTAGGTAACACAGTGAAAAAGGACCTAAACTCTCAAGTTCGAATCCTCTGTGTGTGAAAAATCTTCCCTTATAATTTAAAATATCCCTTGTATTTAAAAAAGAAAGAAAAAGATTTATGAGTCATGTTATCACCAAAAGCGGTGTCTTTTAAAATTTATAAACTCGCAAGCGCACGAATCGAATATAGCATAAGCGTGTAAGAGCGAGATCGTACCCAAAGGATTGCGTGTAAAGATAGAAAACCAATCATACCCAAGTTAATTTCATTGCCAACCTAGTTGATTCAAATGGTGATTTGTTTGTTGATAAAGAAAATTAAATAAAGCATGAAACAAATATGGAAATGACAATAAACTGAAATTAAGATTTAAATTTATGAGAAAAAATAACTAAGGTATTAGAATCCACACCATTATTCCATAAGATCCTAATTATTTATCTTTCAATTCTCATGGAGTAGCAATCTAGAAATCAATCTACTGCTTTCTCAAGATTTATCAATTAAGCTTGTACTTTAGATCATAAGTAAATTTTCCTTCCCTTCATAAGTACAAATTCTAAGCATAATATGTAAACAAAATTATTTAACTACAAAGGATCAAAGTTTCCTAAGCATCCTATGTGAAAAAGTTTATTTGAATAACAAAATATCAAAGAAATTTGTAAACTAGAAATATAAACCAAGAATAAATTAATAGATTAATCCAAACTCTTAACTACCACAAATACATGTTATATGTCACAATACATGATAGAAGTGGTGAAAAGAAGATTAATCTATTAATCATGTGAAGTGAAAATTATAATCATTGAACACCACAATATTTGAGAATTGAAGATAAAAACTAGAACTTTATTTAATAATGGTGTTTCATCAAACCTTAGTTAAGTATTTTAGCTAGACATAATTAAGAATTAAAACAAAACAAAGAAACTAAAATACATGAATTAAATGAGAACTAAGAAAGGTGAAGAACAATTTTAAGAGAGTTATTAGCTCTCGGTTCTTTCCTTTCCATCCTTGTTCTCTTTCTTTTTTACTTTCTCTCTCTCTTTCTCTCTTCCTTTCTTTCCTTCTGCTGTGTATCACTCTTGAATCTCTGCACTCTTTCTCTCTTGAGTTGCTGCCTATTTATAGAAGCATGAAGTCCCTTTCATTCCAGCTGCATATGCAAGCTGTCTTCTAGAACCTGTCTTGGTGTTTGACAGCCTGTGGATTGAGTTTTTATCCAATTGCTCCAATATTTGGATATGTTTTAGTCGACATCTTATTGAACAAGTGTCATGAAGGATATTTATTCATTTGAGCATGAGAAAATTCGTTTTTCAGGTCTGCAAATGGACTGTACAGCATGAGCTGTAAAAGGCAAAGTCATGAACCTGTCTTGGTGTTTGACAGCCTGTGGATTGAGTTTTTATCCAATTGCTCCAATTTTTGGATATGTTTTAGTCGACATCTTATTGAACAAGTGTCATGAAGGATATTTATTCATTTGAGCATGGAAAAATTCGTTTTTCAGGTCTGCAAATGGATTGTACAGCATGAGCTGTAAAAGGCAAAGTCATCAAATCCAAATTGAGTTCTTCCTCTCTTTTTGCAACACATTGCTTATTCCTCCTCCTCCTCATGCCATTGGTGGAAGACACTTAATATCTACATACAACCACTCATTAAATACAAAAACAAAGATTGAAAATAGTCAATACAAATACTCTAATAAATTTACATAATACAAAAGAAAATACTAACAAATATAAATTTAAGGATAAAACTTGTATTTATTTTGTGCTCATCAAGTCAACTTTTTTTCTTTTTTTCTTTTCTTTTTCCTCGCTGATTGAGTTAAATGTTTTTGTTTGTATTATCCGTGGACGAAGACTTCTTATTGCTCGCGATTGACGAGATTGCTTTAAATATATTTCAGAGAGGGAAGCAGAAGAGAAGGACAGAGAAAAAAGAGAGAGAGAGTATATGAAGGAAGATCCCTCTTGTATTATTGGTTAGATAGATAAGATTATTACATTGATTGAGATTATACATCTCTCCTCTTACAATATATATATATATAAGTTTATAACAACCCTCTCAGCTTATTAATTAAACAAACTCTTAACAACTCTCTCAGCTTATTAAACAAACTCTTAACTAACAATACATCCAACTACATATCAGCACTTAATTCATGGACCCTTAGACCCGTAAAAAGTGTTGAGGACAGAACACTAAGGATGAACTGCATTAAGGTGACAAGCAGAATGAGAATCCCTACGGTCAAAGCAATAATTTTCCATGGGCTACTAAAGTATTCGCGCCTCAATTGTTCGAAATACTTATTCCATTTAACATGGTAATATTTATTCACTTCAGCGCAGAGTTTGTGATACTGGAAATCTTTGAGTGTGGTGTCAGTGTAAAGGCTGTTAAAGAACTTAGAACCATCTTCAACGTTGAGCCAGTTAGCTAAGATTTTTATATCAGAAAGGAGCTTTATATCCTTATCGGAACCGATGAGTTTATCCATGAAAAAGGCGTAAGATGTCATTTGATGAGAACGATCATGATAGCACTGCTCAAAGGCGATGAGGTTCCTGAATAATGGTTGGGTCAACTCTCCAATTGCTAGTTCTGGAATTGTTAAAATCCCATTTTCAAATTTGATGTTCAGTAGATTATCAGCAGAGTCGCCGTTTTTAAATTTGACGCCTGCTTCTGAGAGAGCAGTGGCTGGAGGAATATCCAATCCGAACTCTTCTTCAGACTCTTCTTTGAAGTCTAAAACAATGCAAGTTCTTATTAGATCAAGTATGTGGCAAACTTTTTCGTCATCAACCTTGTGGTGACGTGCACGATAGGGCTTCAAATATTGTTCCAACGATTTTACTTCGCTGAAGGCGAAGAGCAGGACTACTCTGAACTCGGGCTCATGCTCACCGGGTAGTTTTTTCCGGATAAGGTCATATAAACGGCTAAGAACAAACCAAGGAAGCTGATTTTCTAACAGCAAAAGATCATGACATACATATTGGAACATGCAATCCATGTTCCATATGGGGTCCCCAGCATCTCTTGCATGCACATCAACAATCTTCCGAACTAGTTGTATTACGAAGCAGCCATCAAGAATCATTATTTCTATGAACTTACTCTCTGTATCGTGATCAAGTGGTTCTGCATAAAACTGACGGGCCCGTTTCTCAAACTCAACAATGATGCCTTCTTTATGCAATAACACGATGAATTCGTCTAAACTTATCTCCATTCTGGTGAGAAGGGTATCTAAATACCACTGCTTCACAGTTTCCATGAGCTGGAATCTTTCATCACTGCCTCGATGGAAGGGTCCGATTGAGACGACGTCAGGTTCATACGCATTTGGTTTATGCCTCCGGAGCACTTCGGGAACTTTGAAGATGCAGCATGTGGAAGGCAAGGGTGGTATGGTAGGGCTTCTTCTCATGCGCTCTTTCAATGCTGCAAATAATAAAGTATTTTCTCCAACAATAATTGAAGTACCATCGGTACTGCATTCTGTTTCAATAGCCATGATGACCAGTCCAACTATGTATATATTGTCCTCAAAGTCTGAAGCAAGTTGAAATGGTATAAAATCAAAAAAGCGCGAATGTGTAGTATATAGGTAGCACTCATGCAATAATCTTCTCTACGTACACAAATTTACTGCATTATTGTATTTTTTAAAAATATATATATTTTTGCTCACTACTTTAATACAACTACTCTTCTTAATACTTGACATGTATCTATAAGCATAACCATAATTAACTTTTTATTTTGTATTTATGGGAACATGATTATGCATTTAGATGCGTGTCAAATGTTGAGAAGAGTGGTGAAGATATACCTTGAGTTAAAGTAGTGAGCAAAAATGTTCTCTTTAAAAAAGAAGGTTGTTAGATATGCCCTTGTAACTCTTATATCCTAGACAAAAACCCACATAGTTTCCAACAAATATGAAAAACCAAAATTTGAATATAGGTTAATAGTTATCCTAATATAAAGCATTTATAGAATATGCCATCTATCTTACTTGTAAAATCCCTCATTTTTAGCTTAATTATTTAATTATTTTTAATTTGGGCACCTTTAATAAAACGTTTCAACCAAAATTAAATCAATGGACAAACCAATATACATAAATAATAGGTTAATACGCCTCATACATACAATACATATAAATAGTAACAATATTATAGCTAAACAATGATAAAATACCTAATACAAATGAATTTTTTTGTCTAAAAAGGCGTTAATTTGGTAATTGTATCTATTGGAAAATTATGGTGATACATGCTATACATAATTTAACTACAATTATTTGTATAGAAAACGATAGGTGCATAATTCATTAAAAAAATGTATAAAAGTACATTACCTACATTTATACACGATAGGTAAAAAGATGGGAGATTCACTATTATACCAAATATAGGAGCCCAAATAAATAAATAAAAAACCCTATATGAAATGGACTTTAGAAACACACCTAAAGTCCATTTACAACATAACAAAAAGGTTTTTAATTTTTTTTAAATTACAAAACTGCCAATTATTTCTTAAAACAAACCCAACCCCAACACCTCACAAAAAAAGCCCAAAACACTCAATAGGACATCAAAGTAATTTAATAATCAAAATTAAATTCAATAGGGTCAGCTGTCATTTTTTGAGTTTTTTTTGGATTTGTTTATAGAAATATATTAAATGATGTAGGGTTTATTTATAGTTTTAGTGCTAAGAATGGATAAGTGACTAAATATCTCTAAAAGATATAGGTATGCACTTTATTTTTCAAAAATACTTATACAAGATAGAGTAAAAAGATATGGGATCGATGTTTAAAGCTTATATAGAAATAAATAATTCACGTGTATGTAGTTTATATAGGTAAACAAATAATTCACGTGTACTGCATACTACCTAGTTTCATGAAAAAAGTAATGTATCTGGGTTTCTTTAAAAAAAAAAAATTGAAGGGAAAAAGCCAAATAAAAGAGAAAATAAATATATATATTAATTTCACTAACAAAAATAAAATGAAATGCACAAAAACGGGTGACTGACAACAAGGACGACAACAACATATACTCACCAAAAATATACTAAAAAGAAACAATGAGAAAATATATCGCACCCTATTTGGGCTTGGGAATAAGAGAAGAGAACCAATTGACAATTGTACCTTCAGAGCGAGAGCAGAGAGACGGTATTTGTAATTGCGTAAAGCTCCAACTGGCAGTAGAACAGCAAGAGAAAGCAGATTCTACGCACTCAAGTAAAGGAGCGACAAAACAAGAGTAGTTAGAACTGGTTTCTTATGCATTGCTCAATTGCATCAATTTATAGATTTATGAGTCAACCTTTTTGTCTTTTTTGTCCTTCTTTTCTTTTTCCCCGCTGATCAAGTTATTTTTTTTGTTTGTATTATCCGTGGACGAAGCTTCCTAGTGCTCTTATTTAAATGTATTTTCATAATTGCGTACTGACCCTTTCATTTTATGATGATATTTGAGGGGAAATCACCGTGTCATTTCCCATTATATGTTTGGTAATCCTGAAATACCACTTTATTTCTTTTCACATGTTTGATTTGTGTAGGAATGTAAAAAAAGTTTGTTTAATTTTCTAATTATATCCATTTAAAATCAAATAAAAAAAGAATGCATTTAATGTTATATTATAATTCTAAATTATTATTGGGGATAACATCATCATGAAAAATGTGTATTTAATATTGGCTCATTTTCCGAAATTTTCCCATGTTTATAGGAAAACAAAACCCATGGGGGGAGGGCTTCACTTTCCCTCATACTTTTCTATGTGCAAGACATCAATTTCCCACGCATGAACTTACCAAATATGAGAAGCAATTAATTTTTTATTCTCAAATCTCTTTTTCCATTAACCAAACGGCCTTAGATAAAACGTAATCACTACATCTTCTCGTCGATTAGCCCCCAAACAAAAAGCATACGTTCCCACTAAACATCTTGCTCCGCATGATTCTCTTGTCTTCCTGAGAGAAATCATTATTTTGTCTTTATTTTTGGAGGACAAAGTCTCAACGTCATATGCCTAACAGGACGCGTAAATCCATCAACAAGGTAAAACTGAATGGTTGATGTCGTGCTCATCTTTGCTGTGTCCTACTTCGATTGATAATTTGATATACATAGCGTGCTCATGTTACTCACTCAAATTTTCCTTCCACCCCCACTCTTAGAAAAAGGAAATAAAACTTTAAGAAATTATATTAACAGTCATGACCGCTAGTACCATAACCAAGGAGATTCAGGAACATTCCGTGCATTGTTCAAACTCTTTTCTGCAACAATTGATTTGGTTCACAACTTTTCATTTTGATGTGAACCTTATCGAATACAAACATACGACAAGTGTTTTAAAAAGAAAACCCAATTCTACACATCAGTCGGTAAATATTAAGGTGGAGAAAGCCAGCCCACCACCACCGACAGGCAAGTCTTTTGTCCATGTCAGTATATATATAGCGTTAGTTGAAGGATTCTCAAATATGTTTATTAATTTTCACTTTGTGGCAGCTCTTAATCTAATAGGAAAATATTTATATATAAATTTGTCATGACTTAACACCATTAAAACAATTTTTTTAACAACTAAACTTCATCATCTATTAGCATACAATAGCAATCATAAATAACATTCATATAAAGTTTTAATGTTTCAGTTGGAAAAAATGGAAGAGGAAGAAGACATGAACTTTTTTTGTTTTAACTATTGAATGACACAATATGGACTCAAACCCAACTTGCCTACTAAAATTAAAGGGATGAATTCCAACTCAACCAAACACACACTTATGTTACTTTCCTGCACGCTCAAGTATGTATATATAACGCCTATAATATTAATATAGGTAATATACACGTAAAAACATTTCGGGGCCTTTAAAAATTGGGGGCCCTGTGCGGTAGCACCACTTGCACACTCTCAGGGCCACCCCTACGTCTATTTTGTAGATACTCATTCAAAGATCATGTCTATAAAAAAAATCACTTGAATTAGATATCATTTGACCACTCAATTGAATTATTGAAATTTTAGTACTTTCTTAAAGTGTTAATTGATTTTGTAGAACACTATTAGATATCAAAATAGTTTTTAATTTGTCTAATTTTTTTGCAAAATTGATCTTACGTAGACTTAAAATATAGATAATTTGAATCATTAAAAAAATATTGATAGAAAGATCAATGATTGCTGCTCTACTTAAATCGCTAATGCTTCCCAGACAATAATGTGGTGATAAAAATGACAAGGAAAAGATGTATGACTTCACCCAACTGCATCATAACTAGAAATTGTGCTAGTTCAAAACTTATTCATATTCACGACATAAGAAACCGACCCAAAAATGAAACTATTCAATTGCATGTAGCTGAGAAATGAAGATTGGATTTGGGAAGAAACTTCTGGCTTGACATTTCTAGTACACTATTGACAATCCACATAATCCAAACTCCACACTATAACGTTTCATTCATAAAAAAGGAGCACGCCAAGCACAAACACGCTAATCATGAAATGCACTAGTCATGAATAATTTACCTTCAATTCAATGCAGTCATGTTGAAATAAAAAAATAGCAAGTGTGTGGAAAGTTGAATCTTGATGGGATTAAACATGCACCCAAAAAAAAAAAAACATGCACCAAAAGTCTTCCAATCCGACTATTCACAACAGTGCTCACTTTTAATAGAGTTTGTCCAGTTGCACAGAACGTGTAACACGAGCAAGGATTTTCCTTAAAAAACTTGAGACCGAATATGACATTTATCTACTTGGGTTATATCATAAAAGTTATGAAATTATTTTAAGAAGAAAATAATACTAAAAAAATAGAAAGATAGTATTTTTATTAGAAAATTCGGTATAAGTTCAATTTTTAGGATATAATTTAGGTGCAATCCACACAATTGTTGTTAGTAATTCAAGTCCTCTAACTTTTGTGCCATATAGGATTACTTACCTTTTTTTTAATTTCTAAGGTTTATATTTTATTGTCTTATTTTTTTAATTTATGTTGTGCTTCCAAATTTACCCCTAAGTGAGAAATCGTGTAACCTAAGGGTTTAGGTTAATATCAACAATCGGGTTAAAAATCTTCAAACGCCAAGAATAGAAAGAATCGCAGAAATCAAATCTTCCACAATCAATTATGGTCCGGTCAAGCCAATTTCTGCAGATTTCATGCTTCTTAGAGTCCGAGGGTTTTGGGTTTCATGTTGGAGTTGAATTTGCCTTTCGTCTTCTTCATGTTGGGTTTCTTTTTGCCATTTTTTCAAAATTCGTTTTACCATAAAACTGAAAATGTTTATTACAACTGTAAGCATAAGATTTCATTCTACCCAAAAAATCAAAACAAACACGAAAACTTTGGACTCATCAAACTTCTGAGAAGATAATCCTAATCAATGTTTCAAACCTGTGCTGTAGGTACACGATGGGATTTTACCTGTAGGCTAGGTTTCATATCAAGTCTTTGTGTAAAATACCTGCAATGTAGGTAACTGTCAGATATTACCTGTGCCGTAGGTACACTGCATAGAAACACTTTCTGAAATTACCTATACAACAGGTTGTAGTTGATGATTAAACCCAGTTATGATATTTCTCTATTACAGATTCATAAGCCAGCCAATACAGTTGGATATGCCAGAACAAATTTCCAGCAAAACCGTTCACCAATTTCCAGCAAAACCTTCACTCGGAAAGCATCAGGAACAAAGCATAACAGAAAAGGATGAAAGAACCAGCGAATGAGAGAATTTACCTGGGATTCAGATATTTCAGTTCACGCCACAGTTTCTGATACACCAAAATATTCGGGTTATTCCATATGTAATCGCGAATTATTAGAAGGAACCCACAAAACTTCCCATTAAGTAACCAAAAATCAGTGAAAATTGGCAAAGACAGAGCATGACTTTTGGGTTTTCTGTGATTTGGGGGATCTGATATATGCGATTTGGCTAAACCTCCATTTATTTCCTTATATATATAATGGCTGTAGTTGTAAATAAATTAAAATTTGAGGCCACACTATTTGCTTAGGTGGCTGCACGACTGGACTTTAGGATTGGGATTGATAGGTAACAATTACTGTCCTGCAATCAAATTGTATTCTTGAAATTGGACCCATGTCTACGAGTTTTTATATTTTGAAAACGTTTCATAACAGCTTCTTTATCAATACAAGGAAAAAGTACATATCTTAATATAAACATTTGGTGTAGAAAATACATGTTATCTGCACAGTAATAATGTTTGCACCTCTGCGTAGGAGAAAATAGGAACAATTATTACCTACAACTCACTACTTATCCTATCTTAAAACACCAATCAAAGTCGTAAGCAACATGTGAATCTTCGATGAGTGCTCTACATGGATTTTACCTTAAACTCATTGAAAAACTCATTGTTCCGCCCTTTCCAGAACTAAGCATGTTATGTTCATGCTCATGGGATCTTAACAGTCCACAACATATATACGTTTTACAGGTTTTGATCGTTAAATATCCAATTATATTATAATCATTTGGGTCTGTTTATGAAATGGGTTATACATACACGATGTGCCACTGCATAGTATCCTCGTAAATATTGTAAGATCAGATCCGTATATGTTCATCCCTTTACTAGACCAGCATGGTTATTTTTCTTGTTTTTACTGGAATCCAGCATGCTTCTTTAATGTTCATGATGGAAGAATTTTTTTTAAAAACAAAACTTATAGTGTCCTCTCAGAAACATTGTACAACCAAGATGGACTTGAGGAATCAGTTACTTTAACTTGAATAAAAAAGTGTGCATAGCATAGTATTGTATGTGATGAGTGCTCTACACGGAGATGGAGGAGCAGGCTGCCTCTGGGCTGAGGACGTGAGTAATATGGAATGGATTCGATAGTTGGTTAGAAGATGGAAGTGGGATCCACAAGTGCGATTTCTTTTTCGTAATGTTTCCCGAATTCATCCAAAAATTATATATATATATATAATCAAATAGTAGCAGTTTTAACTTTTATGCGGGTTTTAGTTTTGAGAGCATTCAAGTCTATTAAGTCGGATTTTTGGCTATTTTTGAAAGTTTTTTTGAAAACTGACATTTATGAAAGTGTAGGGTAAATATTTGCTATTTTTGAAAAAACCTAGAGTAGCTTATATATTGGGTGACGTGGAACACACGTAAATATATAAACTCATCTCGTATCATGAAGGAAGTTGAGATTCCAGCCCAAAATTAATTGAGAATGAGGGAGTAGCGCAAAACTAATTCATAGAAATAAAACACGCCAAGTACAAAAAATCTAATTAATGCAATCATGAATAATTTTCCTTTAATTCAGCACCTTGCCATGTCGAATCTTGATCTCAGCTGAAAGAGTGATCCTAACCTAGCTAATTGAGCTTGTTTATGTTCAGAAGAGATTACAATCAAGATTAAGTTTGTCAAGAGAAGAGCAAAACATAATTAAACAAAATCCTATAACAGATGTTCTAATAGCACATTTGAAAAATCAGTTACAATACTAGCATATTGTTTTTTTAATAAATAAAATAAAAAAGAAAATGTGTGGAAACTTGAATCATGATGGGTTG
The DNA here is from genome assembly GCA_018703695.1 of Prunus fruticosa. NCBI lineage: Eukaryota > Viridiplantae > Streptophyta > Magnoliopsida > Rosales > Rosaceae > Prunus > Prunus fruticosa. The sequence continues at coordinate 2,994,907 of CM031917.1, forward strand.
GTGGGGACGTAACACCCACCATCACTAGACATACATTAAAAGCCTTCCAATATGAACATTCATGACTTTTAATAGGAGTTGTCTAATTGCGCAGAACGTGTAACATGACCTACTGTTTTTTCTTAAAAAACTTGCGACAGAATATGACATTTATCTACTTCACTTCATGTGCCAGGGGTCAAAATGGGTTTTGGGATTATCTTGAAGGTGACAAAGATAAATAATGTTCCTTACTAAATACAATTAGTATATGTCCCCACTCGGTGGCGTATTCAAAATTTAGCTGAATTGTGACCTCATATGCTTTCTAAAGATTGGCATTCAATCAGAAGGGTTATGGTGTAAAATTTTCTTAAATTTTTTAAAGAAAAAAATAACACTGAAAACAGTACTTATATTCATAATTAATAATAAAAATAACAATACATACTGCAATTGTCCACGATGAATTTTCATATTTTGAAAAACGTGGTATGATAGTTTCATTATCAATAAAATCAAAATATCTCTCAATGTAAACAACACTACATCAATCATTTTAATTGGATTTGTCCAATTGCGCTGAACGTGTAACATAACCAACTATTTTTGGTCTTTCTTTATTCCTACACATTAAAAAAAAAACCCAACTATTTTTGGTCTTTCTTTATTCCTACACATTAAAAAAAAAAAAACCAACTATTTTTTTGTCTTTCTTTATTCCTACACATTAAAAAAAAAAACCAACTATTTTTGGTCTTTCTTTATTCCTACACATTTAGGAAGTCTATATAATAGTAAATTGTTTGTGCCCCCTAACATAAGAAAAGATAAGATGTGTTTCTCTCTCTTTACAAGTAAAAGAGTAAGTAATTTTGGGCCCATCAATATATTTATAAAAAGTAAAAGTAGTCAATCAAATAAAATTTCAAAAAATCTACTAGGAAGTAGACTTTTACCCGAAATAAAAAAGGATTTGGATTTTAATTTTTGTTCCTATATGAAGCAACATGCACTAGGCATTAATCACTTTTTTTTGACTCACCTTTTTTGCTTTTTTTTAGTGACTAAAGCCTTTAGTAATCTCTGCAACAATCACCAAATGTCACTAAATAATGGTAACTATTGCCACTATTTTTTTGGTAGTGATGAACTTAGTTTGAAGCAGTCACACACATCAAAAGAAAATAATTAAATTTGGTTTTTTGCTCTCCAACCTCTTGCTTCAAATTTTTTAATTTCAGGTTAGATAACTTTACATAGTGTTTTTCCTTAAAAAACTTGCGACAGAATATGGCATTTATCTACTTCCTGTGCCAGAGGTCAAAATGGCTTTTGGGATTATCTTGAAAGTGACAGAGATAAATAATTTTCCTTACTAAATACAATTAGTATATGTCCCCACTCGGTGGCGTATTCAAAATTTAGCTAGAATTGTGACCTCAAATGCTTTCTAAAGATTGGCATTCAATCAGAGGGGTTATGGTGTAAAATTTTCTTAAATTTTTTAAAGAAAAAAATAACACTAAAAATAGTACTTACATTCATAATTAATGGCAAAAATAACAATACAAGCTTCAATTGTCCACGATGAGTTTTTATATTTTGAAAACGTTGCATGATAGTTTCGTTATTAATACAAGAAAAAACATCTCTCAATGCAAACAACACTACATCAATCATTTTAATATATATTGGTTTTATGTTAAATTTTATTGAAAATTAGTCAATAGAGCTATGAACTAGCGTGGTTTATATTATTTAATATATACTTTTATTTTTACAAAGACTACAAAAATTGCAAGTACAAAAAAAAATGTTTATTAGATTTTACCCTAACTCTATAACTAGCTCATTCATTGAAAAATTCATAATTCCGCCCATATGTGTATGTAAAGAGCCCATATGCCCATATACTTCCCACACCAAATATACCTCCTCCACGCTTCAGGACCCACCCAATAGTTGGTTCATAATTAAAACTAAGAATACGTATTTGAAATGATAGTGCTTTGGTTAAAAACAACGAAAAATAGAGAGACATGAATAAAAACAAGGTCATGAAAATAGATTATCTTGGTGGAATGTTGAGTATTATGAATATAATACGAAAAACAATTGATTGCTTGTAATTGTTGTCTTTCTTTTGTAGTGAACCTCTTCTAGTCTAGAAGGGTCTTCTATAATCATGGTTAGTGGGCCGATTTTTATTTATCATCGTTGTTGAATTGTCTGGTCATTTACGCCTCTTATACCCTAAACCTTCAGAGAAAGAGAAGATATATATATATTATTGTGTGACATAAGTGGCGGTTCGAAGATTAAAAAATTAATTGGGCAAAACTTACATATTAAACTCCATGGTACTATGAATTTCATTAATAAACATAAAAAGATACATCTAGTTGGGGGGACATAATGAGTCTTACCCTCAAATGCATCTCTATCTATAAATAAAAGTTCAACAAATACAAAAGCAAAAAATCAAAAGTAAATGCAATGCAATACAAAATAACACTATTCAAATTCATTTTTCTCTTGGGATTCCGATTGTGATTCGACATAATAAAAGATAGCCTATGAATAATATGTAGAAAGAATTTTAATCAAACATACCAATAAAAACTAAAACAAATTCTCATAATAACATCTCAACAATACCAAACCAAAAATTATAATTCATCGATAAATAAACCCTAAAATACTCAATTTTAACAAAATCTCAAATCAAAGCCCTAGAATAATTTAGCCATAAACCTATAATTAAAGATACATAGCAAAGGAGAGAATGAGAATAATACTTGTTGTTGACAAAAGGAGAGGAGAAGATGTTGTTGCCAAGTTGCCCACCCAAAATAATAGACGATTTAGCCAATAGAGGGAGAATTTGACCCAAAAAAATAAGAGGGGAGAAACTTGCTGCGGTCAAGTAGCAAAGAGAGAGAGAGAGAGAGAAAAACAAGAATTCTAATGGCCAAAGAGAAGGAGAGAGAATATATGGGACCACCTGGATAGGCAATATATGTAGCGTATGCTTTTAATTATTATTATTATTTTGAGATTGACTTATAAAATATGTAGGTATTTTTTACTTTGAACAAATTTGGGTTGGCCTTGTGCATAGCACCACCCATGGTTACGTTTATATATATATATATATATATATATATTCTATGCGGACGTCTATATCTTATTATTGTGTGACATCATGTATTTTCTATTATCCTCCTTGCTCTTTTTTTTGGTTTACAATGGCATCCACGTAATAATGTGCAGACATCCTAATGATATATATATATCATTAGCTAATGAATTTAAGGAGTAGGACCCGAAAAATAAATTTTGTACAATATCATACTTTAATATTTTAATAAACCATTCACACTACAGAAAACACATTTATTCATTCATTCATACTTAATAATTCAACCATTTTGTTTCCCCGGCATATGCTATTGTACAACAACTATTTACTGCTTCTCACATAGTTACTTACTTGTTAGCATCTACGGGGAAGGTTAAGTTTATATTATAAATAGGGGATGGGACTATCCGCATGCAAGACTTACAGCTGTAAGTTTGTCCCCAAATCCCCAACCCCAAGCCCCAAGTCTTGATCGATCATCATGCAACTTATGGGAGGTAGTCGAAGCCTGTTTGCTAGGTTTAACGTGGCGTGCGGAGTCCCGCGGTTTTATGTTTCACGTCCAGCCGCCACCAGCTACCCTAAGAGCAAGGAGTGGGACTACTTCAAGGGTATTATTCCTATGTCAGCGGTGGCGAGCCGACGACGGTTTCAAGGGAGCAGGACGCTTGCAGAACATAAGGTAGATCATCTGAGGGCTTTCAAGCACATGATGGACTCCGGTTATGAACTGGATACCAAACTTACCCATGGTTCTACTGACCGTAAACAGGTTTAGTTCAATTGCACTCCTCAATTGAGGATCCCTCAATTATATATATAATTACGTTTTAATTCAATTTTTGTTAGGTTTGCTATTTCACACGTACGTTATTACTAATAACACTTTTTCACTTGTGCTTTCAAACAGGATTACCCCAAACTTACCGATGGTTCTGATGGCCACGCGAAGGTTTAATTGCACTCCTCTAGCACAATATAAAATTGCTTTTTAATCCAATTTTTATTAGTTTTGCTACTTTAGATTGCTCCTGGGTCCTGGCTTTATTTTCACGTACATTATTAATAATGATACACTTTTTCACTTCGCTTTTCTTTTTCCTTTCTTTTAAAACAGGTTGATGTCGAGGTGCTAAAAGGGAAGAATCTGTTTTTGTTCTTTTCAAGCCTGGACATTTCTAACGGTGATTATATTCGACTTCTGAATTTAGTTTATGATGAGGTAAGAAACAGAGGCCTTACGTATAAATTTAAGATTGTATGGATCCCTGTTGTGAAGCAGTGGAATGAATACGCACAGAATGATTTTGTCATGTTGAGGTCTAATATGCCGTGGTACACTATGTCACCCAAATTAGAAGGCGACCTCAAGAATAAGTGGGGTTACAAGGGTACGCCTATCTTGGTTGTGATGGACCCATATGGCGATGTGGAAATCATCGATGCTTTCCCTTTGATTCGGGACAAGGGAGTGCAGAACTTTCCTTTCGACGATGTTTCCAATTAAAAACGGATCGATCATTTGGTATGGATATTGTAATCTTAAAAGTTACGCAGTTTGTTTTTGTTGGGGCTTTTGCCCCCATTGTTCATCACAAAAAATAAAAAGGTTAAGAGGTTTCGTTTCATATGAAGTGGATTTCTTAACATATAATATAGTAGGAAGCCGAAAGACAATAAATGAAGCAAGGAATTTATCGTGTTATACGGGTTGGCTCTTTAATTTTACTTCACACGCGTCTAGGATTTTTGATATGCTTTACTTCTTTTTTTTTTTCCTTTTTTTTTTTGTTTCCTTTTTCTTGAATTTTAAGCACATATTTCATCGGCACACGCCACCTCTTTTGTTAATGTAGAGCTCAACCTTCATCCTTGTCTTTATGTGCCATGGCATCTTCCAAGTTATAGGATATATATGGCGAAAAATAGGGTGAAAAGGGTAAGGAAATATTGTGGGTGATGAAAGAAAAGGCTAAGTGTTTGGCTTTGAAGGGTTGATGGCACACACAATGAGTACGACATGAGACTTTATTTATTGGTTAGAACATGCATAGTCTAACATCATATCTCAAGGTCCATTCAACTCAAAAGTGAAGCATAAGATGAATTCTACAAAAGAGAGATTAGTTCTTAGTATTCAATTCAAAAGCCTAATTGAGATCAATCTAAATAAGTGTAATTGGTACTAGGTGAATGGGGTAAATTAAAACCCCAGTGGACAGATGTGTGACAATAATGATCAAATAAACCTGGAGACTTTATGAACATATAAGCATAACACAGATGCACAACATATCAAATATTCAAATCCTTACAAGCCTAAAAGATAACTACGTGACAACCTAGGCACTTAGAAGAACCCGTCAATCTACGCATCCCTTGTGCTAGCAACAACTAGAGTGATAGGTGTGTGAACATTCATCAACATTTCAGATATAACACGAATAGTATGACTAGGCATATAAATAAGAAAACCACACCAGAAATGTTTACCTAGAAACCCACCATTGGGAAAAACTGGGGTCATCACTCCAACCAGACAATCCACTAAGTTAAGGAGGTTCTTATAGAAAAAGTAATCACAAGCTTAAGCAATCCTAGGTCTATTTAGGAAATGAGCATTATCTCCATGTGCAACCTTCTTTTCCAAACTTAGTTGAGCTAGTAGCTTGTCCTTCATGGAAATGGTAGCTAGTCCATCAGCTTCTTCATCCTATGACACCGCAACTTAGCTTCGGATTGACAACACTCCTTGCGACAAAAGGAATAATTTGGCTTCTTTTTAATTAATCTCCAATCTTCATCTTCTTACATCTTTTTACCTCAATTTCTCCTATTTCATAATTCTTTCACAAATCTCACAAAACAAATTAAAACAACCAATTTAATTCAAGAAAATTAATAAATAAATAAGTAAAGGAGACATAAAATATATGTAAAATATAGGCTTATCACCTAACTACTTAACTTTTGTTTTTAACAATGCAATATTCTAAACTGCTCATTATTACCTGCTTTTTTGAAGAATGCGATATTCTAAATTGCTCACTGCTTTAACTTGCTCTTTTGAACCCATTAAGGTTCTCATCATAAGCACTTAAACTCTATGGGTTGGATACTTTACTTTGGTACGTACTTGGAAAAATTTCAGTCATGAGTGCCAAGAGGAATTTGATCTATGGCGGAATTATATGGTACTTAGATGCGCTTATCAATAGAAGTTTAATTTGAATGGAAAAAATACTCAGATGCTCTAGGACACAATACTTGGACTTACATAATATTTATATACATTTTATAAAAATTAACATAAATATGTATACATAGGAGTTTCTACAAATTGGGGGACCTCTCAATTCGGGGACCCTAAGCTGGCCTTACCTGCTTGTGTCCAAGGTCTCCCCTGGTTCTCACTGCCGTGGTTTAACAATTTAACCATTAATTTGATGAATTTATAGATCCATGTGCAACACGGGAGGGGAAACAGACATATATAGTCGATTTCTTCAAGCAAGCTGACCAGACAACTGCATAAACAAGCTGCTCAGTCACCTCGTTTGTCTTCAAATCACAAATAGAAACGAAACCACATATATGAAGTAGATCTCCAGCAGGGCTAGTCCATTGATTTTGCAGGCCCAGAGCAAAAATGAAAATGGAAGCCCTTTTTATTCAACTCTTACCTCATTTTGAACAAAAATTATAATAAAAAATTTCGAACTTAGGTGGTAAGTAGGTTAGTTTAAGTTTTTTTTTTTTAAAAAAAAAAAATTAATTTAAAAAGATGCCCATTCTATGACAGATAAATAAAAAGGCCAAAAAAGCATTAGTTTCACACATAAAAGGCATTTTTTGCTAGTATACTTATTGGACTGGAGGTGTGTAGGAGGCCTCATTTTTTGGGCAGCCCTAAACCGTCATCCAGTCCGCACAACCTGTGGGTTGGGCTTAAAATACTGTAAGAATCTCAAATCTGCAAAAAGAAATAAACAAAACTACCAAGCGAAGACAACAAACCAACCAAAACAATAAAGCATAACAACGGGCCAAAATAGAGAAAAATGGAAGGAGATAGAGAGATGGGAAGGCTAGGAAATGAGGGGGGAGGGGGAGGAGAATAACTACTATTGGTTCTTCTTTTTTTTCTCTCGCTCTCTAGGTTTTCTGAATAGAATAACTACTATTGGTTTTGTATCAAACGCAGTAAAAAAATGACTATTTAGTTTAAAACCATATATTAATGGTAGTGAACTACATGCTTAAGAAAGAAACTAATGCCTATTAAAAATGTGATTACATGCAATGATCCTCTTGGATCATGGCTTTCCCTTAAATTAAAAGTCTCAAGTTTAGGGCTGATTCTGACTTTTGGGTGGCCGAAGCAATACACAAAATGAGGCCCTTTCCTTTTTGAGTTTGATTTTTTTTTATTTTTATAAATTCTATTTGTTCCTTTTATTTCTTTTTTTCACTTCCATATTCATATTTCTTAGGAAGCATTTTTCTACTGCAAGTCTTAAGTTTATAAAGTAAAACGAACAATCACAATACACACCAAATACAACCAGTGAAGCAAACACAATCAATGAACCAAAGTACTATCAATAAAAAAATGTTTGAACAACAAACAAAGCGCAATAAAACCTGGTTGAGAATCTTTTAAAGAATCAAATTTTTAGGGTTAGAATATAAGAAAAGAGGGATGAGATGAACTAACAAATAATAGATTGGAGAGAGAGAGAGAGAGAGAGAGAGCTTGGAAACCTCTCAATCTAACTGCTTGAATGTTTTAATTGACAAGACCATATTTTAATAAACTACTCTAATCTATAAAAAAAGACTCCAATTCAGATATTCTAAACTACTACAAACATTTAATTGAGTGCTTAAATAATTTTTTATTTAAGTACCTTTTAAAGAGATGATCTTTAAAGAAATACCTTGTTGATGCCTAAAATTGGTTCAACAGAAGATGACCTCTTCAAGATTGAGGTCGGGTAATTTTTCCGGACTAGGTCAACGTGACCAATCAAAGTCGTCCTCCAGAACATGTAAAACAAGCTAACTTCAGTGGGTGACACTAGTGTGGTGCTGGCCAAGGACCCTCCGATGTTTAAGTCAGTGTCGAGTGTTTGAGAGTGAAATTTCACAATAGGTGTTAGATGTTTAAGTCACGGAGGATGGCCTTAGCCTTGTTAGAAATATGGCCTTAAAGCCAACTAATTATACAATAGTTAGAGATAAGGACATCTTTGATAAAAGACACATTATGTTATCAATGGGCAAGAAATGTTGTTTTATGCATTCAAATCATCCTACATTATCTTTCAATATGTAGAACAACCATAGTCCAAGGAATACACAAGTGGATGTGAGAGCTATGTAATGAGATTGCATATATGGAGACTTCTCATCATCCCAAAATCATGAATATGTTCCTGGTCATAGGAATATTCATTAGGCGTCAATATTCGGCAAAGACCAGGACACACAGGTATCGTCTCTATATGTAGGGAATGGCAAGGTCTCAAGTCATCAAGTATGGAGACACATCTATATGTGTGTAGGTTCTTATAGAATAACAAGTACACTGAACACGATTCAACACATGAGTTACAGCATGAAAGTCTTTATTCACATGTCAAGTTAGAACTCATAAATTGCAAATGTGCAAATTAATACTTAGACCTGAAGCATCATAGATGTTTTGTGGCTATGTTGTTAATCTTTGAAGGCACTATACGGTCATGTTGAATTAGGCATTGCTTAAAGGTGCTCATCAAGATTCTCAATAAAGTCATGGAAGCAAATGAATGTACAACAAAGAATATCTACTCTTAGTAAAAGAGGAAGAATACTCTAAGATATGATTGGTCAAATCTCTGCGTAGAGTAGTTGATAAGACTTGAAAGAATAAGTCTTCAAATCTTACCAATATAATCATATAAAAGAAATGATTCACAGAAGGATATTGACAATCGGATTCCATGATCTAATAATGTGAATAATGAGTTTTGACATAAGAGAATGATTCAATTTCACGATCATTCCAATTTGAATAGGTTCTTTCACAACGTCTCATTTAGCTCGGATAATCGTGACTTGCTGCTAGGCAACAACCATGGTTTGTGGATATCCTAAAAGGTTTCAATTAACCTTTATTAATAGAAAGAATTTAATTGTGGAATTTAATTCGTATATCATCTCTGAGGAGTTGAGTCAACCCACTACATTTCTAAAGGGAACCTACGGATCTGTACACCCAAAGAATGTGAGTAGAGGTACAAATGAGGAGAAATGAAATGAGAAAACACAAGTCAATGGTTGATAATCAAATGTCAAAGTCAACATGTTGACCGGAGCAATTGACCAAAGTCAAATAGTTCGACCGGGTCAATTAAATAAGACAATAATTATAATTTAATAGTTAAATTATAATTGAAAGATTAATTATGGAATTAATATTTACATATAGAAATATTGGATTGGGCTTTTAAATATGATTTAAAAGGAAATTGACAAAATAGCCTAAAAGGCTATTGGGCCCAAGGAATAAGTGGCATAAGGTGACATGACCCATAGACCAAATGGAGCCCCAAATTCCCACCCAATTGCCTTTTGTGTTGTCCTATATAAAATAAGTGTTGGAGAAAACATAGCTAGGATTTTTGGTTTTCCAACTTTGGTTGATGAGTATCATCTTTGTATCTCATCTTCCATAAACCAAAAATTGGTCCAATCAAGAAGTAGACTAGCATCCATACTTCTTAATTGCCTTCTCTTCATCTCTAGGAGTATTTAGTATGGTGAGGTAGAGGACTCCAATCTTGGAGCCTTAAGGTGAAGGAGTCAAAATCAAGAGAAAGAAAAAGTATTTCCAACAAAGGTGTTCATTCTTGAGAAATCAAGAAACGGCCATCAAGGGTAAAGATTTATTCCCCTTTTCCCTTTTCTATTTGTGTTCAAAGAGACTAAGCTAAGATACTTGGTTTAAAATGAAAAAAGTTTTAGCTCAACTAGTATAAACAAAATGAATCCGCTATTTAGAATGTTTTTGTTGTATAGGTTGTGGCTAAAATTCATTTCCTAAGCATTAGATGTATGTTTCCTTCACAAACTCTGAGTTTGATTGTGAAATAGTCTCTGTTATACTAGGATCAAAAATTCCCACAAGACCGATGCACTTTAAATAAGGTTAAAAATATATGTGTTGGAGCCTAGTGATACTTCTAAACCCATACTGCAACATTAAAAAAGAACATTCGTTACAATTTTTTTAATACAAGTAATATTATGGGAGGAGGATTTGTTTGTACATCGAACTTCAAGTGCATGAATAACTATTTGAAACCACTTAAGCTACATATTCCTTCCAATCAATTTCACTATTTGAGAAAACATATATCATTTATGATGTGTGAAAACTTGCTCGTGTTACACGTTCTGTGTAAACAGTTTTCCTTACTTCATACAATTATTATAGGTGAAATTGGCACTTAGGTGACGAGGGGTAAATTAAATGACACTCAAACAAAAACACAACAAACTTCACACACTTTAGACCTTGACCAATACCCTTATGATTAGTCAACTGTCAGACATGAATAATCACAACCAAGAACATACACAGAGCATATCAATATGTACCTGCAAGCCTAGAGAATTACTAGTGACAACCTAGGCACTCAGAAGGACCCGTCAATCTAGGCATCCCCTGTGCTAGCAACAACTATGGTGAAAGTGTGTGAAAGCATCAAAATCAAGTAAGCATCAGACATCATAAAAAGATGACTAGTCAACTGCAAGAATACGAACCCAGAAATACATGTGATGACTAGTCAAATGTCAAGAACACAACCCCAGAAAATTCAGATATGCACACCAGAAATTTGTTCACCCAGAAACCTGCCATTGAGAAAAACTGGAGTCATCAACTGACCAGGCAATCCACTAAGTAGAAAAAAGTTCTTACAAAGGAACACAAGAAAGCTCAAGAAAAACTTAGATCTATTTAAGAAGATGAGCTATACCTCCTTTGTGCAATCTTTTTCTCCAACTTAGCAAAGCTTCAAGCTCAGTTCTTCATGGCAATGGCAGCTCCTTCTCCAGCTCTTTCATTCCCTGGCACTAGCTTGCAAGCTCTAACTTAGACTGAAACCAAAATTTGGATTCAAAGGAGAATGACCAATTTCTTCAAGAAACCATACTCTTGAAGAAATCAGTCTTGAATTTGACCTAGATATAAAAAACAAACAAAAGGGAGTGTAAATGGAGAAAATGGGAGTGGGAAAATCAGCTCCCTTATTATATGTCCCTGCTATGGGGCTGTAGGTGGCAGTGAGTCCATGCATATTAGAGATACGGAGATATTATTTCAACAAGTAAAATAGTAATACTAATGTGAGAGCAATGAGTCCACCCCCTTGCATCAAGTTCAAATTATTTCTCTCCAGATTACATTAATTTAGAATAATTTAGATTATTGCTTGTATCAAAAAATAATAATACAGCTAATTGATTGTTTATTCATCAGTACAACTAATTAAAAATTTCTACTCACCAAAAAAATTAATAAAGAGTTTCACCAAAAAGACAAAAAAAAGAAGAAAAAAAAGGTAATCAACAGTATCTTCAGTTGCACCACGATGAACTAAAAGGGCAGTGTAAGGGTGTGTTTGGCTTATAGCAAAATGAGATTTGATAATTTCCTATGTTTGGTAAGTTCATACATATGGGAAAATGATTTCTTGGCATATGAGAAAGCGAAGTAAAACCCTCCACCCCCACTTCATGTAACATGATCCAATTAAAGCTCTTCTAGAAGCCTCTTCTATACTCATGCATATGATGAGTTGGTTCTTGTCATCGTTGTTGAATTGTTTGTTCATTTACGCCTTACCTACCTTTGTCCTTCTTCATATCCATTATTGTTTTCCAATAAAGAAGGTAGGTAGCGTATGAATGTCGAGATTAAATATGGAGTTTGAATTTGAAGTCTAAACAAGAACGTGTGGAACAAGACATAATGCCATTAATGGCGCATGAGTTAGAGAAAGTAAACATCGTTTCCTTCCAGTCCATGCATGAGATATGCATACAACTAGCCTTGCATTTAGCTCCCCATCCATTCACACATCCGAACGTCGTGTCCTCCTACATGATATAACGATAACGAGAACACCTACATACACTATTGGAGGAGAGGAGAGTTTTGACTGCGAGAGGCGCGTTCTTTAATTTCTCTTTTTTCTTTCATTTCCCTCCACTTTTGATATTTAAAAAATAAAATAAAAAACATTTCCAATCATTCTCCTGAAGAAAAATTGGCATTCGTTTTAAATACATTTATCAATGTAAAAAACAAAAAGGCAAAAAAAGAAAAAAAGAAAAACCAAGCTTGTCAAAGAAAGAAGACAAAATTACAAACTTTTTTTCTCTTTGAAGACCTTTTGTATTGAGAGAGGCGATATCATACTAAACTCACACACACTACACGAATGCTAGAACTTGAACCCAGGACCTTTTCTAAAGGAGCAGTTACTCCAAACCACATCATTAGTGGGTCCTTTGCACAAACTACAAACTTATGGCAGCTAAACAATAAAATTCTAGAATCTTGTAGACGTAGCTAAAAGATAAGAATGAAATACATGAGCTGTAAATCAATTAATTACCTTTTTTTAAAAAATACAACCATGCCATAAATTAATTGAGGCACATGAGAAATATACGAAGTTAGGTAGGGTCGAAAAATAATGAGTTTCATTTATGAATTAATTTTGTGCAATATCATACTTTTGTTTTTAACAATGCAATATTCTAAACTGCTCATTACTCTAATCCGTTCTTTTGAAGAATGTGATATTTGCTCATTGCCCTAACCTGCTCCTTTGAACCCATTAAGGTTCTCACCATAAGCACTTAAGCTCTATGGGTTGGATACTTTACTATGGTACGTACTTGAAAAAAAATTCAGTCATGAGTGCCAAGAGGAATTTGATATATGCATGGCGGAATTATATGGTACTCAGTCAGATGCGCTTGTCAATGGAAGTTTAGCTTGAATGGAAAAATACTCAGATGCTCTCGAACACAATACTTGAACTTAACATAATATTTATATATTTGAAATTTTTTTACATAAATATGTATATATAGGACTTTCTACGAGGGACCTCTCAACTCGGGGACCCTAAGCAGACCTGCCTGTTTGTGCCCAGGGCCTCCCTTGATCTCACTACCCTGGTTTTACAATTTAACTATTAATTTGATGAATTTATAGATCCATGTGCAACACGGGAGGGGAAACAGACATATATAGTCGATTTCTTCAAGCAAGCGAACCACAGTTCCCTTTTCAATTCCATAAGAAAAATCATTTTCATTTTTTGTCATTTTTATCTCTGTCTCACATAATTGGCTCTTTGTTTCGCATATCTTTTCTCCTATTAAGAAGGAGAGAGAGAGAGAGAGAGAGAGAGAGAGAGAGAGAGAGAGAGAGAGAGAGAGAGAGAGAGAGAGAAATTCAGACTGTGAGTTATTTTTTTGTCGATTTTCGAACTCTGAGTTTGAAGGTGAGGGTAAAGAGCCTAGTAATACTAGTAAATCCAAACTCCATTATCCTTATAAACCAATTTTAGAAAAGGATATTCAAATCTTACACCTACATCAATTTTGTGATAACACATTTGAAAAATAAATTAGAATAATACTGCCAAAGATAATGTAATTGAGAAAGTAGAGAATGTGAAATAAGAGAGGTTTTACAGAGAATGCAAATTTGATTTTTCTCATTGCACATATTGAATATATATCTACAAGTATAGGCATATAGCTAGATAGCTATCCGTTGGTTACAATCCCCAATTCACAATTCACAATAAATTACAATCTCCAAAGCATGAATTATGTCTCCATGTTTCCAGCTTGTTGTGTTCCCCTTGTGTTCCCCTAAAACATGGAAAGGAGTTTCTAGGTGGTAGACAAGCTTTTCTATGTTTCCAGCTTGTCTCAAGTTATTGTCAACACTCCCCCTCAAGTTGATGCAAAGATATCACGCATGCCCAACTTGTCAAGTGAGTCATAAAAGACTTTGCTTGATACGGCCTTCGTCAGAATGTCAGCAAGTTGGTTTTCCAAGTTTACAAACAGAAACTTAATTATACACTTCCACATGTTTGGTACGGTCATGTTGTACCTGGGTTATGTGCTATCTGGATAGCAGCTTTGTTGTCATAGTACAAATTTGTAGCCTTTAATGATTTAACTCCAAGGTCCTTCAGGAATTTCCGTAACCAGAGCAATTCACACACTCCTTGAGTCATTCCCCTAAATTCTGCTTCAGCACTTGATATGGCCACAACTCTTTGCTTCTTACTCCTTCAAGTGACTAAGTTGCCCCCCACAAATGTAAAATATCCAAAAGTAGAACGTCTATCTGTGATGGATCCTGCCCAATCCGCATCTGTGTATCCTTCTAGGTCCATAGGTGTATATTTGGAGAACATCAACCCTTTTGCAGGGGCAGCCTTCAAGTACCTTATAATCCATGTTACTGCATTCATGTGTGCCTCACTTGGTTGATGCATAAACTGACTTACCATACTCACAACATAAGCTATGTCGAGGCGTGTGTGTGATAGATAAATCAATCGCCCAACCAAACTTTGATACCTTTCTTTGTCAGTGGGTACTTGATCTGGATACATTCATAACCTGTGGTTCTGCTCAATAGGTGTGTCAGCTAGCTTACAATCAAACATTCCAGTTTCTGTCAACAAATCTAATACATATTTTCGTTGGCATAGAAATATGCCATGTTTTGATCTAGCAACTTCTATGCCAAGAAAATATTGTAACTCACCTAATTCCTTCATCTCAAATTTACTAGCAAGGAGCTTCTACAGATTCTTCATTTCTCCATTGTCATTACCAGTAACCACCATATCATCAACATAGATGATAAGGGCTGTAAGTTTGTCACCACGACGCTTTAAGAATAAAGTGTGATCCAAGTTGCTCTGAGTGTACCCAAAGTGCTTCATGGAATCGGTGAATTTTCCAAACCAGGCTCATGGTGACTGCTTTAGCCCATATAATGATTTTCTCAGCTTGCAAACGGTGTTGGGACCGAATGTCATAGAGGTCCCTGGTGGTGGTTCCATATACACTTCTTCTTGCAAATCCCCGTAAAGAAATGCATTCTTTACATCATACTGCAGTAGTGGCCAATCAAGATTTGCAACCAATGACATGAGAACACGTACGGTGTTGATCTTGGCAATAGGTGCAAATGTCTCCTGGTAGTCAATTCCATATGTTTGTGTATACCCTTTGGCCACTAATTGAGCTTTGTATCAGTCTATGGATCCATCAGCTTTGTATTTAATGGTGTATATCCACCGACATCCAACTGGTTTCTTCCATTGTGGTAACTGAACCATTTCCCATGTAGAATTCTTATCCAGAGCTTCCATTTCAATTGTCATTGCTTCAGCCCATCTGGAATATGTTATAGCATCCTGCCATTTATTTGGAACACATACAGTAGATAATTGATTGACAAATGATGCATATGACTTTGACAATCTATGAGTTGAAACATGGTTATTAATGGGATATTTAGATTTGGAAGTAAGGTCAAGAAAATATTGAGATTTGGGTTTTCCTCTAGTGGTCCTAGGTGGGAGAGTGTATGGTGTAGCATTAGGTGGTTCGGGAATTACCTCGAGTGTTTCTTCCTCACGAGACGATTGGTCCGATGGTTGAGAAGGAGGGGTTGTATTTTGTAGTTGATCACAATAAACATTTGGATTGTCTCCTCGGGATCGCCACCAAATAAGAACGACAATTTTTCAGTATCTTTATCGCTGTCCAAATAGCCATCTTCAAGTTCACAGGGGATCGACAACCGATCGTTGGGTTCTGAGCGACCGGTCGCATTCGGACAGATTGGTATTTCATCGCTAGAGCCATGCGACCGATCGCTGAGGTCTGTGCTACCGGTCGTTTCGTTCGGTCTATGCAAAAGCGACTGGTCATTTCTGGATGCGACCAGTCGTATTTGGACAGATTTCGATTGTCAAAATTGTTGGAGCAGGCGACCGATCGCTGAGGTTCGTGCGACCGGTACTTGAGGTTCGTGCGACCGATCGTATTTGGACAAACTTGAATTTCTTCTTGAACTTTTTCTTCCTTCTCTTCATTCCCCCTCTCCCCCTGAAGAGAAGGGGGCGTAGAAACTTCAAAGTATGATAAATCTTCATGGAATGTGGCATCCGTGGTCACAAAGAGCTTACGAGTTGGAGGATGGTAATACTTGTATCCTTTTTTATTTGATCCATACCCAACTAACACACAACGAATGGCACAAGGGTCCAGTTTACTTCTTTGATGAGATGGAACATGAGCATATACAACACAACCAAATATGCGATGAGGTAACTTGAGGACTGTAGGAAGAGAGACGTGACCGGCCAAGGTGTTCAATGGAGTTTCAAACTTCAAAACACTACTAGGCACTCGATTAATTACATAGACTCCGAGAGAAGGGCATGTCCCTATAAGTAGTGAGGGACCGATTTATCCAGCATGTATGCACGAGCAACCTCAAGTAATTGTCGATTCTTTCGTTCTGCAACACCATTTTGTTGCGGAGTAAAAAGATGTGGAGGTTTGATGAATGATGCCGTGGTCTCGGAAGAATTGTGCCAAGACATTGTTCACATATTCCCCACCATTATCAGACCGGAATACTTTGATGGAGGCTTTGAACTGTGTGGTAATCATACCATGAAATTCACGGATTGCAGCGGAAACATCACTTTTATGAGCTAGTAAATATACCCAAGTCATGTGAGTGCAATCATCAATAAATGTAACAAACCATCTTTTGCCATTTGAAGAAACTTTAGCAGGACCCAAACAACAGAGTGAACCAAATCAAAGGGAATTTCATTTTATTATCACTTAAGGGAAAAACTATTCGATGGCTTTTGGCCAATACACAGATTTCACACTGAAACTGATGATTATCTAAGCCACGGAATAAAGACGGAAACAAACGTTGAAGATAGCCAAAGGATGGATGTCCTAGGCGACGATGCCATAGCCAAATCTGGTGTTGATTGCGAGCTTGTGAGCTGGAACCATGAGTATAAGCTGCCCTTGGTGGTGAAGAGACCGTCAAAGAATACAACCCCCCTCTTCGTTTACCATGGCCAATCGTCGCGTGAGTCGTGAGGTCCTGAAAAATATAATAGGAAGGATAGAATGTGGCATAACAATTATGTAAGTCAAGTAATTTTCTAACAGACAGCAAATTGCAATTGATGGAGGGAACAAGTAGTGTATGAGATAAAAATAAGGAAGGAGAAAGTGATATAGTTCCTTCACCAACAACATTAGAAGGAACTCCATTGACACTAGTGATGTAAGGATGACGAGACTTAGAAGATAATGTGGAAAACATAATAGAGTCAAAAGTCATATGATCAGTGGCACCTGTGTCAATTATCCATGTAGTGGGTCGTGTACCTGATTCGGAGTTAGAGAGTAGGGTGGAAGATGGAGAAGCATCGGTAGTTATAACACATGCTGCCTTGGGTGTTTTGTTGCGGGACTTGACAGCATCCCACCACTCAGGATAACCATGAAGCTTAAAGCACTTCTCAACAAGATAATTACCACCACAATGAGTGCACTTCTGAGTTCCTTTTGCATCGTCAGTTTTAGGACCCGGGGGAAGTCCGGAGGACGTACGGTGTGGTGGCCGATAGGACTTGACCGTCATTGCACTTCCACCGCTAAGCATGAAAGATTAGCGATTATCTTCTTCTACCACAAGTGCATAAGCTTCAATGACTGCTGGAAGCGGGTTCATAGCAAGAATCCGACTACGAACGGAATCAAAGTTGGGATCGAGTCCTCCCAAAAAATCATACACACATTCAACTTCAAGTGTTTGTTGGTGAAGAGCCACATCATCGGGATTGGTATGTTCGTAGGGACGGAGGCTGTCAATTTCCTGCCATATTACGTGTAATTTTTCATAGAAGACATTCATATGTTCACCACTTTGAGAGGTGATGACGGGCTGACGACGGAGTTTGTACAACTTGGAGCTATTTTGAGTAACAGTGTATGTCTTCCGAGCTGCGTCCCATACCACATAAGCCGTTGAGCAATAATCAAATAAGGCACGTACATTTTTGGTCATGGAGTTGAGGAGCCATGATTGCACTAAGCAATTATCTTCATCCCAAGCTTCATAGCTAAGATCATTAATGGCAGGGGCAATCTTTTTACCATTAATGAAACCAGCCATACAACGAGCAGTGATGACCAAGCGAACACTACGAGACCATGCAGGGTAGTTGGACTCATCCAACTTATCAGGAGTATAATTTGAGAGAAGTCATGAGAGGACCAAAGTGGTGGAGTTGTGGAGTTGATCTTGGTGGAGTCAATCTTAAAGGAGTCGGCCGTGGAGTTGATTGTGTCGTTGGTGTCACCCATGATGTAAATAGATTAAGAGAAAGAAATAGCTTATAACTTCAGCAAACAAGAGCACAAATAGGACTTTCATCAAGACCAATTTTTAGGCAAGGCAAAGTATGAGATAAGAATGATATAACAGCAAATTATGGGTAAGGATAGGTAGAGATTAGGCAAGAACAAGGTTATGTAGAGGCAACCAAAATCGATTGCTTTGATACCATGCCAAAGATAGTGTAATTGAGAAAGTAGAGAATTTGAAATAAGAGAGGTTTTGCAGAGAATGCAAATATGATTTTTCTCATTGCACATATTGAATATATATCTACAAGTATAGGCATATAGCTAGATAGCTATCCCTTAGTTACAATCCCCAATTCACAATTCACAATAAATTACAATCTCCAAAACATGAATTATGTCTCCATGTTTCCAGCTTGTTGTGTTCCCCTTATGTTCCCCCAAAACATGAAAAGGAGTTTCTAGGTGGTAAACAAGCTTTTCCATGTTTCCATGTCTCATTGTCAACAAATATAACAATATTGTTTTTGCTTTATTTAAAAAATAAAAAAATAAAAGCAAATGTGTGGAAACTCGAATCATCCTGCAATTGTCTTTTGATTTTACTCCTTACCTGCTTGCTTGTTCTGTTGTGTCAGTTTCACCTTGTTATTTTTTTCAAATGCGGAGTCTGAACGATCAGTGACACCTTTGGACTGTTGGCTTGGCTGAGTCCTGAGTGTCACGACAATAATTTCATATGAAAGAATGGCCAAAAAAGAGGACACGTTACACGTATATATAATTTTTTCCAGTTTTGTCAGAGGCCGAGCCATGTGGCACAAGCACGAGCAAAAAGAGCGTTCATGGATTTGTCAAAGAGTTTGCATTTCTACTAACGATAATAATTCAATTCACCTACGTTACAAACAAAAATAATAATTTTTCTGTCCTCGTTCGCTGCCTTCACACCACATGCAGATATTAAAGCACGTGCTGTAAACATTTCACGTGTCCTGCTCCTAGCTAGATAATGGAGGATATATATTTATAAATATTTATATTTAATTATTTGGTCAAGGCAGTGGTCCAAAGGAAGTCAGAGAGATAGGCAATCTGCAAATACAAAGGATTGAGTGGAGAGTGGAGACTGACCCAAAACTGAAAAGGATAAAGCATTCCCACGTTGAGCATTATTCACAAAGGATAATGCCTTAGAAAATCATTACTTTTATTAAGAAGAAATAAATCCTTTATCAAATCCCAACTAACACTAGGAAGCAAGAAGTTTAAGATGATGTCTTCTTAAATTACACTATGGATTCAAAGAGGTTGTAGCTGCAATGACTAAAAACCTCTCCTTTAATATCGCTTATATTAAAATTATGGAAACTCTAATAGGAATAATACACCAAGTACCTCTAAAGAACTCTAGGAAATGTCAGCTCTTAGGGCATATTAACGGTAAATGAAAATAATAAAAAATTTATTCTTTCATTTGTAAAAACGATGTGTGTTTTAAATAATTAGGAATCTTCTATGCTCATTATTTTGGGTTTGAATTGAAATGAGAAGGATCCAGAATAGAACGTGTAACACGAGGGAGTGTTTTTCAATGTTCACGTGCCAGAAGCCGAAGGCTCTTGGCATTATCATCGTGACATAAAGACAAACATTGTTTGATGTTTCCTGACTTCAGACAATTATTAAACGTCCGCAGGGGGTACAGCTGTCATCTCAACAAAGCTCTGGGTAATACATGGCATCTTAATTTTTGGATAATGATTTTCCCACTTTAATATTATCTACTTAAACTGTTTTTTTGGTTATAAAATGAAGTGAGAAAATCACCATTTTTTTTTAACTATTGTAGTGGTTTAGAGCAATTACTATCTCAGAAAAAGTCCTAATTTTAGAATCTTAGTATTTTGCATATAGTGTGTGTGAGTTTAGTATGTTATTGCTCCTTTTAAAAAAAATCTTTAAAAATAAAAGCTTTGTATTTCTATATTTTCTTCCATTATTCCCTCTCTATTTAAATAGAAATAAAATATTAGCAATGAAGCTTGGTAAAAGAATGTAATTGTATCAAAAAAGACAAGAAACATAAGAACGAGTGCAAAAAATAGTTTAGAGATGTTGCGAATCATTAGTCTTTTTCAACTCGAACACATTATTTTGTTTGAGGCAAACCACGCACCCCGTGAAATCTCTAGAGCTTTTTCTTTCTCCACGCATGAAATCAACCCTCAAAATCTGGTTAATTACACAGTGAATGCATGAGGTATATAATTCATATCATATTTATCGGGCTCTCTTCAATCCAGATGCTTCACGTGGCAACTCCATGTAGAAATTGGGCCCATTAGAGGCTACCGTACAAGCTCAATTGGGCTATAAATAGGGCAGGCATATGTTGCAAGTGCTGCACCACCAACCAACACAAGCATTTAGCCATAAGCCTTCCTTATTCTCTATCCATCCCATCAAAACCCACAAGAGTCATTCAGCCCGTCATCATGGTAGGCAATGGCATGACACACAATGTGGCTACCAAGGTGGCCTCAGTAGCTACTACTGCTCAGAACCACATTGCTGGTCATGAGCTTAGCCTGTTTGCCATGTCTGACCAGAAAATCTTAGAGCAAATTTATGGAACTCACGTTCATGCTGATGAATCCTTTGACGATGATTCTCTTTTCGTCATCGTTGAGAACATCCTCAAGCGTGCAACCCAAATTGTTGACAAAATCGTGCAGGTATATACAATATTATGTTATTAGACTGTAAATCAATGTAATTTTAATTGACACTCTAATTACATAGCATGTGAAATTATTTCATAAGAAAATAGTTGTGCACTTAACTCACTGCTACATAATGCTTGTGCCTTGTTTCAGGGTACCCAAGTGCATGTTGAAAACATAGAAGAGAAGACCCCCAAACCAGGCTTCAGTACACCATTGTGCACACTTAAGTCAATAGCCTCCGAGGTCGTTACCAGGGAAATTTTCTTTATTTTCATTATGATATTGATTGTAATTTTTTCTTGTCATCACACTTATCTTTTTCTTTTGCATATTAATTAACACTATCATAGTTACTTTGAAATTTTCAGATGCAATGCAAGCCTCCAGGTGAGGAAGTTGCGCACAGCACAACCCTGGCAATACTGAACAAGCTATCAAGCTATTCATGGGAAGCAAAGGCAGTGCTGACTCTAGCAGCTTTTGCTATGGAATATGGGGAGTTCTGGCTCCTTGCCCAACTTCAAGAATCGGACCGACTTGCCAAATCAATTGCAATCCTGAAGCGAGTCCCTGTCCTCCTCAAGCACTCAGACCTGCACAAAAGAAGACAAGCAGTGCTTGAGCTTAACAATCTGATCAAGGCTACATTGCAAGTGATTGAGTGCATCGATCAGTTCGATAAGCTTTCTAGCTACGACCCGAAAGATGTGCCGGGATTAGCAATTGCAATGGACCATATTCCAGTGGATGTGTATTGGGCTATTGTGACTGTTGTTGCTTGTGCAACTAAGGTTACTATTCTCACCAGTGATGAGTAAGTTCTTCTCCTTTAATGTTTGACCAAAAATATAGTAGACTGGATCTTGATGAATTTGTGCTCAAATTTTTTTTTCTCCAGTAACGTAAGTATATTTGTTTCAGGGTCAAGGATCATGATCTAGCCCCGTTTGCTCAAAAAATCCACTATGTCCTAAACAAACTCAAGATCCAGCTAATAGTTTGCAGAAAACAAATTGGTGGGTTACTTCGCAGATATTTCAGTAAAATCAGATATTCTGTGTTATATTTGCTTGAAATGAAATGCTGAATAAATTAGGCTTGTTGTTTGATGCAGAGGAGGCAGAGGCTTACCGGAGGATAAGGAAAACCTTCCATACTCCTACCGAAATTATGGAGGTTTTCAAGGCCCTGATCTTTACCAAGGACAATGTCCAGCCACTCATTGATGGTTCTACTAAACAAATGGTTAGCTTACTTGTATTATTTCTATTACTTCCGTTTGAAGTATGGAAAGGTTACTTAATTACAACGTCCCTAATTGGTTAAACAGGTTAAAATCGATATACTTAGGAGGAAGAATGTGCTGTTGTTCATTTCAAGCCTAGACATCTCTGATGATGACATTTCTGTCCTCAAATCCATCTATGAGTTCACCAAGAAAGAGAACCAGCATAAGATTGTCTGGGTTCCAGTTGTCGAGCACTGGACCGATGACCTGCGAAAGAAGTTTGAGAAACTGAGGCTGAAGATGCCATGGTACACAGTGCAGAACCCTGCACCCATAGCCGGAATCAGGTTCATCAAGGAGGAGTGGAACTTCAAGGGTAAGCCTGCACTGGTGGTGATGAACCCACAAGGAAAGGTCGAGCATTCCAACGCTCTCCACATGATTCGGATATGGGGAGTTAAGGCCTTCCCTTTCACAAAGGCAACTGAAGAAGAACTCTCACATTCTCACGGAGATAGATGGGTTGGCAATGTAGTCCAAGACATTCACCCATCTCTTCCCAATTGGGTAATTTCCTTTTAAAAGTATAGCTTATGTTGCATAAATTACATTCTTAGACCGCATTAGTTTATCACATTACTTGACAGATGACAATTTACTGATGTACCAAGTGAATCTCGCTGATCCACAAATATTACGGTCTTTCTAGCATTACTCTTACTTCGATATAAAATGCTCGTCGATTTGGTTAATTAATTTAATTATCATGGACAAACAGATCAAAGAGGAAAAGTACATCTTCTTCTATGGAGGCAAAGACAACGACTGGATTCAGCAATTCACCAAGAAAGCAAGTGCCCTCGCAAACGACCCCGTTTTCAAGGAAGCAAAGATTCATGTCGAGTTGTTTTGTGTGGGGAAGGGAAGCAAAGGAGAAGATGACCATGGCATTCTAGGAAGCTTCTGGTCCGGCATAGAAAGCCTCTTCTTCACCAAGGGCCACAAGCAAGTCGACCCCGTCACTCAAGAAATCCAGAAGCTGCTTTCTTACAAAAACGAAAGTGGATGGGCTGTGCTCAGCAAAGGGTCTTCTGTGTTGCTCACTGGCCATGGAGTCTCAATCTTAAGGGTCATAGAGGACTTTGACAAATGGAAGGACCATGTGAAAGAGAATGGCTTTGAGTTTTGTTTCAAAACATACCATGAGAAGGTTCGTCTTGCAACTCGACCTTGCTGCCGCCTTGATATTCCAGGCTCTACCGGGAAGGTCCCAGACACAATGAAATGCCCAGATTGCCACCGTAGCATGGAGACGTTTATCAGTTACAAGTGCTGCCACATTGATGGCCCTAATGCACATCATTAAATTAAGTTTATGTGGCTAATCAGTTAATTAACTAGTATATTGTAATGGCTAGAATAAAGGGCATCTAGCTAGCTTATGCATTTTGATATGCATGGGTTACACACTTTGATGCCTGTAATGTGTGGAGTTGTGATTGTAATTTCGTCCTACTATGTTTTCTTGTGGTCAGAGTCGTGGTATGTGATGTATGTTCTGTTGGCTAATAATAATATTTGAATAATTTCAAAGTACTGTTTGTGGTTGTATACGAATTTACTTGGGGCAGAATAAATGTCCGCCCTAAAACAAAGGAGGGGCGGATTATAGAAGCGACCTTAAAAAAGTGCCTCTAATAGTATTAGTGATGAATAGTTTTGTAAATCCGCCTTTATTGTTTTTCTTGACATATATAGGGGCTGCTTTTTTTTTTTTTTTAGTGTCAAACGAAAGAGAAATTCCATGTAAACCGAATACCAGCTTGGTCCCAACAGTGTACCTCTCACGCAGTAGATACAAAACACTACAAAAAATAGTCCCAATTAGGACAATCAGTCCCATTATTTTTTGTAGCAGAAACTGATAGTTTAGAAAAGAGACCGAGGAGTTTAGAAAAGAGGAGATTTCAAGAATGAATTTTTAAGGGAGAAACACAAGACAGAATTCAAGATGGTGAATTCTTGAGTGTTTACAAGGGCGTCAAAGAGTTTAAGCAAGGGTGAGAAAGAAGTTAAGACCTAGGATTTGAGATGATATAGAGCTAAAGGGGTATTTATTGTAACCAAAGTTCTTCATACTCTTCTAATGAAATTTCTCAAGGGGTTCACCAAAGAGGACGTAGGCACAAGACCGAACCTCTATTCTTGTGTGCAAAGGTGGAGCCAGTGAAGGCCCACAAGGTCAGCTGACCCTTCTAAAACTCCATAAATAGCACTGCATTCATTACTATTTACTCTTTGTATATAATTTATTATTAAAATATGACCCTTCTCAACTTTCCTTTTTTCTTCTCTTTACTTTTTTTAAAAAATAACTTAATTAAAGAATTACTAACCTAAAAGCTAAAGCAGGCAACCGAATGAGAGATATATGGATGAATAACATTAACATTACGTACTCCCATTACGTACGAAATGTTATTGTCTATCTCTTGACTCTGACGACCCCTTCTCTTCAGAGGGAGAGGTGGATTAAAGAAAAATTGTGTCTGTGGGAATTAGCTAAAGCTGATATGGAAGAACTACTGTCATTGTTGTTTCCGTTGTCATTGTTGCCGCCGTTGATGTTACCCTTGCTTGCTTCGCTTTCCGTTGTTGTGGTCATTGATGTTAATGTGGCCCTGCCCTTTGCCTTGCCTTGCCTTTACTTTTCCTTTTCTTTGTCTTTGCTTTTGCATTACCTACTGCTTTACTCACAGGGTTTCTGTGTTCTGTCTTACCTACCTCCCATGCTCATAGGGTTTCTGTGTTCTGCCCTATCTCCTGCCGTGCTCACAGAGTTTTTGTGTTCTGTCTTATTTACTGCCATACTCATAGGGTTTTTGTGTTCTGCTTTTATGTGTTCTTCTATGTGCCCAATTTATTAGGGTTTGTCATGTTCGTGCTCACAGGGTTTCTGTGTTCTACCATATCTCCTGTCGTGCTCGCAGGGTTTGGGTTTTCTCTTGTGTTTCCTCTGCGATCTTTGATTTGGTTTGTCAGTTGTTCCACTCGCGGTTGACGAAAAGACCTTCTCTACAATTTGTTTGTCTCAAATATGGTGTTCTATGACTCGCTTGTTAAGTTGGGCACGTGAAACATCTTTGCCCTAACTTGAGGGAGAATGTTGGCGAGTCCTTATTTAGTTAGGATTTTTGTTTCTTATTTAGTTAGAATTTTGGTTACTTACCAATTTTTATTTAGTCCTATTGTAATAGAAATTTATTTCCTATTATAATTTAGATATATTTCCTATTTTATTTAGAATTAACACATCTTTGTACTTGTATAAATACCTCTATATTGAAAAAGAATAATAATATAAGCATATCTGAGCATAATTAAATATTTACCCTACTTTATTTCACATATTCATATCCTCTCTAATCGTGGAGGTTGTTCTTATTTCAGTTGGCTTTTCATTTTACGCCTCACCTATCTTTTTCCTTCTTCATATCCATTAAAAGTATAGCCTGTTGTATCACTTTCATAATTTAATCTCTGTGGAGTGTTAAATCTTTTGGCCCTTTGGTTAAAGTGATAATGCCTTTGATGTCTGTCGCCAGAGCCATGTGGCAGAAGCACAAGGACGATTATGGCTGTGTGGAAGATATGCATGCAGCTGCCCTTGAATTTTTTATTTTTTTTGGGTGTAATTCTGTAATGGACGTACGTACAAACAAATTAATTAGGTCCCATTGGCATTCACACATACAAATTAAAAACATACGTGAGAATGTAAAGGTGAAAATATCATACGTTGGAAAATTAATAAATCTTGAAATGACTTATAAGGAGTTGGGCTACTCCCCACATTATCAATTAATTTTGTAGTGGAACTTCAACGTGTTGTAATTATTTATGTCCTCGATTGCCTAAGATTTCATGTCCCCATTCACACATGCAGATGACTAGGACACCTTTTGATTTAACCTAAAAAAAATTTATATCCACACACACGCATTCTCTCACATTTTAAGCCTAATACGTAAACAATTTAACTAAGTGACGCAAAGCACATGTGGCCGTTATATGGGCAAATTTAACTTGGCTTTGATACTAATAAAGAAGTTGAGAATTCACTCCAAAATTAAATATTGACTATGAAAGGAGTAGTTTAACTTAAATCCGTACAAGAGTTCTTAACTTTCTAAGTTCGTAATTCTGTTAGATTGTTATTAGTTAGTTGGATGAGATAATCAATTAACTTTCTAAATATTAACTATTTAGTTGATTAATTGTGTATTGGCAGAGTATGATCTTCAATATTAATTACAATGTAATAATTACACTGAGGTTTATATACATCTCTCCTAAGCTAAGATGATTACATTAGAGGCTAACTGACCAATGATTTAGTTATAACAGCTATTGACAGATTCTTAAGCTTTATATATATATATATATATATATATAAAGCTTAAAAAAAATTAACACTATGACTGTATCTTGCTGGTGGAAGAATAACGCAAAAAGAAGCCGGTTGCAAAAATTTAGATATTTAAAAAAATTAAATTCACCTGAACCACAAAATTACGACACTCCCTACCATTCTCAGTGACTAATACGTACAAATTGTCAAGGCATGTATATGTGTAGCACGAGCGCTCGAATCCTATCCTACATTATATATATGGCTTTGTTTGTTATTGGAGTTTGAACTTGAGATCACTGACATCTTAATACTATACTTTTATTTCTCTATTTCCTTTCGGTATTATTAACTCTTCCTAGCAAACTAACTTTATACACCCAACAAGATTTTAGAAACATAATAATTTAATCTCAACACCCAGCAAATCTTCAAGGACTACGCATCACCAAATAAACCTAGTTTTACATTCAACATTTCCTCCTCATTTCTAAACCTCTTCAGGCCACTTCCAGCAGCCCCCTAGGGCTCGGGCTGGGGGGTGGGGGTGGGGGGAAGAGCCCAAAATGAAGTTCCAGCAACAAAGGCTGGCCCTGGCAAGCTGTGGGGACCATGTGCCTGAGTGCTGGCCCGAGGGCTGGTGCCACGTGGCAGCTTCTGGGCTGTTAAATTCATTTTTGTCCTTCAATCTAACGACAGAAAATTTTTCTTCAAAAAAAATATGAAAAAAATACCCAAAATTTGAAATTTGAAACCCAAAATATTATATGAAAATCTTATCCGAAAATATTGTCCAAATTAATTGTTTAAATAAATAAATTTGTTAAAAAAAACAAAAAAGTGAATAGCATTTGCCATTTGCCATGGCAACTGCCTGGAAGTGCATTTTACTTTTGTAAGGGCAGACACTATTTACGTGAAAAGTGCTTGCCCTAATTTGACTGCTGGAAGTGCCCTCTTGTAACATGATCCATATCCTCTCTAATCGGAGGTTGTTCTTATTTCAATTGGCTTTTCATTTTAAGCCTCACCTATCTTTTTGGCTTCTTCATATCCATTAAAAGAAGGTAAAGTATAGCCTGTGGAGTCTGGAATCCGACGTGAGCGCGTGGAACAAAAGAGTACGAAATCTCTTGCCCCTTTTGGTTAAAGTAATGATAATGCCATTGATGCCACATTACAAATAGTTCAAGATCGGCCAGAAAAGCTAATATTATTTCCGTCCAGTTATGGCGAAGATATGTCTGTCGACATAGCCATGTGGCAGAAGCACAAGGACGATTATGGTTTTGTGGAAGATATGCATGCAGCTGCCCTTGAATTTTTATATATATTTTTTATTTCTGTAATGGACGTACATACAAACAAATTAAGTAGGTCCAAAGCTTGTGATCTCACATGTCCCACTTTTCCTTATCCGAAGAGGAAATTAGATGAGAAATTCTTTGGTGGGGCTTCAATCGTTAACCAAGATTTTTTACTAAAACCATTTATACTATAAGTAGATGTACTTATTTGTTAAATATTATAGGCTCTAGGCTCATGGTATTGAGAGTGTTTAGAAAATGAAAGTTTTAAGTGCTTAAAAAATCTTGTGCTTCTCCATTTATTGTTAATTAATTTTAAATTGGATGCTCATATTTTAAAAGATAGAATATCAGCTCGTACTATACTCATATTATATTATCTGAATCAGTAACCCTATTTGACGGTTTATAATTATCACACCAAAAGACTTTTAAATTTTTGAACTTTTAGAGATGTATGATTGAGTGAATTTCACTAAACCACATCAATTGGAAGCATATTTGCCTTTCAGATCAATATCCTTGATTATTTTGTTAATGCTTGGTTGCTGGAATGAATTGAAATGAGCATAGAAACGAGAATGAACATAAGAACGGAAGGGAACCAATTAAGCCTTGAATATAATTTCCATTTTCATTGTTTCGTTTGGTTCCTCTAACAACCATCATTCTCAGAGGACGTAAAAATTAATTTTCTTATTAAAAAAGACACATGGCAAATTTGGAGTAGAAGTATTATCAACTCACGTGGTACATATATCATTGTATAATTTCTCCACTTAACAAGACATAAACCTAGCTGATAATTTATTTCTTCATTGTAATATGCACAAAAAAGTATGGAAGACAATATTGCATATCATGTCTCTAGATGCTTCTACAGGTTCTTGTTGGGAAATATCTCAATCCAATTCTACACGTGGAAATATTTTATTGAGCTGGACCACACTTCTATGCTACTGTCCAAAGTAAACATGGCTATAAATAGAGGCACTGGGAAGCAATAAACTGCACAGCCATAAAACCATCTTTCTGTTTTCTTCTACCATTAAGCGTTTTTCCAAGCGTTGTTAAACCTGTAAGCCATTTCCATTCACCATGTTAGGCATACCACAAAATGCGGTGAGCAAGGTGACCTCAGCAGTCACCAACACTGCTCACCACACTGAGGGTGAGCTGAGCCTCTTTACCATGTCTGACAACAAAATTTTGGAGCTCATTTATGCAACCCATGTTCATGAGGACGACTCGTTTGATGTTGACTCTTTTTTTGGTCACTGAAAACATCATCAAGCGTTCAACTCAGATCGTTGATAGCATTGTGCAGGTATGCTGCTACTCATCTTATCTTGTATTTTTATTATAAGAGAAATGATAGCTACAGTCATTAAGACGCATGAATAACAGACCATGTAGCTTGGTATCTGGGGCCATGGCTTGCATTCGTCTTAGTGGTGATGTTGATTTATTTTTATTTCTTACAAGTACTTTGATTTCTTCATATGGTTGAGTTATGAGTTGGCTTTGTCCTACTTTAATGGCACCAGAAAAAATGAGGATAGGACAATTTCTTTAAATACAGGACAAGTAAATGGGACAATTAAGTCGTTTGAGGCACCAAGCTTCTTTTGTAATTGTTTCTAAAAGTTGAGTTATCGCACCAAATTTAACCCAAAGTCATCCTAATCATCATACTGCATTATTGCATGGTCCATCCATGTAATTTGGTTTTCTAAACTAACACCTTTTTGGTCTTCAATGGGGTCTACATTTTTGCCAGGAAACAAAACCTAAAAAAAAACAAAAACAAAAAAATCAAAGAAAAATGGATATGAGTTTTGACCCCACATCGGTCTTGAAATTAAAGAAAACAAAATTATTCCCTAGAATTGATTCTTTAAATTAAAATTATTTTTTTAAAACTTATTCCCACTTTGTCAACAAATTATTCCCTAAATTGATTACTTGTGAATTTGTTGCAGGGCACCCAAGTTCACGTTGACACCATAGATGAGAAGCCCCCCAAAGCAAGCTTCAGCTCCCCATTGTGCACTCTTAAGTCCATTGGCTGCGAGGTCATTAAATTTTACTTTGCACAGTAATTAATTCTTAATTCGCATTTTTTTAACTCTTCCACACAATTCCTAGAACTAATCTGCTATATTTGTTAATTCAGATGTCATGCAAGCCTCCAGGTGAAGAGATTTCCCACAAATCAACACTAGCAATACTTAACAAGGTTTCAAGCTATTCATGGGAATCCAAGGCAGTGCTGGCCCTTGCAGCCTTTGCTTTGGAATATGGAGAGTTCTGGCTGCTTGCCAACATTCATCAATCTGACCTCCTTGCCAAGTCTGTGGCAATCCTTAAGCGAGTGCCAGTGCTTCTGAAGCCTGCGGATCTCAAGAAGCGCCGGCAAGCGGTTATTGAGCTCAACGTTCTGATCAAGACCACATTGCAAGTGATTGAGTGTATCTTTGAGCTGGAGAAGCTTTCTACTTATGATCCAAAGGATGTGCCAGCACTGGCAGTTGCAATGGATCATATTCCTGTGGATGTCTATTGGTCTATCATAACTATTGTAGCTTGTGCCACTAAGATCACCCTTCTCACTGGTGACGAGTAAGTTCATGTCTATACAAGTTATAGTCTTTGTTTAAGGAACTCGTATCGGTACTCCAAAAAGAACATCCTGCACTCCGCCATTTTTAAAACACAAGAAAGAAATTGCCCTTGGAGAAGTGCAAGATGAGTTCTTTGAACAAGATGCAAGAGATTTTATTGGTACTACTTTATGTACATGACTTTGGTTTACTTTGGTGCAGGGAGAAACACTATGACCTGTCCCAATTTGCTCAAAAAATCCACTACATCCTTAACAAGCTTAAGAAACAATTGTTGTTCTGCAAAAAACAAAGTGGTGGGTACTAGTTTATTCATATCACTCACTACTTGTATATGTGGCACTATATATGCGTTGTTGTTGAAGACTAAAGTCTGTGCTCTGTTTTCTATTTGAAACAGAGGAGGCAGAGACCTATCGAAAGTTGAGGAAACTTTTTCAGACCCCTGCCGAAGTTATGGAGGTTTTCAAGGCCCTGATTTTCACTAAGGATACTGTGCAGCCAATCATTGATGGTTCTACTAACAAAACGGTTCTGTCATAGCACAGTTCTTATAAATTAATTTAACCATTGCTTGTAGTTTGGCACTTAATTTTGCATCTGTGCCTAATTGTTCAAACAGGTTAACATTGATGTGCTGAGGAGGAAGTATGTGCTGTTGTTCATCTCCACCCTGGACATTTCTGATGATGACATTTCGATACTCATACCGGTTTATGAGGGAACAAAGAAAGAGGACAAGTATAAGATTGTGTGGATCCCCATTGTGGAGCATTGGACTGATGAGCTACGAAAGAAGTTCGAGCTCTTGAGGGCCAAGATGCCGTGGTACACGGTGCAGTATTTTGCACCTGTAGCCGGCATCAGGTTCATCAAGGAGGAGTGGCACTTCAAGGGTAAGCCTGCAGTGGTGGTGATGAACCCACAGGGCAGGGTGGAAAACACCAATGCCCTCCACTTGATTCGGGTTCATGGAATGAAGGCCTTTCCTTTCCACAAAGGGATAGAAGATACTATCACAAATGACAAAGAATGGATCACCCCCATTGTGAATGATATTCACCCAAGCATACAGACCTGGGTAATTAAATTAATTTTCACAACTGCATGCATTTTAACTCAAGTTTTACAATGTGCACAAATAAATTCATGGTTCGATTTAACTTGTAACATATTTGATTTGATCCATTGACAGATCAAACAGGAGAAGTACATTTTCTTCTATGGAGGCAAAGACAATGACTGGATCCAGCAGTTCACAAAGAAAGCAACCATCATTGCAAATGATCCCTTCATAAAGGACTTAAAGATCAACATTGAGCTGTTCTGTGTTGGGAAGAGCCCCAAAGGAGGGGAAGACCTTGGCGTTCTTGGGCGCTTTTGGAATGGGATAGAGAGCTTGTTCTTCACCAATGTCAACAAGCAAGCTGACACTGTGACCAAAGAAGTCCAAAAGCTGCTTTCCTACAAAAACGAGAGTGGATGGGCCGTGCTTAGCAAAGGGTCTACCGTGCTGGTGATCTGTCATGGCTTCACAATCTTGAAGGTCCTCGACGACTTCGACACATGGAAGAACTTGATAAAGGAAAAGGGATTCGAACTTGCATTCAAAGCACACCATGAGAAGGTGATTCAGACTGTGAAGCACTGCAGCCGCCTGGATATCCCAACTGTTGCTGGGAAGGTGCCTGAGACCATGAAATGCCCCGAGTGTCCTCGCACCATGGAGACATATGTGAGCTACAAGTGTTGCCACACTGATGGTCCCATTAACGCACATCACTAAAGCTCTCGTTTCTGTTGAGTTTATGAGGGCATCAGATGAGAATAAGTATTATGCTTTCCTCTTTTTTTTTTCTTCTTTTTTTGGCTTCTACAATAATCGTGGGCATTTCATTACTTTGGTAATGTGATGTCCACCAATGTGATTATGAGTATGAGTTTGAGTGTTGTGTGTGTGTCCAGTATTACAAATGTAATGTTTATCTTCGTTGTTGGATGTTGTCATGTTATGTGATCGGCCACAACTTTTTCATCATCGCTATCATATGTATTTTCCTCGAATTAGTAGCCGCTTCAAGATTTGTTGTTGCTTCTTATGTGTGCTCTAGGCATGGAGAAATGAATATTTTAGCATCAGAAGCCATTCGAAATGGTTGTTTCTCTTGAGACTATGATTTATGTGATGCCAATAGGGAAAAAATTGGTAGTAGGTGACAAGATCATTAAGACTAATTAAAACCAAATGACCCTGTTACAACAACAATTGTTGTAAAAAGACAACTAGATGAGTAGCTGCTACGACTAGACAACCACCTAGAAAAACTGTAAACATGGTAAATCACAGAAACACATTAGGATGGATCAAATAAAAAACACAGAGGAATCATGTCACATCCTATGCACTCAGAAGAACCTATCAAGTTATGCTTTCATACTCCACAAAATATTAACAAAGTTTAAGGACGGAACCAGGAATTTTTATAGGGGTGGGCTAATTTTTTTTTCATAAGATATCTAACATAAACTTGTTTGTCATAAAGTAATACATACATAAACACCAAATTAAACACACATTGTCAAACCTCAAACAAATAATACATTGCTAAAAAAAAATAAAAGAGCTTACCTAATGAAGTGGAACCCTACGCTCCTTGAGTGCATTATTGAATCTGAATCAATGTTCACAGAAATTTCTTTCTCGATATAAACAATAAGGGAATATGCAAGATACTCATCCTCCATCTTGTTGCGAAGTACAGTCTTAACATGCTTCATAGCTGAAAATGCTCGTTCTTTAATTGCTGTAGATCCTGGAAGAGTTAACACTAACGAATCAACCTATCAATCAAATAATAAATCTTTGCTCTATTCGTTTTGATGAATCCTAGACATAGTTCAGAAAGAGTAGACATGTTTTGAAAGATACCATGATGTTGGTCAAACTTAAAAAGTTCTAGCTGACATCTCAACAAACGCAAGTCTTTAACACTGAAATAATTGGGATAAAATTTCTTTGCAAGCTTGCAAATATCATCAATCTTAAATGCTTTAAAATCATTGCTAAGGTCCAAAGCAGAACTAAGAATAAGAAGCAATAATACTATAAAGATAGAGAAGCAATAATGCTAACGCAATCAGCAATCCAAAATATGCAATCCAAACTGCAGAAAGTAAAATATGTAATAGTTTATTGCATTCTATTTGCAAATTGCATCTACTCATGTTCACCCGTTTTGATTTGTTTCCTGAGATGGAAGGGTAAAGTTCCCCATTAATCCAAAAACCATTGTTTGGTTAGTGAACTAACTTTCTTTGTGTGTCGAGCGTGCCACCGTTAGCAATTGTTTAATTCTAACATACTTAAAAGAGAATAACTTGCGCCCCAAGCTATTGATTTTGAACAAACGATTGTGAATTTGGGTGAGGAATATCTCTCAAGTAAGTTCTTTTCTATGCCTTAGACTGGTAAGGACTTCATAATTTATCTCAGTATAAAAATCGGTAGTTCTGGCCAGAATGGATGACGACAGAATGAATTGATTTCAGGCAGAACTCCCCTATTACAGGCAGAACTCACTTGTTCCAGGCAGAACTCACTTGTTTCAGGCAGAACTCCTTTTTACAAGACTCAAAAAAGGGAAAATTGACTATATAAAGATAAAAAGGAGGGCTGGGTTCCATTTCTGCCTGGGCAGTTGTCTCTTTCTCGGCTGGACTGGATGTACCTGCTGTACCTGGACGTGCCTGTGCTGGACTGGACTTTAAACAGCTTTTACCTGAAAAGTTTTGGCTGCAAATCGATACCAAAGCTTGAGTTCGGCAGAGCTTTAATCTATTTCAAAACCTGGAGGGCTTTTGAGATGGGCAGAAGCTGGGATTTATCCAGTCTCTAATGGGGCAGAAGTGGCTGGACTTGAGCTAGAATCTGTCCTGGGACACCTGTGCTGCTTCCAGCCAGAGCTTTTCATAAATTTGTTGAGGTTTTCGTATTTGAGAAAACTCAAACTCTGCTTGTCATTGGCTTTTGCTAAACCAAGTTTGTAACGAGGGAAGTCTCTTTGTTTCTGTTTTGTGAACAAGATGGTTCTGCAAGCTTGTTGGGAAGCTTTTGAGATTGGAATGCTTCAGACTTTGAGTCTCTCCGGAAATCCTGCTTGTGATCAAGTGATCATTTTGAGTGTTTGTCTTTTGACTGAGTTTTTGGTTGGGTTGGTTGGATGCCCTTTATTTGTTCGCCCTCTTTGGTATTTATATGAGATGTTTTCCTGTGGGGCTTTTTTGTCTTTTAACAATGGACTGCGTGAATATTCCCCCGTGTTTTGATGGGTCGCCATGCTTGCCTCCCATCTTTCGCGAGTTCCAGTTTTGTAAGAGTCCGCAGTCTTGAGATGGTGAGTTCTCAGTTTTGAACAACTCCCCGTTTTCCCGCTTCCCTTCCCTTCACAGAAAACGAGAGTCTGCCTAACTTTAAAATAGTGTTTATCAAAAATATCAGAATATCCTTAGATAAACTATCCTCTGGCCGCAGAAAATGTTTCAGAAGCGCTCTGCTTTATTCCTGTTCATGGGCACGGTCCCTTTTTTAATCGAAATTGTCAAGTCCCATCTCTTTTTGGCTCGGAACCGTCTTGGTCCTTTTTGCGGTCCAGCCCTTTCAGCGCTCTTCGGGCCGCGTGACATAGGCCTGCTTGCATTACTTAATGGGCTGAATGCGCTGATGGGCTGACAAACACGAATGGCCCATGATCGTGGGCTTTTGTCTTTCGACCTGGGTGCGTCAATTTTAGGCCCAAACAACTCCCATACCATCAAGAACTATAGGTAACATACGCCAAAATTTCAATATAAAAAAAATCAATAAGATTATTGTACCTGAAGAGTGTATTGCAGCCTTTGGTAGAATTCCAATTTCAAATTTCCCTAATACATATAAACCCAAATATTAATTTAAAATGACATTTTATCATTTACCAAATGCACCATAAATACATAGATTGAATTTTGAAATGAAAACTACAATGATGAAGTTTACCTCTTGAGAGGAAATCAGTATCTGCTGATTCATTATCAAGTTCAAAGAGATTTAATCACAGGTTTTCGATGGCCAAGACCAAGAGAAACGAAAACGGAGGCTTGATTGATGTTAAGCCAAAGAAGAGAGTTAAAGGTTAATAGGGAAAAGAGAAGAATGTCTGTGCGATGGGAGAAGAGATATACCAATATATTGTTTTTAGCTTATTATATTAGAGACAACATGGAATGTGATGAGCTTTATTTGTTGTTTTTGTCAAAGTAATATTAAACAAAAGAAAAAGCACAAGGCAAGGAAACATGTCGGCTGATATTAGCCAGGGATGATGGGCTAATATTTTTTAGAGTGAAAATTACCGTATAAAATCTGCCCTCAGTTTAATATTTTACAATTTTTGCACTGGGCTAGAGCCCACCTGAGCCTATACACAGTTCCGTCCTTGCAAAGTTTACGTCATCCAACAACCAATTCAGTATATCATGGCTAGCATTAATAGGAGTTTCATGACATCAATATCACAAGCAAGTCTGGCCAAAGCCTGTGCGGTTTGCATGGATGCTAGAATGATGGGTTATTGTGAGGGGTTATAATGAGGGGGTTCTTAATAGCCGTTCGATTCAGTGCAGAGTTTTTATTGGACTGTTGAATTCAACCCCTCATTGTAACCTCTCATTATTGAAGCTCCCGGTCTGCGCGCACTCACATAGGGCCCAAACATAAAAGGCCTCTTAGAGATGAGTAAAACCAGTAAATAAAAGGGCCAAAAAGGCCTTCTACATTAAAGGGGACTCCTTAAACCTCTTTTCCATTAAAGGGGACTCCTTAAATTTTATAAAAAGACTGGTCTATTTCGTAGAGTTATGTGAACCAAATATTTGATAAAATAAGTACATATAATGAATGATATTACGATTAATAACATCAAGACTTTTTGTATAAAACTACACAAATGTCCAATTGTGCAGACGATTAAGTTTGGGACATTATTAATATTGGTAGTACTTTTATTGGTTTTAGTTCAACTTTTTATTAGTACATAAAGGGGGCCTCAACCTTTTATTCTGCATGAGAACTAATTCCTACGGCCTTGGTCACAAGGTAGGCAGCCTATGGAGGTGATACAGTGGCAGCAATTTTCTCGACACTTCTCATCTAAACTGAGGGAGGTACATGTGGTGTAGTGTTTCCCAAATTGACTGTTTTATGAGGAATAAGGAAACTTGAACTGAACTTGAACGAGTTCTAGCTCAGTGGAAAAATGCATTAATTTGCAGACTAGTGATTTCAAGTTCGAAACTCTATGACACCTTGATATTGTATGTGTGAGATACCCCATTTCCATTGTATATAAAATATTATAAGTATAAAAAGAGATATTTAGTTATATACCCATTTTTAGCATTAGTGATATAGATAAATCCTACACAATTTAATTTTTATAAACAAACCCAAAAATACCCAAAAAATGACAACTGGACCTATTTAATTTAATTTTGATTATTAAATTACTTTGATGCCCTATAAAGTGTTTTTGGTTTTTTTTTTTAATGAGGTTTTGGGGTTGGGCTTGTTTTAAGAAATTGATGGCAGTTTTATAATTTATAGGAAGTTCGAAGCCTCTTTGTTATTGTTGTAAATGGGCTTTGAATGTGTTTCTAAAGTCCATTTTATGTGAGGTTTTTTTATAAAAATTTTAAAAAAAATTATATAATAATCTGGACCCCTATATTGGGTATAATAGTGAATCTTCCTTGAAAAAAAAACTTGAACTTTTGCTAGTATACTTATTGGACTAGAGGTGTGTAGGAGGCCTCATTTTTTGGCAGCCTTGTACCATCGTCCAGTCCGCACACCCTGTGGGTTGGGCTTAAAATCCAGTAAGAATATCAAATCTGCAAAATAAAAATAAATAAACAAAACAACCAAGCGAAGATAACAAACCAACCAAAACAATAAAGCATCAACAACGGGCCAGAAGAGAAAAATGGAAGGAGATGTGGTTTGTGTGCAGGCGTGCCAGCACGGTTTCCGTGCACTTGAGGGTGATATGATTGGTTGAATAGATGAGTTGTGCGCCTGAGTCTAACTTCTAATCAGAGCGATTGTGGGAGAGAGAGGAACTGATCTTGGCCGTCAGGTTCATGGCCTGAGCTATAAGGCCGTTAATGGTGGTATTGATTGTGAGTTTTTAGGCGGTGCTTTGGCGCATCATTGGGTGGCGACGGTCGTATGATATATGAGATGAACGAAAAAGTAACAAAGATGGTGCTCCGGCGCCTTGAAAATCAAGGGTCGTATGATATATTGATGGATGGATTTCCCTACAAACTGTCACTACTCCTAAGAAAGAAAGTAAATGTATTGAAAGTGCATTACATGTAGATAAATAACAAGAAGTGAATGACAGGAAAATATAATATGCTCCATGGGAGGCTTGTGTTTGGTGTTTGAACCCTTTATATGTAGTTGGAGCCTGGTATTTATAGGGAAGTCTGAGAAGACAATGAGGCTGAAAATCTGCATGGTGAGGTTGATCAGAGCTAGTGGGTAGTCGAATCGACATTTGGGAATGTGAAGCATGGTGGTGTGACCCTCATAAACCCCGGTCGCCGCCCTGGTGGTGGGCTATGCGTCTCGGGCCTTGGAGGAGCATTTAATGCCCTGGTCTGATGGTTGGTGGCTCAACCTTACAAGTCGTGAGATTTTCGCACCTAATCCTTGATTTTACTCGCCATATCCTTACTTCAATAACGTCCCCTCTTTCTTGGCTCATTAAATGCTTCTACGTGGGTCATGGGCCTTCTGCCGTAGTCAGAGGCGTTACTTCATTAAATGAAGCGTGGGACCTTAACGCCACCTGGCGATGCCCCTTGACCCTCCTGCCTTGGCCGTATATCTGAGGAGTTTGTCATCGACTAGTATTACCCAGGCCGTGATGACTTTGCCTTACAAACTCACCTTTGTTTTCAAAAGGAAACGAACAATGACTTGTAACGTTTGACCGTGGGTAGGTGCTAGGGCTCAGGAGAAGTTCCCTCGGTCAGCTTCCTTGCTTGAGATTTATTAGGCACAAACAAAATAATTTTTTATTTAAGTACTTTTTGAAGAGATGATCTTTAAAGAAATACCTTGTTGATGTCTAAAATTGGTTCAACAGAAGATGACCTTTTCGAGATTGAGGTCGGGCAATTCTTCCGAACTAGGTTAGCATGACCAATCAAGTAGTCCTCCAGAACCTATAAAACAAGATAGCTTCAGATGGGTGACACCGGTGTGGTGCCGTCCAAGGATCCTCCGATGTTTAAGTCAGTTTAGTGTTTGAGAGTAAAATTTCACAGTAGGTTCTAGTGCTTAGAATTGTGTACCTTTCACGGAGGATAGCCTTAGCCTTGTTAGAAATATACCCTTAAATCTAACTAATTATGTAATAGTTAGAGTTAAGGTCATCTTTGATAAAAGACACATTATGTTATCAATGGGCAAGAAAGGTTGTTTTATGCATCAAATCATCTTATATTATCTTTCAATATGTAAAACAACCATAATCGAAGGAATGCACAAGTGAATGTGAGAGCTATGTAATGAGATTGCATACATGAAGACTTCATCCATAAATTTTGAATATATTCATGGTCATAGGAATATTGATTGGGAGTCAATATTCTGCAAAGAACCAGGACACAGTATCATCTCTATATGTAGGGAATGACAAGGTCTCAAGTCATTAAGTGTGGAGACACATCGATATGTGTGTAGGTGCTTGTAGAAGAAAGAGTACACATCGATATGTGTGTGGAGACACATCGATATGTGTGTAGGTCCCAATTAGGAAAGTCAGTCCCATTATTTTTGGAAGCAGAAACTGATAGTTTAGAAAAGAGACTGAAGAGTTTAGAATAGGAGAATTCAAGAATGAATTTTCAAAAGAGAAACACAAGACATAATTCAAGAGAGTGAATTCTTGAGTGTTTACAAGGGCATCAAAGGGTTAAGCAAGGGTAAGAGAGAAAAGACCTAGGGTTTGAGATGATATAGAGCTAAAGGAGTTCTTGTTGTAACCAAAGTTCTTCATACTCTTCTAGTGAAATTTCTCAAGAGGTTCACCAAAGAGGACGTAGGCACAAGGCCGAATTCTCATGTGTTTGCACAAGTCCCAATTCTAACAAATTGCTAACGGCTATAACAGCTGTCTAGAAGAAACTGTTGGCTACTGAGTTGCTGCTGAGATATATATATAAAGCTTTAAAAAAATTAACACTATGACTGTATCTTGCTGATGGAAGAACAACGCAAAAAGAAGCCGGTTGCAAAAATTTAGATATTTAAAAAAATTAAATTCACCTGAACCACAAAATTACGACACTCCCTACCGACTTCATAGTCAAGACAAATCTTGTAAAGCACCACAGTACACATGTATCATGCACAACAATTATTCCAAGAATTTGTTTGAACATATAAATGTATCATGCACAACCATTGTTTTGTTTGCTTCCACTAACAACCTACCATTCTCAAGAGACTAATACGTACAAATTGTCAAGGCATGTATATGTGTAGCACGAGAGCTCGAATCCCATCCTACATTATATATATGGCTTTGTTTGTTATTTGAGTTTAAACTTTAGATCATTGACATCTTAATACTATACTTTTATTTCTCTATTTCCTTCCGGTATTATTAACTCTTCCCACCTAGCAAACTAACTTTATACACCCAACAAGATTTTAGAAACATAATAATTTAATCTCAACACCCAGCAAATCTTCAAGGACTACGCATCACCAAATAAACCTCTTCATGTAACATGATCCATATCCTCTCTAATCGTGGAGGTTGTTCTTATTTCATTTTACGCCTCACCTATTTTTTTGGCTTCTTCATATCCGTTAAAATAAGGTAAAGTATAGCCTGTGGAGTCTGGAATCCGACGTGAGCGCGTGGAACAAAAGAGTACGAAATCTCTTGCCTCTTTTGGTTAAAGTGATGATAATGCTATTGATGCCACATTGCAAATAGTTCAAGATCGGCCAGAAAAGCTAATATTATTTCCGTCCAGTTATGGCAAAGATATGTCTGTCGACATAGCCATGTGGCAGAAGCACAAGGACGATTATGGTTTTGTGGAAGATATGCATGCAGCTGCCCTTGAATTTTTTATATATATTTTTTATTTCTGTAATGGACGTGCATACAAACAAATTAAGTAGGTCCAAAGCTTGTGATCTCACATGTCCCACTTTTCCTTATCCGAAGAGGAAATTAGATGAGAAATTCTTTGGTGGGGCTTCAATCGTTAACCAAGATTTTTTACTAAAACCATTTATACTATAAGTAGATGTACTTATTTGTTAAATATTATAGGCTCTAGGCTCATGCTATTGAGAGTGTTTAGAAAATGAAAGTTTTAAGTGCTTAAAAAATCTTGGGCTTCTCCATTTATTGTTAATTAATTTTGGATTGGATGCTCACATTTTAAAAGATAGAATATCAGCTCGTACTATACTCATAATATATTATCTGAATGAGTAACCCTATTTGACGGTTTATAATTGTCACACCCAAAAACTTTTAAATTTTTTAAAATTAAAATTTCGAACTTTTAGAGATGTATGATTGAGTGAATTTCACTAAACCAATTGGAAGCATATTTGCCTTTCAGATCAATATCCTTGATTATTTTGTTAATGCTTGGTTGCTGGAATGAATTGAAATGAGCATAGAAACGAGAATGAACATAAGAACGGAAGGGAACCAACTAAGCCTTGAATATAATTTTCATTTTCATTGTTTCGTTTGGTTCCTCTAACAACCATCATTCATCTAGATATGGCTTTGTTTCTCAACCAACAAGTTTTGCTCTCAAATATAATTCCTCTTTTTTTTTTTTTTTTTTTTTTTTTTTTTTAGTACAAGAAATATAGAGCGGAGGGGGATTTTTTTTTTTTTTTTTGGTAGAAGGTGATTGTGTGTTCCCCATTCACATAGTGACATAGTGACATTTGTGACATTTGTGATACTTAACAGGGCAGCAGTTC
The DNA here is from genome assembly GCA_018703695.1 of Prunus fruticosa. Taxonomy (NCBI): domain Eukaryota; kingdom Viridiplantae; phylum Streptophyta; class Magnoliopsida; order Rosales; family Rosaceae; genus Prunus; species Prunus fruticosa. Next base: position 3,036,920 of record CM031917.1, read on the forward strand.
CTTCCTCAACAGAGGCCAAGAAACGGGCACTTTTTTTTTCTTTGAGAAACTTGTAGAATTTACTTCTTAATTGCAAACAAGGATGCTCTTCAATGTCATTCAAAATATGATGAAATTATAAGCGTGTTTAGCCAATTTTCAAACAGGAAAGATCCAAGTATCCTTTCTGCAAAACAAAAAAAAAATAGAAAGGTTATTGTTTAATTTGTTTTCAAGAAAGTGGAATCGCCTGTTCTCTATACAATAATACGGTATCACTACGTCAAGTCTTGATACTCCCACTCAAAATCTACCATGTGTCCTTTTTGAAAAGAAAATTAACAAGAATTTACACTTTGGACTTTGTCTTACAAGTTTACCCTTCAACATTAATTATCCTAACCCCTCTCCTATGACGACAACCCACTAGTGAAAGAAGGGTATGTTTGATGTTGATATTATTGGAGGGGGACTGCAGCCAAGCGGCGGCAGTGCAAGGTAGGTAGATTGCCGACAGGGGAAACTGCTACACTCTTCTTGTTTTCTACAGGTCCTTGTTGGGAAATATCTCAATCCAATTCTACACGTGGAAATATTTTATTGAGCTGGACCACACTTCTATGCTACTGTCCAAAGTAAACATGGCTATAAATAGAGGCACTGGGAAGCACTAAACTGCACAGCCGTAGGTTCATATAAGCCATAAACCATCTTTCTGTTTTCTTCTACCATTAAGCGTTTTTCCAAGAGTTGTTAAACCTGTAAGCCATTTCCATTCACCATGTTAGGCATACCACAAAATGCGGTGAGCAAGGTGACCTCAGCAGTCACCAACACTGCTCACCACACTGAGGGTGAGCTGAGCCTCTTTACCATGTCTGACAACAAAATTTTGGAGCTCATTTATGCAACCCATGTTCATGAGGACGATTCGTTTGATGTTGACTCTCTTTTCTTGGTCACTGAAAACATCATCAAGCGTTCAACTCAGATCGTTGATAGCATTGTGCAGGTATGCTGCTACTCGTCTTGTCTGGTATTTTTATTATAAGAGAAATAATAGCTACAGCCATTAAGTTGGCTTGCATTCGTCTTGTCTGGTATTTTTATTATAAGAGAAATAATAGCTACAGCTATGGTATCTGGGGCCATAGCTTGCATTCGTCTTAGTGGTGATGTTGATTTATTTTTATTTCTTACAAGTACTTTGATTTCTTCATATGGTTGAGTTATGAGTTGGCTTTGTCCTACTTTAATGGCACCAGAAAAAATGAGGATAGGACAATTTCTTTAAATACAGGGACAAGTAAATGGGACAATTAAGTCGTTTGAGGCACCAATCTTATAGAGGACCCGGTCCCCAACATGACAGCTTCTTTTGTAATTGTTTCTAAAAGTTGAGTTATCGCACCAAATTTAACCCAGAGTCATCCTAATCATCATACTGCATTATTGCATGGTCCATCCATGTAATTTGGTTTTCTAAACTAACACCTTTTTGGTCTTCAAGATAGGGGGAATGGGGTCTACATTTTTGCAATGCCAGGAAACAAAACCTAAACAAAAACAAAAACAAAAAAAGCAAAGAAAAATGGATATGAGTTTTGACCCCACATCGGTCTTGAAATTAAAGAAAACAAAATTATTCCCTAGAATTGATTCTTTAAATTAAATTTATTTTTTTAAAACTTATTCCCACTTTGTCAACAAATTATTCCCTAGAATTGATTACTTGTGAATTTGTTGCAGGGCACCCAAGTTCACGTTGACACCATAGATGAGAAGCCCCCCAAAGCAAGCTTCAGCTCCCCATTGTGCACTCTTAAGTCCATTGGCTGCGAGGTCATTAAATATTACTTTGCACAGTAATTAATTCTTAATTCGCATTGTTTTAACTCTTCCACACAATTCCTAGAACTAATCTGCTATATTTGTTAATTCAGATGTCATGCAAGCCTCCAGGTGAAGAGATTTCCCACAAATCAACACTAGCAATACTTAACAAGGTTTCAAACTATTCATGGGAATCCAAGGCAGTGCTGGCCCTTGCAGCCTTTGCTTCGGAATATGGAGAGTTCTGGCTGCTTGCCAACATTCATCAATCTGACCTCCTTGCCAAGTCTGTGGCAATCCTTAAGCGAGTGCCGGTGCTTCTGAAGCCTGCGGATCTCCAGAAGCGCCGGCAAGCGGTTATTGAGCTCAACGTTCTGATCAAGACCACATTGCAAGTGATTGAGTGTATCTTTGAGCTGGAGAAGCTTTCCACTTCTGATCCAAAGGATGTGCCAGCACTGGCAGTTTTAATGGATCATATCCCTGTGGATGTCTATTGGTCTATCATAACTATTGTAGCTTGTGCCACTAAGATCACCCTTCTCACTAGTGACGAGTAAGTTCATGTCTATACAAGTTATAGTCTTTGTTTAAGGAACTCGTATCGGTACTCCAAAAAGAACATCCTGCACTCCGCCATTTTTAAAACACAAGAAAGAAATTGCCCTTGGAGAAGTGCAAGATGAGTTCTTTGAACAAGATGCAAGAGATTTTATTGGTACTACTTTATGTACATGACTTTGGTTTACTTTGGTGCAGGGAGAAACACTATGACCTGTCCCAATTTGCTCAAAAAATCCACTACATCCTTAACAAGCTTAAGATACAATTGTTGATCTGCAAAAAACAAATTGGTGGGTACTAGTTTATTCATATCACTCACTACTTGTATATGTGGTACTATATATGCGTTGTTGTTGAAGACCAGAGTCTGTTCTTTGTTTTCTATTTGAACCAGAGGAGGCAGAGACCCTCGCCGTATTAAATTAATTTACCACGAGGGTAAAGATAAATTTATCGACTTTGTAATTACAATGTACTACCACGGTTTGTTCAATTTACGACGTATAAATTTTTTTTTTACAACTTCACGGAGCTAAAAATGCTGTCGTATTAATTAACTTTGTACGTCTATCATTATCTGTAAACTGTCGTTTTAATTTTTATTGCTTTTTAAGATTTATTTATTGGATTTTTTTTTTCCTACGACGGTAGATCAACAGTATGACAAGATTTGTGATAACTCACAACGGTTTATATAGAAAACTGTCATCACAATCAAATTAAAGTGAAGTCTTATCAGAATGAACTATGTTCCTCATCATAATCGAACCAACACACAAAGGCAATATTTTAGACATTGATGATTTGTATATCTTTATGTCTTTGAGATACACAAAGACACACACACATCAACATCCAAAACATTTGCCTCTAAAATTTGACGACCGCAGCCAAACTGAAAAATGAAAGCGTGTTTGTGACTTTGCTAACTGACATTTGCTTTCAGAAAGACAATTTTTTAGAAGTTGATGATGTGTGCGTGTTTGTGTCTTTTAGATACACAAACGCGCACACATATCAACATCCAAACTGAAAAATGAAAGCGAGGTGAGGCAGAGAGGTGATGTTGTTAATGTATGAATTTTGAGTATTTCTTTTGGCTTCCCTTGACAATTTTGTAATAGGACTTTTATTATTTTTATCAAGCTCAAGTTTAGATTAAGAATAGCTTATCTAGGTGTTCTTAACTGTCAACTATCCTATGGAGGTTCAAGCAAATTGACAAAGGTCAATTTTGCATTGCATTACATTTCATTTTCCAACTCCTGAAGATTATGACTAGTCAACCTCTGCCTCAGGAGGAATTCCAGCTCACTATTCCAGCTGGATCCTACCCATATGTTTTGTCTTATTCTGCAAAATTCCCAGCTGTCATTGTACAATTCTAACCTAGGGATTTTGGTGTAAAAAGAAACCAATTATTCATTTGGTAGCCGTGACTTTTGTAGGAAAGTTTTGGAAAGTTTCCTTGGTAAACTTTCGCTTCTTCCTCAAGAGCCATCTTCATATTTTTCATCTTTGAGTTTTCCAAATTATTTCTTTTTGAAAACTGCACTTGAAAAATGAAAATCTGCATCTAGCTAATTAAAACACTCTTTCATTTATATCTAGGTCAGATTCAAGATTGATTTCTTCAAGAGTATGGTTTCTTGAAGAAATTGGTCATTCTTCTTTGAATCCAAATTTTGATTTCAATCTGAGTTGGAGCTTGCAAGCTAGTGTCATGGGATGAAAGAGCTGGAGAAGGAGTTGCCATTGCCATGAAGAATTGAGCTTGAAACTTTGCTAAGTTGGAGAAGAAGATTGCACAAAGGAGGTATAGCTCATCTTCCTAAATAGATCTAGGTTTTTCTTGAGCTTGCTTGTGTTCCTTTGTAAGAATCTTTTTCTACTTAGTGGATTGCCTGGTCGGTTGATGACCCCAGTTTTTCCCAATGGTGGGTTTCTGGGTGAACAAAATCTGGTTTGCATATCTGTAATTTTTCTGGGTTTGTGTTCTTGGTGGTTGACTAGTCATCGTATGAATTCTGGGTTTGTGTTCTTGGTGATTGACTAGTCATCATTATCTGCTGTTTGGTGTTTACTTGATTATGATGATTTCACACACTTCCACCATAGTTGTTGTTAGCACAGGGATGCCTAGATTGACGGGTCATTCTAAGTGCTTAGGTTGTCACTAGTAATTCTCTAGGCTTGCAGGTATATATTGATATGCTCCGTGTGTGTGTTTGTTGCTAGTTTTTATGACTAGTAGTTGACTAGTCATATTTGTTTCTGGTTAAGTTAAAAGTGTGTGAATATTGTTGAGTCCGTTAAATTGGTGTTTAGTTTACCCCTCGTCACCTAAGTGCCAATTTCAGATGTGCCTCAAGAGAAGTGAGAGGCAGAGCCAAGGGCAAGAAGAAGTTGAAACCCTAATTGAAAAATGAAAGCGAAAGAATAACTGAAAAATCCTTATTTATAAAATAATCTTTTATACCACGTCGGTTATATTAAAATTAGCAACCTCTAATTGAAAACATAGACGTCTTTTCAAACTAAATTGAGGTCGTATAAATGTAATTAACAATGACGGTATATAAAAAAAACGACGTTGTCATTTTTTGAAAAATTAATTTCTTGTGTAATTAAAAAAGTTACACGTCGGTATGCGTAATTCAAACGACGTTCTATACGTTCTTTAACGTCGTTATTATTGAGTATAAGGTCGTTGTGTAAATTTGAAAATGACAGGATACATATTTTTAAAGAAAAAATCGTTGTGTAATTAGACATAAACATGGCATTTTCAGAAAACTAGAGGTCGTTGAAACCAATGTACTAGGGCGGTGGAAACCTATAGCGCCGTATAATGTCACATACTAGGGCACTTTCTATTAATCGCGTCGTTTTATGAAACGGTATATTGATATTTTAATCTTTTCGCCTACCTGACCTACAATTGCACTGTTTCCAAACCCGAGAAAATATTTCAAGCATCTCGCATTTTTCCTTCTCAAAGCGTTGTGTCTGTATCTCATCGTCTTCCTCTCCTCTTCGTCTTTGTCTCTGAACTGAAACACCAAACTTCGAGAGAAAACTTTCATTGCACGCAAAAGGTAAGCATTTCTGACTATTTTTGTTCCTATTTTGCATGAGCATATCATTTTTGTTTTGAATATAGGTTTTTTTTTTTTTGAAATCTTTTTACATTTTTTCTGCGAAAATCATTTTACTTCTTTCCAAGTTTGATAAAATATACAGAAAAAGAAGAGAAGTTTCCAAGTTTGAACACTACTCTGTTTTTTCTCCTTCAACTAAATAAGACGACGGTGGCTTCTTATTTACGTGGTTAGATTTATAGACCACGACGGTTCGTCAGTCATCCTAGTGTCGTGTGAAAGTTGTTCTAAGTTGTTTTTTTAAATGACGTTTGTTTATTTGATTGTTTAGGATATATTCATCACTGGTTTGATTTCTCTGAACCGTGGTTTTTGTTTTGAAAATCTTTTAAATTATTTTTCTATTGAAAATCATTTTATGTTTTTCCAAATTTGATAAAATACAAAGACAAAGAAAGAAAGGGTCTGGAATCACTTCTCTGTTTTTGTTTTTCTCTTATAAAGACGACGGTATCTTATTATTAACATTTTTGCGTCGTGTGAATAATATTACTACGTCGAAATTTTTTTAAAAACATCATTTTAGTAAATGAAAATCTAAAATATTTTCACTTGAAGGTCTGAATTTGGAATCACTACTCCGTTTTTTGTAATTATATCATAAGACGTCGGTGGTTTATTATTCACGTCGTTTGAATCTTTTAATCCCGTCAGTAGTTAAGTACCGTCGTGATAAATGTATTATTACGTCAATTGTTATGTTATTGTGTCGTGTGAAATTTAATAATACGTCGTTTTTTAATAAATAACCGTCGTGTGTTTTTTTTTTTGTTGAAATATTTTCACTTGCAGGTTTGATTTGTCTATAACCATGGTTTCTCAAGACCAAAGTAAGGACTCTGGCTTGAAAAAAAAAAATGAATGCAAGGAGCTTAAAGTTGTAAATCCTCAAGCCAAGTCCTCAAAGAAGATGAAGTTTGTTTCATCTGCTGGGGCAGAACCAGGCATCACAACAACATTTTCTGAGGAGCCAAAGTCAAGTCGGGGTATAAGCACAATGCCTCGTGTTGTGAAGAGAAAATATCAGAAAATCAAGCCAGTTGTTGAGTGCAATGAAAGGGGGAAACCATGTGGCCCTGTGATGAGCACAAAATAAATACAAGTTTTATCCTTAAATTTATATTTGTTAGTATTTTCTTTTGTATTATGTAAATTTATTAGAGTATTTGTATTGGCTATTTTCAATCTTTGTTTTTGTATTTAATGAGTGGTTGTATGTAGATATTAAGTGTCTTCCACCAATGGCATGAGGAGGAGGAGGAATAAGCAATGTGTTGCAAAAAGAGAGGAAGAACTCAATTTGAATTTGATGACTTTGCCTTTTACAGCTCATGCTGTACAGTCCATTTGCAGACCTGAAAAACGAATTTTCCCATGCTCAAATGAATAAATATCCTTCATGACACTTGTTCAATAAGATGTCGACTAAAACATATCCAAAAATTGGAGCAATTGGATAAAAACTCAATCCACAGGCTGTCAAACACCAAGACAGGTTCATGAGAGGACAGATTGCACATACAGCTGGAATGAAAGGGACTTCATGCTTCTATAAATAGGCAGCAACTCAAAGAATAGGTGCAGAAATTCAAGAGTGATACACAGCAAAAGGCAAGAGAGAGAGAGAGAAAGAGTGAGGAAGAAAGAGAACAATGATGGAAAGGAAAGAACCAAGAGCTAACAACTCTTTTAAACTTGTTCTTCCTTTCCTAGTTCTCATGTAAATTATGTATTTTAATTTCTTTGTTTTGTTTTAAATTCTTAATTATGTCTAGCTAAAATACTTAACTAAGGTTGGATGAAACACCATTATTAAATAAAGTTCTAGTTTTTATCTTCAATTCTCAAATATTGTGGTGTTCAATGATTATAATTTTCACTTCATATGATTAATAGATTAATCTTCTTTTCACCACTTCTATCATGTATTGTGACATATAACATGTATTTGTGGTAGTTAAGAGTTTGGATTAATCTATTAATTCATCCTTGGTTTATATTTCTAGTTTACAAATTTCTTTGATATTTTGTTATTCAAATAAACTTTTTCACATAGGATGCTTAGGAAACTTTGATCATTTGTAGTTAAATAATTTTGTTTACATATTATGCTTAGAATTTGTACTTATGAAGGGAAGGAAAATTTACTTATGATCTAAAGTACAAGCTTAATTGATAAATCTTGAGAAAGCAGTAGATTGATTTCTAGATTGCTACTCCATGGGAATTGAAAGATAAATAATTAGGATCTTATGGAATAATGGTGTGGATTCTAATACCTTAGTTATTTTTTCTCATAAATTTAAATCTTAATTTCAGTTTATTGTCATTTCCATATTTGTTTCATGCTTTATTTAATTTTCTTTATCAACAAACAAATCACCATTTGAATCAACTAGGTTGGCAATGAAATTAACTTGGGTATAATTGGTTTTCTATCTTTACACGCAATCCCTTGGGTACGATCTCGCTCTTACACGCTTATGCTATATTCGATTTGTGCGCTTGCGAGTTTATAAATTTTAAAAGACACCGCTTTTGGTGACAACACCCTGCACATACTAAGATGCAGTCCTACATTGGTGTGTTGGCATGCTCCAGAGTCCTACTTATGGACAAGAAATGGGCTAAAATCCCCAATGATATAAAAGAGCATATTTGGGAGCTGTTGACATGGCCTTTGTGGTAGGTCAAGGGGGCAAGAAACTGGTGTTATCTCCTGCTGCCAAGAAATGGAAGGATTTCAAGTCTACACTAACGAGGCATCATATCCTTTCATTTATCAATGAGAAGGAAAAGTTAAGACAACCCCCTAAACTATATAAATTCATAGAGAAAGCAGACTGGGATGCCTTTGTAGCTGCAAAGTTATCCGAACAATTTGTGTCTGTGCATACCTGCACAAGCACAAAGGAGGGAGAAACTTGAGTACGATCATCGATTGTCTCGAAAAGGATATGCTGGTTTGGAGGATCATTTGGAGGAAACCATGCCCGGGGTAGAAATTGATCGATCTACCTTATGGAAGAAAGCTAGAGAAGACAAACACGGTAACATCCCGGATTGGAAAGGTTGCAGAGAAAGCAAAATTAATTGTAAGCCTACTCACTCTATTTTAAATTTTTATTAAACTGTATTGGAATATTAATTACACTTGCTGACTTTTTAATGTGTCTTTGTGTTAGGATGAATTGCAAAAACAAGTCTCTGAAGGCACTCTTACTGGATCTAGAAGTAATGATGTATTGACAATGGCTTTGGGTCCCAGAGCATCCAAGGAATTTTAGAGGGGTAGGGGTTGGGATTTCCACTAGGCAATAATTCAAATTACCTAGAAAATTAAAGGAAAGTGTAAGACTTGTCCTGAGACTTTGAAGATGGAGGCTAGATCAAGAGAAGAGACTTTAAAGATGGAGGCTAAAACCAAGCAATTGGTAGAAGCTGAGAGGGAAAATTTGTTGAATCTGCTTTCCAACTCATCCCCAATTTTGATCCAAGCATGCTTAAACTGAAAACTAACCCCTGTAAAATCCAAGGTCAAGAGCAAAGTCCCAAAAATCCAGGCTTGGACAAAGCAAGCTGCTCTGGGGCTCTTGATGTGAGAGCCCTACATTTTGAAGATGAAACTGCCAAGAATGGGGAAAAGCAGGATGAAATGGTAACATCTCTGAACTTTGAATTCTCTGTTTTTCAAAAAGCCATTAGACGTCGTTATTGTGAATCATCATCGTTAGAATTAAAACACAACGACGGTTTACATTTACCGCCGTTTGAAAATACATACCACGTCTTGTTTATTAATAAACCGTCGTTTGGATTGCAATACCACGACGGTGGAAAGGATTGAGTTATTGTCGTATTTAGTTTACTTGTTTTACAAGCTATCTTCACTGACAAAATCCCACTCTTTGTATCTCTCTCTCACTCTCTCTCTCTCTTTTTCTCTGCAATTGTTGTTACCAGTGTTTCTGCTAAAAAAGGCTAGTACACTCTAGAATCTGGATTTCTGAAAAATTTTATGATGATTTAGACGACGGTTTTATTCCTTACCGACGTAATAGATAAATCACCACAACGTTTATCATTTACCGTCGTTTAATGTTTTTTAGACGTCTGTCATTCTTCTTACCTACCATTGTTATGCCTTACCACGACGGTTTAATTTAATTTTTTTTACTTTTTGTACAATCTGTCTTATATATATTTCTTTATTTTTAAAACAGAAATCCAGGGATGTAGAAAAGCAAGATGAAAAGGTAAATTGATAATTTGAAAGCTGCAAATATGGTGAACATGGTTGGCCTTATCAACCCTGCTCAAGTTAGTACCAAGTCTGGGACATTAACTGCCAGATCAAGTTTGGTAGCCAATCGACTTCAAAAGACAGATGGTGAACAGATTTTCTTCATGCCTTACAATCCAGGGTTAGTCTCCTTAATAGGATTTTGTTTGTATGATGCACTGCATATATAAAACTGTTTAACCTTTATATATATATATATATATTGTGCAGCTGTCATTGGGTCTTGATCATTGTGAGAGCAAAGAAGGCGACTGTGTATTTTCTGGATCCACTGCCAGGAAATCGAGTTGTTGATGAGGAGGGAAAAAACATAGTGAACAGTGCTATCAAAATGTATAATTCACACATAGGCAGACAAGGCCGTAAATCACCTATTTGGAAAATTTTACAAGGCACACCAAAGCAGCCCAGCAATGTAGAGTGTGGCTATTATGTCATGCGCTTCATGAGAGACATCATCATGGATCTTGCCCTGGAGTTTGAGAAGATGGTAAGTATAAAATTGTCAGATTTATTTTATGTGGTTTTTTGTATGATCAACGATGTTTGGTTCATTTTTACACATGATTTATCATGTTATTCACCTAATATTTTGAGTTAGTTCTTGACATTTTATAGATTTTTACTTCCTTTTTGTGTTTTCATAGGTTTTACCTTGGTTAGAATGAAAATGAGCTAAAAGTGCATTATTGGTTATAAATTCTGATTTTGTTCATTTTCGTAGGTCAAATTCTTGGCCTTGGATTAGCATGCTATGTTGCTCGGATGAGGTTAAGATCTTCATGAAACTTGTTTCAATGGATGTTAACTACAACATATCCAAATTTGAGCTCCATTGGACAAGTATAGCCTATCCAAATGATCCTACATGTTACAGCAGCTCTAGAGAATTATCTTGCTCCAGTTTTTACCTCCATAAGTGTCATCTTGATTCTTCTTGTTACCAAACCATTTGGTAACAAGAAATTACTTTGGTTGAGATATATTTTCTGAAACAAAGAGCATCTTTGAGAAGACAAGAACAAAAGAACCCCATAATGGCAAGGGGACAAAGGCTAAGGCTTTAATAAAGGTTGTAGTTTTATATTAAAAGTAAAAACTGGAAATGAGGAGATAAGGGAGCAAAGAAGGAGGCAGCCATTGGAATCTGAATTCCATTCATTCATTCTACAATTTTACAGAGATTTTTGAGAGCTTAGAGCTAGGGAGCTCAAGGAGGAAGACAAGGGCAACAAAGCAAAAAGTGGAAGAGATTTTCCACCATTGAAAACCTTGAGCTCCCATTTTCACAAAATCTGTAAACTCTTTCTAGTTTTGTTTCGAGTTTGTATTTGAAATAAGTATGAGGAACTAAACTCCATAGCTAGGGCTTAGGTTGAAGCCCTAAACATGAATACCTTATTGTTTTGATACTTGAGTGTATAAATTTCTAGATATTGTTGATGAATTCCTATTCACTAAAATAATTTATCCTTGATGTATGTTTTTTTTTTATTGATTACCTTTGAAAGCATGCTTCTTAAGGTTTGTGGGATTATGTGTTTCTTCATGTTTTCCTAAGCAATAAATGGATGAAGTAATAATCATCCATGTGAATTGGTTTCTTGAATACCTAATGTAAACATCATGGTATTAGGGTTTTTGTGATGTTCATATTCTCTTTGAACTTAATGGGGTTTTCTTGTAATTGAATTGAAGTACTAAGCACACCTAGATTTGGTTATAGGAAAGGCACAAGTATTGTAGCACTAGCCCTGCACTTTACATATATTAGAGAGAATCAATGCATCTTGAGCCACTAGTCCCGATCTTGATTGCGAACATCTTCATCAATATGTTTAGAGTTCATCACTTGAGTGTCCATGAACATGGGTAGAATTGTTTAGGGTGGATTCCGAAACCCTAGTGTTTGTTACATTTTAATTTCACAATTTGATTTTCATTCTTGTCATTCTTGTTTAAATTAGAGTTCATTTACATTTAAGCATTAGAAATAGGTCACTCAAATCAACTCAAACCCCCCTCCCCCTTCCAATTTGTGTGTGTTTGTGTTGTTGAAAACATTGTGTGTCTTCTTCACTGAATTTTGTTTGTTTTCATAATTGTTTTTTACTTTTGGTTTGAGTTGTGTTCTTTCATTTTATGTGCTGAATCCAACCTTATAAAGAACGTGAAATTTAGACAAACAGTTGGAAAGTTATAAGTCAAAAACTGGAAAGTGGTTGAAACAGAAAAACAAAACGAATCTGCCAAAACACGACCGGTCGTTATTATTCAAGCGACCAGTCACAAGCCAATCTGCCAGAAAACGACCGGTCATCACTGTTCACGACCGGTCGCCAGCCACTATTCATGTACTGTTCACAGGTGATAAACAAGTGATACAGTTGTGATAAAAGGGTGATAGAAAGTGTTGTTTGTGTTTTCTTTGGTTTCTTGTTTTGTTTCTTTTATTTTACCTTTCTTTACTCATTTTTAGTTTCCAATTTGTTTTGTGCATGTGTGTGTGTTAAATAAGTGTTCTTTACGTACTCAAATTAGAACTTGTAGGAAGCTGAAAGTTCTTCGTGGGATCAACCCCGTCCTAGAGCACTTGCGGGTATTTTTAATTGGTTGTTTGCACATTAATTTGTGTCAGTTATTAATACAACAATAAACTTCCCAAACTTATCTTTTGCTAGTTCTCGACCAAAACAGAAACTAAAACATGACTTGAAACAAAACTTTCCGAACACTTTCCGAGAGTGACTTATGCAAACTACTCAAAAGTTTTCACAAGAAAAGCTCAATTTAGACATCATTCACAAGGCAGCAAAATTCAAAACACAACATGCTCTAAGTGTAGTAGTGTGATGGCTAAATTCAACTCATTCTCCAATTTCAGTTTCCACACAACTTTGAAAATCATACTAAGCACAAATGTAACTTCAAATCTCACCAAAGTTGTCCTCTCACAAATGAATCATTCGGAAGAGGGTTACAATGCCTCACTCAATGATAAATATGATAATAGAGTTAAACCATAAGGGACTTAAACTCACAATAGAAGGATGAAAAATATGCATGACTATGATCTCAAGAAGGATGTCAAACACTTAAAAGTTGAAAAATGTGTGCAAATCAACCACATTACATTTAGGATCAATTTAGGTCTTTACTATGGGTTGTAATGGGGCTAAGGGTGTAAGGTGAGTGAGAAATGAAGGATATGGATACAACAAAGTCCAAGGAACTCACAATGTAAGAGCATATAACAGTTGATTACAAGACTTTGAAACATCATGCTTAAGCTTTTTTTCATTTTTTTTATGTGATCAAATAGACCACAAAGCCTTATACCTCCACTTATTTTGATTCACACTCCTTTCTTCCATTTGAACAATCATCAATTTATTTTTGAGGCCAATAAAGAAACTTGGAGTTGAAATTTAAATCCATTGTCACTTAACCACAACTTTTCTCTTTTCTTTCACCCTTTGAGTGAAGTTCTCTTCTTCTTCCTTTTTTTTTCGATAAGTAATATCCCTTCCCAAACTTAGCATGAAAAACACATCCAAATTAAAGCTCATGAATTCATTAGAAAGGTAAATTCTTATTTTTCAGGCTAAGGCTAGGAATAATAATTGGTTGAATGAAAGAAAAAGGCTTACATGTAGGCTCAAAGTGGTTATACAATTGAAAATCATGCTTAAGCATGCATACGGTTAGCTTGAAAGGCACAAACGGTCCAAAGAGGGCCTTAATATCAATTCACAAATGTCATGTAATCAATTGCACAAGAATGAATGTCTTTTAAGTCCTCAACAAAGTCAATGAATAATGAATAATGAGATCAAACAACAACTCAGATGACAAGAAAATAAGAATATGTGTATAACACTCATGAATTGAAGAACAAGGCTCAAAGCTCACATTATATGGTTATACGAGTCTAATTCATGCTTGATACAATTCTTTGGATCATGCAAGTCCTTCAATTGGAGAATTATGAAACGAATGGCAAGTGCATAGAGGGTTTCAAACATATCATGCTAGAACGATGCCATTTAGTGAATAATAATTTTTTTTTATAGCATTTTTAATCAAGTCATGTAAACATTCATCACAATCTCATCATGTATGTCCAGAAGAAAGTGACTTGAAAACAAAATGACTCAAGACTGAAAAGAAAACAAAATAAAAGAAAGCAAGAATTTAAGTGAAACGAAAAAGACTTGGTATCCCTTCCCAAACTTAAAAATAAACATTGTCCTCAATGTTGAAGAATTTAGGCATCAACAATGTTAAAACAAAAAAAAATGAAATGGATTAAAGCAAGTAAATACAAGAACAAACAAAAATTAAAACTACACACAGTTGTAAAAATAAAACAAAACCAAACCAAACAAAATAGTAAGCCCTAACAATAGTCCTACGCAAGTCCAACCCATTGGAACGCCCAAACCAATTGAAAACCCAACCCAAACGAAAGCCCAAAAGAGAAGAAAATAAAAACAAAGAAGCGTTGTCAGAAGCACAAGGAGCGAAAATTTTGAAAAAAAAAAAGAAAAAAATGGGTCCTGATGTCTCGGTCCCTGTGAGTCACAGGCAACAAAGCGAGGGACGTGATAATCTCCAGAGGCCCTTTGCACATCCCTAAGCCAGAATTATTGGCTTATGAGGAAACGTCTCGTGCAGAGGCCTCTTTGCGTCCTCACGCAGAACCTGTGACAGGAAATGACTCAGGACTCCTGGACAAAGATGTCGCTGTTGGAGTTGGGAGAAATCTAGTGACTCCCAAAGATATACATGTGCTGGGGATAAGGAATGAGAACCGGGTCGTGAGTGATGCCCTGGGAATGAGCGTGCAGAGTACGGCATGTATTGTAAGTTTGGGTTATCGCCTACTTGCGAAGTCCCATGAGGTGGAGGTGCTGAAGGCTCAGTTGGTAGCATAGCAGAGTTTGGTTGAGGAATATTAGAGTACTATAAAAAGTTTGAAAAGGGAGAGGTCCAGGATAATAGAGGTGAATCGACATCAGCTGGAAACGTTGTGGGAAGAGAATAAAAATCTATCAAAAATGGTAAGTTTTTACTCTCATGACATGAGAAAGCACCTGGAGGACCTAGACCGACCAGGTAAACGCAAGCAACTAGATCGCGAGAGAAGTTACGCTCAAGCTAAGAGTGCGATCTTTTGGAGCTCGAGTGATGAGCCCCAAGAGGCTATACGTGAAAACCCATAAGAGGACAGCCATAGGGCCAAACCTAAAGCTCCTATGGTCGAGACACCGAGCACTGTGAAAAAGTGATTCTAATGTACTATTGGGGTGCCTATTTGTTTCGCCATTCCCTTGTAATTTTTTTTTTCACTCGGAAATAAAAGAAAAGAAAGCTTGACCAACCTTGATCTCACTATCCGTGTACCCAGTCCAAGTAGTAGAGTTTGCCTCGCTGAGTACCACAACCAATCGTCGTTCTTGTGAGGATGTCTTAAAAAACACAATGATTCAGCCAAAATGTTACAGTACACCCCAAAGTAGTAGTAAGTTGTGCAATAGATAACAAGTTATAATCCAAAAATAGAACAAGCAATACCAGAATCCATATGTAGGGAAGTAGAGAGAGATAGGGAGTCTTCCCCAACCAAAGGGAAAGGGGTACCATTAGTATTAAACACCACCGACGGAGTGGATGATTTGCGACTAATAAGTTGGTCCGGATCAAATGTCATGTGATCCGGTAGCACCCGAGTCGATAACCCAGGCGGATTTTTGAGAAGACATCTGAAAAGTAGAACCTTTGGTGGTGGCGATAGAAGCCCGAGTCTGGGTAGCCAGGTTAGTATGAGTGATCGCATGCTAGCTTATGTGAGTCTGGAATAAGTGCGAGAATCGTAGAGGTTCCTGACATCGTAGCGGAAGTCAGATGTGATATGAGAATGTGAGGAATTTTGATTGGAGAAATTTGATTTGAGGAATTTGATATAGGAATTGGATTTGAGAGGTATGTGCATAAGATTTGAGGGTATGTGTTTAGGAATTTTGATAAGAGGATTTGAGGATTTTAGATTTGAGGGATTTGGATTTGGGGGAAAATATGAGGAATTCGATTTAGGGTTTTGGATTTGAATATGAGAAATTTAAGATAAGGGTTTAGAGACAACATAGAATCGATTGCTCTGATACTATGCTAAAATATGAATATGGTTTGATTATTTTAGGTTGAGTTTTATTTCTCTCCATAAAGAGGTATATATGAATTTACATCAATACTTTACAAGGAAATAGATATAGTAATCGATTAAAATAGTATCTTCTAATTATACAATGATTTGTCAACTATATAAAATAAGAAATTAAATCCCTTAATTAATTAAGAAAATAAATCTTCTTAATTAATTAAGAGACTCACGTCAACATTTGTGTGAAAGCTGCATAACATTTTAATGTTGTTTTTGGTTTTGCATAAACTCCCAACAAATGTGTGGTATTCAAGCAACCTCTCATTTCCAAACTTCATCATCTATTATTATCGAAACCTTATCCTATATCCTCATCCTAAGCTTTTATGTGAGTTGGTGTGAATGATCATGTTGAATTTTCATATCAGTTTTACGCACATTTATCTTAGCACGCCATTAAAGTGATTGAATTTTTTAATTTTTTTGGTCATATAGGGCACAGAAAAAAAGCCTTTAATCATGTTGAGGTGAGGTCCCTTTCAGTTTTGGCAGAGGCCAGAGCCATGTGGCACAAGCACAAGAGAGGTGATAGATTTGTGGAATATACGAACAAAAAAGTCGAATTGTATCAGTCCTCATTCGCAATATTGAGGACACGTTTTCGATTATTTTTCTTTTTAATTTTTAAAAGCGGGAAAAGTATGGAGGTGAAGAAGACATAGAGACATATATTTGAAATTGATAGTCGTGCTCGTGGTCCAGGCAGTGGTACGATGGAATACAGAAATAGCAATCTGCAAAAACACATTGTCTAATCACACCCATTGTCATCAAAGTTGCAAGGAAACTCTTCCCACTCGGGTCATTGCCCCCATGTCTCACAATGGAATTCTAATACATAAACCATTCTTATGTTTTATTTTTATAAATTGACAGGCCATCATTCTTAAATATATGTTTGATTGTTGAAATGGAAATAAGAATGGGAATAAAGATGGAATGGAATCAGGCAGCAGTGGTGAGCCTTCGTAATTAATAAAGTAGATTTATTTTCTTAATTATATTATATTTACTCTCGTATTCTATAAAGTTGACATATTATTGTATAATTATAATATATTCTCCTAATTGATTCCTGTATTCATTTTCTTATAAAACACTCATGTAAACTCTTATATTTCTCATTATGGAGAAGAATACAACTTAACCTAAAATATTCAAACTATATTCATATTTTAGCACGGTATTTGAGTAATCAATCCTAAGTTGTCTTTAAACTCTCATATCAAATTTCTCAAATTCAAACCCGAACTCTAAATCAAATTCCTCATATCCAAATTTCTCAAATCCAAATTCCTCACATACAAATCTCACACTCATATCAAATCCTCTTATCAAAATCCGTAAACACACACCTTTATCTTACCCTCAAATCATTCTGCTCCCATGGACACCGTCTTGTTCCCACACACCGACGGCTCCCCCACCTCTACTCCCCAAATCATTGCTATTCATAGTGACAACTCTCTGTTCCCTATACTGCCGTATATCAAAATTTTCTATAATGGACATGTTGATGAAGTTAAATAAGACAATAAACATGGACTATCCGGTTCCCCTATTGAATTTTTTTATTTTTTTATTTTTGTTGTGTACCTATTCTTCCCTCCTACATATATTATTATTCTTCTTTTATTTATCTATATATATAAAGCAAAAGACAGGATGGTGAAACATTCAAAATACCAGAAAATGCCCTTGGTTAATGCAAATATTAAGAATTGAAATTATTAATTAAATGAGGATAATATGGTAAATTCACACTTTTCATATTTAAAAAAATTAAAAGAAAAAGAAAAATAAGATAATGAATCCTATTTTTATGGAACACAACTATCCATTATCTTTTCTAATTCTAAAATAATTTTTTTTATTATAAAAAAAGCCTCTAGCAGGCGCGGAAACACATGCAGCTAGTTAATAATTATATTAGATATTTATAAAAATACCCAATCCTAGGCATGTATTTATAAAAATACCCAAACACTATTTAAACATAGAAACATACCCAAAATCAACCCCACAATCAACAATTGTATATTTTTTGGGTATGTTTATAAATGGGCTTTGAGTGTGTGTAATGATGGGTTTTGGGTATGTTTATAAAGTATTTTGGGTGTTGGGTATTTTTATAATTTCAGCCCCCATTTTGGGTATTTTTATAAAACTCCCTAATTATATTCTACCTTTATATGTTTATTTTTCTTCTTCTTAATATCTATTTTTAACATATCAAAGTTGCCACCATCACAACATATATATGTGTGAAACCCCATAATTTTTAAATATATATATTATATTTCAAGAAATTAAATATTTATATCTTATTTTATTACATATATTATTCTATTATATATATACACGTATATCTTATTATATATATGTGTATTACATATATATCCTATTATTATATATGGTTATGCTTAGTCTTAGTCATTGATAGTGTAGACGTGTCAAAGAAAGCCAAATGCTGAGTTAGCATGGCTATAGCTTTGTCAATTCATCATTACAATCTTATCTGCATAGCTAGAGTATACTTGAATGGCAAGTATCAGTCAACTGCCATTACACCATCCAATTGGGGGTGATTTACCGCCGACATATACTCTATATATATAGGACATTATGTGCCTGGCAAATGAACCAAGAAAAACGTAGAGATAATAGTGAGGAAATTTTTGGAGGAAATAGGTAGATGAGTTGTCTTGTCAATTTATTTTAAGAGCTCTCATTATCGAGGTGAGTGGTTTATGTAATGTGTTCTAAAAGTTCTTATTTTGCGATAAAATATGAAAACCATGAATTATCGTGGATTTATTCTATATACAAATATCTCTCTATTTCAAGTCAAGCATGTCTAATTTGGTGCAATCTTTCACACTATATATATATATATATATATTGATTGGAATATGAAGTATGTATTATTCATGGAACATGAGAACTTCAATGTTGGAATATCCGAGGGATAGTTGCACCACACGGGGACATAGGGCAGTGAAGCCAATATAGGGATCACGTGGTTGGTTACATGCTATGAAGGATAACCGAGATATGAAGGGATGATGTGATATGATCTGGATTGGTGTATTTTTTTCATAATATTTTCTAGAGTGTGTAAAACGGCATTGCTTGACTGGCATATTACATAATCTACTCACTGAGCGGTGGTTGCTCATCCCTCACCTTGTTTAATTTTTCAAATGAATTAGTGGGCAAGACAAGGACTAAATCAGTTGAAGCTGAATTAGATGAGAGTGTTAGAGCTTTATTTATTAATTGTAAAATTGTAAGATTTTTGGAGCTATTTTTATAACAGAAGTTTATTTTAGACCCTTCTTTGTATTTCTTTTTATTTTATTTTACTCACGCACCGGGCGCGGGATTTCCACCGACCCCCGGGTCCGGGGCGTGACAATATGTTCATAGTGCAGTAGTTTTATGATCTAGATAGATATATAGGTTGCGTAAATACTTAATACTAAGATAAAATCTATTAATTATGCAAGCCTCGTATGTTTCTTTGTTTTTTTCTTTTGTTAGATATTCTACATAGAGATTAGGCTCATCAAGCTTGAATTTTTTTTTCATGGTTACTAATGAATTTTTTAAAGTGAATACCTGGTGTGCGGTTTCAGGATTCAAAAGCTGGTTGGGCAAAACTTACATACTAAACTCAATGGTACGAGTGAATTTCATTAATGAACAAAAAAAAATACACCTAGTCAGAGGGACATAATGCATCTCTATCCACAAATAAAAGTTCAATAAATATAAAAGCTCAAACTAGAGGCTTGACAATGGGAGACTCAAGAAGATTTTGCTCGTCACATATTGGAGTAGATACAAAAGTGGTAGAAGTCAATGTACTAGATGATAACCTGTCATTCTTTTTCTTAAAAAAAAGACAACAAATTCTTTGTTCTCTTGGGATTCCAATTGTGATCCAACATAATAAAAGATAGCCTATGAATAATATGTAGAAAGAATTTTAATCAAACATACCAACAAAAAAATCAAACAAAATCTCATAATAGCATCTCAACAATACCAAACCAAAAATTATAATTCATCCATAATTAAACCCTAGACTACTTAATTTTAACAAAATCCCAAATAAACCCCTAGAATAATTCATCCCTAATCAAAGCCCTAATTAATTTCAACAAAATCCCAAAATTATAATTCATCCCTAATTAAACCCTAGAATACTCAAATTTTAAATTAAAACTATAGTTAAAGATATATAGCAAAGGAGAGAATGAGAATAAACTTGTTGTTGACAAAAGGAGAGGAGAAGATGTTGTTGTCAAAGCCCACCCAAGATAATAGAAGACGTAGCCAATAGAGGGAGAATTTGACCCCCAAAAAAAATGAGAGAGAGAGAGAGAGAGAGAGAGAGAGAGAGAGAGAGAGAGAGAGAGAGAGGAAACTTGCTGCTATCGGGTAGCAAAGAGAAAAAGAGAGAAACAAGAAGTCTAATAGCCAAAAGAGGAGGAGATAAAAGAAATTGGACGACTTGGTTGGGCAACATATGTGTAGGGTTTGCTTTTTATTTTATTTTATTTTTTAATTTTAAAATGGGCTTATAACACATATAGGTTTTCTTTTTCTGAAAAAATTTGGTGCTGGGCAGGCACGCAAACTGCCCTATCCATAGCACCGCCCATGGCCATGGTGGTGATGGAAATGTTCAAAATTCAAAAATAAAGCAAAAAATGAATTAGAATTAAGGATTTTCCTTATTTATCTAAAAGAGTAAAATTGGTATATACAAATAAAGAAAATAAATAGAAAGTCACTGGGCTTCAATCAAAAAATTAAAAGACTTGGGTTAAACCTAATTATTATTTGAACTTTTTGAGTCTATATCTAAAAGCATATATATAAAGAAGAGATAATAAATATATTTCAGTTTACTAAATTGTAATTTCACTAACAAAAATAATATTCACAAACACTGATGCACTAACAACGACAACAAAATATACTCACCAAAACCAAATATTCAAAAAAAAAAACAATGATGAATTATTTGATTTCCTATGTTTGGTAAGTTCATGCATGAGAAATGATTTATTGGCACATGGAAAGGGGAGTAAAAACGTCCACCCATCTTCATGTAACATGATCCAATTAAAGCTCTAAAAGCCTCTTCTATACTCATGGTGAGTTGGTTCTTATCATCGTTGTTGAATTGTCTGTTCATTTACACCTCACCTACCTTTGTCCTTCATATCCATTATTGTTTTCCAATAAAGAAGGTAGGTAGAGTATGAATGTTGAGATTAAATATGGAGTTTGAATCTGAAGTCTGAACGAGAACGTGTGGAACAAAGACATAATGTCATTAACGTCGCGTGAGTTAGAGAAAGCTAAACATCGTTTGCTTCCAGTGCACGGTGGTGCCACTTTCAATTAATTAGGGGCTCTAAAAACTCAGAGGCCATGTATGGTGGCGCTACTTACACCACCCCAGGACTGCCCCTGATAACAACTGTAACCAAAAACCTAGTGCCACCCCAAAGTTTGCTCAAATGTTAACTTTATTCTTGAAGCTCAAGATTTGGGTTTTGTTTAAGAAGACACATATGAACACAGACTGATTTTTGGAATTCTTTTTTGGAGCTTGAATTTGTTACGGGGCAAAACAAAAATGTTCAAGGATAAAAGAGAACAAGATAGTCGGCTACGCGGCTTGCACCGGATCAAATTCAAAACCGAAAGGACTGGAAACTGGCCTTGCACCCTCTCTCTCTCTCTCTCTCTCTCTCTCTCTAAAAGAAAAGGGTCATTTCTCTGCTCCCACGCAGAGGAAGGCCTTGCACCCACATGAACTTCTTCAACGCAATTATGTATGTGTGGCCAATATATTAAAGATTAAAACCCAAAGCTCTATATGTGTTCCCACTACTCGAGGCTCCTCTGATATTTGTGATGGCCCTTTGTCTGAATCGTCTGTTTCAGTGTGGACCCAAAAAATAAATTGTCTGTTTCTTTGAGTAATTTGACGCGGAGATAATATGGAAAGTTTAGTAGAACGAGATTCACGTGTTACTACCGTACAAACTGAAAATGGCTATAAATAGGGCAGGCGTATTGCAAGTATGCTGCACCAAACACAGCAAGCTACTAGAGCCAATTCTCCTTGTTCATTATTAGCCCTGCCCTAGCCTAATTTGAAATTCCTCAGCCAACCATCACCATGCTAGGCCTTGCAACCCAAACTGTTGAGATGAAAATTGTAGTCGTCCTTTGGTTTTTACTTTTTTGATTAATTGTCAATTAGTTTTAAGTTAAATACTCACATTGTAAGGATCAACTCACTACACTCATGCTATAACAGTTGAATTCGTAACCCTATTTGGTGGTATCTGTCACACCCAAATACTGTTTTTTTATGTAGTAAATTTAGGGTTTCTAGAGGAGCATGATTGAGTGAATTACTACCCACATCAACTGGAAACATATTTTCCTACAGAGTAACATTTCAATGGAATTCATCCGTAATTCTGTTGTTAATGCTGATTGCTGGAATGAAATGAAATGAGAATGGAAACGAGAGGATGAAAAATAAGAACCGAACGCAATCAATTAAGACTTCATTATAATATCCATTGTTTTGTTTGCTTCCACTAACAACTTACCATTCTCATAGACTAATACATACAAATTGTATCTAGACATGTACATGTGTAGCATGAGAGCTCGAATCCTATCCTACAGTATATATATATAGTTTTGTTTGTTATTGGAATTCGAACATGAGATTATTGGCATCTTAATATTATACTTTTATTTCCCCCGATGTCCTTCTGGTTATTATTAACTCTTCCTACCTGGCAAACTAACTTTCTACACCCAACAAGATTTTAGAAACTAAATAATTAATCTCAAACACCCGCAAATCTTCAAGGATTATGCATCACCAAATAAACCTAGTTTTACATTCAACATTTCCTCCACTCATTTCTAAACCTCTCTAATCGTGGAGGTTGTTCTTATTTCAATTGGCTTTTCATTTTACGCCTCACTTATATTTTTGGCTTCTTCATATCCATTAAAAGAAGGTAAAGTATAGCCTGTTGTATCACTTTCATAATTTAATCTCTGTGGAAGTCCGAAATCTGAAGCGAGCGCGTGGAACAAAGAGTACGAAATCTCTTGCCCCTTTGGATAAAGTGATGATAATGCCATTGATTTTGGCATCTGTAAAAGCTAATATTATTTCCTTCCAGTAATGGCATCTGTGAAGTTAATTTGCATGCGTTTAATTATTAAGAACAGTAGGTGGGGCTATCATGGTGGTCCTTTGATTTTTGCTTTTCTGTATCCTTTTGGACGTTTGATTAAAGTGACAATGGCATTAATGTCACATGCAAGGGTCCAAAAAAGGGTAATATTATTTCCTTCCAGTTATTGCAGAGACATGTCTTTGATTAAATTAAAGTGACATTGACGTAAGTAGAAACAAACAAATTTCGTGTCCCCATTCACATATGCAGATTCCGAACGTGCTGTAAATATTTCCATGTCCTCGATTGTTCAATATTTCGTGTCCCCATTCACACTTGGAGATAAGATAAGGACAAAACTAATGACGGAGTCGAGATTTCACTTATGAGGAGACCTCTTATAAAATATGCTAAAATTCGAACTCACAATAAATTTACAAGTTTTAGATCTATGGCGACATATATCACCAAGTAAATTGATTGATATCTTCCCTTATTATTATTATTATTATTATTATTATTATTATTATTATTATTATTATTATGGTCATAACTACTCTTGGTTCATTTATCATGATTCATTATCACTAAGCTTATACAGTTTATCATCATGCACATCACATGATTCTTGCTTTGGTTTTTGCTATTGATATCTGACATTCCAGAACAAATGTCCCCACTTCACTGGTTTCAATTTTTTTGTCCGAGTTTCTTGACTATGATAGAAGTGCCAGAAGCCAAAGGCCTGCTGGGATTATCTTATCTTCGAGGATATAAAGACGACGAGTATTTAGAATTTTATCTTTTGGTAACAAGATTTTTATTTATTTATTACTAAACCCATGTGTTAGATTAATTAGATTCTAATAACAACCGTAACCAAAACCTAGTGCCACCCCAAAGTTTGGTCAAATATTAACTTTATTCTTGAAGCTCAAGATTTGAGTTTGGTTTAAGAAGGCACAGGACTGATTTTTGGAATTCTTTTTTGGAGCTTTAATTTGTTACGGGACAAGAAAAAAAGGAGAATACTAACAACCTTTTTTTCTAACCTTGACTTTTTCCCTTGTTCTCATGACATGTGACATTCTCCTTACATTTAAAACAATGTCATTAATGCATTATACAAGCTGACTTTTGCTTTCCAAGTTTACCCTATTCAATTGATCCAAATATAAATTTTTTTTGACAACTTTCTTACCATCTTAATAAAAAGTTTCTTTTTTAACGTCAGTTATTTTTTTGAAAGAAAATGTCTGCTTTTTAAAACAGAGGAAATGTCTATTTTTTTCAACACAAAAGAAATGTTAATTTTCTATTATATATATATATTTTTTAAATGTCATTCACATCCCTAAGCATCCCAATGATACAGACTTTACAGACTAACTTTTTTTTTCAAAGGAAATTGCTTGATTGCATTTTTTATACTACTAAATAAACCAAAATGTCCCCTAACAACATCGAATTCAATATGAAAAAAATAAAGATATTACAGTTTAGATTAACAAAAGAAAAACGAAAGAATGGTCTGCATCTATACTATACAAACGGCTATAATATGTTGCTCTACTCAATTTTTATTATTTTTTATAGATATTTATAAAAATACTCAATTCTAAACATGAATTTATAAAAATACCCAAACACTATTTAAACATAGAAACATACCCAAAATCAACCCCACAATCAACAATTGTATATTTTTTGGGTATGTTTATAAACAGTCCCGTTCTCTTGAACCCCGGTCCAAGTACTTGTGGTCCCCCAACCTTAGATTAGATATAAGGGTTCATAAAAATTGATTTAAAAATAAATTTTACTTTTACTTTTACTGCATAACATATTAATTTAACTTAATCAAAAACTAAAAGTTAAAAATGAAATAATAACACTTCATTCAAACAACACGTTCTTCCTTCCATCGCCGCCATTGCCGCCATAGTAACCCCGACTCTGGCGTCCCATACGAAAATCCAAATCCACCCATCCCCTCGCAATTTAACGCAATCGATATGTAATAAACAAAGGGAAAACTAGAATTAAAGAAACAAATGAATGAAGGTCTGGAAAAAAAAAAAAATTCAGATGATGTAATTGCAGGATGCCCACCCAAGACCGCTTCATGTTCACATGTTAATCGCTTCTTGATGGTATAAGATTCATGGAAATCATGTTAACCAGTAAAAGAGGAGGAAACCCAATGTAGAACCCAAAAAAGTGAAAGAGCCATATTAGAAAAACTGTTCAGGTTTGCAAAAAGAAAAAATTTCAGATTATGCCTTTGCATTCAACTGACTATGGGTGGCTCGAGTAACATCATGTCCGCAGAGGGTCCTCTACAATGCCGGGATCGGAGGTGCTGTGGCGGCGATGGGAGGAAGAACACGTTCATGATTTTCTCCTCTGAACGTGTTTTGTTACAGTTAACTTTTATTATTTATTTTTTAAATTTCGGTTTTTGATTAAGTTAAATTAATATCTTGATTTTTAACTAGTTTTTTCTGAACCCTTAGATTAGATCCAAGGGTGGATGACCACAAGTTCCTTGGACCATAGGGGTCCAAGAGAACGGAACTGTGTTTATAAATGGGTTTTGAGTGTGTGTAATGATGGATTTTGGGTATTTTTATAATTTCAGCCCCGATTTTTGGGTATTTTTATAAAACTCCCTATTTTTTAATGGTCATGAAGATAAACATTTATAATAACCCAAGGTAAAAGGCTCAGAGGAGAGCCAAAACCTGTACAAACAAAAAGCAAAGACCAACAAATCTGTTAAATTTCACATACCGACAAACAAATACCCATATAAATGACTTATGCAAAGATGCAAGCCGCAAACAAATACCCATTAACCTAAGAAAATACTTCCAAAACAAATCAATTTTCAGCACAATAATACTCAAAAAACGAAAAAATACCTTTGGCCTTAGACTTGGAGTGAGAGAAGCTGAACAAGAAGACTATTGGCAAAGAACAAAGTTGGTTGAATATAAATTTTATTAACATATAGTCAATCAGTTCATAGATAGAGAAGCAGAAAAAGAGTGCATTTTGTGGTTGAGAGTTGAATAGGCACAGAGAATTCTTCTGAGCGACAAAGCTAGGAGAAGACGTCCAAAAAAAAAAGCATGGAGAAGAAGATGCTTTAGCTTCTATCAAGGGCAAATATGGAAATATAATAATAATTATTGTTGTAATTAATGGCATTTTTTAAATAGAGTGACACATGTCATGTCATGAGAAAAAAAAAAAACGCTTAAAAGAAAAAGTTAAAGAGAAAATTACTGGCATTTTTCAAAT
The DNA here is from genome assembly GCA_018703695.1 of Prunus fruticosa. Taxonomy (NCBI): domain Eukaryota; kingdom Viridiplantae; phylum Streptophyta; class Magnoliopsida; order Rosales; family Rosaceae; genus Prunus; species Prunus fruticosa. The sequence continues at coordinate 3,063,524 of CM031917.1, forward strand.
AAAAATATTCGGGGATAAAAGACAACGCGGCTTGCACCTGATCAGATTCAAAACCGAAGGCTTGCACCTGATCAGATTCAAAACCGAAAGGACTGAAAACTGGCCTTGCACCCTCTCTCTCTCTCCCCAAAAAAAATAAAAATAAAAATAAAAAGGTCCTTTCTCTGCTCCCACGCAGAGGAAGTGGCCTTGCACCCTGAACTTGTTCAACGCAATTATGTACGTGTGGCCTACATATTAAAGATTAAAACCCAAAGTTCTATGAAGCATTTTTTCCTACCACTTTAACCATATGTGTATCCTTACTATCATCCTCTATATGCTTAACATAAACATAATCATAATTAACTTTTGTTTTGTATTTATGGAATCATGGTTATATCTATAGACACGCGTGTCAAGCATTAAGGATGATAATGATGGTACCTACACCTATCCTTAAAGTGGTGGAAAAATTGCACCCAAAGCTCTATATGTGTTCCCACTACTCGAGGCTCCTCTGATATTTGTGATGGCCCTTTGTCTGAATTCTGTTTCAGTGACCGACCAAAAAATAAATTGTCTGTTTCTGTGAGTAATTTGACGCGGAGATAATATGGAAAGTAAGTTAGTAGAACGACACTCACGTGTTACTACCGTACAAACTGAAACTGGTTATAAATAGGGCAGGTTATTGCAAGTATGCTGCACCAACACACCAAGCTACGAGAACCAATTCTCCTTTGTTCATTATTAGCCCTGCCCTAGCCTTTGAAATTCCTCAGCCAACCATCACCATGCTAGGCTTAGCAAACAATGTGGTTACCAAGGTGGCCTCAGTCGTCACTGGTCACCAAGAGCTTAGCCTGTTTTCCATGTCTGACAAGAAAATCTTGGACGAAATTTATGCAACTCATCATGTCAATGTTGATACTTCCTTTGATGACGATTCTCTTTTCGGCATTGTTGAAAACATCCTCAAGCATGCAACCCAAACTGTTGACAAAATTGTGCAGGTACGTTCATTTTCGTAGTATGGGATCTGTTATGGTATCAAACTGTCGATTCTTAATTATTATTAGTTATGTTGTGATTTTAATGTGTTACATAAACTTGTGGGTTGTTGCAGGGTACCCAAGTGCATGTGGAAAACATAGAGGAGCACACTCCCAAAGCCAGCTTCAGTACGCCATTGTGCACACTTAAGTCAATAGCCAGCGAGGTAACTTCAAAAAATAAATTATTTTTATATATTTCTTGTAATATTTTTCATATACTTACAAAATACATTAGTATGCTTTTTTGTGTTGCAAATTAACACTATGATATACATGAAATTTTCAGATGCAATGCAAACCTCCTACCGAGGAAGTCGCCCACAAAACTACCCTGGCAATACTGAACAAGTTGTCAAGCTATTCATGGGAAGCAAAGGCAGTGCTGACTCTGGCAGCTTTTGCTATGGAATATGGGGAGTTCTGGCTCCTTGCCCAGCTTCAGGAATCGCACCGACTTGCCAAATCAATTTCAATCCTGAAGAGAGTCCCTTTCCTCCTCAAGCCCGCAAACCTGCAAAAAAAAAGGCAAGCAGTGCTTGAGCTTAACAACTTGATCAAGACTACATTGCAAGTTATCGAGATCTTCGATCAGTTCGATAAGCTTTCTAGTTATGACCCAAAAGATGTGCCGGAGTTGGCATCAGCAATGGACCATATTCCAGTGGATGTGTATTGGGCTATTGTGACTGTTGTTGCTTGTGCAACTAAGGCCACTATTCTTACCAGTGATGTGTACGTTCTTCATTCTCAATTACTTTTGAAAAATAATTATTCGCATGCATGTTTAGTATACTTTATAAGATGACCATGGTTGCCTTTGTTTCAGGGAGAAGGAACATGACCTAGCCCCATATGCTCAAAAAATCCACTTCGTCCTGAACAAGCTTAAGATACAGCTGAAAATTTGCAGAACACAGATTGGTGTGTATTTACTTGCAGATATTTCATTAGGAATCATATTAATTATATGAAATGCTGAAGAAAGTATTTGTTGTTTAATCCAGAGGAGGCAGAGACTTACCGGAAGCTAAAGAAAACCTTTCGAACCCCTACTGAAGTGAAGGAGGTTTTCAAGGCCCTGATCTTTACCAAGGACAATGTTCAGCCACTGATTGATGGTTCCACCAAACAAACGGTTTGCGCTACTGACCTTATTACTTCTGAATCATGACAGTTTAAAATAAAATATGAAGCAAATTGTTTTTTAAGAACACTATTTTTGTCATACAAAATTGCACAAATATTTCATGTACCTACTTGTGCTTGCCAGTCATGATTTTAATTTAGTTTGAAGTATGACAAGTTAGTTACATTCCTAATTATTATACCAGGTTGAGATCGACATACTGAGGAAGAAGAATATACTGCTGTTCATTTCAAGCCTTGAAATCTCTGATGATGACATTTCTATCCTCAAACCGATTTACGAGTTCACTAAGAAAGACAATCAGCATAAGATTGTGTGGGTTCCAATTGTGGAGCAGTGGACCGATGACCTGAGAAAGAAGTTTGAGACCCTGAGGCTGAAGATGCCATGGTACACAGTGCAGAAACCTGCAACCATTGCCGGCATCAGGTTCATCAAGGAGGAGTGGAACTTCAAGGGTAAGCCTACATTGGTGGTGATGAGCCCACAAGGAAAGGTCGAACATTCTAACGCATTCCACATGATTCGGGTTTGGGGAGTTCAGGCCTTCCCTTTCACAGAAACAACCGAAAAAGAACTCTCAAATTCTCATGGACATAAATGGGTTGGCAATGTAGTCAAAGAGATTCATCCGACTCTACCCAACATGGTAAGTTCCTTTTAGTACTAATAAACCAAAGTGCATATATTATTTGAATCTATGATGTGCATTTGATGATAAAGCAAGCTTTTGGGGTTTAATTATTTTGATGAAACAGATGAAAGACGATAAGTACGTTTTCTTCTATGGAGGCAAAGACAATGACTGGATTAACCAATTCACAAAGAAAGCAACTGCCTTTGTAAACGACCCCATCTTGAAGGAAGCAAAGATTCACATTGAGCTGTTTTGCGTGGGGAAAGGCAGCAAGGGAGAAGACGACCATGGCATCCTCGGGCGCTTCTGGACTGGCATAGAAAGCTTGTTTCACACCAAGATTCACAAGGAGCCCGACTCAGTCTCACAAGAAATCCAGAAGCTGCTTTCTTACAAGAACGAAAGTGGATGGGCGGTGCTAAGCAAAGGGCATTCTTTGGTGGTCACTGGTCATGGTGTCTCAATCTTGAAGGTCGTAGAGGACTTCGACAAATGGAAGGACCATGTGAAAGAGAAGGGCTTTGAGTTTTGCTTCACAACATACCATGAGAAGATTCGTGTTGCAAATCGTCCTTGCTGCCGCCTTGACATTCCAGGCTCTACCGGGAAGGTCCCGGAAACAATGAAATGTCCCGATTGCCACCGTAGTATGGAGACTTTTATCAGTTACAAGTGCTGCCACATTGATGGTCCTAATGCACACCATTGAGTTCTGGGTCTCTCTCCTTTTAAGTTCCATGTGTCTAGTACCACTACTAGGCATTGGATATTATTATTGCTAGAATAAATGGGTAACTCATGCATTGTGATGCAAAGTAGTTTCCATGCCTGTAATGTTGAGAACTGGTGGTGTTTCTTTTGGTTAGAGTCATGGTAGTCTACTCTATATGATGTTAATGTTTTGTTGTTCAATGTTTGAATAATTTCAATGTACTGTTTTAGAGTGTTTACTCACACCCATTGCATATATTCATGTACTTGAGTAACTCTTGTTCATAATTAAATATGAGGAAAAACCACTTAAAACCAAATTTCAACAATTTTTTTAAATAAACAAGCCTAACTTCAAGCCATTCCCTAAGAGCAACTCCACCCATTTGCCCCTTGCCATGGCAAGGGGGGGGCTAGGGCAGTCACTATTCATGTGAATAGTGGTTGCCCTTGCAAATAGTATATTTTGTATTTCCACCCGTTGCCATGGCTAAGGGCAATTACTATTCATTTTTTTGTGTTTTTCACAAATTTTTTTACCTCAATAATTAATTTGGATAATATTTTCGAATAAGATTTTTGGTGTGGGAAGTGAAAAATATGACTAAGTATTTTTTTTACAAAAATCTGAAGAAAAAAAAAAAATTCCAATTTTTTTCGATTTTTTTAATAAAAAAATTATTGCTGACGTCAGCAGTCCTCGTTTTGGACCTCGGGCTGGAATGGCCTTCGGACCAGCTCGAGTTGGTGGGATCCGCACCTTGTCCGGGCTTGGGCTCACCGCTGGAAACTCCTTTTTTGGTTTTCTCCCCCCAGCCTTGGGCTAGGCTCATGGCTGGAACTGCTCTAAGCATTTACCGATTTTATGAAGCTGTCAAACTTTTTTCCAAATTAATTTACCCACTTCTCGTTGTACTTTAATGATTCCAATGTATATTTTTTAGGTAGTCCCTCAAAACAAGAAGCTTTAATGCTTTCTAAATTGTCCAACCTTTTTGCAAGAATGATCTTTGAATAAAAACTCGAAATGCAGATGGTTTGAATTGTTAAGGTAGAAACTTAAATAGTTTGTTAGAGATAAAGATTCTCTTAACTACTGTTTTGTAAGAGAGTGAAGCGCTCTCATATGAAAAATAGAATCTGTTGTAATATTAACTCAACAAACCTAAGAAAACATGAGAAGCAAATTTTCATCCTTTCCTGTTTTTATAGCGAATTTGTTAAGAATATTTGTCCCGTGTTGAAAATTGAAAACTTTGCATAACATTTTAATGTTGTTTTTTGTTTTGCATAAACTCCCAACAATTTGCCCAAAAAAAACCCTCCCAACAAATGTGTGGTATTCAAGCAACCTCTCATTTCCAAACTTCATCATCTATTATTATCGAGATTCGAAACCTTATCCTATATCCTCATCCTAAGCTTTTATGTGAGTTGGTGGAATGATCATGAATTTTCATTTCAGTTTTTCGTACATTTATCTTAGCACGCCATTAAAGTGATTGAATTTTTATTTTTATTTTGTCATATAGGGCAAACAAAAAAAACTTTAATAATGTTGAGGTGAGGTCCTTCCAGTTTTGGCAGAAGCCAGAGCCATGTGGCACAAGCACAAGAGAGGTGATAGATTTGTGGAAGGATAATGCTAGGGAGATGAATTTTGTGTCAATTCTCTAATAGAAATGAAGCCCATCATTGGAATGAGTCTCACGTTTTATTAGAGAGTTGGTATTTGAGTTTATCTCCTGACATTTTCTTTTTTGAATATACGAACATAAAAGTCTTGTTCTATCAGTCCTCATTCACAATATTGAGGACACGTTTTCGATTGTTTTTCTTTTTAATTTTTCAAGAGCGGGAAAAGCATGAAGGTGAAGAAGAATAGGGACATGTTTGAAATTGATAGTCGTGCTCGTGGTCCTGGCAGTCGTTCAGTAGGGCCATCTACTACTGTCTTCACAAGTAGGGGAAGATGTCTCCAGCACTCCTCTCCATGCATGATGATGAGTTCTTTACTGAGTATCTCCCAATTTTCAAATGGGAGAGAGAAAAGATGGTGCCTAATTTACCATTATGTATCGCATGCTTTTTTTTGGGAGGGTTGAAATTCTTCTGTTGAGAGAGAAAAGATGGTGCCTAAATTATTTTTCCAGGCATGTACAATAATTTACAATAATTTACCTATCTTTCTAAGTAATTTATTTTTAGGTACCTATATTTTTCAGATAAATTAATTTTCAGGTTATTTATTTTTTGGTAAATTATTTTCACAGGCATGTACAATAATTTACCTATCTTTCCAGGTTAACTATTTTTGTTGTAGCATCTCTTACCTATATTTTCCAAGCAAATTAATTTTCAGCTTGTTTATTTTTTGGTAAATTATTTTTCCAGGCATGTACAATAATTTACAATAATTTACCTATCTTTTTAAGTAAATTATTTTTTAGGTACCTATATTTTCAAGATAAATTAATTTGTAGGTTATTAATTTTTTGGTTAATTATTTTCACAGGCATGTACAATAATTTACGGTACCTGTCTTTGTAGGTAAACTATTTTTGTTGTAGCATCTCTTACCTATATTTTCCAAGAAAATTAATTTTCAGGTTATTAATTTTTCGGTCAATGGTCCACACTAGAAATATTTTATTGGTCTATGGTCCAGACTGCAATTAGTCTTTCCCGTTACAGGAATGTGCAGCACGAGGGAGCAAAATCGAACCACCACATCATTTTATAGTTACGCTTTTCTAATCTCCGTCTCCTTTTCCAACGCGAAGTCTTTCTCTAGATTTCTCTCTGTTTTTACCTTTCCTTTATTTTATTTTATTTTATTTTCCATTTTTAAATTAGTGCGTTCCCAACAAATTATGTTGGCCTTGCAAAAAGCAAATTATCTTGGGAGCATTGGGAGATGGAGCAAATACTGTTCTTTGTCTGTATTAATATCTTCTCAGCTGTTAACTTTTCTAATTATCTAACACATTTATTCTATGGATATTTTTTTTTGCATAGGTTTTTTCTAATTTTATCCATTGTGACTATGAAAAAAGAAAATTAATGAAGCAAGGTGTATGTACAAGAATTGTGGTGGGTTTGGTTCCGTTACCATCAACCATGACTTGAAGTTCAAGTCCTAATTATAAATCTTTTTAAAAGTCGTATTAATGCACAAATGCTAAACATAAAAGCTCAGAATCTCAATCTCTTGTTTGTATTTTATTGTAACGTGCAATATTTTCTTTTTATGGATCATTACAAAAAACTTCATCCTATCCTACAAATCAGAATTCCGCTCTAAGAAGCACAGAATATAGAACCAAAAACCAACCGAAATGAAAACAAACACAATGAACACGAGTTTCTATTGAAGAAAAATTCATCGTCTTTTCTTCCCATCTATGTCGTTCCCTTTCATTTCATTACTGATCTCTTTGGCATTCCCTTCCATTATTGATGTTTTTCTGTCATGTCTGTCTAAAGCAACGCTTCTCCAATCCATTCTTATCTTCAAGAGCTTTGTCCTTTATTTATTACCAAAAAACAAAGAGCTTTGTCATGTACGATTTAGGCTGTGCTTTCTGGAATCTATACTGCTTTCTGGCAATGCCTATTACGATTTAGCAGCTTTGGCAGAAGATGACAGCCAAAACATCAAAGGCGTGACTCACTAAAGACTGTCAAAATCTACAGTCTACTTTTTGGACACAAACTGATTTCATTATGAGCCCCAAAATAGGTGTAGGAAGACACAGTGTTGCTGCATGAGCAGCTCGATTCTTCTCACGGGGGATCCAACTCCATTCAAGATTGTTGAACAAAACACTTGCTCTTCTAATCTCCAGGATCAAAGGGAAACATCAGCACCCATGACCCCATCATACAGTCTACTTTATCTGTATGTAATTTGGGCCATTGTTGCTGGAGAGTACTGCAGAAGTTGGATAAAACCTATCCAACAATTGTGTTGGTTTGTTGATTATGTACTCTACTACATAAATTTCTCCTTTCCAACAATTGTTTTTCGTACAAAATCATTCGCTCATCATATTACCCATAATATTTTTAACTATCTTAAGTTCTGATCCTATAACTTGTGTTTGAAAAACAAATCTCTCTATTATTTGGAAAGTAAAACCCAATATTTTATTAATGATGATTAAAGATCGGTAATGGTATCTAATTTGTTCGAAGTGCTTTTATTTTCACCTCTTATCATATTTCCTCATCGTCAAAAATTTTAAGACAAATTTACTCCTTTGTAAAATGACTTATAAGGACTTAGTAAACCTCAACTCACGTAACCCACTTATTCTCCCATTTGACAAAAAGAAAAAAGAAAGAAAGAAGAAAGCGTACGACACCTTAGTGCTCATAACTCCATTCTCAAACAATTTTCTTCTCTCTTCGGCTCATTCAATAAAATTGTTTCTGAAGAAGAAAACAAGAAGGGAATGGATGTTGAAGCGAATGATTCCAATGAAACGGTAAGGAAATCGTAGTGTTTTTCATCATATTGTTACACCTTTCTCTTTAAATGTCCTTCAAATGTACACCTTTCTCTTTAAAAAATTAATCCTTAAAAGATTCAGAAAATTAAAATATTAGACTAAAACATTTATTCAGTCTGTCAAACACAACTTGATCTTTCCTGTCTCAACTACTAATAGTTAGCAAAAAGAATTTTTTTGAATTAATAATTAAAGATCATTTTAGGAATAATGGTGTGTGTAGAAAAATTAGATTATGTTTATTTCAAATTTACATGGTGAGTGGTAAAATAAAGTAAGTGGGAAAAAAAAAAATGGGGCGAAAATATCTGCGCTCTTTGTTTAAATTAATGAAAATAAAAGTAGGAAAAGACATGTAACCTAAAAAGTTGAACATGGACGACAAATGAACTAATGAGAATAAAACAGACACAGCCCCCGAGTAGAAAAATAACATGGATAAGAAAACACTATATCTGGAACAACTTTATAGAAAACCAAAAATATCTAGAGTGCAGTAACTAAGAATAATGATCCAAATAAATTGACAAGTAAAGAAAGTACAACTTCATTAAACTAGGAGATTTTTTTTTATTTTTTATTTTTATAAGTTGAAAAGTTATTGTAGATTCTGCATATTGCATTTTGCTTAGCCCAGGAGATGCACTTCATATGTTCGACGAAAAGCCTAAATGAAGTTTGTGTTGCGTTGCTGCTGCACGCAACGAGCTTGTTTTTATTTTTGTTTTAAATCTTGGCTAAAATGATGTCATTTTGTACTAAGATTTAAATAAATAAAAATATATAAATAATAATAAATAAATGAAGGAAACCTGGGCTGCCATTTCATGGGCTTTAACCTATTTCTATTTAGGGCTACAAATAAAAAGACAAAAAACTTTTAACTCTAGGGCTTTTAACAATAAGACTTTCTTTTTATTCTACAACAATTGTAAATTATTTGTAATGCTATTTTTTTTCTATGACTTATGAATGATATTGGTTTTGTTTAAATTATAAGGATATTTGATTGTCAATATTTTTTTATATAGAGTTTTTAGCCTTTCAAAATTACACATCCACTAATATGAAGAAATACGAATGTGATGCCCACTAATGTGTGTGTCTTTACGTTCATATAAATAAATAAAACTTATGATATGCTATGCACTAAACTTTTTCGTCATCGCCTATATATATATATTCCTAGATTTTATTTTAAGCCCCTTGAGTTTCAATACTAATGTTAAGCACGCACCATAAGAATCCCTTCCATATAGGTACATCCAAAAGTTGGAACATTTTTCCTTTCTCAAATTACGTAATCACTTGTTTTGTTCCACGTACTTGCTTATTATTCTTAGACCCAAAAAACCATGCTGTTTGTGTGAAGATTGCAAGTGTTCAGTTGTTGTCGAGAGTGGCTCCCATGGCAATAGCAACTTTTATCTTCCATTCAACTAAAAAAAAAATCTTACGAGTTCGTTGGGATATCAGTTGTGCAGGTACTTGGATTGGATCCATAAAGTCTTATCCTATCTGCTATGCGGTTTAATTATAACCAGACATTTTTGTTTTCTTTATATATAATTTTGTGTTCTTAATCTTTTTCGTATGCATGTTTTCTTTTATAAAAAATATTCAGAAAAAATGTTCTTAATCACTGGAGTTATAATAAGTCCTTTGTCGTTCGATAAGTGTTTATCTACGTTCATAAATTGGATCCCGAAGTCTCATCCAATCTATGTGGTTTAATTGTAACATGATAAATACTTTTATTTCTTTTTCTATATATATAATTTTTTTTGTTCTTAATCTTTTCATGTGCATTACAAAATATAGGAAAACAATACTAAATTAATTTCTCATCTAATTAGAAAAGACATGAAAATTGGTTTTTCATGAATTCATTTATAGTGCACCGAAATTCTGGACAGAAAGCTAGTGAGATTTTTGTGGTTGTGACTTTGTTTATGAGAAAGTCTTTGTCCGGTGTCACGCCATGACCTAAATCTTCTTGGTTTTGCAGCACGTGATCAGTTGAACAGTAGTTGAACAGTGGCATTGGTCATCCAACTTTCAATATACATCTTATCTTCATATTTTTTCATTAATTTGATTCCATTTCCATTCATCCTTCTTATGGTTGAAGTTTTTTTAAATTTATCCACAGGCCTAGCTGGCACCATAGACTTTAGGTAGGGCTTCGACTTTCGAGTCTAGAAATTGTTATGACGTCGCTGGATAGTAGTGGTAGGGTCTCTATGTTTTATGTATATCTTTTCATGGAACCGTTAAAGTCTGATAAATCATAAATTCATGAAGCAAAGCGAGTGTTTGATAATTGATTATGGACCAAAAAAGCTATACCAAATTAAAATTACCTGTGGGATGACTAATAATGTCCAGAGAGAGATGAATATGCCAATTTAAAAGTATAATCAATAAATAAAAATAAATTTTGGTAGCAAGATTGATATAGCTTATCAATTCTGAAATATGCAGAGCATGAAATAAAGGAACACACAAAGAGTTATTTTACATGGTAAAACCCCACATTTGAAGAAAATCTATAGGACTCCTCAGTCCAAAAAACAAATCTACTATAGAATAATAATTATAAGAAGTACTCACTCACTTATCCTAGACACATTAATTTAGATAATATTTACCGACTTCTTCGTATCTCAACTTCTGCCATGAGATGACCTTCCAACTCTTCTTATGTTGAACTCGATATTGGTCACAATCGATTCAAGCTCACGGGAGAAAATCGCCACCACGATCTTGGTAGCCTCAACTGTATAAGTCACAAACTATGCAAATAAATGCAATATGAATAATATCATGTTCGAATTCCAATATCATTTTCGTAATGTGTGTGTGAGAAACCTCCTTCTTCCCATGACAACAAATAATTAGAGAAAATTATTTGTGGCTCCTTGCATATAAGGTGGTGATTGGAAATCCAAAACGAATTATGGTTGCAGGTGTAGAGATCAATAAAAATTTTGAAGTGATTTTTTAATGCACATAATTTTTGAGAAAATACCTAAAAATTAGACATCGTTAAAATATAATAAAAAATATTTGAGAAATTTCTTACTTCTTGTTATCTGTAAATCATGATTTTATTTTATTTTTGTCTGAACATTATGCATTCTCCATGTTAATTAATCTTTTAATTAAGCAGCTATTGGTTCATGGTTTTGAGAGCAAACTTCAAAATCTGTAAAGCTGATGTTTTCTGTTTGGTCCTCATTCCGGAAAAAAAGAAAAAAGAAAAAAAAAACCTTTTTAGAGAGACATGCGCAACACGAGGGTTGATCTGCTTTGCACATGTGGATGAAATTGAATTACCATAATTGCTTTTCTTTAGACTGTTCCACTCCATGTCGCCTTTTTAAAAGCAAAAGGTCCTCTCCCTCTCTAGAGAGATCTCTCTCCTTTATATATATAATTTTTTTTTCTCTTTTTTTAAAATTTAAAATTTTCTAATTTGTGATTTCCAGACAAATTTATTAAGTTGAGAAAAGGAATGTTAAAAAGTAATTATTTGTCTCGCCCAATTGATTTTGGATGCCCCTATTTATTATGTATATGAAATATTAGATGCTACATACAACTTATTTAACTCAAGAGTGACCTGGTTATGACTTAAAATACTATAATTATTTCCTATTTTTTAATTAAAATTAAAAAAAAAACACACAAAAATTATTTTTGAAACTTTCTAAAAAATTTGAACTCCGATCATACTCCATGTTTTGGGAGTCCTAAATACTATAATTATTTTTTAATTCAATATGATTGGTTAATCTCTATAAAAAAAATATTAAAAAAATATTAAATATTAATTAAAAGTTTAAAATATGCATAAAACAAAGCAATATTAAATTATAGGGAGACACTATGAGTCCCTTCTCACTCCTCATATTTTAGGAGGTGTATAGAGAGCATGATTGAAGTTGTATTTTTCCAATTCCTCCGTAAAATTGATCTAAAGGAGAATGTCTTCCTTTTTTTTTAGTACAAGAGATTGGGGGGAGGGGGTGAGGGAGGGTTACACAAATATTCATTGGGTGTCTCTGTCTCATATAGGTAAAGGTGGAAGAGCTCAACCAACTGAGCTATACCAACTGGCTTCGATGTGACAATGGAAAAATACGAGTATGCAACGATACACTAATTTTAGATACAACAACAAACAAAAAAAAAACGAAGAGACTTAATCTGCACCACATTTTGTTGAAGAAAATCATTCCATGTGCTTCTAAGTTTTACATCATCTCTTCGGTCTTCACTCCGCAAATTATTGCCCTGCTTTGCTTTCTGTCATGTTTGAAATTAGTTTGCATTATCCTTTGGAATCTACTTTTAGCCTAGGCAATGCTTCCTTATGATATGACTATTTATAGACCACTTTACCAATTTTTTTAAATATTGGTGGAGTTCACCGATATAATTGATTCGGCATTTATTAAAAAATTGATACACAATGTGATTTATAAATGTGATATTCTTAGCATTTTCATATTAGGAAAATGCTAGGGAGATTAATTTGAATACCAACTCTCTAATAAAGCGTGAGATCCATTGTATTGGTGGGCTTCACCTCTATTAGAAAGTTGGTACAAGTTGGTCATAAGTTGGTCTCCTTAGCAGGTTTGGTAGACGATGGTTGTGTGTTCCCATTCACAGTGACATTCGTGATATTTGTGACAGTTGGGACATTAAAATGTGTATACTCCAAACATCACATGTGAATCACTAAATAAGATTATCATTATCTACGCGTTCACGTTTTTAACTTTATCTAAATAAAAGTAGACAAATGTCGATATATTTGCATCCAAGAAAGGGATCCACACACCCACATGCTTTTCACACCCAACACAGATTTAAAATAGAAGCAAAACAACTAAAAGAATTAAAGGGAAGAAGGTCAGCATGTTCATGACCTCATGGGAGGGCAGCAGTTTCCTTCCTCAACAGAGACCAAGAAAGGGGCACTTTTTTTTTCTTTGAGAAACTTGAAGAATTTACTTCTTAATTGCAAACAAGGATGCTGTTCAATATCATACAAAGGGACTTTCTGGAGGCCAAAAAAAGGGTATTTTGTCATTCAGAATATGATAAAATTATAAGCGTGTTTAGCCAATTTTCAAACAGAAAATATCCAAGTATCCTTTCTGCAAAACAAAAATAAATAAAATGGTTATTGTTTAATTTGTTTTCAAGAAAGTGGAATTGCCGTCTCTAACAAGACATAAACCTAGCTGATATTGTAATATGCATAAAAAAGTCTGGAAGACAATATTGCATTTCATCTCTCTAGATGCTTCTACAGGTCCTTATCGGGAAATATCTCAATCCAAATTGTACACGTGGAAATATTTTATTGAGCTGGACCACACTTATATGCTACTGGCCAAAGTAAACATGGCTATAAATAGAGGCACTGGGAAGCACTAAACTGCACAGCCATAGGTTCATATAAGCCATAAACCATCCTTTCTGTTTTCTTCTACCATTAAGCCTTTTTCCAAGAGTTGTTAAACCTGTAAGCCATTTCCATTCACCATGCTAGGCTTGGCACAAAATGCGGTGAGCAAGGTGACCTCAGCAGTCACCAACAATGCTCACCACATTGATGGTGAGCTGAGCCTCTTTACCATGTCTGACAACAAAATTTTGGAGCTCATTTATGCAACCCATGTTCATGAGGACGACTCGTTTGATGTTGACTCTCTTTTCTTGGTCACCGAAAACATCATCAAGCGTTCAACTCAGATCGTTGATAGCATTGTGCAGGTATGCTGCTACTCGTCTTGTCTAGTATTTTTATTATAAAAAAAATGCTAGCTACAGTCATTTAAGACGCGTGAATAACAGACCATGTAGCTTGGTATTTGGGGCCATGGCTTGCATTCGTCTTAGTGGTGATGTTGATTTATTTTTATTTCTTACAAGTACTTTGATTTCTTCATATGGTTGAGTTATGAGTTGGCTTTGTCCTACTTTAATGGCACCAGAAGAAATGAGGATAGGACAATTTCTTTAAATACAGGACAAGTAAATGGGACAATTAAGTCGTTTGAGGCACCAATCTTATAGGGGCCCTGGTCCCCCAACATGACAGCTTCTTTTGTAATTGTTTCTAAAAGTTTGAGTTATCGCACCAAATTTAACCCAAAGTCACCCTAATCATCATGCTGCATTATTGCATGGTCCATCCATGCAATTTGGTTTTCTAAACTAACACCTCTTTGGTCTTCAAGATAAGGGGAATGGGGTCTACCATTTTTGCAATGCCAGGAAACAAAACCTAAAAATAAAATAAAATAAAATAAAAAAAGCAAAGAAAAATGGATATGAGTTTTGACCCCACATCGGTCTTGAAATTAAAGAAAACAAAATTATTCCCCAGAATTGATTCTTTAAATTTAAATTTTAAAAAAAAAACGTATTCCCACTTTGTCAACAAATTTTTTTATTTTTTATTTTATTTTATTTTATCGTATCCTTTTTTGCATTTTCAATGAGTAGCTAACTTGCTCTTACAAAAATATATTAGTTAACTTTCAAATTATAATTTTTGTAAAATGGATCCCTAAAAAAATTGTAAAATTGAGAAAATGAGAGTATTTTTATTTATTTATCCACCAATGCCTGAATATTTTTTTTTTAGGTACTGATCAAACAATATCCGGTTATATAGTTAGAAGAAGTAAAAGTAACCAGTTCGTTGAGCTTTTTGAGTATAGAACACTGCTATTGTTGATTACTTGTGAATTTGTTGCAGGGCTCCCAAGTTCACGTTGACACCATAGATGAGAAGCCCCCCAAAGCCAGCTTCAGCTCCCCATTGTGCACTCTTAAGTCCATTGGCTGCGAGGTCATTAAATATTACATTGCATAGTAATTAATTCTTAATTCGCGTTTTTTAACTCTTCCACATAATTCCTAGAACTAATCTGCTATATTTGTTAATTCAGATGTCATGCAAGCCTCCAGGTGAAGAGATTTCCCACAAATCAACACTAGCAATACTTAACAAGGTTTCAAACTATTCATGGGAATCCAAGGCAGTGCTAGCCCTTGCAGCCTTTGCTTTGGAATATGGAGAGTTCTGGCTGCTTGCCAACATTCATCAATCTGACCTCCTTGCCAAGTCTCTCGCAATCCTTAAGCGAGTACCGGTGCTTCTGAAGCCTGCGGATCTCCAGAAGCGCCGGCAAGCTGTTGTTGAGCTCAACGTTCTGATCAAGACCACATTGCAAGTGATTGAGTGTATCTTTGAGCTGGAGAAGCTTTCTACTTATGATCCAAAGGATGTGCCAGCACTGGCAATTGCAATGGATCATATCCCTGTGGATGTCTATTGGTCTATCATAACTATTGTAGCTTGTGCCACTAAGATCACCCTTCTCACTAGTGACGAGTAAGTTCATGTCTATACAAGTTATAGTCTTTGTTTAAGGAACTCGTATCGGTACTCCAAAAAGAACATCCTGCACTCCGCCATTTTTAAAACACGAGAAAGAAATTGCCCTTGGAGAAGTGCAAGATGAGTTCTTTGAACAATATGCGAGAGATTTTATTGGTACTACTTATGTACATGACTTTGGTTTACTTTGGTGCAGGGAGAAACACTATGACCTATCCCATTTTGCTCAAAAAATCCACTACATCCTTAACAAGCTTAAGATACAATTGTTGATCTGCAAAAAACAAATTGGTGGGTACTAGTTTATTCATATCACTCACTACTTGTATATCTTGCACTATATATGCGTTGTTGTTGAAGACTAAAGTCTGTGCTCTGTTTTCTATTTGAAACAGAGGAGGCAGAGACCTATCGAAAGTTGAGGAAACTTTTTCAGACCCCTGCCGAAGTTATGGAGGTTTTCAAGGCCCTGATTTTCACCAAGGATACTGTGCAGCCAATCATTGATGGTTCTACTAACAAAACGGTTTGCTCTCATAGCACATTTCTTATAAATTAATTTAACCATTGCTCTTTATAGTTTGGCACTTAATTTTGCCATTGTGCCTAATTGTTCAAACAGGTTAACATTGATGTGTTGAGGAGGAAGTATGTGCTGTTGTTCATCTCCACCCTGGATATTTCTGATGATGACATTGCCATACTCAAACCGGTTTATGAGGGAACAAAGAAAGAGGATAAGTATAAGATTGTGTGGATCCCCATTGTGGAGCAATGGACTGATGAGCTACGAAAGAAGTTCGAGCTCTTGAGGGCCAAGATGCCGTGGTACACGGTGCAGTATTTTGCACCTGTAGCCGGTATCAGGTTCATCAAGGAGGAGTGGCACTTCAAGGGTAAGCCTGCAGTGGTGGTGATGAACCCACAGGGCAAGGTGGAAAACACCAATGCCCTCCACTTGATTCGGGTTCATGGAATGAAGGCCTTTCCTTTCTACAAAGGGATAGAAGATAAAATCACAAATGACAGAGAATGGATCACCCCCATTGTGAATGATATTCACCCAAGCATACAGACCTGGGTAATTAAATTAATTTTCACAACTGCATGCATTTTAACTCAAGTTTTACAATGTGCACAAATAAATTCATGGTTCAATTTAACTTGTAACATATTTGATTTGATCCATTGACAGATCAAAGAGGAGAAGTACATTTTCTTCTATGGAGGCAAAGACAATGACTGGATCCAGCAGTTCACAAAGAAAGCAACCATCATTGCAAATGATCCCTTCATAAAGGACTTAAAGATCAACATTGAGCTGTTCTGTGTTGGGAAGAGCCCCAAAGGAGGGGAAGACCTTGGCGTTCTTGGGCGCTTTTGGAATGGCATAGAGAGCTTGTTCTTCACCAATGTCAACAAGCAAACTGACACTGTGACCAAAGAAATCCAAAAGCTGCTTTCCTACAAAAACGAGAGTGGATGGGCCGTGCTTAGCAAAGGGTCTACCGTGGTGGTGAGCGGTCATGGCTTCACAATCTTGAAAGTGCTCGATGACTTCGACACATGGAAGAACTTCATAAAGGAAAAGGGATTAGAATTTGCGTTCAAAACACACTATGAGAAGGTTATTCAGACTATGAAGCACTGCAGCCGCCTGGATATCCCAACTGTTGCTGGGAAGGTGCCTGAGACCATGAAATGCCCTGAGTGTCCTCGCACCATGGAGACATATGTGAGCTACAAGTGTTGCCACACTGATGGTCCCATTAACGCACATCACTAAAGCTCTTGTTTCTGCTGAGTTTATGAGGGCATCAGATGCCACAGCAGTAGTATGAGAATAAGTATTGTGGTTTCTTGTTTTGGTTTCTACAATAATCATGGGCATTTCATTACTTTGGTAATGTGATGTCCACCAATGTGAGTATGAGTCTGATCTTGAGTGTTGTGTGCGTCCAGTATTGCAAATGTAATGTTCATCTTTGTTGTTGGATATTGTCATGTTATGTGATCGGCCACAACTTTTTCGTCGTCGCTATCATATGTATATTTTCCTCGAATTAATAGCCGCTTCAAGATTTGTGGCTGCTTCTTATATGTGCTTTAGGCGTGGAGAAGTGAATATTTTAGCAATGAGGAAACTTGAACTGATAGAAGCCATTCGAAATGGTTGTTTCTCTTGAGACTATGATTCATATGATGGCAATAGGGAAAAAATTGGTAGTAGGTGACAAGACCACTAAGACTAAAACCAAATGACTCTGTTATAACAATTCTTCTAAAAAGACCACTAGATGAGTAGCTGCTACGACTAGACAACTACCTAGAAAAACAGTAAACACTGTAAATCACAGAAACAGATTAGGATGGATCAAATAAAAAACACAGAGGAATCATGTCATATCCTATGGACCCGTCAAGTTCTGCTCTCATACTCAACAAAATATTAACAAAGTTGAAGTGATCCAACAATCAATTCAGCATACCATGGCTAGTATTAAATAGGAGTTTCATGACATCAATATCACAAGCAAGTCTGGCCCAAAGCCTATGCGGTTGGCATGGAGGCTAGAATGAGTTGTTATTGGGAGGGGTTATAATGAGGGGGTCTTTAATAACTATGCATAGTGATTGTTAAACTGTTGGATTGAACCCCTCAATATAGCCTCTCATTATTGAAGCTCCGGTGCGGTCTGTGCACTCACACATGGTCCAATAATGAGAGGACTCCTTAAGAGAACAAAAAAGGCCTTTCTGCAAGTATTTGGTTGATAGTTTGGGCTTTCTACCTCTTTTCTATTACAAGGGGACTCCTTAAATTTTGTGAAAAGAATGGGTCTATTTTGTTGAGTTATGTGAAGTCCCACACCAGATATTTGATAAAATAAGTACATATAATGAATGATATCATGACTAATAACATCAAGACCTTTTGTATAATACTACACAAATGTCCAACTATGTAGATGGTTAGATTTGGGACATTATTGATGTTGGTAGTAGTTTTATTGGTTTTAGTTCAACTTTTTATTAGTACATAAAGGGGGCCTCAACCTTTTATTTTGCACAGGAACTCCTAATTCCTACGACCTTGATTGCAAGGTAGCCAACCTATGGAGTTGAAATTGTGGCAACAGTTTACTCAACACTTCTCATCTAAACTAAGGGAGGTACAGGTGGTGTAGTGTTTCCCAAATTGACTGTTTCACGAGGAATGAGGAAACTTGAACTGAACTTCAACGAGTTCTAGCTCAGTGGAAAATGGCATTGACTTGCATACCAATGATCTCATGTTCGAACCTCTATGACACCTTGATATTGTTGTGTGTGAAATACCCACTTTCCAAAACCCTAAGAGGCGCCGTACCCTCTCTCTCTCAATCCCTCATAGCCTTTCAACGAGGGGGGGTGGGGTAAGGAGATGTAGCCGCTACCCCTCATTCCCTCTCCCCTTGATACTCTTTTCAATTTCCAATTTCCATCGGGGGGGGGGGGGTGGGG
Source organism: Prunus fruticosa (assembly GCA_018703695.1). NCBI lineage: Eukaryota > Viridiplantae > Streptophyta > Magnoliopsida > Rosales > Rosaceae > Prunus > Prunus fruticosa. The sequence continues at coordinate 3,082,503 of CM031917.1, forward strand.
GTGGGTGGGTGGGTGGGTAGGGTAAGGAGATGTAGCCGCTACCCCTCATTCCCTCTCCCCTTGATACTCTTTTCAATTTCCAATTTCCATCGTCCATCTTCCTCTTCACTCCTTCTCTTTTATCATCCTTTCTTTTTATTTTTAATGTCCCAGATCCCTTTAAATTCCTCCCTCTATATATGGCTTCTTCAAGGACTCTATCTCCCTTTTGGATCTATTGATCCCCATGGGCTGTAGCGACTAATCCCAAACATGATTTTTCATGTCCCATTTGGAAGATGTGTAGAGCTCTTGCTCGAGTGCTTGCACAACCTCCTTCCATTCTTTGGTTGTTACCACCTCCTTCCTTGCTTAGGATGTTGGTTTCTTTGGGTGTTTTCCCATTTTTGTTCTCGGATTGGCTATTTGTTTTCTTTTTGGTGTTTTGGTGGTTTCGTTTTTTAAGGAGTTATTGAGTCTTTGATGGTTGGTTTATGTATTGTGAGTGGATTTTCATATTTGTATTTGTTTTGGCATGTTTGTAGTTCTTTCACTCATCATTAGTCCTGGTGGCGATGTCTCGGCCTTCATTGAGGCAGTGGCAGCTATACTTTGGCATTTGGTGGTGTTTCTGCTTTTGGTTGGCTATGGCTTTATACTTGTTTTGGACTCTGACTTTAAATCAGTTTTGGGCTTTGGCTTTATGCCAGTTGTAGACTTTATGCATATTTGAGTTTTATTTCTAGTGGGCTTTTACTGTTGCATTTGTTTGGACTCATTTTTATGAATTCCACTATCATGTAATTGCCATTCCCTTTCTATTAATGAAATTTAATTCTGACAAAAAAAGAAAAAGAAAAAAAAATATAGATGAACCTTACACCAATGGCGGAGCCAGGAATCTTACCATAAGGGGTCTTAGTGTAAAAGTCCCAATAAAAATTTTGGATGGAAAAAAATATTGAAAATAAAATCATAGTACTTTCATTCATATAATTCATATCGGAAACAACATTACAAGTTACAATTGTCCATGACGAGGTTTCATATTTTGAAAACGTAGTCAGTACAAGCAAAAATATCTCTCTTAATATAAACAATCAAGCTATTACTCAACCTTTGATCTCCCATTTTATCCCGAAGTGGACCCTTAATAATATTCATGATGGAAAATGCCCTCTTCATTAAAGCAGTTGCAACATGTAAAACTAAAGACAATGTAATAAGCAAATGCACATAATTGAATACTTGATGCATCCTTGTCTCCACCATTTTTTTTTGCAAGATCACCAATCCCTTCCAATTGAGAGAAATCACTACTCGAACACACATAATGAATATAAATCTCAAGTTGATCTTCAAGTGCCAAACGATCCTCATCCGAAAAGTCTTAAGGATAAAATTGAGCAAGACGAAGTAGCTTTGGTTTATCAAAAGCTACAAATGAATCTTTCAAACTCAAACATGCGAAACAAATAAGCAACTTGGTATTTACTACATTAAAGCGATCATCTAACTCCGTAATTTGCTCATCAATGACATACATAAAGAGCTCACACGATAATGATGACGATTCGTCTTTATTGGAGCATTACACCTTGACCTCCCTGGAAGTATAAATGCATCTTCCATGTTAGGAACATCAATATGATGTCTGTCACAAAAAGAAGATACTTCATTAACCAATGCATCAAACCCATTATTCCTCATCTAATATAGCTTTTCCTTGCATGATTTCACTAAAGTCATTGCATTCACAATTTCTTGATCTTTCCTTTGCAATGCTTGTGGCACATCATTTGTGAGTCCCAATATGTCTTTCATCAAGAAAAGTATGTATTTATCTCATTAACTTATTTGCTTCACCAACACTATCATTGAGATTATCATCAATTACTAATTGAAGCACATGAACCATGGATGAAAACATATAAGTGATGCTAATCAAGTTACCATAGTGTGAGTTCCATCATGTGTCACTGATACATTTAAGACTTGTTTCTTGATTTAAGCATCGCCCCGTTATAAGACAATCATTTTCAAAAGCTATCACAAGCTCTTCTCTGAGTTGCCTTTTAAGTAAATCACACTGCTTACAAGATGCTCAAACATGATTAACCACACTATTAGCCATTGCAAAAAAAGAGGAATTGTCTATAATTTTCTTTGCCACGGCAGCAACAACTAGTTGAAGTTGATGAGCAAAATAATGAACATAATATGCACAAGGTTGTTCTCTCAATATCTTTGTTTTAAGGTTATTCACCTCACCTCTCATATTGCTAGCACCATCATAACCTTGTTCTCGTAGCTTGGAAGAGCTCAAACCGTTGCGAGAAAAGAATGTATCAATGGAATCCTTTAGTGAGCTTGAAGTAGTGTCGGTAACATGTTGGATACCCACAAATCTTTCAATTACATGCCCTTTGTTATTCACATAACGCAACACTATAGCCATTTGCTCTTTCACTGACACATCATGTGCTTTATCCACTAATATTGAAAAGAATCTATCTTTTAGACAATCCATGATAGCATATCAAGTGCTTCAAGGGCACATGAATTCACAAGAACTTTTTGAATGCAAGGAGCTACTAACTTGAGATTCCTCGGAGCATTTTCCATCACAACCTTCTCTAACTTTATCATCATTATCTGCAAAAGGAATTGTAATAGCTCCAAGTAATTTTCCCTATTGCTTGAAGTGGCACTTTCATCGTGGCCAAGAAAAGCAAGACTTTATTGCAATAAAAACTTAGTGCACTTGATTGATACATTCAAGCATGTGCGATAAGCCTTACGAGCTTGGTTGGAGTGTTTGCTCACCGCTGTTTCAATATGTGTATTTATATTCATCAAATTTTTAGTAGCTTCTCTAGCTTTATTATGAACACTCCCAACCTGTCCAGCATGCATCTTAAATCTTTCTTTCCTTTTCTTCTAATTCTTAAATCCATCTCCGGTGAAACTTCACTAACCACTTGTTCAAAATTGGTTTTAAAAAGATAACACTAAAGACAAAATGTCGCATATTTAAATATATTATACTTCAACCAATCAAACTTATCAACCATTGGGGAATGAAGCGTTGATTAATTCATGACATATTAGTTTGTGGAAAATTATGACATCTAGGTTAACAAGGTCCTTTTTGTAGATATGATCTTCAGACCTCATCTCTCATATTAGCATCATAATCTATCATTCGAGTTCTTAGTCCAAGTTCCGCTTGAAGATTACCCAAAACACCATCTAACTGACTTTATCTTAAACTAGGATTTCTTGAGCTACAAACATTATTTGAACTATTAACTTATCTGAACTACTCTAAACTTGATGATGACTTTCTCTTAAAAATAGTTCCTTAATAATTCTACATATACAAAATAATCAAAATAAATACTCACAAGATAATCAAACCATCAATATAATCAAAATAAATATGAATTGGGTTTCAATTAAATTAAATATATTCTACATATACAAAATAATGAAAATAAAAACTCACAATATAATCAAAATAAATATGAATTCGATTTCAATTAAACTAAATATATCATACATAGGGTTTACAACTTACTTGAATTGTGAAATTTCACGTTCATAATGAGTAAAAACAAAGCGAGTAGATGGCGGCACCACATAGCGATGGTAGCAGTGGCACCCCAACAACGGCAGAAGGAAGGAGATGGAGTTGAGGGTTTAGGAGAGGGGGAATTGAGTTGGGAACTTAGGGTTGGAGAAGAAAAAAAAAATTGGGGGTTTTAGAATGACATATCAGTGCTAGAGATGGAAGGATATGCTGGGCTTTTTTTGTTTTTTGTCATTTAAAAAAATTTCCCTAGGCCAAAACGACGTCGTTTTGCCAAGGTTGTTTTAACAAAAAAAAGACGTGTGCGATGTGCTGCGCGCATAGCCTTCTTCTTCAGTCGATTCGTCGAGCACTTGGTGTGCAGCTCCAAGAGGTCACACCAGCAGCTCCAAGGGACCTCCAAGCCTATTTCCATGGCTTCTAAGAGGTCGTGCGACCCCACTGTGGCTCTGCCACTGTCCTACATAATTTAATTCTATAAACAAAAAAAATAAAAAATAACGCAAAAAATGATAGATAGACCTATTGAAGTTATTTTTGATTATTAAATTACTTTGATGCCATATTAAGTGTTTTGGGTTTTCTTTTAATGAGGTTTTGGGGTTGTGCTTGTTTTAAGAAATCGATGGCAGTTTTATAATTTATAGGAAATTCAAAGCCTCTTTGTTATGTTGTCTGCCACCCCGCCATGGAAACCCACATGCAAGTTTTTTAGTTTTAATAAGATATCATGAAATATGCTTTCTATCTGCCTATCGAAAAGATTGAAACCCAATTTGCCGGCTTCAATCCCAACAAGTTAATCTTTTCTGCCGTGCTAATCGGATCCGGAATCACAAAATATACTTTGTATGCGCACAAGTCCACGACTGTTCACAAGTGACAAAGTCATCCACCGTCAATTGCCTACCTCATAGTAGCCTACGTCTTTATTTTGGGTCAGTGTCTACGTCACTTTATTTATTTATTTATTTTCTTCCTGTTTCTGAGAAGTATCTACCTCAGTATTATAATTCATACAATTGTTTACTAAACATATTTTAAGTGGGGGTACAGGCGTGTTGGACAGGTTAGAGGTCACAACTCTGTTACGTTTGTTCAAGTTTTCACATCTACTTCTTTTTGACAAACAAGAAAAACATGTATGTATTATAGAATCAAGATATGAATAACTCTAATCTGTCCATAATACCCACTGCAGCATTTACACTTATTTTGCTTTTCCCATAATACCCACTGCAGCATTTACACTTATTTATTTATTTATAAGGAGCACTAGATTAGATTGGAAAATGTCTATATTTCATGTGCATTTATAGTATAATATGGATATTGTTGTCTAACTTGGTGGATAAATAAGGACTATGAGAGGTTGATGACTAAAACTTATCCCACCTAATCTCCTTAAAAATAGGGGATTATGAGGGGATAAGTTTCAGTCATCAACCTTTTATGAATAGTCCTCCTTCATCCTCCAAGTTAAACAACAATGTTCATATTTTGTCTTGATTCTAGTCTAGTCTATTCTAGTTCTCCCTATCAACAAGCCCTCCGTGTCCATTCCTTACTTTTCCCCTCATTTCGGTTTTCTCTTTTCTCTCGCGTACACACACTGCTCTTCATCTACGACTCTTCTTCTTTTTTTCTCCTCTATCCTCCCTTCTAATTCCTTTCATTACTCTTTATTTTTTTAAAGAACCTAAACTAAATGATGATAAAAATTTCATTGTGGAGAAGACTCAAACAAGTGCCTAGCGCGCTTAGTGCTTGAACACTCTTGTACATATATGCATTATATTGAACTATTTTTGGTTTTAGATTCGAGTTATTCATATCTTGATTCTATAATACATACATGTTTTTCTTGTTTGTCAAAAAGAAGTAGATGTGAAAACTTGAACAAACGTAACAGAGTTGTGACCTCTAACCTGTCCAACACGCCTGTACCCCCACTTAAAATATGTTTAGTAAACAGTTGTATGAATTATAATATTGAGGTAGATACTTCTCAGAAACAGGAAGAAAATAAATAAATAAAGTGACGCAGACACTGACCCAAAATAAAGACGTAGGCTACTATGAGGTCGGCAATTAACGGTGGATGACTTTGTCACTTGTGAAGAGTCGTGGACTTGTGCACATACAAAGTATATTTTGTGATTCCGGATCCGATCTGCACGGCAGAAAAGATTAACTTGTTGGGATTGAAGCCGGCAAATTGGGTTTCAATCTTTTCGATAGGCGGATAGAAAGCATACTAGCAAAAGTGCCCGCGCGACGCTCCTGGGTTTAAAACCGTCTGAAATTTGTATAAAGTTATGAAAATATGTAGCAAGTTTAAGTTATACGATAAATACTAACAACATGTTTTATATGTAGAAGGATTTTGACCCTGAAAAAATTCGATAAATCCCATATCCAAAAATGCCGAATCCGATATTTCCGATAAATGCTGAAAATTCCGCAATTCCAATCCAATTTTTCCAAAATTTTCTATACAATTTCGAATTTCTTATGATAATTGCATTATTTTTAGTGTATATGTGTTATATATGTTTCATTTCTTAGGTCACATACAAATATTCATATATACTAAAATAGGCCTTGCCAAAAGAATCTATTAAACATAATAGTTTATAACTTTAAGAGTATATATTTTTGGCAAATGCGCTTGTTTGAATATAACAAAAAATGCATATGTGTGATTATTATATCAAAACGTACTATATATCTGGTAAATGTAGGGAAGTATCATACTATTCCATTTTGTATTTTATGTATGTATATATTTAAAAAATTTAAACTATCTTCATTTAAACTTTAATTACATGATACACCACATATAATATAAATATATTCATTGGAGCTTGACAATTATAGTATTCCAATTGTATACAGCAAGACTAACATATTAAGATATTGAATGAACAAATAGTAGTATTAGTTCCTTTTGTAAACTTTTAATCCATTATGTTATTTTTAAAATTTCCATCATGTACACAACTCAACCTCCCATTCATATTTCCACCACTTTATATGTACACCCTCTTGTGAGGCTTCATTTGGATGAAGAGATTCTAAATCCATGTACGTCAAAATTAGCACAATTATGAAAAATAAAAATAAAAAGAATTCAAAAGTCCGACTTAAGCTTCCTTGCATACATTCTCTGTCTTTTATATATATGATATATTAAAATTAAAAACCTTTTTTTATCAGAAATTAAAAAACAAAAGTAAAGAGCTAAATAAATAAAATTAAAAGTAAAAAATAGAAAAATGTTCCATCTCATCTATCCCTCCTTCTTTTATTTATTTAATTTCTCAATTTCCCACTTACCCTCATTTCATTTGTTTATTTTCCCCCTCTCTCTTCCAATACTCACGTTCTTAACCCTAAGTAACATTATTTTTTTGTCTTCCATTTGCAACCGCCGCACCCTTTATATTTCTTCCCTTTCTCTCTTCCATGGCTCCTCTATCTCTTCTTCTTCCTCCTCTCTCGTTATTCTTGTTTGGGTTCGGTTGGTTGGTTGAGTGATTGGGTTTAATTGTGTTATGTTTGACAGTGATACTTGTGCTCTGTCTTTGGAGATGTTGAATTCATATTGTGTGAAAATGCTGAGTTATTAGGTGGAGGGATGGTGGATGGTGGATGGAGGCTGTGGTAGGTTTGACTGTGGTGGAGGCTATGGCGTTGGCGTCGGAGTGTGTCTCACAGAAGAAGGCAAACAGAGAAAGGAAGAAGCAGCGTGATTTGTAAGGCACCAGCCCAAATGGAAATTGACGCCCCAAAGGAATCCCGAAGACCGAAGCCGTGCATCCCATGGCTGCCCCCCAACCAGCCTAACCAAGCTGGTTGGAAGCGGACGATCGCTCTGTGGAAACGAAACAGTGGGGAGAGTTAGCATCCAAAGAGAGAGGGGCAAAAAGGTAACATAAGGAAAAAAATTTAAAAGGGCAAAATTGACAATTTACTGTATTGTTGGGAAAAATAAGACTCTTTAACGGGGGTTTTTCTGTCAGTTCACTGTTTAAGAAACAGTGCTTATGAATAGTATCTGGTTGCATTGGGTTTTAGTATATATATAATTTCATGATATCTTATTAAAACTAAAAAACTTACATGTGGGTTTCCATGGCGGGGTGGCAATCCTCAACTTAATGAAATATATAATATTATTAGTGCCTAACTGGGGGGGTACTTGAATGTGATTGTTATGTACTTGGTGCACAGATGTGAAGAGTAGTTGAATGTTAAGAAATTTTACACGCTTATAAGATGTTGAGCTATTTTTTTCATTACAAACTTTATTGAGATTGAAATCTCAACTTCTTTCATTATAATAGAGCATGTTGGCCGCCGTGTGATGTCATCTGTAGACAGTATGATTTTTAGGGTGTATAGGGAATTTTGATTGAGTTGAATGATTTCTGAGACTGAGGGCTGAAAGATATGTATTGTAAAATTGTAGTCTTGGTTGTGTGATCAAAACTCGTAAATCTTGTAAATATTGTGTGTTAACCTAATTTCAAGCCAACATTGTAAATCTTGTATGTTGTGTGATCAATTGCTTGCTGGATTGTTTTGCGCGATTTTTGAGCTAGGAAAATGCGTAGAGAAATCCCAATAGTTGGTAGATGCAATGTGTTCAATTGCAATGTGAGGAAAAAGAAGTATTTAATGTATTTTTGTGTGTAATGTGTTCAACCAAATGGGCCCCAAACGTTAAATATGATCGAGTGACTCAAAATAATATTGGAGAATCAAATCGATAAACTGAACACAGTTGAGGCCAAGGGAGAAAGCACTGTCTTTACATTCATGAGCTGCATATATAAATAAAAAAATAAAGTCGCGATCCATGTGTGAAACGGTAGACTGGCCATTTCAAAATAGTAAATTAGAGGAGGATCCGCGTTTTGCGTAGTTTACATGTTACCGTCCATCCGTCAGATGAAGAAGCAAAGGCTATAAAAAGGTACAGTTTCATAGTGGATGATAGGATTTTTAGTACATGCGCAAACAAGGTTAAAATCACTTAAAATACTTGCAAGAATACAAGGATATTGTAGTATAGATGCTCATGCAAGGTCGTTGTCCCCAAAGATTGTTTGACTAATTTGTAATTAAACTAACTCTTAGTTAAGGATTAAAATAGATTTTATCAAAGATCTGAAATTTATGAATTTGAAAAGATTAAATTAACAATAAAAGAAATCGGAAAGTTGGGAAATTGAAGAAAAACAAGTTTTAAAAACCAATTTATAAAAGCACTAGGGTTTCACCGTCACCTAGCAATCCTATGAATTTTTACCAATTACTTATGATTTGCACATGCCACTTTGAAGGTTAGGTTTTCCTAATTTATATTCTACTTGGAACCTCTAACATAGAACGTATATCTAACATGCAACCCGTCCGGACGTTCGGATCAAATATGAACATGAAAGACTCATTAAGTTTTGTGAAAACCCTTTGAAAAACCATGCAACCCTTAAGACGTGGTGTTCATCTTAAGTGAAATTACAATTATTAATCACAAGAAGCCAGCGTCAATTCCAGGGAACCTTCCGACCAAAATTGCATCCAATTACTTTTCTAAAGATCCTAATGGTGATCAAGCATTAAGACAATTAGATAGTTTTAAAACAGTGATTAACAATTCAAAGTATGCATGCAATCAATCATAAGCAATTAAATAAAAATCACATATTCATGCTAAGGTTCAAGGCTTCACCCTAGCAAAAGAGAGTTAGTTACGCATAATCATAACTAAAACCCAAGAAAATATTATTCCCATGAATAAGAATAAAAACACCTTGAAGTAGTCGTTCTTCAAAAACCCTAGCAAGAGTCGCGTTCCAAAAGCCAAAAGAGAGATCCTAAAAATCCTCTGAAACATAACTTAAATACCTCCTAAAACCTAGTTGCCCCATCTTCACAAGGAAACTAGGTTAAAATAAAATAATACTAGGAAATCAAATCCAAATTGGACTAGGAGAAACAGCCAACAATCTGCCCAGCCACGTTTTGGGCTCAAATCTCCTCCGAATCTGGCCCAAAACAGCTTGTTTTAAAGATAAAAACGTTCTGAACACTTCTCCAGAAGGCCACGAACCCATCCAGAGGTCATCTTGGGCTCCAAAAACGCAATAAAGGCCCAAAATGTCACTATTCCAGCACAGCGCACTACTTCTTTATTTTATCGCCAGAAATTAACCGCTTGGTAGAAACATCTGAAACTTTGATACAATCAAGCTAAGCGGCTCACGAACGTCCTCCAAATGGAATTACTCCAAAATTCATCAATTTGTTTATGTTTTGCTTCGGAGGAAGTCGAAAGTCCTATATTGGAAATATAATTCAAAGTATCAAAATTCTTCCAAAATATTAACCAAAATATACTAAGAATAGGGTTAAATATATGATATAAAATATGCCCATCAGTGGACAAGGCACATTGAGCTCTCTTGCGACACTTAGAAGCCATCCCTAGTTCTTGCTGTTTCTGCCTCTGCTTAAACCCCATCTTTAGTTCTTAATCATGAACAGCATCCATTCAAATGAGTTCAGCCATAACGGGTTTACCTTAACCGAGCCAGAAATCTTGGAGATCATTTGTGAAAACCATGCTCCTGAAATCCATCCCAAGTTTGATGTCCGTTCTCTTTTCTTCATCACTGAAAACATCATCAAGCATTCGACACATACCTCAATCATATTGAAAAATGATGAGATCAAGCCCCAAAACTTCGACAACTTCATCTCCCCACTGTGCGCTCTCAAGTCGATTGGATGCGAGGTCATACCAATTTCTTTTTCTTTTAATTCATTTGCATGACCAAAATGATATATGCATGTATGCCTGATGATTATTTACTTTCTTACACATCTGAGTCTTTGTTTGCTCTTGAAATTTCAGATGTCATGTAAGGCTGTACATGAAAATAGTGCCCAAACCACAACCCTAGGAATATTTGGAAAGCTAACCAAGTATTCATGGGAAGCGAAAGCAGTGCTGGCCCTAGCAGCCTTTGCTATGGAATATGGAAATTCCTGGCTCCTTTCCCAGCTTTACCCCCAATCCGACCAGCTTACCACTGCACTCGCAATCCTTAATCGCTTTCCACTCCTTCTCAATTCCACCGCAAATTTTAAGAAACACCAGGGAACAGTTGTTGAGCTCAACAAAACAATCAATACGACGCTGCAAGTGATTAAGTGCATCCTTAAGCTAGACGAACTTTCTGAGCATATTGATCCAAACCATGCATCATTGAAGAGTGCAAAAAAGGATGTCCCAATAAATACATATTGGTCAATCTTAACCATCGTATCTTGGGCCACGGAGGTCTTCTATCTTACTAGAGATGAGTAAGTAGTTCGGGCATGCTTTCTTTTATTCATGTCGTAATCATATAGACATAATTAACTCATTGAGACCATGATTTCCTCCATTTCAGAGAGAAGCCACAAGCTGTTTCAATTCTATCCCACTTTGTTACAAAAAGAATCAACGACATCCTAGCCAAGCTTAAGAGACAGGTTACAATCTGTCAAAAAGAAATAGGTGGGATGCTTGTGGATGAATTATATAACATTGAACTTGACATTTAATCCAGTGCATGCAACACTGAATATTTTGTTTCGTTCTTTTTTTTCCTTTCTAATTTATTTGACACAGATGAGCCAAAGATCTATTGGAAGCTCCTGAAGCATGTAGCCCATGCCCCTCGTAAAATTACGCATGTCTTCAATACTCTGATTCTTTTCAAGGATGATGCTTATGCGAAGCCAGCAACCCTTAGTGTCGGTTACACCAACAAGGAGGTTTGCTCTCATAGCACATTGCTTTTTGTAATATTTAGTATGCTGTTACTAATTTTGACACTTCACCATTTCAATTGTTTTTTTGTTTCCTCTTTCTTTTTTTTTTTTTCCACACAGGTTTTTGATATCCACGTGCTGGACGGAAAGTACATAACATTTTACATTTCGACCCTAGACAATGTTTCTCATAAAGATATTTTAAGTCTTAAAGAAGTTTATGAGGGAACTGAAAACAACCAGTGTAAGATTGTGTGGATTCCTATTGTGGAGGACTGGACTGAATATGGAAGAGAGGAGCAGTTTATGGAATGGAGGTCTAAGATGCCGTGGTACGCAGTGCAGTATTTTTCGCCTGCAACCATCAAGTACATCAAGGAGGAGTGGTACTTTCAGAATAAACCTTTGTCGGTGCTGATGAACCCACATGGAGATGTTGAAAATCTGAATGCACTCAACTGGATTCGGATACATGGAATCAATTTCTTTGCTTTCCGAAACATTAATGTCAAGACATGGATTGTGCCCGTAGTGCAAGAAATTATGACCCTGACATTAGATACCTGGGTAAGTATGTAATAGTTGTTCGACACTAACCATCTATTTTTAAGTCTTCATTCAAAGATCACCTTTAAACAAAACAAAAAATCATCCTAATTAGAAACCATTTAATTATCATCATGAAATTTTAATGTTCATAAACACAGCGTTCGTCTATTTATTTGATAATAGTTTGATGCCTTTAAATGATGTCCAAAGTAGCTAATGTTTCCCAAAAATAAAATGTAAATGAGTTTTATCCGCAAATCCCGAATTAGTGTATATAACTTATTGTTCGGTCGATAGATGAAAGAGGGAGAATACATTTTCTTCTATGGAGGCACAGATGACTACTCGATGGAGCGGTTCAGAATGAAAGCAAACTCCGCAAAGGTTTCCATCCTTGAGGAATTAAAAATCCATATCAAGTTATTTTGCGTGGGGAAAATGGAAAAAGGAAGAACCCTCTCAGATGACTCAAATGCTGGGGGCTTCTGGTCAAACATACAAAGCTTGTTGTCTACCTTATCTGATTATAAGCTGCATGGGGAGCACACGGCCTTGAGAAAACAAGTCCACAAGCTACTTTCCTACAAAAACGATGAAAGTGGATGGTGTGTGCTTAGCAAAGGGTCTAGTGTCGTCACCAGTGGTCATGGCTGGGCAATTTCTAGGGTCTTGGATGAATTTGACCAGTGGAAGCAACAGATTTCACATGAAGGGAACTTCGGAACGTGTTTCCAAGCATACCACGAAAAGGTTATAGCTCAGACTACAACTTCTGGTGCCCACTCTGCCGGCTGCAGCTTTAGCAATGCTAGAAACATGGAGTGTTGCCCAGTCTGTAATACTCCCATCGAGGCATCATTGGTGAGCTATAAGTGCTGTCGCATGTGCAATCTCACTCCCTACTAATTGTCACCATGCAATTGGTACTAGATACGACCGAGGGAGGGTACCAACTCCATCCAGGGTTCAGAGTTCGTAGTTCATATTTGCATGTGTTTAATTTTTCAGTGAACGTTGGTCCTTAATAATATGAGGATTTTCGAATGTCCTCGTTTTAATAATATGATTGTGAATGTGATAATCACCGATGTATATGTTCGTCGGTTTGATTTCCAGAACTACAAGATCAAGTAGTTATGTTCATGTTTTGAATATCAGTGCATACATGTCATGTTTCGCTACACACAGATACAACTTTTTCACCCTCCCTCGCAATGTCTTTCAAATTTCTACGCCGCTAGAAGATTATAAAATCCGAGTTGGGTTCGATCGTCAGGTCAGCCAAATCATATCATATCAAAATTATTGAGTTTACAATTACAACCAAATCATATCAAAATTATTTATTGAGTTTACAATTACCTCTCAAGTACAACGGATTTGCAGTAACCAAACAAAAAAAGATTTTGCTCTCAAATATTCAGCCCCAAATTCGTAAGTAAACCCAAACAAATGGTCAGCCCGTATTAGTTTTCTTATCATAGACTCTGTAGGGTGGATTATATGACGAAAATTACCAAGTTCATAATTCAAATTTTGAATTAGTAGTAAAAGATGCATTTAATCAGGATTTTAAGTTTCTTACTATATGTATTTCTACATATCGGAATTTTTGTAGAAATGTCACATGAACTTATATCTCAGTTTGATATTTTGTCACTTAAAAATGAAAAAAATAATTTTGCCAGGGCATTTTTAAAATGAAAAAAAAAATCATTATTAAAAAATTGTATATCTTTTAAACAATTAAAAATGAAAAAAATAATTACGAAAAAAAAGCCTAAAACCCTTAAAATAATTCTTTTTTTCTCTCATTTTTTGCCCTTTGAAAATAGAAAGACTAAAATACCCTTAAAATGGATGGAAAATTAGATGATGTTAAAGTCATAAGACAAATCATGGATTTTGAAAAATTATGGTGACATTTGTCTTAAATTTTTCTTTAAGATGATAAATTAAAACTGAGGTACTAGTGCAAATGACATTTCTACAAAAATCCCAAAAATAAAATATAAATGCCACTAGATCTACATCAACAATAGAAAAACCATGGATTAATCGTAATTAAAAAAGGGAACGATTTGGGCTTGGTTCTAAAGAACCCATAATAAAAATATTTTTATTATTAATGAATCAAATGTTTACATCAGCTTAGTGCTTTATATAGAGAACTAGCTTAACAGAATTACTTAGCAGCTAATTCTCTCTATAACAACCCAATTGATTCAGCTCTAACTGTTAAAAGTTAAAACTAATAGCACGTGCTATAACAACCCAACTAATTTGGTCCTATATGTTTATGGGAACACATATTTTGGTGGCCAATAAATAGATGACACGTGAAAAAGGAATGTTCTTTAGGTCAACTAATTATTCTATTTAATTAGAGAAATTATCTTTGATTTAAGATAGGAATATCTCCCCAAATTTGTAGATCGCACCTGACCCTTGTCCATTACGGATGAAAGAAGAAAAGAGTTGGGTGTGGTCTACAAATTTCTTGATGAGTTTTATTTTCTTCAGCGAGGTGTGAAACATGGGCTATGGGCATTCTCTTGGTTTAGTTTTAATTTTAGGCTAATATGCGGTTTTCCCCCTTGAAATATACCATAATTGTCAATTTTCCCCTTATTTTTTTTGGGTAAATTAGGGGCATGAATTATTTAAAAATAGCCAATTTACCTCTTATTGTTAGATTTGGGCTTTGATACTTGCTCAAGGCTAATTAATTGAGTTTAACATTGAAAGAGGTGGAGCAGTGTGGATCTGTGTAAGTGTGTGTGTGTGAGAGAGAGAGAGAGAGAGAGAGAGGAGCGAGAGAGAGATCAGGACTGGGTGGGGTGGGTTCGTCAGCAGAGGAGCGTGCAACTGTGTGAAGGGAGGGCCTAGGGTTTTTTGGTTAATTTTGTTTTTGAATTTTTTATTATTATTTAATAAGGTGCATTTTTGAAAATTACGAATTTACTTTTAATATTGATGGAAAATTGGATGGAGTTTGAAATCCTAACGGTAAGAGGTATAGTTCATGAGGCAAAACCGCATGTAACCTTTAATTTTACATCTCAGCCACCCAGTTATCTAACAATTAAAATTAAAGTTCATTAACAAATCCGCACCCAACTCATCCAAAGGACGCATCCTCAAAGATACTCATTTGACTATTCTCTTCCCTTAGCTACATATTAATCGGCGGAACCGGTGCATGGGCTACTAGGCGTGGGCACGGTCCGATTTGGACCGGTTTTCTCTAAAAAATGAAACTTGAACCGAAATTACAGACCGGTTCGGTTTGAACCGATTCTGCCAAAAATCCAAACAGAAATTCGAACCAACCAGGACCTGTCCGATTTCGATTCGGTTCCTGCGGTTTTCCGGTTTTTGCTGGGCCCAATTTTTTTTTTTTTTTTTTTTTTTTCCAGACCTGCCCAAAATGCATTTATATACTAAAATTCCTAAAATTTGAGCTTCCATCAAGCTTTCAACACATCAAAATGAATCTAACTTCAACAAAAATACAATCCAACTTCAATCTAACTTCAACAACATATAAATTACAACCCAAATTCAATCAAACTTCAGCAAAATAAATTCCAAAATAAATTACAAGCCAAATAAAACCCAAATTCAATCCAAATATATGTTACAACTCAAATTCAATCTAACTTCATTAAATTCCTCCTTAACATTGAAAAGTAGCTGGAGCACACTTGGTAGGTGTGGATGAACTCATAATATCTACATAAAAAAACATAAACCCATTAAAACATTAGTCAAACATACATATTATATAGTACATTAATAAAGCACATAAAATTACAAAGACATACCTAATTCAATCGATTCATAGAACTCCATCTCTTGAATTGTTGGCTCATATTGTAAAGAGGATATGTCATCCGACCTTAACCAATTTTGAGAGCAAATTAAAGCCTCCACAATCTTAGGAGTCAAAGAAGCACGAAATGAATTAATTACCCGACCACTCGTGCTAAAGCATGATTCCGAAGCCACCGTTGATACCGGGATGGCAAGCACATCCTTTGCAATAAGTGCCAACCCCGGATACTTAACCCCATTTAATTTCCACCACTTCAAAACATCAAATTCATCAATCACATCTTCAATAGGGTCGGTGATGTACCTATCAATCTCATGCTCCAATATCACAACATCATTTGCTCGAGTCTTTTTTCTCCAATTTTCATTCATTTGCCTCCGTTTCTTTCCCCCTCGGTTTAGGCTACTACTTGTATGCATGGTAGTAGTATCACTAAAACAATAACTACTACTTTGAGTGGATGGTGGTGGTGGTGGTGGTGGTGGCATAGCATACTCCTCATAAAGCTTCTTTAAAATCTCTTTGATCTCATTCTTCTTCTTAACCGCATCTTCCGGATTTTCAAACCGACTCTTCAAGATAAACTCCAAATTCCCCAATTTGTATCGAGGGTCAAGAACAAGAGCAACCATCAAAATTTGGTTCAATTTATCAAGATCACCCCAATACTTTTTAAATTTCATCTTCATGTTAAGTGCCATGTCCTTCAAAACCTTAGAGGTTTGGGTTTCACTTAATATTTCCTCCTCTTCCATCAACAAATCATCAATTTCTTCTTCTATTGCAATCAAGTCATGAAATGTGGTGTGGGAAGCGGGATACAAAGTGACACTCATCTTCAATGTAGTATCATAAAATACCTTTAAAAAATTCACAAAGGTACGAGCATTGTTCCAATCCTCATTAGTTGGTGGCCCTTCCCTTTTTCTAGAGTAATGAGACATAACCACCCCATCTTCGTGATCCGGTTCATCTTCACCAAACCAAGAAATATATGGGCCTTCATCATCTTCTCCCATTCTCCAAAAGGCTTTTTCAAACTTTAAGGCGGCTTCCAACATCATATATGTGGAATTCCACCTAGTTGGCACATCCAACACCACAAGCCCTTTGCATTCAATTTGCACCTTCTTAACACAACTCTTAAAGTCTTCTAACCTTTTAGGAGAAGATCTTACATACTTCACCGCATTTCTTATACACAATATGCTTTTCTCCAACTTCTTCAACCCATCACGAACTATCAAATTCACAATATGAGCACAACACCTAATGTGCATGTACTTTCCCTCTAATACAAGACTTCCATTTCCCCAATGACCCATTTTCGACTTCAAGTAATCTATGGCCTTTGTGTTTGAAGAAGCATTATCGGCCGTGATGGTTAGTATCTTCTTCATATCCCAATCAAGCAAACATGATTCGAGGAGTTTACCAATTGAGTTCCCATTGTGATTGGAAATCACACAAAAGTTCAATACTCTTTTGTGCAAGTTCCAATCACCATCTATGAAGTGTGCCGTGATGACCATGTAATTTATGTTTTGAACACTTGTTCAAGTGTCCGTTGTGAGGCACACTCTATGAGGCGCTAATTCTTCTTTCAATTTTTGTTTCATGGCATCATACATTACCATGAAATGCCTCACAAGTGTCCTACGAGATGGCACTTGGAAATGGGGGTTCAAAGAATTACAAAACCGCCTAAACCCTTTTCCTTCAACCACACTAAACGGCATCTCATCCATTACTACCATCTCTACACATGCTTTTAACCACTCTTCTTTACCATGCACTGTTGATGTAAGAACCCCATGTTCTTGGTCAAAAGATAAGAGCTTTTGCCGTTTATCTTTAGGAACCCTCCCCGGATATTTCTTACATAGGTTTTCAATATACTTCCTCAAATTTGAGGTCCCATTTCTAGTGGAGTATGCTGCATAATTCATAGAGCAATACTTGCACCTAGCTCTCTTCTTATTTGCTCTCATTCTCTTTCACACTCTCAACCACATCTTCATATCTCTCAGAGTGGTCCCATACTTCCATTTTTCTTTTCTTGGGCCGGAATGAGGTAATGGTGGAAGAGGTGGTGTTTGGGCATGAGGTGCACTTTGAGTTTGTGTTTGGGGTTGGGGTTGGGGTTGGGGTTGGGGGATGGGTAAAGTGGGTAAAGGTGTTGATGCGGATGCGGATGTGGATACGGATGCGGATGATGAACCAACTTCACTATTAGTAGTGCCATGCACCTCTCCAAATGGGTTCAAGTTCAACTCATCCATGAATTCTTTAAGAAACCAAAAAAAAAACCAACTTCAACATGATAAACAACACCTCAATTTTAAATAAATAAATAAAAGAAACTTAAAAATTTTATAATCCAACTAAATGAAACAAAACACATTATACAATCCAACTAAATGAATGCACAACCACTATAACTTATTACACTGTTATGCACAACCAATTAATAAATATGAATCAATTTGATAAATTTCTACGGCTGCCATTTTATTTTAATCAAACCTCAATCAATTTGAACCAATTTAAGAATTTGAACCAATTTAAGTTGAATCATTAAAATGCAAGCAGTCCACTTGCAAGCGCAACATTAATCAAACAACAACAATAACAAAGCCTAGAACAACAAGCCAGCTAGGTGGAGAAAAAATCTAAACCTGACAGCATAACAAAGAAACTGAAATTCTCTAATTGTTTATGGCGAATCATACCTGACAGAGAGAAAGAGAGCTAAATACAATGAAAAGGTGGCTACGAATTGCTGTGCTGGATCTGCGAGTTGCAGACAAATAGAGTTAGCCAAAAATTTGAAGAGGGAAAAGAAAAAAAAAAATAGACAATCTGACCTATGATAGCATCAACTAAAAGAAACAAAACACATTATACAATCCAATTAAACATTATCATGCTAATTTTTTTTTACCAACATATATAGCACGTATTTAACACAAACTAAGCACAACTAATTAATCAAAAACATTAACCTCAATTAAAAAAAAAATAGAAACTTAAACATTATCCAAGTGGCAACATTAACCTCAGATCTTATGTATTGTGAAGCAAAACTTAGAATTCCAGATGTAGGACTTATATTCTCAACATAAATTTGTATGGATAACACAATATAGGCGACATGAGTGCATGCTGCTTCCACTTGGTTTCACCAATAGTTGCAAAAGCTTAAGCTATTACTCTATTTTCTAACACATTCTTACATGAAGGCAATCACACCCTTCCAAAGGCTGCCATAAATACCAATCATTTGTCCATATTGAAAAAATAACATGATCCTTGATATAGGCTACTAGGCATACCCGAACATAGACAACGACCAATTAATTCATTAAGACCAGACTCTGGTTAGCTGCATCAGGTGCCAATAAAATCTAGTTCTATATAAGTTCAGTGGGAGGCCTGCTATGGCATCAGGAAGGAATCTATGTACTACAGATGTATGGGTTTGTATGCTCGTGTTTACACACCTAAACATAATGCATTTCACTAATATGATTTTGTCACTGCAAACAAAATTGTCTCTCAGTCAAATTACTGTGCATTAAAATCAAACATTTCTCATCGAAGATATAAATGGCTTGTTTACGACGCCAACCTGAAAGACAAAATATACAAAAGTAGGAATCAGACAACAAAGTATCATTGAATTTTCTGTAGAGGAATTGAATTCAGGTTGATTTCTATGTCAGACAGCACAGTACCAATTTATTTAATCTAATTTGACGAAGTTAGATCGAGGCAAATTACCAATTCTTGATATCTAACTAAGAACAAAAATTCAATAATATTTTATGTTTAGGTACATCATACATAAGTTAGATCGAGGCAAATTACCAATATCTAGCTCAAATAAAGGACATTAAGACTCAGCTATGTCTATTCTACTATAAAAAAAAAAAACAGAGAAAATATTTGGGGGGAGAGAGTGAGATATATATATAAATGAAGAATAGAGAAAAAAAGGGAGGTTGAGGAAGATAATAAAGAAAAATAAAATACGAGGTTTAGAGAGGAGGAAACAGAATCATATGGAGGAAAAGATGATCCAGTCATCAAACTTTTTGGACTGGAAACTTATTTAGTGGCCATAATGAGGAACCCACTGTGGAAGGCAAAATAACTAAGAATATTGATTTTGGAGACTTTAGCATATTGATTGGTAACAAAGAATCGAGTTCACCCTCCTTGCCTCTCCCTCCTTAATCTCTTTTTTCTGTCTGTCTTCTCTTCCTCAACCTCTGTTCTATCATTTCCATCTTTTTCCTCTGTTCTTATCAGTATTCTATCGTTTACTTTTTTCTATTCCGTCTATTTCTCTCTCAATCTCTCTCTGTCCCAGCCTCCCTTCAACAACAAAACATCCTAAATCAATTTGAAACCACAACCCTAAATAAATTTGAAAAAAAAATCTTGTGCAAACAACAGACAATAACAAATCTAAGTACTACAAGCCATCTAGGTGAGGAAATAAACTAAAATTGACAGATAGAGTTAGGCAGAGATTCAAAGGGGGAAAGAAAAAAAAAAAAAAAAAAAAGAGAGACAATCTTACCTGTGATGATGGCGGCGACTGAGAGAGGTGCCGGCTCAGAGAGAAGCGGAGGTTGAGAGAGACGCTGGCTGACGGAGATGTGGTTGATTGAGGGGTTTGCCTGAGAGGAGGTTTTGTGCAGAAGCCTGAAGGAGAGAACGAAATTGGAGAAGGAAAGAAGAAATGAAAACCTAATCGGGTTATACTTTTTGTGCTGATCCTGTGCATGCAAGCCTATTGTAATGTTATATAGAACCAATCAAAAAGAGCCATGTGTAAAATATATATTATAAATATATAAAAATAATTATACTTGGATCGGTTTTGCATTTGGACCGATTCTGTGAAGTGGAAAATTGGAACCGAAATCGATTTGAACCGGTTTGGTTTGGATTTTTTTCGGGTTTTGACTTTTTTGGTCAACTCAGTTTTTTTTGGATTTTTCCGGTTTGGTTCGGGTCAGTTTTGCGGTTTTGCGGTTCCAATGCCCACCCCTATGGGCTACCCTTGACCGTAGCCTAGGAAAGGTTTAGGAAAAAAACAAATTAAATGTATATATAGCCTAATATTTTAAACTAATATATATTTATAATTTCATTCCGAGACAACATCATGTTAGCGAGATCCTAATGTAATTAGGAGATTTACTTCATAGTATATTAGGATTCTATTTATTTCCCTTTTGTATAGATCTTATGTAATTAGGACTTTATCTTATTTCCTAATTTAACCATACTAGGTTTTGTAACCTTGTATTATAAATACCTCCCTTCGGAGAATACAATCTAAAAATATTTTACCCATATTATTTGACTTCACATCAGAGCCGACTTTCTGGTCGCTTGTGTGTGTTGTGCCCACTCATGTTCTACTGTGTGCCCTAATTTCTTTTAGGATTTTCCTCTTGTGCTCATGCATGTGTCGTGTTTGTCATATCTGCTTCGTGTTGTGTTTCCGCTGTTATCATGGGTGATGATTCCAAAGTCATGGCTAGTTCTAGTGCATCTGAAACGAAGGAGGAACGTCCCTCGCATGATTACTCTACCCCGATTACTTCTAACAAATTGGATGGCTCCAATTATGCCTCTTGGTCTGGTGGTACGCGTATTACGATTAATAGTCGTCGTATGACAAATTGGATCAATGGGAAGAAGCTTGCTCCGTCTCTAGCATTCGCTGCATATGCCAAATGGGAAGAAGATAAATTGCTTGGTGCAGTTATGGTTTCTCAATTCCATGACTAAACCAATTTGTGCCTTGTTTGAACTTGGTGCTATTGCTTTTGATATATGGGAGGCCGCTCGAAGACCTATACCTGTGACTCAGAATAGTTCTTGGTTGTTTCAACTTTGACGGCAGTCTATACTAACATGTCAGAATTTGGTGAATATGTGAAAGTGTTTTATGAAAAACTCCATGTTGTATGGCAGGAGATTGATAGTCTGCATCCAAATGAGTTTAGTTGTTATGCTATTGTAGCTCGTCGTCACAAAGAAATTGAAGCCGGTGCAGTTTATGATTTTCTTGGAGGACTTGATCCACCGTATGATGGTGTCCGTAGTCGAATCCTTGCCCTCAATCCAGTCCCACCTCCTCTAGAAGCTTATGCCATGGTCATGGAGAAAGACACTCGTCAGTCTACTATGCTCGGGGGAGGTGCAATGGCTCTAAAAGTGGATCATGTTTGTAACCGACCGGTCGCTTGACAGGAAACGACCGGTCGCCCGTCATCTCACAAGCTCGCATCTTCCAATGGTTCTCATTCTTTTGAAGGTCCTCGTAAGTGTCGTCATTGCAATGGTGATCATTACTCTGAGAAGTGTTTTAAGGAGCATGGTTACCTTGATTAGTTTGCTGACTACAAAGCTTGTATGTACGATCCTAAGGCCCCTTGCACTATGACCCAAGACGAGGCCAATCCTCAAGCCCCGTCTGCAAATTTGTGTGCTTTTGAGACTATGCCATGTATGGACTCTAATACTTGGATAATTGACACTGGTACTTTTGATCATATGACTTGTGATATTAATATGTTTGATGAGTTGTCTCGTACCCCTCGTGACCCCTATATTACTAGTGCTAATGGTTTACCTTCCCCTGTTACCGGTGAAAGTACCATCCATCTCACCCCTTCTTTGCCTTTGCAATTTATTATCTGTTGGTCATTTACTCGATACACTTAACGCGTATGCTACTTTCTTTTCTATCCATTACTCTTTTCAAGATCTCAAGACTCACGAGACGATTGGATATGGTAAACGGATAGGAGGGTTGTATTACTTAACATTACCGGCTACAGTAGTATTTGTCTCCAAAAGAGAAGCATTTTTCTAAATGAAATTCACCCTTTCGTGAATTATATGGCTCTAATTTCATATTTTTCTTGTATTTGTAACTAGTGTGATTTATATGATTTAATGTATACTTTTATTTCTAGAAACTATCGAAACTGTAAGTACCAAAAGAAAATTTATCATTAGATTTTAAGTTAATAACTTTAAGTAGCCCACCTATTGAAAAATTTCTAGTTCGACCCTATTATGGGATGACATCATACAAATTTCATAAACTGATAACCAGTGTGAAAGTATAACAAATAGTCTTACTACTCCACTAATTAATCTTATTATCTTTCTTTTTTTTTTGGTCTGGTAATTAATCTTATCTTTAACAAGTGCCGATGTGCATGATATTCACATGTTGCAACAGTGGCATGGACATTGATGAATGAAAGAAAATACAAGTGTACGATATATATTTCACGATCTTTTGATCGGATACCCAAAAAGTCGGGATATGTTCTACAGTAGTAATATTTTTTCTCCACGTATCCTAATTAATGATACGTCATCTATATATATATATATATATAAAGTAAAAGGTGAAAAATAGTAAAACATTCAAAATTGTCAGAAAATGCCCTTAATTAATGCAAACATTAAGAATTGAAATTATTAATTAAATGAGGATAAGATGGTAAATTCACACTTTTTCATATTAAAAAAGAATAAAATTAAAAGAAAAATCAGATAATTGATCCTATTTTTATGGAACACAACTACCCATTATCTTTTTTAGTACTAAATAAATTTTAATTTTAAAAAGAAAAAAAAAACCTCTCAAAGGTGTAGAAGCGCGTGTGGAGAGGCTAGTATATTTATTATTTAACCATGTTCAATTTTCAAAACGAGAAACATAATCAAGCCAAGCCATGTGAATATGAAGACATAAACGAAAATTATGGTTTAGTTAGTGGGAATGCTTAATTGGAGATAATAATAACAATTAGTGGCCAACGGGTACTTGTCTCTGATTGTATACTACACATGTGAACATTTAAAATACTGTAGATTGATCTTTATAATTTGTTGGGGTTCTTGGGCATAGACCTTCCCGAATAATGTGGGTCTGTATTGTATTCTATGTTCAAGAATCAATACACGATTTTTTTGGATTTTAATGAAGTTTTTTAAAAGTTCATATATGCAGTCAAGTTTTTTATCAAGTCTATAAAAATTTGGATGTATTCAATAATAAAAAATTATCATGCAATAGAAAAGGTCTAATTGTTTACTTTTACATTGAGCCATCAAAAACTCAGGATCAGCCTGCCTAAATCCATACTTTTCCTATAAATGTTTTAACACGTATATATAAGACACCCTCTTGACCAATTGCTCTAATATATTGTTTCATTTTGTTGCATCCTAATTTCAATTTGGGGTTTGATGATTTGATGCACACAATTCATATCCTATATTTTATTGTTATGTTTTCTAAGAAGCCACTAATGAACACGCAAGTCCGAGTCCTCCTCGTACCAGGCACATCAAATGCAACGAAAACAAATACAACAGTATGAACGGTGACATAAAAAATTGAAAAAAAAAGAGACAAATGACGTAAGGCAACAACGAAATGGATGACGCAGGACGACTCGCCACATATGCACAAACGTGGTGGAGTTGTGTACATAAATAAGACATGAACAATTACATTTCACGATCTTCTGATCTGCACAGAAAAAGAGAGTAAATTGTTTTAGTACGCTAATCAGGTGTCTTATATTTAATCATGCATGTTCCATTTTCAAATACGAGGAACATAAACATTCAGACTTTGTCAGCCATATGGTTAGTTTAGTGGGAATGCTTAACTGGAGAAAATAATAATAATAATTTGTGGCAGAGATAAATTGACACTTGTATATTCTCTACGGTGCTCTATATTCAAGAGTCAAAACACGAGATTTGTATGTCTTTTATTTTTTATTTTCTCAGACAAGACTGTAAGCCCCCAAGTGACCTATCTATTTCTATAGTCTAAAATTTGGTAGAATTAATATATAAAAGAAGTTGGATCCAATGTGAAATGAGGTGGATCCTTGTTATTGTATTAGACTCAGAAATCTCTTGCAGAACATACACAATAGCTAATCTTATGACACTTGTCGTCATTCTTGCATCATACTTTAAAAGACCTAATTAGAGTAGTTGAAAATGCATGATTGTGAAGGCGACTAACACTACAAAACAGAATCCCTTTTTGCGAGGGCATTTTGCAAAAATCCTTTTTCTTCATGTTCTAAACATATACGTTTATTATAACCTGCTTGGTCATTTGAGGGAAAATTTTTATAGACTCCTGAAAAGTTCCGATTGACTACATATATGAACTTTTAAAAAACTTCATCAAAATCCAAAAAAATCCTGTATTGATTCTTCAACATAGAATACAATACAGACCCACATTATTTGGGAAGGTCTATGCCCAAGAACCCCAACAAATTATAAAGATTAATCTACAGTATTTTAAATGTCCAGATGTGTTGTGTATTCCCATTGGCCACTAATTGTTATTATTATCTCCAATTAAGCATTCCCACTAACTAAACGATAATTTTCTTTTATGTCTTCATATTCACATGGCTTGGCTTAGCAGTTAGCAGTCTTAAATAATAAAATATATTGCTGCTGCAAAACATATCCCGACTCTTTCTGGGTAGATCCGATCAAAAGATCGTGAAATATATATTCTGTACATTTGTATTTTCTTTCATTCATCATGCCACTGTTGCAACATGTGAATATCATGCACCACGTAAGTATGAACGGTGATATAAAAAATTGAAAAAAAGACAAATGACGTATGGCAGCAACGAAATGGATGACGTCGGACGACTCACCACATATGCACAAACGTGGTGGAGTTGTGTACATAAATTAGACATTAACAAATATATTTCACGAGCTTCTGATCTGCACAGAAAAAGAGAGTAAATTGTTAATTAGTACGCTAATCAGGTGTCGTATATTTAATCATGCATGTTCCCATTTTCAAATACGAGGAACATTTTTTTTTTTTGGACGGGAAGAACAAACTCTTCATTGATACAGAACCTCCCCAGTAAACACAGGGAAGACAAGGAGATACAAAAGCCAAGCAACCAAAAAAGGAAGCTCACAAGAAACAGAAATAAAAACTAATCTGTAAAAACTCATGAAACAAGAACATCAGGATTGTCCCAGAATGAGCTATCAACAGATAAACAAAGGAAAAAAAAAACACAAACTAAGGCAGAGAAACACCTTACAAAAGCAAAAAGAAAACCAAAAACAAAAGCAGAAAAAGCATAAACTACACCACAGATCTACCACAAGGCCAATAACACTCAAAGCAGTCCAAAGGCACGAGACCAGGTAACAAGGAGCAGGAAGGAGGTGGTGCAGGCACCCGAGCCGAAGCGTTGTTGCGGCTCTACACACCTTCCAAAGGGTATGCGAAAAATCGCATTTTGGGTTAGCCGTTGTATCCAGGAGGTGAAGCCAGATTGAAAGGGAAGTGGGGGGATCTGGGTGTTGACCAACACCAACCCGAGAGCTCCCATCTTCTCCAGATTCGTAGACACCGACGCACCAAGAGGAGACAGGCCAAAGAGACGACGCCAGCCATAGGACAACTCTGAGAAGAAAGGGATAGTGGAGATGTGAGGGATCTAACCAGACAGGAGGCATGGAGCCAAAGAGAAATGAGCAAAAAGCCCAAGCAAAATCACCACAGAGGGTGAGGCAAAATCACCACAGAGGGTGAGGCAAATCACCACAGAGGAAGGAAGAGGAGGGAAGAGGGGGGAAAGAGAAAGAAAAAGGAGTAGGAGGAGGGGAGGGGAGGGGGGCAGACCACCTCCCCCCCAGGAAGCGGCGCTGAAGGGTTGGGAGCGTTTAGGGTTTTTTTCAATATGTCCAAATACGAGGAACATAAACATTCACACTTTGTCAGCCATATGGTTAGTTTACTAGGAATGCTTAACAGGAGAAAATAATAATAATAATTTGTGGCAGAGATAAACTGACACTTGTGTGTTCTACGGTATTCTATATTCAAGAATCAAAACACGAGATTTGTATGTTTTTTGTTTTTTGTTTTCTCAAAAAGATAAGTAATTATATCTATATTACAAAGTCAGATACTAAAAAAAAATTAGAATATTGTAAGGCTTTTCGCTTTCAGACCATGTCAATCATTTCTGATTGATTATCCGTCCAAAGCCATTTAATTTTTTTAAACAAGAAAGAATTAATATATAAAAGAAGTTGGATCCAATTTGAAATGAGGTGGATCCTTGTTATTGTATTAGACTCAGAAATCTCTTGTACAGCATACACAATAGGTAATCTTATGACACTTGTCATCATTCTTGCATCATACTTTAAAATACCTAATTAGAGTTGTTGGGATATCTAATTGAAAATGCATGATTGTCAATCAACCGACCAGGACTAATCTATAAGGGTAAAGTGCTTATCCCTAACTCTCTAACTTGTTAAAACAGCTCTTAGCAACAAAGTGGAGAACGAGTTTCTAGCGGACTATAAAAAAATGTTTATTGATTCAAATGCAATAACAAAAAAATTCAATTATCTCAAAGATTGTATGATACAACTTGAATAGGTACGCTTTTAATTATGTTGTTGAAGTGTTTTGTGGTCGCATTTAATATGTATTTGTTTTATATTAAAGCTTATTGAAAATTAGTCAATGAAGCTATGAAGTAGTGTGATTTATATGATTTAAGATATATTTTTATTTATAAAAAGACTACATAAAATGGCAAGTACAAAAAAAATTGATCCCAAGATTTTGAACTTGACTTGGCTAAATTTACCTTACATATAAAAATACTAAATATATACAAAACTCGATAGTACAATGTAATTTCATTGATAACAGCAAGAAACTCATCACTTATCTTGTTTCGAAGCCGATTTTTGAGGACGTAATCTTGGATGACGCTCAAAAGAATTAAGTATGATCAAAATTGGCTCTTTGAGACTGAGCTCTTACACTTTCAGATTCAACTCTTTGAGGTTTAGAATGAGGTTTCTCCTCACGAATTGGAGGAGGTAAAGTGCAACAGCAACAAGAGCATTCTTTTATGTGTGCAAGGGTGCAATATGAGTTTGGTGACAAAGTCGACAACTCTAAGAAACAATCAAACAATTTCTTCTTTTTTTCTTTCTTTTTTTCCACCAGTTGTGTGCATTCTTTTTTTTTTTTCTCTTTTCCCCTCTTTTGTGTTGTATACTAGAGACATGTTGAAGCTTTCATTTTCTCTATTTTATTCTCCACGTGCAATGCAGTGTAAGCAAAGAATTCCTAGGGAGGGTAGGTTATTCAATTGGATGGCTGGGCTATAATTTTTTTTGGGCTGAAATTTTAAAAGCCACCAGGTTAGCCCATAATTATGTTATGTCTTTGGTCATTAGATTTTAAGTTAACATCTTTAGCTAACTCACCCGTTAAAAATTCTTAATTGTTCACAAATGCTATTTTATTGTTTCATTTGTTGCATCCTAATTTCTACTTGGGCGTTGATGATTTGATGCCTACAATTAATATCCTATATTTTATTCTCGTTCCCACTTATCAGAAGCCATTTCCACACAAAAAAAAAACCTTATCAGAAGCCACCAATTAACACGTAAGTACGAATTCTCGCATGGATATTTTAACAAAAAATTAGTGGTGACGTAAGGCAGGAACGACATCGATAACGTTGGACGACAAGTGCAAATATATATATCGTGATCTTCGGATCTACACAGAAAAAAAGAGTAAATTGTTTTTGTATTGGTACGCTAATCAGGTGTCTTATATTTAATCATGCATGCATGTTCTTATTTTCAAATAAGAGGAACATAAACATTAAATACTTTCTCAGACATGGATGGTTAGGCAGTGGGAATGCTTAACTGGACGGGAGAAAATAATAATAACATTTTGTTGCAAACACAAACTGGCACTGGATCGTGATATATACTGTATTCTTCATTCATGAGTCAAAACACGAGATATGTAGAGTCTTTTTTAATTTATTTTATTGTTTCTTCTAGCGATATAAATTATATTAGAATGTGAGCGATATTTATTATTGTTTCTTCGATTCAAACCATCTATTTGTTAAGTCTATATGTCATTTATTTCCAATTGATTATCTGTTATAAGAGCCCTTTAATTTTTTGAAACAAGAAAGCATTAATATATATAAAAGAAGTTGGATCCAATGTGAAACATATCATATGGCAAATCGGGAGCATAATAAAATAGTATGGTGGATCCTTGTTATACGCTACTGACCTAATTAAGGTGTCCAACGGGAATCAGCTTAGAAGACTATAAATAGGGCTGTAGGCAGGCACTGAACTCACTGCAAAGACAAGCCATCCTAGTTATTTTGTGTTCTGCCCCTTAAACCCCAATACCTAGAGTTTCCATTCCAACCAAGCCATCACCATGGTCTCCGTCTCGATCTCGGTCTCTCAAGTAGTGACTAGTATTAATGCAAGTGATGAAGTAATGGAGGTTGCTAAGAAGAGCCTGTTTGCCATGAGTGACACAGAAATTTTGGAAGGCATTTATGCCACTCATGTAGTTAGTCATGAGCACGATTCCTTTGACGTACATTCTCTTTTCTCTATCACTCAGAGCATCATTAAGTGTTCAAAGCAGATCATCGATAATATTGACCACAAGGTACGTACAAATAAAAATTATAATTTACTCACGGTGCAAATCACTAGCGCTAGTATCATGATTTCGATGTTGGTTGTGATTCGACATGGCTCTTAATTGTTTTTTTTTTGGCACATTAGGGAACATATATATATTCTACAATTTGCACATTACAATGTGTGCATCTTTCATTTGATTTAACGTGTACAGACTACAAATGTCACGGAACCCATTGGAGTATTTGATTATTTTATCCAAATAATGCTCAACCTCAAAACAATGGTACAATTCTTTTCCAACATAATATACCCTTTCATTTTATCAATCGAATATGCGTCTACAAACATAATAAAATTGCATCAAACAATTCAAGTGCAACAAAAGAAAAAGAACCAATTATGCTACATTTTCCATGGATCATATCCGTAATCAAATAGAAGAAGGAAGAATTTCCGGTTCTGTGGACGTGAACGAGGACCATGCTTTCCCAAAATAACTTCAGTGGGTGGGGTGTGTGAAGATTCCGGAAGTAGTGGGTTAGGGTTTCCTTTCATCTAGGATCATATATCAAACCAATCGGACAAGGAAAGTAGAAGGGGTTGTATTTATTTCTTGTGACTTCTTTTGCAGGCCACCCAAGTGCATGCTGACACTAGGGATGGAATAACTATTACACCCAGCTTCAGCACGCCATTGTGCCTTCTAAAGTCCATAATTCGCGAGGTAATTTCATTGCATTATAATTTCCTTATTGGTTTGATTCTTTAATTAATTTCATTTTATCAATTGGGAGAAGGAACTCAGAATTTGGGACACTTTTGAGAAAATAAATACCACTAAAACAAGCCCTATGAATCTATGTGTGTGTGTGTATAGATGCTTTCTTCGTTTTTTAGGACAATATGAATTCTATCCATATTAATACATATTTAACTAATAATCATAGTAATTAAATATGACATTTCAGGTGCCATGTAAGGCTCCAGGTGAAGAGAATGCCCACGATGCTACGCTGAAAATACTTAACAAGGTGTCAAAGTATTCATGGGAAGCGAAGGCTGTGCTGGCCCTGGCTGCTTTTTCTTTGGAATATGGTGAGTTCTGGCTCACTGCCCAGCATCAACAATCTGAGCAACTTGCCAAGTCTGTGGCATTCCTCAAGGGAGTACCAGTCCTTCTCAAGCCTGAAAACCTCAAGCAACGAGGCCAAGCAGTTGCCCAGCTCAACAATGTGATAATGTCCACCTTGCAAGTGATTGATTGCATCTTTAAGTTGGAGAAGCTGTCCAGTACTTATAATGAGGTAAAGGAGTTGAGAGAAATCTTGGCAAGTGCAAGGAAAGATATCTCAGTGAATGTCTATTGGTGTATCATTACAACTGTAGCTTGCGCCACTAATATCACCCTCCTTACTAGTGATGAGTAAGTTTCATCCATCTTCTCCATGCTTATACATCATGTACGCTTACTCAATTGTTTAGATTGACAGTCGAATCGAACAATATAACATGTACGTCATCCAAAATAGCATATGTTTGAAGCAACTGATTTGTACATAGTATAACTGTTTTGCTTCCTTCATGTCAGGGGGAACACATCCGATCTTGTCCAGTATGCTCATAAGATCATAATCATCCTCAATAAACTCAAACTACATCTTAAGATCTGCAAAGAGGAAATAGGTAGGTTGCATGATGAAAACTCACAAGGAAAGGTTATATGTTGCTCTTGTAAGTTGTAATGCAATGCTGACATTCCTTTTTTGTCTTATTTAATACAGAGAAGCTACAGACCTACATGAAGCTGAAGCAACTCTTTCAAATTCCTACTGAGATTATGGAGGTTATGAAGACCCTGATCTTTTTCAAGGATAATGTCAACACGACCATTTTGGATGGTTCTACTAAGAAACCGGTTTGCTCTCTCGATCATAGCACATATTTCTTTTGAATGTGAATGAATAACCATATATAGAATGTATCAAGATCCTGAATTCATTAATATTATCTAAACAGGTTCACATCGACATCCTAAGGACGACAAATGTATTATTGTTCATTTCGAGCCTAGATATATCAGAAGATTATATTTCTCTTCTCAACCCCATCTATGAGTTTACAAAGAATAGTAACGAGTATAAGATTGTTTGGGTTCCTATTGTGGAGAAATGGACTACAGAGCTGCAAGTCAAGTTTGAGACCCTGAGGGTTAAGATGCCATGGTACACAGTAGGCCACGCTGGTGCCCACATAGCAGGCATCAAGTACATCAAGGAAGATTGGAACTTCAACGGCAAGCCTATGATGGTGGTCTTGAACTCAAAAAGTGAGCTCCAACATTTGAACGCTCTGCGGATGATTTCGATATGGGGGAAAGAAGCCTTCCCTTTCGACCAGAAAAAAGAAGAAGAACTCTTACTCTCTCTCCGAGATACATGGTTTACCGCGGTAATAGACGGGATTCACACATCTGTAACCGAATGGGTAAGTTAATTCTTTTCTGAAATATGGTCATTGAATCGTGCGGTGAAGGTCGCACATTTCTTAAATGTAAACATCGACTGACTCTGCCTTTACATTTTTGTTACCAACAGATCAAGCAGGAGAAGTACATTTTCTTCTACGGAGGGGATTCAGTTTGGACGACTCAGTTCAAGGAGAAAGCAACTGCCCTTCAAAATGATGACATCCTAAAGAGATCAAAGATTTATCTTGAGTTATATCATGTGGAGAAGAATGCAAATAATGATGCAGGGGATGACAGCTTTAACACCTTTTGGTCCGCCATAGAAACCATGTTCCATATCAAGGTTAGCAGCAAGCAGATTGACGACGTGGTAAGACAAGTTCAAAAGTTGCTTTCTTACAAAGATGACAAGAGTGGATGGGCTGTGCTCATTCAAGGCCGTAGGATCGTGACCATTGGTGCCGGTTCGACAATCTATACGGTCCTGGAGAAATACCACACGTGGAAACAGCAAGTAACAATAACAATAGAAAACTTTGGACAAGTTTTTGAGCAACAGCTTAAGGAGGAGGTTGTAAAAATTGGTCACGTCTGCAGCTGCTTTAGCATCCCAAGTGCAGCAGGAAGCACCCTAGCGGCCATGATCTGCTACGAGTGTGGCAATCCCATGGAGACATTTGTTAGCTATAAGTGCTGCCATGTCAAGAAGCAGGCGCCTTCTATCACTTGGTAATTACTTGCGCGCTACGCAACATGAAACGAAAAGATCACCGAGAGATCAGCAAGGGTTAAGAATGCACGTTGTTTTCATTTGAGTTCGTGTCTTTATTTGATAAAATAATGGGCAGCCATTACGTTCGTAATGTGATTGTGATGCCCACAATGCTTGTTTTTGTTTCAAAATTGCAATCCTATTATGTTAATCTTTTCAATAAAGTCATGTTTAAACATATTTCATCGCAAATTTTTCATGGTCGCTCACTCATGTTCTTCTTTTAATTTATATGTCACAATGAAAAGTTAAGGGACTTTAAACTAGCTTATCACTTACTTATTGCCAATTAATTTTAGAGTTGAACCTTATCAATCAATTATATGTGGAAAAAGAACCCAATCTCAATCTCACCTCTACAAGATTTAGCAGTAGAAAGAGGAAGTGAAAAGTGCTGATAGTTTGTAGTATGTTTGTGACGGGTAGTGCTGGGTGCGAGGACTAGCTAGGTTGTTGGGTCTTTTTTCTTCTTTTCCAAGGATCCCGAGCCTCTATATTTAGAGCCCACTAATTTCCTGCATTTCGCTTCATCTAGGTCGTTATAACAGTCCAACATTTTGATACATGCCATATCAGCCATAGAGTAAAATTTAGTTTTTTTTTTTTTTTCTAAACTGACTGGTATATTTTTGCTCTTCACTTTAACCCAAGGTGTACAATCACCACCCTTTTCAACACTTAACACGTGTCCCTTGATATAACCATAATTAACTCTTTACTTTGTATTTATGCAACCATGGTTATGTCAATAGATATGTGTCAAATGTTGAGAAGGGTGGTGATGGTACACCTTGAGTTAAAGTGGTAAGCAAAAATGCTCCCATACTAACGTTTGCCTTGCTGTTTTCTCCCCTCCTCGGTCCCCAATTCTCTTTCTTGTATCTCCCAATTCCAACTTCCCCTCAACGCTAGTTCAAAACTCAAAGAAAATTATATCTAAATCAAAGTCCAAATGAAAAAGCATCAATGAAATTTTAGAAAACCCACTATTGCTCGCTAAATCCCATAAAAATATTTGGGCCGGAATTTACATTCAGATATGATACAGGAAAACTTAGCGACAAAACAACGTCATCACGACCAATTTCAGAGTTTGGCGCCTACCCCACTGATAAAAGGGGCGACCAAAAAGGCGTTTGGTCAAAAAATCATGGCCTATAACCCTTTTAGGCGACTAAATAATGTTTGTCGCTGAAATTTTTGGTCACAGAGATGTTTTTTCTTGTAGTGATCACCCAGTGACGGAAAACCACACAAGCTATACATTTATTCAATTAATATTATGTGCAAATGTAAATACAATATTTACGTGCACAGGGTGTATGCATTGTCTGGAATTTACTTTGGAAATTGGAAATTGGACGGTGTAAATACAATATTTCGATTCCGTAGCATTTTTCAAGGAGTTGTTTGAAATATGGAATTATTTTTGGCGAATTTTACAAGTTCAAATGGAAAAAGAAAAAAAAAAACTCATGACACATTTATTTTTCTTTGGCAAATTTTTATTTTTTCTCAAATCAGGATCAATATAGGCTCATTTGTTCTTCTTCACCGCTCTCAGCTTTTTTTTTAGACAAAAGAAAGATTATAACCGGATCCGCGTCCTAGTACTAGTATCAAATATCAAATTTACAGGTCATTGAGAAAGGAAAGTTAGAAAAACTAGATAGAAGAATAATGTTGTGCAGAATGTCCCAGTATTGCCAAATCATCCGCTACTAGGTTAGCTTCACAGAAACATCCTTGACTTGTTTGACTCCCATCTTATGAAATATGCTCTTTTTTTTTCTTTTTTAAAAGATTATTATAATATCTGAGATTAAGTGAAATGCGGAAAAATGTATGAATTCTAAATGCAAAGGCTCGGAGCAATAAACGCCATAAATCTTTTGTTATCAAACTGTAGCAAAAACCTTTCCATTCCTTAACTTTACTAGAATATTCTGTCACTATGTATCTTTTGCCTGAAAAAATATTGACTAATTGGAAGGGAATGAAATTTACTTAAAAATAAATAAAATCACGGTGTAGTACTAGAAACACGCATTACTAACTTAATTAAAGGGACAATTACTTTTTCCATGTTCTTCATTATTATTCTGGACAGATTCTTGCAAAGGTTCATGTGCTGTCTCAAATTAATCTGGAAATGTTTCCAGCGGTGATTGTGAACTGTAGCAAAAAGACCTTTTTATTACTTCCCTAACTTTGAAGAAAATTAAGGTGCTACTTTTCCGTCAGTGTTTGAAGCCAAACCGTGCCATTCTTTCCTTCACAATTGTCTTGTCAGGATTGTATTCTTCCACATGGCCCCTTTGGTCCATCTCCAGCAGCACCAAATAATTCTTCTTCTTGTGTAATTCGAACATGTCCTCGATGTTTCTGATGCATTCTGGGTGGGGTCTAGCTGTGTAGCATGACAATGTGCAATAAGTATTTGTCTTCCTCCTCGTGTGCCTTCCACTTATTTTCCCCATCAATGGGGATCCACACAGTCTTATACACATCCATCTTCTCCTTTTCTATTAGCTCATTAACGTCCTTGATAAGTTTAATATGAGCTTCAGAAATATCCAGTCCCGAAAGGAACAAGAATAGTTTACTGCCCCTCAGTGAATCGAAATTCTCGAGATATTTCTATTTGGACAAAACAAAACAAAAAAGCACAATAATGGAACCAGTCTTTATCAGTAATACAAGAATAGCATTGCAAAAGTTTAGTTACATGCAAACCTGATTGGGAGTGTAGGCGTCAATGATCGATCTCGACAGCACAGCAAAACTTTCGAAAATGAAGTGTTTCAACTTCGCCGAAGATTCAGATATTGTCACACGGCGTGACAGGCAAGTGCAACATTGTCCTGTGGGATTCCGATTTTCTGTACCTACAAATTGTGCCTTCGATTGTTAGGTTATGTTACATGTCCACATTCTTTTATACCAATCATTACGTAACCTTACCTCTCATTAAATCCACCATGTCATCACCAAAATCCTTGTCAAACCAGTCATAGCACCCCAGGATGTGATTCATTGTCCAACCATCAGCAATGATGATCACCCTACTGTTGAAACTCATTGTTGTCCCACATGAGAGCCAAAGAGAAAGTAGTTTAAATAGAAATACTCCTCTCTAATTAACACCAATGCATTTTGTAATAAAACCCCACACATGAGGATTGTGCAGGTGGTAAAGTGGGGCAAGTGTCGGTGTTGTTGGAGTGGGCCCTCGGCCCATCAACCTAGAAAATTCAACATGGTAGCCAGGTTACGGGCCCGTACTGCACGTGATGGGTGGGTCCCCTTTTGGCCCCGCGCGATGGGTGAGTCCCTGTTTGGCTCCACGTAGGCCAAAAGTGCCACGTGATGGGTGGGTCCTCGTTTGGCTCCACATGGTTGACAATGTGGATCTCCACGTGTGACCCGTAAAAATGGGGTCTCACGTGCGGGGGAGTGTTGGAACTCATTGTTGTCCCACATCGGCCAGAGAGCCAAAGAGAAAGTAGTTTAAATAGAAATACCCCTCTCTAACTAACACCAATACCTTTTGTAATAAAACCCCACACCTGAGGATTGTACAGGTGATAAAGTGGGGACAACATCGGTGTTGTTGGAGTGGGCCATCAGCCCGTCAACCTGGAAAATTCAACACCTACGACCTTGGATAAGCACAGTCCATCCAATTTTACTATTTTTGTAGGACATAAGTTTTTTAACTTGTTTTACCACAAGCTCATCATGACCAATCTGCTTCCTGATAACCTTGATATGTGACATGGTTTCTATGGCCGGCCAAAAGCTGCTAAAGCTGTCATCCTCTCCATCATTACTAACATTCTGCTTCACGTCTCAGTTGAACTCTTTGCTATCTTTACGATGTCCGTTGCTTTCTTCTTGAAGTGATTGGCCCAAATTAAATCTCCTCTGTAGAAGAAAATGTACTTCTCCTCTTTGATCTAATTATGAAACAAGATGCAATAATACAAACCTCATAAATTTGTTTTACCCTATATGCAAGCGTAATATATGGTGGAGACATCCAGAACACACAAAAACGTATATGTAGAACCACTGGCGGAGCCAGGAATCTTACCACACAGGGTCTTAGTGTAAAAGTCCCAATAAAAATTTTGTTGGGTAGTTGTACATGGAAAGACAACATTGGAGATATAAAATAAAAATTATTTTATTGTTCCAATTACTATTGCTTCATGGTGTGTGACTAGATTTATGGTTTGTAACTTGTGAAGTTTATTCTATACCATTCATGTCAACTCTTATTGTGATCCGGCGTGTAAATTGAGTCAAATAATATGGTAGAATATTTTCAGATATATTTCATTCTCCGAAAGGAGGTATTTATAATACAAGGTTGTAAACCCTAATAGGGTTAAACTAGGAAAAGAAGTGGTATCCTAATTACATAATATCTATACAAAAGGAAATAAAAATAATATCATAATAGAATAGGGATATCTCGCTAACACTCCCCCTCAAGTTGGAGCAAAGACGTCACGCATGCCCAACTTGTCAAGCGAGTTGAGAAAGAGACTTGTAGAAACAGCTTTCGTAAGAACATCAGTCGAACTGATACTCAGAACGGATGAAGGGAAAAGACACAATCTCTGCATCCAACTTTTCTTTAATGAAATTTCGATCAACCTCCACATGCTTTGTACGGTCATGTTGTACAGGGTTATGAGCAATTGCAATCGCAGCCGTATTGTCACAATATAAATCCATGGGTTTATTAGGCCCAAAACCAAAGTCTCTCAACAATCTTCTCAACCATAGTAACTCAGATACTCCATGGGCCATTCCTCGATACTCGGCCTCAGCACTAGATCGAGACACCACCTTTGTTTCTTGCTCCTCCATGTAACAAGATTACCACCAACAAACATAAAATACCCAGATGTTCGAACGCCTATCTGTAGCTGAACCTGCCCAATCAGCATCTGTGTATCCTTCCATATTTGTATGACCATACTTGGAGAAAATTAACCCTTTGCCAGGAGTTACTTTCAGATACCTCAGAATACGAGTCACAGCCCCATATGATCCACACTAGGAGAGTGCATGAACTGACTCACCATACTTACAGCATATGCAATGTCCGGACGGGTATGAGATAAATAAATCAACTTCCCCACAAGCCTTTGATAACGTTCTTTATTGAGTCGGAACTTGATCGGGATATAACCCTAACTTATGATTCTGTTCACTTGGGGTATCAATCGGTTTACAATCCAACATTCCAGTTTCTGCAAGTAAATCCAAAACATACTTTCTTTGGGATAGAAAAATACCATATTTAGACCTGGCAACTTCAATCCCAAGAAAGTACTTTAAATCACCCAATGATTTCATCTCGAACTCAGAAGCCAAATACTTCTGAAGACTCTGTATTTCTACATGATCATCTCCAGTCACAATCATATCATCAACATAAATAATTAAAGCCGTCAATTTACCTTTATGACGCTTCAGAAACAAAGTATGATCAGAGTTACTTTGCACATACCCAAACTTTTTCATGGATGCAGCAAATCTTCCAAACCACGCTCTTGGAGACTGCTTTAATCCATACAAAGACTTCCGTAGCTTGCACACCACACCCTCCTTAGAGGTCACAGAGATACCCGGCGGAGGATCCATATATATTTCTTCCTTGAGGTCACCATGGAGGAATGCATTTTTGCCATCAAATTGTAGCAGTGGCCAGTCACGGTTAGCAGCTAAGGATAAGAGTACGCGTCCAGTGTTGAGCTTAGCTACCTGGAGCAAAAGTCTCTGTGTAATCCACTCCATATGTCTGAGTATACCCTTTTGCTACCAATCTTGCCTTGTAACGGTCAATGGAACCATCAGTCTTGTGCTTCAAAGTAAACACCCATCTGCACCCAACTGCCTTTTTCCTTTTGGTAAAGGAACTAACTCCCAAGTAGCATTTTTATTCAATGCTTCCATCTCGACATGCATTGCATCAACCCAGTTTTGATCAGATAGAGCATCCTGCAACTTAGTTGGCACACATACACTAGATAATTGACACAAATATGATGCATATGACTTAGATAAACGATGAGTTGACATATAATGGTTAATGGGATATTTAGACTTGGCATGTATATCAGGAGAATATTGCACTTTAGTTTTCCCACGGGTAGTACGTGGAGGCAAAGAATAGGTAGGCACATCACTAGAAAGTACCTCATTATCACAACTTGATTGAGGCAATGGAGGGGCAGAGGAGGGGGTCTATTATCAATTTCATCTGTACGAGAGTCGCCAATATCACTGTTATGTCCTTCTGAGAGAGACTCGAAAACACCAAAAATTTCGTCTCGCGACCGGTCGCGTCACTCGTCGTATCGGTACTATCGTCGCTCGTCGACGCGAGCGACCGGTCGCTTCCTATGCGCGACCGGTCGTTTCCTGGGCAGATTTGTTCGCGACTGGTTGCCTCCTCACTGCGACCGGTCGCTTCGCTCATATCGGTACTGTTGTCCTTCGTAGAGGCAGGCGACCGGTAGCTGGGAAGACGCGACCGGTCGTGTTCATCATGGCAGATTCGTTTGCGACCGGTCGCTTCCTGTCGCCAGAAATTTGTTCTTCAGGTCCAAAATCTTCCATATTTTCCACTCCGAAACTCTTCAATTCACTCCCCCTCTCCCCCTGAATTGAAGAGGAGGGAGAAAAATAATAGGGTACTTCTTCATGAAATGTGACATCCAAAGTGACATGTACCTTCTGAGTAGGCGGGTGATAACACTTAAACCCCTTCTGAGTAGTAGAATAACCAATGAAGACGCAGCGGAGAGCACAAGGATCAAGTTTACTCCGTTGGTGGGAGTAGACATGAACATACGCAACACACCCAAACACCTTCGGAGGTAACTTAGAGACTGAAACCGGAGGAGTAAGAGCACACAACACATCAAGTGGTGTCTTGAAATCAAGAACCCAACTAGGAGTACGGTTAATCAAGTAGGCAACGGCCAAGACACCATGTCCCCAAAGATGATGGGGAACGGACATATCCAACATCAGAGAGCGAGCAACTTCAAGTAACTGGCGATTCTTCCTTTCAGACACACCATTCTGTTGAGGTGTGAATGGAGTGGTAGTTTGGTGAATGATACCTTGATCAC
This sequence comes from Prunus fruticosa, assembly GCA_018703695.1. Classification (NCBI taxonomy): domain Eukaryota; kingdom Viridiplantae; phylum Streptophyta; class Magnoliopsida; order Rosales; family Rosaceae; genus Prunus; species Prunus fruticosa. Next base: position 3,122,265 of record CM031917.1, read on the forward strand.
GAAAGAATTGGGTCAAGGTATGATTTACATATTCACCGCCATTATCAGTGCGAAATACTTTAACACGAGCATGGAACTGAGTAGACACCATGGCACAAAAGTCAGGAAGAATAGAGGCAACATTATGTTTATTCTTCATCAAATACACCCATGTTAAGCGAGTGCAAGTCATCAATAAACGTCACAAACCAACAGAAACCATGAGAAGTCACACGAGCAGGACCCAGACATTAGAATGTGCTAACTCAAAAGGCAAAGCAGCTTTATTATTACTTAAGGAAAAAACAGTACGGTGACTCTTAGCCATTACACATGTCTCACACTTAAAACTGGACTCATCAGGAGCGAAATAAAGATGGAAACGGACGCTTAAGGTAGCCAAATGACGGGTGTCCCAAGCGACGATGCCATAACCAAATTTGTTGTTTGTCTTTGACACTGCAACTTTGAACAGTATTAACGACACGATCACGAACTGGTGCAGAAGGCAATGTCAAATAATATAACCCCCCCTATCCGTTTACCATGCCCAATCACCTCGTGAGTGTTGAGATCCTGAAAAGAGCAATGGGTAGGATAGAAAGTAGCAGAAGCATTAAGTGTATCAAGTAATCGACCAACAGATAACAAGTTACAATGGATATTGGGAACTAATAATGCACGAGACAAGGACAGAGTTGGAGTGAGAGAGATTGTGCCCTCGCCAGTAATTGGAGAGGGCAAGCCATTAGCACTAGTTATGTATGGGTCACGGGTGTTACTAGACAACTCATCAAAAAATTTAGCATCATAAGTCATATGATCAAAAGCACCAGTGTCAATTATCCAAATATTGGAGCCAGGACCTGGAATAGAGTCAGAAACACGCAAATTTGCAGAAGCAGGCAGCAGCAGCAACAATGGAGTTATCACCCATGATTGTAGCAGAAACTCAACAAAGCACGCAGAGTATACAACAGAACACAACACAGACACAAATACGGCAGATGCACGAAGATAAGCACGAACACAGGAGAGGCACGAACACAACAGAGAGGACACAGCGGAACACAGCAAAGGCACATGCACAAGAACCCTAAAAGAAATTAGGGTACACGGTAGAACACGGGTGGGCACAACACACACAGGTCACCAGAAAGTCGGCTCTGATGCCAAGTCAAATAATATGGTAGAATATTTTCAGATATATTTCATTCTCCGAAAGGAGGTATTTATAATACAAGGTTGTAAACCCTAGTAGGGTTAAACTAGGAAAAGAAGTGATATCCTAATTACATAATATCTATACAAAAGGAAATAAAAATAATATCCTAATAGAATAGGGATATCTCGCTAACAAATTGGCGGACAACAAGTATAGGACCATCGATTTTACGTTTGAGCCGGCGAATGGAGAAGTGAACACAGGACCATTTGAGTTTTTGACAAAGAGGGTGATGGATTTGTATGGTTTTTTCACATACATAGATGTTTGTGATGTTTCCTGTCAAATTGAGAATTGGAAAAGTAGGGAATTAATTAATGCTGGCGTTATTTTTGAAAAGCCTCGAAGATTGAAAAGTATTGTAACTTTGAAATAATTTGTGGGCATCCATGGACATGGTTGGAGAATAATGTGATGTGCTCTTCCCAAACAAGACAATCACTTGATTTCGGTCTTGAAATTTGATTAACTCTAGTATGAGATTACATTTTATTTTGCCTCAATGGTATCTCGATTAATTAACTCATAAATGAAAGAAACAACTATATCTCAAAAGAGAAAAGAAAATGAAGAGATAACTATAAAAATATCAATAAAATAAATGAATAAAAACCAATAAAGTAGTGACTGTTGAGTTGATTGAAATTATTAGATTCCTTCTTGAGCGTAGTGAACTAAGATCGACTCCGTCTAGTCACTTCTCTTCACAACAACAGAGCAGATTTTTATTCTTCTTCATTCCAGCACTTAGGTTTTTATACATCCAATTGCAAGCTTTCCCATAAAACTCAACCAAGCTTTAGAGTTAATTCAGACGTGGCTTCTCTTCATGACAGTCTAGCTTCCATACCCCATTTCTTCAGGATCATTCTAGATAAGACTTCTAAAAACACCAGAATTGTAAGCACCTCTCTCTCTCTCTATTACTATGCTAAGAATGTTTTCTCTTAACATGTTCTGTTCTGTAGAAAATTCCAGTTAAGTATTTGATGAGATATGGAGAGAATTTATCAGGTCCTGCACATCTTAAGCTTCCAAGTGGTGCAGAAATGGAAATACAACTCAGAAGATGCAACGATGGTTGGGTTTGGTTTGACAAGGGTTGGCCAGAGTTCTCAAAGTTGTGCTCTCTTGACTATGGTAATTGACTAGTCTTTGGGGGTTAGAATGGAGGAATTGAGTCTGAAGAGAAACAGTGGCTAAAGAAGGATGCTGACCCCTTTTTTTAATTTTTTTTATTTTCAGACCTGGCCCAAAACGACGTCGTTTTGGTCAGGTCATTAAAAAAATTCCCTGGGCCAAAACGACGTCGTTTTGCCCAGGTTGTTTTAATAATTAAAAAAGTCCCGCGCGCAAGCCTTCTTCTTCAGCTTGCAGACCCTTCTTCTTTCAGTCATTTCGTTGACCACTTGGCGTGCAACTCCGAGGAATGCGTTGGAGCATCCTAAGTTTATTCATCTTATTTTCAATCAATATATTTGAGGTTTACTCAATTTCTCTGGTAGATTCTAGTTTGTTGGTGGATTCCGACATTGTTAATTGTAGAGTCATCGTTCGATCTCCCTATTCCTTATATGTTGTTGTGTTAGTTTTGCCTGGCTCGTCTAGACGGAGAAGATAGGACCCGTGGAGACGGGAACCAATCACTTGTGATGAATTCAATACAGCAATCATGATAAATTTTGTTTTTATTTATTATTATTATTTAATAAGGTGCATTTTTTAAAATTACAAATTTAGTCTTAATATTAACGAAAAATTGGATGGAGTTTGAAAATCTAACAACAAGAGGTAAATTGGCTATTTTAAAATAATTTGAGTCCTTAATTTACCGAAGAAAAAAATCAAAGGGAAAAATTGACAATTATGGTATAGTTCATGGGGCAAAACTATATATAACCCTTAATTTTACATCTCAGCCGCCCAAGTTATATAAGGATTAAAATTAAAATTCATTAACAAATCCGCACCCAATTCATCTGAAGGACGCATCCTGCACTACAAAAAAAGTGTCTTTTTATGACGCAGATTTAATGACGCATCGAAAATACACGTCATTAAATGTGATAAACTATGACGTGTTTTTAAAATGCGTCATTGAAATGAGTTTATGACACCGTTATCACGACATTTGCTTGACGCGTCATTAAAATCATTTTCAATGATGCGGCATGTGTGTCATTGATTTGAGTACGTTTAGACGACGCTTATAATACGTCATTATAATTGTGAATTTAACGACGTCTTCTACATGTCATGAAGTACTTATACGACGACGCAGGACCTGCATCATAGATGTACCGTATATCGACGACGCTCGATCTGCGTCGTAGATTTTTCTTAAATTAATGACGTCTTCTACACGTCATGAAATACTTATACAACGACGCAGGACATGCGTCATAAAATCCATGACGTGCTAGACGCGTCATAGAAACAATTAAGACGGCAAGGTTCTCGTCATAGAGTTTGGAATTCTCCCCCCCATTTTTTTTGCTTCGCGCTATTTTTTCACAGGTATATAAATATCTTCAATAACCTTAAGATGACGCGTCTTAAGCGCCATAAAAGCTTTAACGATTTGACGACGCAGTATATGCGTCATGGAATGTTATTTTACGACGTAGATTCTGCGTCATGAAATTTGGTTCTGAGGCCCCAATTTTTTTTTTCACGTTCCGCTCTTTTTTTGGGTGAAATTTTAGGGCACGTTTGAAAAACTCAAACCCAAAACAAACTCAAAAAGACACTCTTATTGAAAACAAAACAAATGTGTTTTTCTTGTTTTTTATTTCTCACGTCGTTCGCTCGAACTCACTCTGGTTCTCGCTCAAGCTTCAAGCTCTCTTGCTCCCTCTCTCTCCATCTCTTTCTTCGTCCCTCTCTCTGTCTACCTCTCTCCTCTTATCTCTCATCAGTTCAAACCCTAGAAATTGGGGATTTCCAATATTAAAGGTCAGTTTGCTTTTTTCTATTCCTTTTGTCTTTTGGTTTCTCAATTTTTTTTGGATAGCTGGGTTTTGTTTGTTGGTAATGTGAGTTTCTGATTAAATTTATTGAAATATTTTGTCCTGATTGTTGTTAAGAAGTAGGCCAAGAGATTGTAACAAAGCAACAAATCTCTGAGGTTTATTTTGTGTTTGTGGTGGAGATATTATTGGGTTAACTACAGTTCCTTTTTAATCGGATTTTGAAATTTTTGTTGCTATGTGTCTGTGAATTTGGAAATTTGGGATTTGTACATTGGTTCGGATTAATTATGTGTTATTGATCTTTGAGTTTTAGGGTATGTGCTGCTTATATATCCAACTAGTTATCCTGTATGTACATTGGTTCGGATTAATATGCATCTGGGTTTGTGAGATTTGATTTGGGATTATGCTTTATACATACGCTATTTAGGCATTGATAGTGAACAACGACTGTCTGGGACTGATCCCTTTTCTGTTATAAATGTTGGTGTAGATGATTAGAAGTTAAGGTGCCATAGATTAAGGGTAAGCAAGCACAATCAATTTGAGACTGCTACAACTTACAACTTACCAGCAGGCTTTTCTTTATTATGTCTGCATAATAACATTCTATGCCTGGGTCTCCTCATGGTTATTATTTGGGTATTATCAGTAGCTTAAACTGGATAATGGGGTTGGAGAGGTTAAACCAATTAAGCAAGTGTCTTCTGCAGTGGCTTCCCCTGTTCCGGATTGTCCTAGCTTCATACCCCTTGGAAAATTTCAGATATTTTAGTTGACTAATGATGCATATTGTTTTGAGACTGTCTGAATGCACATGCAGTAACTTGTTAATGCATTAAAAAGGATTGAATAGAAGTTACTGTTTTAATGGCTATTTTGCTGAGGTTATTACGGATAAGACGGTGGAAGTGGTAACCTCCCAAGCCCCTGCTGTGAGTGAAGTGGCTGCTGCTGCAGCAGATTCTTTCTTCCCAGTTGCTGCCCTGCAGTACTTGATCGATGGCGTGCATTCTTTTATTGGATGTAATTGGTAAATGAAATGATTTTAGAGAGAATCCTCTTACTTTTTGACAGTTTTGTTTATTTTTCCTTTTGTATATGATTTTAATATTTTTTGGTGAGTTGAAGGAAAAGTAATAGTGAAACAATTATGTAATGCTGCTTAAGTAGAAGTACAGAGCTTATGGTTACAAATTTTATCTTAAAGCTATTTTGGTTTCTCCTTGAAAGTGATTAATTGTTTTTCCAGGTGGGCCTCAATAGCTTTAACAACTATTCTGATTCGAGGGGCTACAATTCCACTTCTCATTAATCAACTCAGGGCTACTACACAACTTAGTGTTAGTTTTCATTCCCTTAAGCTCAATGGATTTGTGTGTGTGTGCACATGTGAATCTGTTATTGAAAACTATAAATATATCAATTAAGTTCCTGGATGTGTCAGTTTAAAGTGTGATGAACATCAAAGGTTGTATTATATCACTGTTTGTATATTATTCTATTTTTTTTTTCTTTGGGGGTCATATATTATATCACTGTTTGTATCAAAGAAATATGCATTTAAAAAAAATCATGTGCTTCTTTCAGATGTTTTTGTTGATTCCTGTGTTTGATATGCTGGTTTCAAATAATGCCTGCAGCTGAAACTGAGATATGTGGTCTGCTTTTTGATCTTTAAACAAATAACAAATTGCATGTCTTGGTTCATTTATATCAACTTCTTTTGATTTCCATGTTAAGATGCAATTTTTCATGTTTTGTTCAATTGGGTTTCTATGTTCATTTATCTCAACACCCTTTAGGACATGATTTTGAAAATTCTTGCTCTATGTTTTTTTTTTCGTAGAAGTAGTTTGTAGACATAATTTGTTGTTCCACGATTTGTTTCTTATTTGTATGCTAGTTCTTTTATTATATTTTCACTACTACAGGGGACTAATTCTAGGCCATTGTCCTAAAGGGTGTTGAGATAAAGAGAAGATTGAGAATTCCTCGTTGACGAGAAGAGAGACGAATGAAGTTATGAAAGATACTCATTTGACTATTCTCTTCCCTTAGCTGCATATTAGTGGGCGGAACTAGTGCAAGGGCTGCCCTTGACTATAAGGTTTGGGGAAAAAAAAAACAAATTCAATATATATATATAGCCTAATATTTTAAACTAAAAATAAATAAAAATAAATTCAATTTCATACCTTCAAACACCAATAGGCATAGTTAGAGGTTTTCCACATTTGTATTTGGTGTCAAAGTTTGTCCCAATATCAATTTTAATCTTTTTCCATGAATTTATCTCCAAAAGAGAAGCATTTTTCTAAATGAAATTCACCATTTGGTGAATTATATGACTCTAATTTCTTTTTTTCTTGTGTTGTAATTAGCGTGATTTATATGATTTAATGTATACTTTTATTTCTAGAAAACCTATAGAAAATGTAAATATCAAAAGAAAAATTTTCATTAGATTTTAAGTTAATAACTTTAACTAGCCCACCCATTGAAAATTTTTTAGTTCGGCCCTATTAAGGTATGACATTGTGCAAATTTCATAACAGTGTTTGTGGTATAAACTGATAACCAGTGTGAAAGTAAAACAAATAGTCTTGCTACTCCACTAATTAATCTTACCTTTTTTTTTTGGTCTGGTATATAATTAATCTTATCTTTAACAAGTGCCGATGTGCATGATATTCACATGTTGCAACAGTGGCATGGTCATTGATGAATGAAAGAAAATACAAGTGTACAGAATATATTTTCACGATCTTTTGATCAGATCTACCCAGAAAGAGTCGGGATATGTTTTGCAGCAGCAATATATTTTATTATTTAAGACTGCTAAGCCAAGCCATGTGAATATGAAGACATAGACGAAAATTATGGTTTAGTTAGTGGGAATGCTTAATTGGAGATAATAATTAGTGGCCAACGGGTACTTGTCTCTGATTGTGCACTACACATCTGAACATTTAAAATATTGTAGATTAATCTTTATAATTTGTTGGGGTTCTTGGGCATAGACCTTCCCAAATAACGTGGGTCTGTATTGTATTCTATGTTGAAGAATCAATACACGATTTTTTTGGATTTTAATGAAGTTTTTTAAAAGTTCATATATGCAGTCAAGTTTTTTACGAGTTTATAAAAATTTGGACGTATTCAATAAAAAAAAATTATAATGCAATAGAAAAGGTCTAATTGTTTACTTTTACATTGAGCCCTCAAAAACCCAGGATCAGCCTGCCTAAATCCATACTTTTAACACGTATATATAAGACACCCCCTTGACCAATTGCTCTAATATATTGTTTCATTTTGTTGCATCCTAATTTCAATTTGGGGTTTGATGATTTGATGCACACAATTCATATCCTATATTTTATTGTTCTGTTTTCTAAGAAGCCACTAATTAACACGTAAGTATGAACGGTGATATAAAAAATTGAAAAAAAGACAAATGACGTATGGCAACAACGAAATGGATGACGTCGGACGACTCGCCGCATATGCACAAACGTGGTGGAGTTGTGTACATAAATTAGACATTAACAAATATATTTCACGAGCTTCTGATCTGCACAGAAAAAGAGAGTAAATTGTTAATTAGTACGCTAATCATGTGTCTTATATTTAATCATGCATGTTCAATTTTCAAATACGAGGAACATAAACATTAACACTTTGTCAGCCATGGTTAGTTTAGTGGGGGAATGCTTAACTCGAGAAAATAATAATAATAATAATTTGAGGTAGAGATAAACTGACACTTGTGTGTTCTACGGTATTCTATATTCAACAGTCAAAACACGAGATTTGTATGTTTTTTGTTTTTTGTTTTCTCAAAAAGAGAAGTAATTATATCTATATTGCAAAGTCAGACACTAAAAAAAATTTAGAATATTGTAGGGCTTTTCGCTTTCAGACCATGTCAATCATTTCTGATTGATTATCTGTCCAAAGCCATTTAATTTTTTTAAACAAGAAAGAATTAATATATAAAAGAAGTTGGATCCAATTTGAAATGAGGTGGATTCTTGTTATTGTATTAGACTCAGAAATCTCTTGTACAGCATACACAATAGGTAATCTTATGACACTTGTCATCATTCTTGCATCATACTTTAAAATACCTAATTAGAGTTGTTGGAATATCTAATTGAAAATGCATGATTGTCAATCAACCGACCAGGACTAATCTATAAGGGTAAAGTGCTTATCCCTAGCTCTCTAACTTGTTAAAACAGCTCTTAGCAACAAAGTGGAGAACGAGTTTCTAGCGGACTATAAAAAAATGTTTATTGATTCAAATGCAATAACAAAAAAATTCAATTATCTCAAAGATTGTATGATACAACTTGAATAGGTACGCTTTTAATTATGTTGTTGAAGTGTTTTGTGGTCGCATTTAATATGTATTTGTTTTATGTTAAAGCTTATTGAAAATTAGTCAATGAAGCTATGAAGTAGTGTGATTTATATGATTTAAGGTATACTTTTATTTATAAAAAGACTACATAAAATGGCAAGTACAAAAACAAATTGATCATTAGCAGGGACGAACCCAAGATTTTGAACTTGACTTGGCTAAATTTACCTTACATATAAAAATACTAAATATATAGAAAACTCGATAGTACAATGTAATTTCATTGATAACAGCAAGAAACTAATCACTTATCTTGTTTCGAAGTCGATTTTTGAGGACGTAATCTTGGATGACGCTCAAGAGAATTAAGTATGATCAAAATTGGCTCTTTGAGACTGAGCTCTTACACTTTCATATTCAACTCTTTGAGGTTTAGAATGAGGTTTCTCCTCACAAATTGGAGGAGGTAAAGTGCAACAGCAACAAGAGCATTCTTTTATGTGTGCAAGGGTGCAATATGAGTTTGGTGACAAAGTCGACAACTCTAAGAAACAATCAAACAATTTCTTCTACTTTTCTTTCTTTCTTTCCACCAGTTGTGTGCATTCTTTTTTTTCTCTTTTCCCCTCTTTTGTGTTGTATGCTAGAGACATGCTGAAGCTTTCATTTTCTCTCTTTTATTCTCCAATGCAGTGTAAGCAAAGAATTCCTAGGGAGGGTAGGTTATTCAATTGGATGGCTGGGCTATAATTTTTTTTGGGCTGGAATTTTAAAAGCCCCCTGGGCTATAGCCCAGGTTAGCCCATAATTATGTTATGTCCTTGATCATTAGATTTTAAGTTAACATCTTTAGCTAACTCACCCGTTAAAAATTCTTAATTGTTCACAAATGCTATTTTATTGTTTAATTTGTTGCATCCTAATTTCTACTTGGGCGTTGATGATTTGATGCCTACAATTAATATCCTATATTTTATTCTCGTTCCCACTTATCAGAAGCCATTTCCACACACAAAAAAAACCTTATCAGAAGCCACCAATTAACACGTAAGTACGAATTCTCGCCTGGATATTTTAACAAAAAATTAGTGGTGACGTAAGGCAGGAACGACATCGATGACGTAAGGCAAGAAAAAAAAAAACCTCTCAAAGGTGTAGAAGCGCGTGTAGAGAGGCTAGTATATTTATTATTTAACCATGTTCAATTTTCAAAACGAGAAACATAATCAAGCCAAGCCATGTGAATATGAAGATATAAACGAAAATTATGGTTTAGTTAGTGGGAATGCTTAATTGGAGATAATAATAACAATTAGTGGCCAACGGGTACTTGTCTCTGATTGTATACTACACATGTGAACATTTAAAATACTGTAGATTGATCTTTATAATTTGTTGGGGTTCTTGGGCATAGACCTTCCCAAATAATGTGGGTCTGTATTGTATTCTATGTTGAAGAATCAATACATGATTTTTTCGGATTTTAATGAAGTTTTTTAAAAGTTCATATATGTAGTCAATCATAGTTTTTTACGAGTCTTTAAAAATTTGAATGTATTCAATAAAAAAATATATAACAGAATAGAAAGAGGTCTATTCTTTACTTTTACATTGGGCCCTCAAAAACTCAGGATCAGCCCGGCTAAATCCATACTTTTCCTATAAATGTTTTAACACGTATATATAAGACACCCCCTTGACCAATTGCTCTAATATATTGTTTCATTTTGTTGCATCTTAATTTCAATTTTCGGTTGGATGATTTGATGCACACAATTCATATCCTACATTTTATTGTTCTGTTTTCTAAGAAGCCCCTAATTAACACGTAAGTATGAACGGTGATATAAAAAAAATTGAAAAATAGACAAAGGACGTAAGGCAACAACGAAATGGATGACGTCGGACGACTCGCCACATATGCACAAACGTGGTGGAGTTGTGTACATAAATAAGACATGAACAAATATATTTCATGATCTTCTGATCTGCACAGAAAAAGAGAGTAAATTGTTTTAGTACGCTAATCAGGTGTCGTATATTTAATCATGCATGTTCCCATTTTCAAATACGAGGAACATAAGCATTCACACTTTGTCAGCCATATGGTTAGTTTACTAGGAATGCTTAACAGGAGATAATAATAATAATAATTTGTGGCAGAGATATACTGACACTTGTATGTTTTCTACGGTATTCTATATTCAAGAGTCAAAACATGAGATTTGTATGTCTTTTATTTTTTGTTTTCTCAGACAAGACTGTAAGCGCCCAAGTGGGATCAACGAAACTCACCTATCTGTTTCTATAGTTTAAAATTTGGTAGAATTACTTGCATCATACTTTAAAAGACCTAATTATAGTAAAATGCATGATTGTGAACACGACTAATCTATAGTGGGAAGAATGAAAATGTGAGTGTGATAGTAAAAAAAAAATGTCATGAAAAGTTCTATAATACTTCAAATTTATGATGTTATTTTGCTTGCTTCAAATTGAATTATTTTCTATATTATGTAATTATGCATTTATATTTATATTGTCTTTGTGGTGAAGCAATTACGTGAGTTCTGTTTTTAACCTTCAAAATGAAATTGAACCTCTCTAACACAATTAAAACCCAAGTTATATATTTGTTCCGGAATTCGGATAGGAAAATATTTAACTCCTTACTCAAGTGCTATATTTGTTCCTACTATTTAGGATCATCACAATCGGAAATTGTAATTGTAATGGGGTACATTTACATACGTGTCCACTGTGATATTTGTGATTAGGGGCGGATCCACAGAGGAGCAAGGGTGGTCAATTGACCCCTGCAACCTCTGAAATCCTCAATTAGAGCTCTGCAACTTGACCCTCGCAAGCTGTTCGACGAAATGCCCCAATGGGGCAATCTGTGCAAACTGGCCTTCGCCAGCGCGCGCCTTGCACGCAGCGCGCGCGCGTCTTTTTTTTGTTCGCTCGACGTCAAAACGACGTCGTTACACTTATATATTTTTTTTTTGCGCTGGACGTCAAACGACGTCGTTCTACTTACTTTTTTTTTAAAAAAAAACCTGGCCAAAACGACGTCGTTTTGGCAGAGGATTAAAAAAAAAAAAAAAAAGAAAAGCTGTTCGATAATTCCCTCTCCCTAATCAGTTTTAATTCATTTCTAACTTCTCAATCTCAAGTTCTCAACCCTAAATTCCCAACCTCCAATTCAACGGTGGCTTTTCCTCCCCCTAAAAATCCGGCGGTGGCGGCAGCAAAGTGGCGGCGGCGGTGGTGGGCAGCAGAAAATTGAGTAGCTCTTGTCCCCCAAATTCAATTTGATTTCAAAGTTGGATTGGATTTGTCTCTCAAATTTGAAAGTATGTTATCTTAATTTTTTTATGCTTTAATAATTAGTAAAGATTCTTATATTCTTGATTAGTTGTTGTTGTTTGTTGTTGAGATTTGATTTTGGTTTGTTAGTTTGAATAAATTATGGCTATACTTTGTCTCTCAAATTTGAAAGTATGTTATCTTAATTTCTTTATGCTTTAATAATTAGTAAAAATTCTTATATTCTTGATTAGTTGTGCTTGTGGTTGTTTGTTGTTGAGATTTGATTTTGGTTTGTTAGTTTGAATAAATTATGGCTATACTTTTTATGTTAGTTTGAATAAATTATGGCTATACTATACTTTTATGTCAGTTTGAATAAATTAGGGCTTTTGGTTTTGGTTAGTTAGTTTGAATAAATTAGTGATTTATGTTAGATTATATTTGGTAAATTTGATTGGTTGTTGGGATTTTATTTTGGTTACTTTGCATAAGTATGAGTTTTAATTATATTGGTTATTTCTATGAATATAGTTATGGAACGCTATTTTAAGAGAAGGTTCGCATCAACTACTTCTAGTTCGGATAATGTGGGTAGTTTGAGTTCGAGGGATGTGGATATTTCAAGAGATGTGGATAGTTCGAAAGAAAGTGAGTTGCAAGATATCTTGGCTAATCTTATTGGAGACCCCGGACTTCGGCCTCAAATGTTAGACTATGATCCTAACATTAGAGACGAAGTTCGAAGAGCATATCTACAAAAAGGTCCATGTCAGCCTAAGGATCATACATTTCCACAAACTGATCTTTCAGGGTATGATCGACGCTTTAATGTCAAGTGGTTTGATGAGTTTGACTGGTTGGAGTAGTAGTATTAGTAAAGATGCTGCATTTTGCCTTTATTGTTATCTCTTCAAATCCAATTTCAGAATTGGTCAAGGGTGTAGTGACGCCTTCACAGAAAATGGGTTTTAGGAATTGGAAGAAGAAAGAGAAGATTAGGCAACATGTTGGACATGTTGGAAGTGTTCATAATCAATCTAGACAATATTGTGTGGATCTTATGAATCAAAAGCAACACATCCGAACAGTTTTGATAAAGCAATTCAGAGCAAGCTCGTATTGATTATCGTATTTGCTTGACAGCTTCTCTTGACTGCGTGAGATTTTTGTTGAGGCAAAGTCTTCCTTTTCGTGGGCATGATGAGAGTGACACTTCAAGCAACAAGGGGAATTATTTGGAGCTCTTACAATTTCTTGCTGATCATGATGAGAAAGTTAAAGCCGTTGTATTAGAAAATGCTCCCGGGAATCTCAAGTTAATTGCTCCAACAATTCAAAAAGATCTTGTGAATGCTTGTGCCACTGAAACTATTAAAAAAATCATTAAGGATATGGATGGTGCATTCTTCTCTTTATTAGTTGATGAATCACGTGATGTGTCAGTAAAAGAACAGATGGCGGTGGTGTTTCGTTATGTGGACAAAAGTGGAGATGTAATTGAGAGGTTTGTGGGCATTCAACACGTTAGCGACACTACATCAAACTCACTCAAGGAGGCTATTGACACATTGTTTTCAAGAGAGGAGTTGAGCATTTCCATGCTAAGAGGACAAGGATATGATGGAGCTAGTAATATGAAGGGTGAGTTCAATGGTCTTAAAACCCAGATTTTGAGAGAAAATCCTTGTGCCTATTATATTCATTGTTTTGCACATCAACTTCAATTAGCTCTTGTGGCCGTGGCAAAGGGAAATGCTGATATTGCCACTTTCTTCACATCTTGCAATAGCTTGGTCAATATTGTTGGAGCATCGTGTAAGCGTCGTGACATGCTTAGAGATCAACTACAAAAGGATATTACGGAAGCTCTTGAAAAAGATACTTTTCCAACAGGGCGAGGCTTAAATCAAGAAACTTGTCTCAAGCGTCCCGGTGATACACGTTGGAACTCACATTATGGTACATTACTTAGTATCATCTCCATGTTTAAATCTGTGGTGAAAGTGCTCAAATTGATTATTGAGGATGGCTCCACTGATAATCTAGGTGAAGCAAATAGGTCATTGAGAGAGATACAATCATTTGAGTTTGTATTTCACCTATTTTTCATGAGATCTATATTAGGAGCCACAAATGACTTGTCACAAGCATTACAAAGGAAAGACCAAGATATTGGGAATGCAATGACTTTAGTGAAAGTTTGCAAGGACCAACTACAATACATGAGAGAGAATGCATTTGAAGCCTTGCTTGATCAAGTATCTTCCTTTTGTGGCAAACATGATATCTTGGTTCCAAACATGGATGATGCGTATGTAGCTCAATGGAGATCACATCGGAGAGCACCTGTAATAACGCATCTCCATCATTATCGTGTGGATATCTTTATTCAAATCATTGAGTGGCAACTTGCGGAATTAAATCATCGCTTCAGTGAGGTAAATACTGAGTTGCTTCTTTGTTTGACATGTTTGAGTCCGGATGATTCATTCATAGCTTTTAACAAACAAAAGCTACTTCGGTTTGCTGAATTTTATCCTCAAGATTTTACTTCCCGAGATATTTTGGCACTTGAAGATCAACTTGAGATTTATATTAATCATATGGGTACGATGACCGATTTTTCTCAATTGAAAGGGATTGGTAGCCTTGCAAGAAAATTGGTGGAGAAAGGGTTGCATAGAACATATAATTATGTTTATTTGCTTCTCACATTAGCCTTAACATTACCGGTTGCAACTGCTTCTGTGGAGAGAGCATTTTCTGCTATGAATATTGTGAAAGGTCCACTTCGCAACCGAATGGGAGATCAATGGTTGAGTGATAGCTTACTTGTTTATATTGAGAAAGATGTATTTGCTTGTATTGATAATGAAACAATAATGCTACGTTTTCAGAATATGAAAACTCGTCGTGGACAATTGTAATGTGGTTTTTTCTATCAATTATGAATGATAATATTATCGTTTCATTTTTATAAGTTTATTTTGTACAAATTATTTTTACCCTTTAAACGTTGACCCTCGGAAAGAAATTTTGTGGATCCGCCACTGTTTGCGATGGCCTTTTGTTTATTGTTTTCAACCTTATTGTCTCTTTCAGTTTGAGTAGCTTCACATGGGGAGTAATATTTTATTCGGGACAAGTTTTAGACTGAATATGGCTATAAATAGGGCAGGCATATTGCAAGGGAACACATCAAGCTACGAGCCAATACCCGTTCTTTAGCCCTATAGCCTTTGAAATCCCCAAGAGTCCCTACCCTAAGTCATCATCATGCTAGGCGACCTCACAAAAAAGTTTTTTAAAGTTGAGCCTAGCCTGTTTTCCATGTCTGATAAGAAAATCTTGGACCAAATTTATGCAACTCATTATGTCAATGTTGATACTTCCTTTGATGAGGATTCTCTTTTTGAAATTGTTGAAAACATCCTCAAGCATGCAATCCAAACTGTCGACAAAATTATGCAGGTACTTTATCACAAATATTCTTATTAATTTTATTATTTTATATATATAATCTGTTATATTATCATACCATTGATCATTATTAATTATTATTAATATCCAAAGCGCTGCTACGTAAACTTGTGGGTTGTTGCAGGGTATCCAAGTGCATGAGGAAAACATAGAGGAGAAGCCCCTCAAAGCCAACTACAGTACACCATTGTGCACACTTAAGTCCATAGCCAGCGAGGTAATTACCTCACAAAATAAATAATTTTTTTTTATATTGCTTGTAACAATTTTCATGTACATACATTTTTTTTATTTTTTATTTTATTGTTTGCTTTCATATTTTTCATATTAAAACTATTAAATACTTGAAATTTTCAGATGCAATGCAAACCTCCTGGTGAGAAAGTTGCCCATGAAACTGCCCTTGCAATACTGAACCAGCTGTCAAACTATTCATGGGAAGCAAAGGCAGTGCTGACTCTGGCAGCTTTTGCTATGGAATATGGGGAGTTCTGGCTCCTTGCCCAGGCTCAGGAATCGGACCGACTTGCCAAATCAATTTCAATCCTGAAGAGAGTCCCTTTCCTCCTCAAGCCCTCAAACCTGCAAAAAAGAAGGCAAGCAGTGCTTGAGCTTAACAACTTGATCAAGGTTACAATGCAAGTTATCGGGATCTTCGATCAGTTCGAAAAGCTTTCCAGTTACGATCCAAAGGATGTGCCGGAGTTGGCATTAGCAATGGAACATATTCCAGTGGATGCGTTTTGGGCTATTGTGACTCTTGTTGCTTGCGCAACTAAGGTCACTATTCTCACCAGTGATGAGTACGTCAACTCTTCATTCTTAATTGATATCTGACAAAAAAAAATTCAATATTTGTTTAGTACTTCAAAATAGTATATGACCATGGTTGCCTTTGTTTCAGGGACAAGGAGCATGAGCATGACCTAGTCCCGTACGCTCAAAAAATCCATTTCATCCTGAACAAGCTTAAGATACATCTGAGAATTTGTAGAAAACAAGTTGGTGTGTAATTACTTGCAGATCCTTCATTAGGAGTCATATTAATATCATATGTTGTACAATTAATGAAATGCTGAAGAAAGTAATTTTCTGTATAATCCACAGAGGACGCAGAAGCTTACCGGAGGATAAGGAAAATCTTTCGAACTCCTACTGAAATCAAGGAGGTTTTCAAGGCCCTGATCTTTAGCAAAGACAATGTTCAGCCACTGATTGATGGTTCTACTAAACAAACGGTTTGCTCTACTGCCCTTACAAATTGTTGTTTAAGAAGTATATTAGGTTTTAAATAGAGTGAAATTGTGGTGGCCTAATTGTTTAAACAATATCGACATCCTGAGGAAGAAAAACATACTACTATTCCTTTCGAGCCTAGAAATCACTGACGATGACATTTCCATCCTCAAACCGATTTATGAGTTCATTAAGAGAGAGGACCAGCATAAGATTGTGTGGATTCCAATCGTCGAGCAGTGGACCGACGAGCTGCGAAAGAAGTTCGACACCCTCAGGATCAAGATGCCGTGGTACACAGTGCAGATTTCTGCACCCATAGCTGGTATCAGGTTCATCAAGGAGGAGTGGAACTTCAAGGGTAAGCCTACATTGGTGGTGATGAGCCCACAAGGAAAGGTTGAACATTACAACGCATTCCACATGATTCGGGTATGGGGACCCAAGGCTTTCCCTTTCACAGAAGCAACAGAAAAAGAAATCTCAAAGTCTCGCGAATGGTTTGGCAATTTAATCAGAGAGAATTATCCGACTCCACCCGACGCTGTAAGTTCCTTTTAATTAATAATTCCAACAAAAGCCATACATTTATCAATGACATTGCATGCATGCAATTTGAACCAAAGCCATACATTTTAGGGTCCCTCTGACATTACCCGTATTTGAATCTATGATATAAATTTCATGACAAAGCAAGTTTTGGTGGTTTAATAACAGAAAGAGGATGACTACATTTTCTTCTATGGAGGCAAAGACAAAGACTGGATGAAACAATTCAAAGAGAAAGCAACTGCTCTTGCAAATGATCTCGTCTTGAAAGAAGCAAAGATTAACATAAAGTTGTTTTGTGTGGGGAAAGACAGCAAGGGAGAAGATGACTTTGGCATTCTATGGCGCTTCTGGACCGGAGTAGAAAGCCTGTTCCACACCAAGATACACAAGCAGGCCGACTCAGCCACACTAGAAATCCAAAAGCTACTTTCTTACAAAAATGAAAGTGGATGGGCTGTGCTCAGCAAGGGGTCTTCTTTGGTTGTCGCTGGTCATGGTATCTCAATTTTGAAGGTGATAGAGGACTTTGACAAATGGAAGGGACAAGTGAGAGAGAAAGGCTTTGAGTTTTGTTTCACAACATACCATGGGAAGATTCGCCTTACACCTTGCTGCCGCCTTGATATTCCAGGCTCTACCGGGAAGGTCCCGGACACAATGAAATGTCCCGATTGCAACCGTAGCATGGAGACTTTTGTCAGTTACAAGTGCTGCCACATTGATGCTCCTAATGTGCATCATTAAGTTCTGGGTTCCGTTCTTTTAGTACCACTGCAGCAGTGGATATTATGCTAGAATAAAAGGGTATCTAATTTCCCATTCCTGTAATGTGGAGTACAGGTTGTGTAATTGTTCTATTATGTTTCTTTCGGCCAGATTATTCATGGCAGTCTTTGTGATGTTAATGTTTTATTGGTCAATAATGTATTGAATAATTTCAATGTACTGTTTGTTGGCTTTGCAAGGCATTGCAAGCTATTTGAGTTGAAATTAGTCCCACATTGTAAGACCTCCACTTGGAAGTAGCAAAAATTCTACAATGAGCGCCTTATATATGGCCCTTATGTGAGGCCCTATCTCGTAATCATTGGATCAAGTTAACCAATTTGATCCAATAGATAAAAGATATATAGGGCCTTACCTAAGGGCCATATATTAGGTGTCACATCCCGGGATCGGCTCCGCCGTAGCATGATATTGTCCGCTTTGACCTTCCTTCTCTCTGGTCCTCACGGTTTTGTTTTTGGGAGCTCACAACCAACTTCCCAGTGGTTCACCCATCATGGGATTGCTCTGGCCCTCAACTTCGGAGTTCCTACGACTCCGAAACTAGTGAGCTCCCAAAAGGCCTCGTGCTAGATGGATGCGGGTGTGCACATATAAGGCACATCACCCCTCTCTCCGTTGGTCGATGTGAGATCTTACATTAGGCCCTCACTATAGAATGACTCTTGGAAATAGATTAGTTTGGGTTAGGTTATGTAAGTGACCCAATTGAGTGGCTTGTGAGTTTGGCCTCTGGGTCAATGCCTAATTAGTTGGGTCAATGGTTAAATAATATATACTTAATTAATCAAAAGATGGGCATTGAGCCTTGGGCTCTGTGATTTAGATTAAACCTAATTAATTAGTTAATTAATTATTTTAAAATTCAAATATTAGATAATCTCTTTAAAACGTTATCTTTAAAACATTATCTGATTGGGTTGTGTCTTTTGTGAGATACAGGCACTCTACAAATACATATGTTCTCTTATAGAGATATATACATCAAATTCGTAGACAACTTCATATCATGTATAAGCCTAAGGGATAAACACATAGATTTTGCCAGTACTAGGACTTTGATTTAGATAGTTGTATCTTGGTGGGATAGACGCCTGCAAAACTATAAGCACTTAGTATGGGTGAAATTTTGTTTCAAGGACATTGGAATTCTGCAAGCCTCTATCTCCAAGAACGGTCAGTCTGCAAGCCTCATATAATATCTTTGGTATGGATCTTTAAAAAGTACCTATCTAAAAGGTTACAAAAAAAAAAAGGGAAAAGAAAATCATACCTCCACAACCACAACACGTATACTCACACTTAAGTATATTGAAATAATACACCATAAAAATTGCTTTGGAAAACTCAAGAAAAAAACTATTACCTGTAAGGCATGTATATATATACAAGGAAACACCTTATATATTTAGTCCCCTTACATTGAGGGATCCCTCAAATAATTTATTTTAAGGGACACCCTTTAGGGTACCCCACGATTTGTTTTTTCAACCATCTATGTTTCAAGTCTTCATTCATAGATCATCCTTGAAACAAATTAGACAAATCGAAAAACGTTTCCGCATCCAATTGTGTCCTACAAAATCAATGAATACGGTGCTTGTTAATGTATGCATTTTGAGTATTTCTTTTGGCTTCCCTTGACAATTTTGTAATAGGACAATCATTGTAATTTCTCAAGCTCTAGTCTAGATTAAGAATTACATCTCTAGGTATGCTTAATTGGATACATTATGATGGACAACAATGAGTTTGACAAAAGGTAAATTTTGCATTGCATTACATTGCATTTTCTAACTTCGGAAGATTATGACTAGTCATCCTTCCTTCGTATGACTAGTCAACCTCTGCCTTAGTAGGAATTCCAGCTCACTGTTCCAGCTGGATCCAACCCATATGTTTTTGTCTTATTTTGCAAAATTATGAGCTGCCATTGTATGATTCTAACCTAGGAATTTTGGTGTAAAGGCAAACCAATTCCTCATTTGGTAGCCGTCACTTTTGTAGGAAGTTTTGGAAAGTTCCCTTGGAAACTATCGCTTCTTCCTCAAGAGCTACCTTCATATTTTTCATCCTTGAGTTTTCCAAATGGTTTCCTTTTGAAAAACTGCATTTGAAATATGAAAACCTCATCTTTCTAGATCAAACACTCTCTCATTTATATCTAGGTTAAATTCAAGACTGATTTCTTCAAGAGTATGGTTTCTTGAAGAAATTGGTCATTCTCCTTTGAATCAAAATTTGGTTTCTGTCTGAGTTAGTGTGAGAGTCTGTTTTCTTCATTATTGATTATAAAAATAAAGAAATAAAGAAATGCTATTATAAATGTAGTTATCTTGATAAGATAGAAATATATATGTATAGTTGTTTTACGTTTTATAATACCATTTCAATATTTACATGTATGTTATTCCATTAAATCTTTATATATAATTAACTAGCTCTTAAGTGGATGTGTTGTTTTGCTTTATTAAGTTACTCTTTCCTTGTCAACAAACCATGGCTTGGAATTAGCATGTGGAGCTTTCACATGCATTCTTGGCAATAGAATTTTGGTGAAGCAACACATAGGAATTCATCTTAACTTGAGGGGGCTTGTCTATATTGATTCTTTTGACACATGCACACATACAAGCACTTAATTATTAAATATAGTAGATATTTATGATACTTGGAGGATGAGTAGATTCTATTCTTGGAGAATAAGTATGCATGTTCTCTTCTAGTATAAATAGGTCCCTCCGTTGCTTCTTATTTGAAAACACGAATACTTGGTATTTGAGGTTGCACACAACGCATGCAAAGTAATAGTTCTTGAGAGGGACGGAGAAAGAGAGGAAGAAGATAAAGGAAGAAAGAAGGCTAGTGGGGATAGAATTTCTGGAGGAGTTAGAGGTCCTAGCTTGTGTATTTTCTTAACCTGGAATTAGCTTTGAAAACAAGGTAGGGATTTCTTTGGGTGCCTTTACGGGGATTGATCTAATTAAATTTCGTGAGCACTATATTATGCATGCTATTATTATTTGAAATGCATAATTATATCATGTTATCGGTGATGGCTGGAATCCTTGGATTGATAAAGAAAGTATGGAAAAGAGGGTAATGGAAATAATCTTTTGTGTAGTTGAGTCTAACTCTTGATAGGTACCAGGTCTTAGGGATCCCACAGTGCACATGGTTTTTATTGGGTGATTCGGGACTGGCGAAAAGGAGTTAGACAAGATGACTAACAAAAGGGGAAATTATGGGACGGTTGAAATGGGTGTTAGTTCATATAAATGGGCATTCGGGACCAAGTGGTATAAGCATGGTATGGGACGTGCAGGTCTGCTTGTCCAGTTATATGAATTAACGGGATTAGATGAAGAGCATTCATTCATGCATTATTACTAATAATGTGATATTTGGTTGTGTGATTGCATGTCACTTAATTTAGTTATATCAATTTTCTGTGGTAAGGTCTCATGTCCCTCCTGAGCGGTGGTTGCTCATCCCTCACCTTGTTTAATTTTTCAGATGAATTAGTGGGCAAGACAAGGACTAAACTAGTTGATGCTGAATTAGATGAGAGTGATAGAGTTTTATTTATTAAATGTAAAGTTGTAAGATTTTAAAACTATTTTTATAAGAAAAAGTTTATTTTATGTTCTAGCTTCTTTTTATTTTATTTTACTCACGCACTGGGCGCGGGATTTCCACCGACCCCGGGGTCCGGGGCGTGACAGTTAGAGCTTGCAAGCTAGTGTCATGGGATGAACGAGCTGGAAAAGGAGCTGCCATTACCATGAAGAACTGAGCTTCAAGCTTGCTAAGTTGGACAAGAAGATTGCACAAAGGAGGTATAGCTCATCTTCCTAAATAGATTTAGGTTTTTCTTGAGCTTGCTTGTATTCCTTTATAAGAATCTTTTTCTACTTAGTGGATTGCCTGGTCGGTTGATGACTACTAGTTTTTCCCAATGGTGGGTTTCTGGGTGAACAATTTTTGATTTGCAACTCTGTTATTTTTCTGGGTTTGTGTTCTTTGTGGTTCACTAGTCATCAAATGAATTCTGGGTTTGTGTCATTGTAGTTGACTAGTCATATGTATCTGTTGTTTGGTGTTTACTTGGTTATGATGATTTCACACACTTTCACCATAGTTATTGCTAGCACAGGGGATGCCTAGATTGACGGGTCCTTCTAAGTGCCTAGGTTGTCACTAGTATTTTTCTAAGGTTGCAAGTACATTATTGCATGCTCTGTGTGCATTTTTGATTGTGATTGTTTATGACTAGCAATTGACTTGTCATAAGTATTTTTAGTCAAGGTCTAAAGTGTGTGAAGATTATTGCGTTTTGTTTGAGCGTCGTAAAATTTACCCTCGTCACCTAAGTACCAATTTCAGTGCTTCCAAAAAATACTAAAATTTCAATAATTCAATTGAGTGGTCAATTGATATAGGATTCAATTGATTTTTGTAGAGATGATCTTTGAATGAATATCTACAAAATAGATTATTTGGATTAGTGAAATACAATACGGAGTGGGTCATACAAGGGTGTCCTGCAACTCATGCACGCATGCGCGCACACACACTCACACACACACACACACACACACACACATAAGGAAATGCTGAATTTTAGGAAAGTGGTTTCATATAAAATTCCATTTATGATAGTGGCATATACTATAAAATACTTAAAAATTATGGACATACTAATTGCTTACTTGGTGAGAGAGAGAGAGAGAGAGAGAGAGAGAGAGAGAGAGAGAGAGAGAGAGAGAGAGAGAGAGAGAGAGAGAGAGAGAGAGAGAGAGAGAGAGAGAGAGAGAGAGAGGGAGGGGGAGGGGCAGCGACAGGAACAAGCATTGCAAGGTAAACGTGTTGGGGTTTTTCTTTAGATTTTTATAGGAGATCCTTCAAATAATTTTATTTAAGGGACGCCCTTTACGGTACCCCACAAAAAAAATTTCAGCCATCCAAACCATCTATTTTTCACATCTTTATTCAAACATCATCCTCGCAAAAAATCATGCAAATTGAAAATCATTAAAGCATCTAATTGAGACTTACAAAATCAATAAGTGATTTTTTATATAGATGATCTTTGAATAAATATCTACAAAATAGACGGTTTGGATTAGTGAAATACAATGCAGACATTGGAAATAATGCAAACCAATGACATGAGTATTATATATATATAGGGTACTGATTTTCCCACTCTCCTTTTATCCACTTACATTCCATTTTTTTAAAAATTGTATATTCTCACTCATCTTTTGTTCACTTACATTCATAGTAAAAACTATTAAAAAATAAAAGGGAGTGTAAGTGGATAAAAGGGGAATGAGAAAATCACCACCCTATATATAGATATATATGTGTTAATTTACTAATACTAATTGTGTTGGCAATAATGCAACCGATGACGTCGGTGGTGTTTTCATTGAGGTTGTTAATAATAAATGTCACTGCAAAACTATCTTTAATTTCTTTTGACATAGACGCCAATGAAGGAAGTTGAGGTTCTACTCTAAAACCAATTGGCAATGGGGGGAGTAGCCCAACTCCTTATAAACCCAGGCTTGGTCCCTTAACTTTTCAATGTGGGACAAATACTCTCAACACGTCCCCGCACGTGTGGCAAACTTTCATGCCTAACATGTGGACAACACAAATTGGGTGATGTGGGAGCACGTGTGGCCGTTGGGCCCAACACGTGAAGCCTTGCTCTGATATCATGAAGGAAGTTGAGGTTCCACCTCAAAACCAATTGGCAATGGGGGGAGTAACCCAACTCCTTATAAGCCACTGCTAGGTTTCTCAACTTTCCAATGTGGGACTCTTTATCTTCACATTCTCACACGCCCCCGCACGTGTGGCGAATTTTCAAGCCTAGCACGTGGACAACACATATTGGGTGACGTGGAGCACGTGTGGCCGTTGGGCTTTCACACGTGGGCTAACCTGCTCTGATACCATGAAGGAAGTTGAGGTTCCATCCCAAAACCAATTGGCAATGGGGGGAGTAGCCCAACTCCTTATAAACCCAGGCTTGGTCCCTTAACTTTTCAATGTGGGACAAATACTCTCAACAGCCAAGAGCATCTCCAACAGCAATATATATATATATATATTAGGGTTTATTTACTAGTACTAATTGACGTTAGCAATAATGCAACCGATGACGTCGGTGGTGTTTTCATTGAGGTTGTTAATAATACATGTCACTGCAGAACCATCTTTAATTTATTTCGATATGTACGCTTAATATAACATCGTAGTCTGTACACCCATCTTCATATGGGTTTAAGTTCAATCTCCAGAACATGTGAAAAATGTCTAATGAACTCGAGAGGTCCTTGTTAATTAAAGATTTGAAGGGTGACTTTTGATCAATTATGCCTGCTTGCTGGGTCAGTCTGGCCAGTGTCATATTTGATTGTAACATGTCAATATCAAGCACATCAGCACTTATTAAAGATAAGATTAATTACCCAATGAACCAAAAGATTAGATTAAATGTATTAGTAAGATTACTTGTTGGACTTAACACTGGTTATCAGTTTTTCATAGACAGTTATGGTTTCAGTAAACAAGGAATACCACTTTATTTATTTTTTCCTTATATTTGATTTGTATAGGAATGTAAACAAATTTTGTTTAGTTTTTCAATTATACCCCAGTTAGAAATATGAAATAAATGAAATAAAAAAAGAATAGCGACAGTCTTTATTGTATTACAAAATTGTAAATCTAAATCGTTATATTAGGGACAAATTAGTCATGGAAAAAGCAAATTTAATGTTGAGGTTGGTTTCCCATGAGTGTGGAAAATGAAACCCAAGGGGTGATGGAGCAATTCTCCCCCCTCTTTTCCCATGTGCCATGAAATCATATTTCTCATGTCAGGACTTACCAAATATGGGAAATCAATCCCAAACTCCTTTCAAGTGAACCAAACGACCCTAAGGCTCCATTTAGTTCACAAAAAGAATTTGAAGGGAAATCATTTCCCATGTATTTTCCCAAGAGATGGGAAATGGAAGATTAATTTTTCATGTTTGGTAATATTGAGAAAGTAACCATAAAATAACACTTTATTTCCTTTCTCATGTTTGATTTGCATAGGAATGAAAAATAAACTTTGTTTAGTTTTCGTTGACTTTAGTTTTTATTCTCATAAATAACATTAAATTATGCAACAAATAATGGGGTTGGTGAAAATTTTAAAAAACTAGAGGGTAACGGTGAATTAATTAATCGGAGTCTCTTGAACAATAATAGTTGGGAGAGAAAAAACCATGGCCACTCTCTCCTTCTATGAGTCTAAAACAGAACTCCATAGGGGGGAGGAAGAAGTTTCATTGCCCCTCATCCCCTTATCTCTCCTCGTCCTTTTTTCTTTTGGATTAATGAATAAGTCCATTGGGGCATTTTGAGTAAGAAGCCCTTATGGTGATTTCATTTGAGCCATGCTCAGATTGAAGTTCTCCATCATCCCTTTTAGGCGTTCTAAAAAAAATTTATCTCCCAAAACCCACTTTCTAACACTGCTAAAGTTCTCTAAATTCGAGTCTACATTGTCTTTGACGAAGGTTGCTGCAATCAACCAATTGTTCTTTGTCAAGGTAGTATATTTTCATTTATTTGTTCGCTCTTATACACAAGTAGATCGCTAGAAACCATATTTTCCCCAAATCTGTTATAGATGTAGTGGTAGGTGTGGTCACAACGGCGATGTTGGTCATAGGGTTCGTTTAGGCTCATGTGTTGCTTTAGGGTTTCGGTTATGTTGGGTATGTGAACTTTGTTTGGACTTATGGTTAATTGTGGTGATATGGGTTAGTAGTTTTAGTGTTGCTTTCATCGCTTTAGTTTTGTTTTTAATACGTATGTTTGTTACCTTATGGGGATTCGTAGTTTCGATGCTTGTTGATGTCTTTGATTGTACTTTTGAATTTTATCTTTTATTAATAAAATAAAAATAAAAACTGGAGGGTACAATTAGGGGTGGCAATTTCCGACTTTAACCCGTTACACGACTCTTAAACCCGCACGGGAAAAACACGACCCAAACACGACCCATTAATAAATGGGTAATTTTGGGGTCAACCCACCACTGACCCATTTATAAACGGGTGGGTTTCGGGTCAACCCACCAACCCGTTTAAATACCTGTTTTAACCCGTTTATTAAATGGGTCGTGTCATGGGTCGTGTCAACCCGTTTATTACCTGCCAACCGCGAAAAAAATTAAGGAAATTGAAACTTTAGCACACCCACTGGGTTTCGAACCCCAGCCAATTTCACCCCTCTCCTTGCTCCTTATCCATCTTGGTGTTGATCACTTTGTGATTATGTGTTACAACATTTGATATTTATAATGTCTTTACAAACTGATGACCACTTAATTATTACATTTTTATCCATAAATTATATTTGTTAGTAATTATTCCTTATTATTTGAATTAATTATGTATCTAGGGTTTAGGGTTTAACGTTTTAATCCCTAAACCCTAAACCCTAAACCTTAAACTCTAAACTCTAAACTCTAAACCCTAATCCCTAAACTCTAATCCCTAAACCCTAAACCCTAAACTCTAAACTCTAAACTCTAAACTCTAAACACTAAACTCTAATCCCTAAACCCTAACCCTAAACCCTAACCCTAAACTCTAAACCCTAAACCCTAAACTCTAATCCCTAAACCCTAACCCTAAACCCTAACCCTAAACTCTAAACCCTAATCCCTAAACTCTAATCCCTAAACCCTAAATCCTAAACTATAATCCCTAAACTCTAATCCCTAAACCCTAAACCCTAAAACTCTAATCCCAAAAGAAATTTCGTATAACTTATAAAATTTGTATTATGTCATTTTTTTAGCGGAGGTGCAATATTGACTAAGTATGAAAAATGGTTTTTCAAAATAATCATTTTCTCAAGATAATTTTTGGCGGTTTTTATTCCTTACACATCAAATAAGAAAACTTGATTTTATGAGATTTTAGTATGATGTATATATTGACTTAATGAGCCATTATTTTTAGCCTAAATTGTATTTTGCACTAAAACTGATTTTTCATATTTTGATTTGGTGAAAATTTAATTTTCTAGTATTTTTATTTGAATCCAAATGGGGGGTACTTCCTTATTTACATTGTAAACTTAAGTAAATGGAGTAATATAAAAATAAATGAAAGTAAAAGGACAAAAATAAATGGAAATAAGGTAATTTATTATTTGTTAAATATATTTTACATGTAGCAAAAAAGGTAAATATATTTGTTAAATAAGGTAATTAACAAATATAATTTATGGATAAAAATTTAATAATTAAGTGCTCATCAGTTTGTAAAGACATTATAAATATCAAATGTTGTAACATATAATCACAAAGCTATCAACACCAAGATGGATAAGGAGCAAGGAGAGAGGTGAAATTGGCTGGGGTTCGAAACCCATTGGGTGTGCTGAAGGTTCAATTTCTTTAATTTTTTTCGCGGGTTGGCAGGTAGTAAACGGGTTGACATGACCCATGACACGACCTGTTTAATAAACGGGTTACAAATGGGTCGTGTCGATGTCAACCTGTTTATAAACAGGTTGGGTTTGGATTTGCATTTCCTGACACGATTAATAAATGGGTCGTGTTTGGGTTGGGGTTTCTTGACACGTTTAAAAGTTTGACACGACACGACCCATTGACAGCCCTAGGTACAATAGGCACACACAAAAATTGACTAATCAAAATAGTAAATGTAGGCTGACTCATCGACCCAAACCTCACATCAGTCCCTTCACACACGTTCTCTCCCTTCTCCCTTGTTTCTATCTACCATTTTCTTCTCGTTCTTTTCTTCCCAAAACTCCTTTTTTTTCTCTGAATCAATGAGATGCTCAGATTTGAGGAACATAGAACTTTAAGAGCCGAGCAGCTCAACTATAGGTCCTACGTGAGGGCGAGACTAGTCACAACCTGAATATGAAAAAATTATTATATCTATATTTCTTTTATTGGAGAAAGAGGTTTTATTTCTATGAGCGTCTGGCGTCAGTCAGCATTGGTTGGTAGCCCATCGATTTCACCTACAACCTCTCCGAGATCTTTACCGTTGAGTTGAGTGTAGACCACCAGCAACACAATTAGGACAGACCAGACCAACCAGACCCATTTCCCAAATCTTATTATATAAACAAGATAAGCAAGCACACTCCTAGTTTTGCTCTTCCCCTTCCAACTTTCCCATTTCTTGATTTTTCAGTTAAATAGCTTTTGATAAAACCAAGAACAAGATAATCCCATGGGTTCCAATGAGTCACTGGACCAGATCATTTTCTGGGCAATAGCTTTTGTTGTCATTGTTTATCTCTGGAACTACATGAATCCCGCAGGTTTGACCTCTTAATTGCTGTTTTTTTTTTTTGGGTGTGTGTACTAGGAGTAGAAGCAAATAGTCTTAATCTGTTCGTTCCACCACAATTGTGGCTGAAAACCTAGCCAGCAACAAGGATCCACGTGACTCACTTAAAGCCCACACATTGATGCTCTCTCTGTTGCCCTAGTGCACAACCTCCTGTGCTTTCTAGGCCGGATCAATCCACCAAGTGCTCCACACACAATTCATTCAAAGTAGGTAGCCCACTAAACACAAGTCATGTGGCCACTTAAAACACCACACATGCAGATGGATACAAATTGAGCCAAAAGCTCTCAACAAACACACTAGAATGTTTTTCCGAAAAAAACATACACGCTAGAGTGTCTTAATGGGCACAACTGAGCACAAGAATATGCGTTGCACTTACAATGCTGAAGATCTTTCATATTTATTCTTTTTAGAGTTGCTCTTTTGACAGGTGAGAATGATCGCAACAATGGTCAACGCCATTTGCGTGTTTTAGTAAACCAAGTAATGATATCTGAATCTTCGGCGATCTTGAGACAATTCATTTTCAATAATTTTGATGTGCCAGTGGGATCGATCATTAACACCTACAATCCCAATCCGGTTAGCATGTTACCTTAGTTTGAGTTTGCATTGCTATTCTTATATTATTACTGATAAAGACTTGATCCCTTATTGTGCTTTTTTGTTTTGCCCAAACAGACATATCCTAGGAATTTGGATGAACTGAGGCGTAGTAAACTATTCTTGTTCTTTTCAAGTTTGGATATTTCTGAAGATCATATTTCACTTATCAAGTACGTTAACCGGCGGATACAAAGGGAGAGAAGGGATGTGTATAAGACTGTGTGGATCCCCATTGTGGAGAACCGGAATTGGGAGGCACTCAGGCTAGACAATTACTTGTTGGGCATTGCTACAAGACTGTCATGCTACACAGCTAGACCCCGCCAAGACTGCATCAGAAACATCAAGGACAGGTACCGATTACACAACAGGAATAATTATTTGGTGCTGGTGGAGATGGACCAAAGGGGGCATGATAACGAATACGATCCATACACCACAATTGTGAGGGAAAAAATGGCTCGGTTTGGCTTCAGAAACTGACGGAAAAAGTAGCAATTTTATTTCAAAACTTAAGGTAACTAATAAACAGAAGCTCTTTTGCTGCAGTTCACAATCATAACTGGAAGCATTTCGAGAGAGATTTATGACAGCACATGGACCTTCAAAAGAATTACTATTCGGAATAATGATAGACGGAAAGTTACCGTCCCTTTAGTTAAGTTGGTACTGCGTGTTTCTTTCTTTCTAGTACTAGACTGTTTGGTAAATTTCATTTCCATTCCAATTAGTCAACTTGTTTCAGAACCTAAATCCGAAAATATTTATCCATTTGATTAAAAAGTTGTCATTTTGGTGTTTTATGCGGTTATTATTTTTTCTTTGTTAGTTGTATAATATCATACAAAAATTACGAAAAATGATAGGAAAAACCTTGGACATATAGTTCCCACTCGTCACTTTTGGTTAGGTTCTCTTCCTCCTGGGGCTGCCGGGCATGTTTGTGCCACTCGTTGTTGGTACGGTGCCCTTGTAGCTTCGTGTTGTAACTATTATCTTCTTATAATTTATTTTATAAAAAAACTCCTCCTTCAAACCAATGTGATTTTGACACTTTGCAAATTAATCTTCTTTTGGGTTAACTACATAACAACTCCCAAATTATTAGACATTTTTCAAGTTCATACACAATTTGTTGGACATTTATAGATGGGTTAAATACCTTTTTTGTCACTGACTTTTACACAAAAATTCAATTTGGTCACTTTGCTTCCCAAAGTTTACAATTTATAGATATTTTGTTAACTTCCATTATGTACAGTTTCTATTTTTATTTTTCTAGGAAGCACGTTCAGTCTTCCTCCTCTAACTCAACGAATTAAGGTATATTGTGCTATTAAGTTGTTGATTTCATTTTAATTTGGTTTGGCTTTTTTTATTTTTCTTATACCTCACAATTTAGATTTCAACCCAAGATTTCCCCTAAGTCGTTAAACCATAATAGCCATATCATTTAAATAAATAAATAAATAAAAAGTGGGATTACATTTTCCACATCAACATTTAATAGACATAGTAACGGTTTAATTGACGGTGAAGTCAATTTGTAGGGTTTTCAGGAGTTTCCATACAAAACTGTAAATGTCCAATAAATCGTGTATGAATTTGAAAACCTAATAATTTGAGGGGTTTTATGTAGTTGACCCTATTCTTTTTTGTTTTGACTTTGTTAGTTTTCCTGGAATTTGACAAGTGCTTTAAGTGAATCATATGTTACCATTCATGGTGAAGTAGCTCTCTTTTTTATATCTGAGTGCCTTATTCGGGTGAGAAAAGGAAAACCAAGTAAAAAAAATTACAGGATGAAGGAAGGAATGAGAGGAGAACAAATAATTTAGGGAGGAGAGAGGGGAGCAGTGAGCTGGGCTGGAGGAATGGTGGTGGTGGTGGTGCTATGGGGACGATGGTGAATGATGTGTTTTTCTTTTTTTTTTTTTCCAAATTTTCTGTATTTTTATGGTTATTTTTTCTTCTATTATTTTGAGGATTGTATCTATGGTGAGATGTGGGATGCGAGAGTGGGTTGGTTGTCGAGGATTGTATTTTGAGTTCAAAATTCTTTTATTTTTATGTTATTTTTTTTCTGTTTTATTTTAATCTTTAAATTATTTGTAATTATTAGAATTAATTGTGTTTCTTATCTATGTGAGATTTGCTTATAGGTTCAAGGACACTGTTGTAAATAAGCCTATTAAGAAAAAACTCCTCATCAGCCAAACAATGCCTCAAAGTAATGTTAAAAAATGATAAACGGATAACTATTGGGGGAAAGTCCAACAAATACTCTAACCAACTAACATGAATTAATCCCAGACCAAAAAAAAAAACTAACATGAATTAATCTTTAAAATTGACATGTGCATGGTATTTACATTTTACATAAAAATATTGCCACGGGGCTGTCTTAACCACTAGGCTTATATATAATTAATCAAAAGTCGCCCTTCAAGTCTTTAATTAACAAAAAACTGGGCAATAAAGACAAAACAAAAAGTCTTTAACTAACAAGGCCTCTCAAGTTTAATAATCAGTTTTCACCTGCTGATCCTGTTTTCTAAAAATTTAAAGGCTTTTGATGCGAGAACTAGTGTTTCCTCCCCTTTGTTTTATTTTCCCACTCACTATGTAAATTTGAAAAAATACAAATTTATTTTTCAACCCACAATTATTCTTAAAATATCCTTTAATTGTATTTCCATATTTTTTTAATTACAATTTAAAAATTTTAAATATATATAGTAAAAAATTTCTTCAATTAGCCCATCCCCACCCCAAGTCGCCCTCGCCCAACAATCAATACCATGACCTTAGAAACATTTAACTCTGCTTCTTCTTCAACCGAAGAAAAACTCTCTTTCTACTGCCAACCGAAAAAACACTCCCCTTCCAAACAGAAAAACTGGAATAGACCTCATGGCCTGAAAGGATCAAATTGCTTTTCCTTGTTCTTCTAAGCTAGAAATTAAGATCTAATACTTCCTGCTTCTAAGAACAAGAAAATCTTCAACCAAAGAATGGAATCAAAGGACAAAAACTATTCAAGATACAGAGAAAAAAAGAAAAAAATAGTGAATTGCAACCAAGATTATTCTCACATTGATTGCGCTATCTATTCCAGAAAATGGAAACACATTTGCTTTATTTAATTTTTAATCTCAGAGATTGCAAGAGAGGGGTTATTTGAGTTTAAAATTAAAAGGAGAGAAAGAGACAAAGGAAGAAAATGAAATGGACATGGGTTTTTGTTAGTTTTAGAGTTGTCCAGCTCAAAGTGGATGTAATTATGGTACTACTTGAGCTTTTAGAGTTAGAGAAGAAAGAAAAACAATTGGATTATGTGTGACTGAAAAAGCTTTCGTATGTGTGATTGAAAATAAAATTGGGGTTATAAGTTTTTAAGTTTAGGTTTCTATAGGTCCTAATTTCTGAAGAACACAGTGA
Organism: Prunus fruticosa; assembly: GCA_018703695.1. Taxonomy (NCBI): domain Eukaryota; kingdom Viridiplantae; phylum Streptophyta; class Magnoliopsida; order Rosales; family Rosaceae; genus Prunus; species Prunus fruticosa. The sequence continues at coordinate 3,154,644 of CM031917.1, forward strand.
GAGAAAGATGCTGACTTCGAGTTTGTTTAGTGGGTTGGGTATAAAGATGGGTGTGGATATTGAAAAAAAAAAAAAAAAAAAAGGGTGTGGGTGCATGTGAGAGAGAAATAGAGAGTTGTATATGTCCTTAGAAGTTATTTTATAAAGGGATAAATTTGTCTTCAAAATTTTAAAAATAAAGTAGGTGGAAAAATAGGACACATGAGTGAAAATAACAGAACTAAAAAAAAACTAGAAACCCTTGTTAATTAAAGACTTGAAGGGCGAGTTTTGATTAATTAAAGACCTGCTGGGGCAGACGGGCCAGTGGCAATATTTGATTGTAACATGTGAATATAATAATGCACATTGGCATTTGTTAAAGCTAAGATTAATTACCGATTGACAAAAAAAAAAGGACTAAGTACACAACAAAACAAAAAGATAAGATTAACAATGTAGATTGGTTGGATTATTTGTTGGACTTCCACATTTTCTTTCTCTAATTCGTTTGAATATGATCCAATCTATATTGCCAGCTGCCAGCAAGAAAAAAGAAAACATCAACCAGATCACCGAGGAAACATAAAATAGAAAGAAAGAAAGAAATAGCACGTTGACTGATTTTGAGTTTATAAAAGATGAAGTACGTGAACAATTTCCTACATCTTTCTCAGAGTTTAGCTAGTTATAGTTGAGTTTTGGCGGAACAATCTGTTTATCCCAAATCTCAATCCTACCCAAAAATCAATTTGTAGCTTCTACAAATCCTCCTTGCATCCCTTCTTTAACCACCACTTCGAGCTTTGCTGAATTCAATACTCTCTCTGTCTACATAATCATCAAAAGCGGTTAGTTGCAGTAAAATTGGTTGTGAAATACTTGTATTGATTTTCCAGACAAAAAATTTATATATATATATATATATATATATTCAAGAATTTGAATTCAATTCTACCTATCTCACAATCGTACATAGTGCATAATTGTTTATTTTGTAAGTTGATTTGATTTCCTTGCCACTGCAGCTTGTTTCAGCCTTTCGAGACAATACTTATCATGGAGAATGGTATACAGAATAGTACCAGGGACCATATTTCAGTTGTTATAGTAGACGGATATACTGGGCTCCAGGCATTGGAAAACACCATGAGAGCGAAGCTTTGCCCTGACTCGTCATCTTGGGCGGCCAAAAGCTGCATCTTCAGAGTTCCAAAGGTGCTCAAGAGACATAAACCAGAGGCATACGAACCTGATTTTGTCTCAATCGGTCCATTTCACCACGGAGCTGGTAAACAATTTCAGCACATGGAAAATGTGAAACAATGGTATTTAAATAATCTTTTGTCACGCAGGAATAATGTGAGCTTGAAAAATTTAATCGATTGCGTCGTTCCGCTGGAGAAATCGGCCCGCGAATTTTATGCTGAACCACTTGATCATCTAAGCCAAAATGACTTGGTAGAAATGATGATACTTGATGGTTGCTTTGTAATTGAACTGTTCCGGAAGTACCCTTCTGATGAGGAACATATTGACGCAAATGACCCCATCTTCAACATGGATTGCATGTTCCAATATCTCTGCCACGACCTGTTGCTGCTAGAAAATCAGCTACCTTGGTTTGTTCTCCAGCATTTATATGACCTTACCCTCGACCCCAATGAACCAGATCGCTCCCTCACTATAGTCATGCTCACAGTCTTCACCTCACAAAAACCACTGAACCATAGCTGCGACTCCTATCTAGGGTATGTTTATGAGGACAAGCATGACAAAAATTACGAAACTTTGCACATACTTGATCTGATAAGAACATCGATAGTTTTTCCATTCCAGGAGCACATAAAAGAAAAGGAGAGAAGAGAAAAAGAGGGAAAAAAGAAATCTTTCTGCAGACCAAAAATAAGAAGAACGATCAATAATAAGAAGTTAGGGGCTGATATGGACTCGGAGTTTCCTCCTGCAATTGCTCTAGCGCAGGCAGGCGTTAAATTTCGAAGCGTTTCTGATGCTGGCAGCATAATGAATATCGAATTTGAAAAGGGGGTCTTTCGTTATTTTGGATACAAAAGGGGTACTTTTAAAATTCCACACCTATCAATTGGGGAGGTGACAGATCCATTGTTCAGGAACCTCATTGCCTTTGAGCAATGTTACCATCACCATTCGCATGAAATAACGTCTTATGCCTTTTTGATGAATAAACTCGTCGCTTCCAGCAAGGACATGGAGATTCTTTGTGAGAAACGGATCATTGATAACTGGTTGAGCGCTGAAGATGGCGCCAACTACTTCAGCAAGCTCTGCAACGATACCGTCCTCAAAAAGTTCTACTATATGATGAACTCTGCGCTCAAGTGAAAATGCATTACCAGATTAAATGGTACAGATGGCTTGAGAAGTTGAACCGCGACTATTTTGCAAACCCATGGAGTGCTATTTCTCTCATTGCAGCTGCTATACTTCTGGCTCTCACCGTCGTGCAGACCGTGTACACCGTTCACAAGTAAATGTTTATTCTAAACAAAAAAAAAAAATCTAATGTCCTCCTTTCAATTTTTACTACCGTATTATTATTCAGTTAAAAGAAAAAATCAAACGTTATATATTTAGGAGATTTGAATTTCATGACTTTTTATGAGCAAGGGGGAAAAACCCCAGAAACAGAAACAACTACAAACAGGAAACCAAACGAGGCTTGCAAGCCCCTAACAAATCATCTAACAAAATTGAACTAAGCTAGACCGGAGCCTCCTCAAAACAGCAGCAAGCCAAATCCAGATTATAGCTCCACTCCGGAAGACAATTTGCAACTGAATTCTTCTCCCTATAAATGTGATGAATCTCAAAATGCCCAATCTGTCTCAGAAATTCAGTACAACCAAAGAGCTAACCGGCCAAAGTATGAGCAGAAAGCAAATCAAAATTCTGCACAAGATTCACAGCCACTACAGAATCCATTTCAATAATAAGATGAGATAGCACTTTCTGCACAGCTCAGCATCAAGAATATTCCCTATCCCCAAATTGACAGCAAAATCCCCTATCCAATCACCACTAGAATTCCGTAAAACACCCCCTGCACCAACATTCCCAAAAGCAATCCTCCTAGAACCATCCACATTCAGTTTAACCCAGCCATGCCTGGGAAAATCCCAGGCCAACATAATCTGCCTTTCAGGAACACATTACAAGGAGCACAAGACACCTTAACCCATTCAAGACTTGTATAACAATGTATATGGTGTTGTTTTTTTTTTTTAATTCGAAATAACAAGCTGCTTTTTTTTTCTTTTTTTTTTAAAAGGCGAATAACAAGCTAATTAAGTCAAGATAATGCATCACTTCTACTAATACTTGCAAAAACAATAATGAAAAGACAAAAATTGCTTGTTAGATGCCAAAAGCCCAAATTGAAAGTTAATCTGTTTGAAGGAAAGCCCAATCACTAGCCACATCACCACCCAGGCCAGCCATCAATTATGTCCAGAAAAACAAAAAGCAAAAAATCAGTGTTCCAATATCTATGCGACTAACTGATACGAGACTGAACAAACTCAACTAAATTTCTTAAGGGTGGACATAAAAACCGATAAACCGATCAGATCCGACCGAATTAAACCAAATCAAACTGAAAAATAAAGTTTTTTTGACCAAACCGAAATAGTCAACGCTAGACCTTAAACCGAACCGTTGACTTCGATTTCAGGCTTTGGGTCTAAAAAAAATTTGAACCGTTGAACATGACCCGAACCTATCATTATTTAATTATATATGCATTTGACATATGGCGTTGTCTGATTGGCTTAAATAAGAACTTTGGGTGGGTTTGCTTGCACTATATTAGAACCTCTCTCAATTATTTATTTATTATTTTTTCTAGAGCTGGGCATATGGGACCGAAAACCGGCCAAACCGGCCGAACCAAACCGGTCGGTCTGGTTTGGTTTGGTTTTCTTTTTCTTTTTTTGGCCAACGGTTCATAAACCGAACCAAATCGGCCTTCACGGTTCGGTGTTCGGTTTCCAATTTCAGAAACCGTGGGTGAACCGGACCGAACCGGTTATGTTAAATTATATGTAATTAAATAATTATAATACAACCTTATTTCCATTTTCAACATTTAAGTAAATGTCTTTGTCATTTTACTTTTATTTATTTTTATATTACTCCATTTACTTAAGTTTACAATGTAAATAAGGAAGTACCCCCCATTTGGATTCAAATAAAAATACTAGAAAATCAAATTATGAAAAATCGATTTTAGTGCAAAATACGATTTAGGCTAAAAATGATGGCTCATTAAGTCAATATATACTTCATATTAAAATCCCATAAAATCAAGTTTTCTTATTTGATGTGTGAGGAATAAAAGCCACCAAAAATTATCTTGAGAAAATGATTATTCCGAAAACTCATTTTTCATACTTAGTCAATATTTTTACATAATGGTGAATGATGCATATGGTTTACTTTGAAACTTTGGATGGATGTGAATGATGAACAATGCATATGTTTTAGTTTGAATTGAAATGATTGATTGAATGAATGAATTTGAATATTTTGGGTAGTTTGAATGAATTTAGAGTCTACATGTTTTCAAGCAGGTTTTAACCAAACCAAACCAAACCAAACCGAGCTAACCGGTTAATGCAGAATGATCGGTTAACCGATTCATTGGTTCGGCGCACGGTTTGAATTTTCTCCAAACCGGAGTTCATGGTTCGGCGCACGGTTTGACCTCAAAATCGAACCAAACCAAACCGAGCCCACCCCTAATTTTTTCAATAACCCTCTCAGACTCTCTCACTCCGTATCTCTCTCTCACTCACTCACGAAAAAAATCAAACCCTACACCATTTCTCTCTCGATCTCTGAGACTAACCCTAACCTCATCGGCCGCCGTCTCTCTCGCGCGCTCTCTGTCTCTATCTCTCTCTTTGACTCGTCTCTATCGCGCTCACTCTCTCTCACTCTTAGTCACCTCTTTAAGTCTAGAGTCGAGAGACTCATTCTCTCTCTCTCCAAACTTAACCAAACATCATCCAATTTCATAGGTTTTTGGAGCGAATCCTTACAAATTCTAGAGGGCTCTGGTCCATTCTAAGGTAAATTTGTATGTATTTGGTTTGAATTCTTAGTTGTTTTCATTTTCCCCAATTTAGTAGATTATTAGGGTTTCGAAATTTTGGTATTCTATTGAAATTAACGCAATTTTTTCTTAATTTTGCAGTTGTTGTGCTTAGTCTCTATGGGTTTGGATTAATAGGCCAAATTGAAGGTATAAATATTTGTCTCAATCTCCGTGTGTTGCTTGCTTCATCTTGCTTTAGTTTGAGTGATGAGTTCGTTTTAATTGATACTAACTGTAATTCATGGTTTACTATGGAATTATGATGTATGTTGTTTAAAATTTTGTCTGGCATCATCCAATTTGAGAGCTCTGGGTATTTCAATGTGAAATGGGCACTTAGGTGACGAGGGGTAAATTAAATGACACTCAAACAAAAACACAACAAACTTCACACACTTTAGACCTTGACCAATACTCTTATGGCTAGTCAACTGCGAGACATGAATAATCACAACGAAGAACATACACAGAGCATATCAATATGTACTTGCAAGCCTAGAGAATTACAAGTGACAACCTAGGCACTCAGAAGGACCCGTCAATCTAGGCATCCCCTGTGCTAGCAACAACTATGGTGGAAGTGTGTGAAATCATCATAATCAAGTAAACACCAAACAACAGATAATGATGACTAGTCAACCACCAAGAACACAAACCTTGAATTCATACGATGATTAGTCAACCACCAAGAACACAAACTCAGAAAAATTACAGATATGCAAACCAGATTTTGTTCACCCTGAAACCCACCATTGGGAAAAACTGGGGTCATCAACCGACCAGGCAATCCACTAAGTAGAAAAAGATTCTTATAAAGGAATACAAGCAAGCTCAAGAAACACCTAGATCTATTTAGGAAGATGAGCTATACCTCCTTTGTGCAATCTTCTTCTCCAACTTAGCAAAACTTGAAGCTCAGTTCTTCATGGCAATGACAGCTCCTTCTCCAGCTCGTTCATCTCATGGCACTAGCTTGCAAGCTCCAACTCAGACCAAAACCAAAATTTGGATTCAAAGGAGAATGACCAATTTCTTCAAGAAACCATACTCTTGAAGAAATCAATCTTGAATCTGACCTAGATATAAATGAGAGAGTGTTTTAATTAGCTATATGCAGATTTTCATTTTTCAAATGCAATTTTCAAAAAGAAACAATTTGGAAAACTCAAAGATGAAAAATATAAAGATGGCTCTTAAGGAAGAAGCGAAAGTTTACAAAGAACCTTTCTAAAACTTGCCTACAAAAGTGACAGCTGCCAAATGAATAATTGGTTTCCTTTTACACCAAAATTCCTAGGTTAGAATCGACACATGGCAGCAAAGAGAGAAGAGAGAATAGGACAAAAAGATTGGTTATCTAGCTGGAAATCCTACAGAGCAAGGATGACTAGTCATACGAGAAACAGATTACTAGTCATCATTTAATGAAATCAATTTAATGCAATGATGCAATGCACAATTTACCTTTGTCAAATTGCATGAGCCTCCATAGGATATATATTAGTTAAGAACACCTAGAGAAGCTATTCTTAATCTAAACTTGAACTTGATAAAAACAATAAAAATCCTATTACAAAATTGTCAAGGGAAGCCAAAAAAAATACTCAAAATGCATACATTAACACAATGGAGGTACGATAATTATAATTATTTTTTGGTTATCAATTGGCCCACAAACACTATGAAGAAGACAGTGGATGAGAACTAGTATAAGTCACCAATTATGCTTTGGGTAAGTTCTGTTATAATCTAGTGTTGCTTTTCTGATCATGGATTTAGTTTAATTTCTGATTTTTTAACTGTGTATTTTAGGTTCGATTGTTAGCTTTGAATCTGTTTCAATTTATTTAATTGAGTTGTCTTGAATATGTATTTTTGCATAGGAACATGTTTTTTTTTGCATGAATCTGCTTAACTCGTTGTTGATTAAATGCATTCATTTATTTATTTGTTTTCTCCATTTGTTTTCCTTATGTAGCATGTCTGTGTTAGTATCTTATTGATGAACAAATGCTAATATTTGGGTTAATTAGTTTTTTTATTAAATAATTATTTATTGATTGATTGACTGGTCTATATTTGTTTTTCAATGGTTTAGATTCTGTCATTTTGTGCGGAACTAATCATTTCCTGCTCTAATATTCCATAGTTGTGATATTTGATCAGGATCCAGGTTTGACACTTTGTCTAATTGGAACGATGACGATGGAGAAGCTATGGGAGCTGCAAAACATGTTTTGTTTGCAGCTCCCTTAACTGATACAAGTGAATATATTTGGTGCTTTACTTGTATTTTTTTTGTCATGAGTTGTAAAATTTAATTTGATAGTTGGACGATGATTGTGAAATTTAATTTGATAGTTTAGATACTTGAAAAAAAAGCAGGTTATAGTTGAATTTACATAATTTGGGCAGGAAAACGAAATGGGCTTTAATTGATGGGCTGTTTGAAAAACTGTTATTGGGAAAAATAAACAAAATTGGGCTTTTGAAAAATTCAACAATATTGGGCTTTTGAAAAAGAAAAAAAAAGAACTGATTTTGGGCTCAAGCCAGAACCGACTAAAAAACTAGAATCGAACCATGTATTCTGGGCTCGGCCTAAATTCGGGTTACATCTTTGAGCCAACCCGACCTAGAATCGTAGTCTTGATCAATTCGGCCCATGTGTCAGTCAAAATTTGACTCGACTCGAACCGTGCCTAGGCCTAAAATTTCTATATGAGAAAGGAAATAAAAACATAGACAACTCATAGCCAACTAAATTTCTATATGGGAACTTCTCTATTGCGAAGTCAGAAAATGCGGAGTGGTTACGGACTTCTATTTTTGACCGTGAGATGATTTCAACGCTTCATATTGGATTTCTTTCTCTCTTTTTTCCTTTCTTCCCCTCCTCGAGTTCAGTCTTTTCTCTCTCCTTTTTCTTTTTTGTTTCCATTCCTTATCTCTCTCTCTCTCTCTCTCTCTTTTTCTTCTTCTTGTTTCTGCACAAGCCAGCCTCCATTTCAACAATGAGCTCGCGAATACCCTTGTCAATAGCTAGCTGAAGCCCAAAAAAAAAAAAAACCCAGACTTCAGCTTCAAGAATCTGCTATTTCCCTTTATTCCTTATCTCTTCTCTCTCTCTTCCTCTCTCTCTTTTTTCCTGCGTTTCCCTATCCTAGCTCACTCTCTCCTTTTTCTTCTTTCCTAGCAGCGGTCAACTATTACAAAAGAGGACAAATACAAAATTACAGTGGGGTTTTTTTGTTATCCTTTTTCTTCAGGCCATGGGGAAGAAATAACAGAGGGGATAGGGGGAGCAAATGGGTCAGTGTCTGTGGGTTTTTTTGTTCTCTTTTTCTTCAGTTTTTTCCAAAATAAAAATAAAAATTGAACAAAGGTAGAAGAAGAGGCCAATAGTAGTTGACGTCGGGTTTTTGCCCCAAACCAACCCTAGCACATTGTAGCCAAATCATTCTCAAAGAATGAAGAAAAAAAATGAAAGATAGAGGAGAAAGAGAAGGGGGAAACGCACAGTTTTCCAGCTGAGAGAAGAAGAAAAAAAGAAAGAGAGAGAGAGAGAGAGAGAGAGAGAGAGAGAGAGAGAGAGAGAGTGAACTCCGGGAGAGAAAGAAGAAAGAAGAAGAATAGATATCTGGCGGAGAACGAAGAAGAAGAAAAGAAAGGGAGAAAGAAGAAAGAAGAAAGAAAGAGAGAAGGAAAGGAAAAAAAAAAAAGAGGAGAGAGAAGACTGAACTCGGGAGAGGAAGAAAGAAGAAAAAAAAAAAAATCCAATCTGAAGCGTTGAAATCATCTCACGGTCAAAAATAGAAATCTGTAACCACTCCGCATTTTCTGACTTCGTAATGGAGAAGTTCCCTATATTATATATACTCAACTCCACGACTTTGCGCACCAGTGACAAAGTCGTTCAACGTCATCGATTTTGTTACCTGCCTGACGTCACTATTTGTTTGAACAAAAGCGATCATGTGACGTGCATGGTTGGTACGAGGACTCCAATGTTGCGTTTTAATGAGCATATTTACTTATCAAGAATGGCAAAAGTCATGAATCGGTGAAAATTATGGTGTGTTTATATTTTCATAATGTCAGGAATTTATGTAAACACGAAAAAACTTAGGGGCCACGAGTGTAAATAACTCCTAAAATATTTGAGAAATTTCTGAATGATTCATTCCACTATACCCAAAAAGTTTAGGGGAGGGAGAGGCTACCCCCATGCCCAAGATTAGGGCAAACCAAAGACCTTTTCGGATTTACAGATTACCCACCAACACGAAACTCCTGACAGCGAGACTTGAACACTGGTGGGGGGACACACAATACAAGAACCTTACCAACTGAACCAACCCGTGTTGGCAAGGCATATACAATGTTACAAATGTGTGTAGAGTAAGAAAGCTAATAAAACCTAATCAAAATGTGTTAAATTTTTTTTAGAAAGAATAGTTTTGTAATTATTTATTGTCCAAGTTCTCTAACGAAGTCTCTTTTTATTCTTTTTCTAAATGAAGTCTTTGACGATAAGAACACAACTTAAATATCCAAGATTGAATGGCAACAGGATTGAGACTAGAAAGGCCAACCAATAGGACTAGGGAAGCTTCTCTCCTTAAACAAAAACTTTTTTCTTTTCTTTTTCCTGATAGTTTAAAAGAATATTGACGAGTTTAAAGGGTTCCAGTCTGTCTTATAGGTATGTAATTCACCAGTACTTCTCTGCAAATAAAAAATGACAAAACAAAGTCTTCTGGGAAAAAGTCGGAGTCTTTAACGAAAGTTCTAAAGTATTGATTATTAAATTTTCTCAATAAAAGAAACCAAAAAACTAAAATAAAAATACCCCTGTTTTGATTCTTCAACCATGCTTAACCACGTTAGCATTAAGAAGGGAAGTCCATACCATACCCAAGGAACCCAAAAGCATTTTAACATGTTCCCATGTTATGATTATTTTCTCCAATTAAGCATTCCAACTAATCATAATCTTATCCCAAGTCGTATACCTTCGTAGTCTTGTTAATTATGCTTTAATAGTAAATATATGACATATCATTAGCCTACTTGCCGAAAGAAATCGTGGCTTCCTCAACTAACACAATTTATTCTTTTTCTGTGCAGATCCGATCAAAAGATCGTAAAATATATTCGTACTTGTATATACAAAGTCGTCATCGACATCGTTTTTTTGCCATACGTCACTAATTTTTCAAAGATTTTTATTTTTTATCATAAAGAACTTCAACAATATAATCAAAGACAGTTTATATGTTCCGAGTACATCACGTGGCTGGTGTACCATTCAATAAACATAGGACATGTGGAATTATTGTCCAACTTACTGCATTTCTTTTTATGACATGTGGCGGGCTGCACTGGAAATATTTCATATGTCCTCCGTCTATTGGATAGTACATCAGCCACGTGGTGTACCCGAAACACCCAAAAATTACTCCACATCCCCACCTTCATAGGGGAATGGGTTTCCCGACCCACCCCATTACAAAAGAAAAAACCAATATAAAACTACTTTGTTAAAAGAAAAAAGAAAAAGACTAGAGCAAGATAATGATTATATATAATATATATATACATATAAGACAATATAAGAATGTTTACTTATTGAATAGAAGTTAACTAAATATAAGTAGTGTGGCTTAAGATTCGTATAAATTATAGAAATATAAAACTTAGTCGGCACAATCACTTTAATAGCATATTTATATATACTAGTAGTAACTATATATATATATAGGAGGGTTCGGGTCGGGGATTCAAATACCATCCCCATCCCTCCCCGAACACCATACCCAAAAAATTCCCCGTATCCGTTTCCATACCCGTTTTTTATCCTTCATACCCGACCCATTAAGGTCGAATCCCCGCGAAGAGCCTTACCCGAGGAAAAAATTGCCATCCCAAAGTCTGTACCCCCATTAACTAATGTAATTCCTTGCTTCTCTTTGAAAAAAAGACTCACAATACAAAGTCTTCTGTGGAAAAGTTGAAGTCTTTAACAAAAGTTCTAAAGTATTCCTAATTACATTTCTCTCAATAAAACAAAACCAAAAAAATGAAAAAAAAATAATTAATGTTCCAGTTTTGATTCTTGGACATAGAATACAATATACATCCATGCTATTGGGTCTTCTTAATCATGGTTTTTTAATTCCTTAGAAGTCTTCTTAATTATGTTTCTTGCTTTAGTAAGACTAAACTCTAATTAACTCTTTGTTTTGTATTTGTGGAGCCATGATTATGTTCATGGATATGTGTAAAGAGTTGAGAAGGATGATGATGATATATTTGGATTAAAATAGTGAGAAAATTGCTCCAATACAAAAATTTCCTCTTTTTCTGTGGTTCTGAATGTAAATGTTTTTATTATATCTATATTTCTTTTTTTATTGGAGAAGGAGGTTTTATTTCTATGAGCGTTTGGCGTCAGTCAGCATTGGTTGGTATCCAATCGATTTCACCTACCACCTCTCCCGGCTCTTTACCGTTGAGTTGAGTGTAGAACACCAGCAACACAATTAAGAAAGACCAGAGACCAAGCAGACCCATTTCCCAAATCTTATTACACAAACAAGATAAGTAAGCACATTCTGACCAAAAAAAAAGAAAAAGAAAAGTAAGCGCACACTCCTAGTTTTGCTCTCCCCCCTTCCAATTTTCCCATTTCTTGATTTTTCAGTCAAATAGCTTTTGATAAAAACTGTGGCTCCAAATGGGTTTGTCACTGGATCTCCAAATCCTTTTCAGTGCAACTGTGGCTATTGCTTTCATTCTGGTTGTTTCTTTTCTCTTCACCTCCAAGAAGCAAAAAGGTTTGACCTCTTATTTGCTGGTTTTTTTTTTTTTGTTGGTGTGATTAGTTGGTTTTTAGTCAGTCGTTGTTTTACACAATTTATGTGCACCACCGCACTAGGAGCGGAAGCCAAAAACCTTGATCTCTTCCTTCTCCAATTCAAGAGAGCTTTTCTCACGGCCACACCCCCAAAAATCTATATGATCCATTATATAGCAAGGGACAAGTGTATTCAACAAGCCACCACAATCGTGGCTGAAAACCGAGCCCACAACAGCATAACTCACTTCAAGCCCACACAATTGCTGGATTGATCGCCCTAGTGCACAATCTCTTGTGCTTTCTTTGCCGGATCAACCTTTTGGCATGCTTATGTATAAGTATTGGGTATTAGAATTATTCCAATTTTTTTTTTTTCCTATGTTTACTAACACATGGGTATTGGAATGATCTCAATTCCTTACTTCCCTTGCATTTACTTACACCAAAAGAGTAAAAAAATTATGGAAATTTCATGTTAAAATATGTAATCAAATACCCTAAAAACTAGAAATCAGATCAACTAGGAGTAGTTGATCCAATTCCAATTCCTTATTCCCTTATTCTTAAGTTCCAAAATTCTTGAATTCACGAAATCTTCCAAGTAAACATGCCATCAAAGTTGGCAGCCCACTCAACACAAGTCACTTGGCCACTTAAAAAACCAAACGAGCATGGATATACAAATTGAGCCACAAAAGTCAACAAAGGTCATACTGAAAAGGCTCTCAACAAACACACCATATGTTGCATTTGTGATTAATAGAATGCTGAAGATCTTTCATATGTATTCTTATTAATTGTTTCTTTTTTGACAGGTGAGACTGATCACAACTATGTTCCGACACCTTTAGCGTTCCAACAGACGATATCTGAATCTTCGGTGACCTTGGAACAATTCATTTTCGATAATTTTGATGTGCCGTTGGGATGGATCATTGACACCTACACTCCCATTCCGGTTAGTACGTTACCTTTAGTTTGAGGTTGCATCCCTTTTCTTATATTGCTGATAAAGACTTGTTCTATATTATTGCCCTTTTTTTGTTTTGTCCAAATAGACATATCCCAAGAATTTCGATCAACTGAGAGGGAGGAAACTATTCTTGTTCTTTTCAAGTTTGAATATTTCTGAAGCTCATATTAAACTTATCAAGCACGTTAATGAGCAAATAGAAAAGGAGAAGATGGATCGTGTGTATAAGACTGTGTGGATCCCCATTGCGGGGGAAAAGCAGTGGAAGGCACACGCGGAAGACAATTACTTATTGCAGATTGCGGAAAGACTCTCATGCTACATAGCTAGACCCCACCCAGAATGCATCAGAGACATCAAGGAACAATTCCAATTAGACAAGAAGAATTTTTTGTCGCTGGTGGAGATGGACCAAAGGGGCCATGTGGAAGAATACGATCCTGCCACCACAATTGTCAAGGAAAGAATGGCGCGGTTTGGCTTCAAACACTGATGGAAAAGTAGTAGCTATGTAATTTCTTCAAGATCGTTAATGGATCTAATACAGAAGCTCTTTTGCTGCAGTTCACAATAATTACTATTCGGAATAATGATAAACGGAAAGTTACCGTCCCTTCAGTTAAGTTGGTACTACAATGTTATTTTAAGTAAATTTCCTTTCCATTCCAATTAGTCAACTTGTTTCAGGCAAAATTTACATATTGGTATAAGCAATAAGAGAATATTCCGAAGTCTAGACCTTGCCGAATGATCAACATCTAACAAAATTATTTTTCCCTAATCGATCAAAGCGCACTCTAGGAATATCATGCCTTTGTCCCTCCCCCCGAGGGCCCCAACATTTTTTTTTAATGTGACGTCATATTTAAGTGTTTATATAAATAAACATATCAAACTAGACATTAATTAACGATAGCAGCAGTGATTAATCTTCGTTTTTTATTCAAAGTATATATCCCTGGTTCGAATCCCAGCGGAATCCCAGCATTGGGATTCTTCTTTTTAGTACTTATGTTTTCTTTGTCTTCAATCATTTTCTTACATATGAAGATATATCAAAAATAAAATTTATTGTCTAAAGCCTAAACTTTTTATTATGGTTACATATTTTATCTAGGCCTAAACTTTTTAGTACTATAATTTTATTTTCTAATATTCTACACGCATATGCAAATCAAATCAAATAATTTTTTTGTGTGAATTAGCTATGTATACATAGGGTCTATTTCGACTTCACCCTGGACCTTAAAAATCACAGGACCGGCCCTGCCTCAAACTTGTCCCCCTTCACATCATGGCTGATATTTGTGATATGTGTCGGCTTCATCTCCATTCTTCTCACCAATCGATCTCTCCTGGTGGTTATTGTGGTGGTGCTGATTTTAGCGGTGGCGGCGATGACTACTAGTAAAAAATGACCTTATTTTTGGTGGTTTTGGGCTTCTGTTTGTGGGCTTGGTTCAGTTTTTTTGTTGTATTTTATTTTTAATAATGTTGTGTCTAGGCTACTATGATTTTTGTTATTGGCCTTTTGTAATGTTTTGTTTCTGAGTAATGGAACTTACCTTGACAAAATATAAATAAATAAAGCCTCAGTCCAAGGTCTAAAATATCAATGATATCGGAAATATCGGTAGTCCAAAAACACGGAAATTTCGATGGAAATATCGGGATATTATTGATATCGAATAAAAATTGAATAAAAACCACGGAAATTGTAAGAAAAACTTGGAAATTTTTATTGAAACTTTGGAGAATGTTTATTTAGTCAATTATCTATTAGTTTATCACAAAAAAATAGAAGGAAATGCATTGCATGATGGATTTAACTGATTTAAGTTGATTAAACATGGAGCTGGCAAACACTGTGAGTGTAGAAAATATGTAGTAATTAATGGAAAAAGATTAAACACACCATAATCATTTATATATAATGATGTACTACAATATTTTATATTTTATACATTGCATGGTAAGATACATGAGTGACTTAGTACCACATAGAGTTCCTATGAGGTTAAAAAATTTCAATATCTTCATCATCTCTATGTGTAGAGCAAGTGTATTGTGAAGAGTAGTCATCAAATGATAAATCCCCAAAATAGTTTTGCATGTAATTGTTAACATGTCACCCATATGGATTCGAGATTGGTTGATGTTGTCCATAAGCAAAATCATTTGAAAATTGAGTCTCGGATTCTTTCCATGAGCCGCTCGATTCCATCCCAAAAGGTCAAAGATTCATTCTCATGTGAAAATTTGATTCTTGCAAAAAGAATTCAAAACAAAACAATATAAATATAAATATTTTAGCATATTATCACAAAAACATAAGTGATATGGTGGTTAAGGTGTTGGAGGAGTAAAATGGGAGGGGATCAAATCCCCTTTGTTTTTTTTTTTTCCTTTTTTTTTTCCTTTACATCGATATTTTCAATATTTTAGTGATATTACACCGATATTTTGACAAAATATTGCTGAAGTGTGAGCGAAATTATTGACATCGATATTTTTCGATATTATCGTGGATATTGTCGATATTTATACGATATGTACATGGATATGGTCCAAAATATCCGTGATTCGAAAAAACCAAAATATCCTCGATATTTCGTCGATTTCAAACAATGCCTCAGTCACGCACAAATATTTTCAAATGAAAGATTGATGTCATGACGACCTTAGATAAAAAATTCAATGCTTAATTAGTCAAAAGATGGAAACAAACAAAAAAATTATTCGAGCTTAATTAGTCAAAAGATAAAAAATTCAAAGCTTAATTAGTTGAGGGCATTAAAGCACCGCGTGGTCATTGGTTGTCCCGTGATTTATCTTGAAAAGTTTGACCACAAACCCGGATTTATTATTATAGTTATTTCAAATCTTTCTTCAATTTTCATTTTTCTTTGTGTTTTAAGCATTCTAATCAGTAGTACTTTGTGTCTCGTAATGATCTCTGATTTTTCCTAATGGTGGGTTTTTAGGTGAACATTTATGGTGTTTGTTCTTGACTAGTCATAGTTTACATAATATTCTTGTATTGCTCAAAGGAATGTTCACATACTATATTCATCTTAGTTGTTGCTAGTACTAGGGATGTATAAATTGACAAAACATTCTAAGTGCCTAGGTTGTCACATAGATTCTTCTAGGTTTGCAGGTTTTGCTGTTTGATATGTTGTGAATCTATGTTTTGATTGCATATTCATAGGTCTATTACTAGTTGTTGACTAGTCATATTGTTTCTAGGATTATCTGGTTATTGTTCCATTGATATGTTCAATTGGAGTTTAGATTTACTTAGTTCATCTAAGTACCAATTTTAGTACAAGTGATAGTCTAAATTAGAAGAGGGAGGGGAGTTTCTCACACACACTAACAAGGTGTCATGGAAGTTTGAAGCTGAGACTATTGGTTTGCAAGTCAATAATAACTATTGCTTTATTTATTTATTTATTAAAAAAGAAGGCAAGGAAGGCTCAAAATGATAAATTGATAACTAGTGGGAAAGCCCAACAAATTGTCTAACCAACTTACATTAATTAATTATTTCATCTTTAAAAGTGCCATGTGCATGATTTTCACATTTTACAATCAAATATTGCCAATGGCCAGTCTGCCCCACTAGGTATATATAGACTATAGTTGATCAAAAGTCGCCCTTCAAGTCTTTAATTAACAAGGCTTCTCAAGTTTAATAATGATTTTTCACAATTGTGGAAATTGAACCTAGCTAATTTTCTGATAAATTAAAGGTCTTTTGACAGATAACAGTCAGAATAATATATATATAAATATCTTCGTGGTTTGATTATTGAATACAATTGTGTGTGCCATAAATTATTATTATTATTATTATTATTATTATGTTATCCAATTAAGCATTATGTTCTATGTAAATTACATACACTTAGGCTCTATAGAGAAGTTTTTCTCCTGATAACTGAGTCTTGTCAGCGGTGATCCTATGTTTTGGAGACCTTAGGAGAACATTTTAAATGGGGCCTTCTACTCTATATGTATATTTATGTGAATTTTTTTTTTTCCGTTAAGTAACAACTTTATAAAGTGCATCAAAACAACACTTAAATATCTCTTGTCTTATATTTTTCGATTCAAAAGTAACAATTAACTTTACATAATCAAGTTTTTCTTCCATGTCTTTTGTCAATTTCCTAATTGATTCAACTAGGTTCATTGATTTAAGCTACAAGTTATAAAAATAAAAAATAAAATTAAAAAAGGGTATTTATTGAGTTTCCTCTTTTTAATTTTGAATTGAGTAATTGGGCAAGTTTTTTTTTTTTTTTTTTTACAAGGAGTCGGCCTTTATTGAGTTTCCTCTTTTTATTTATTTATTTATTTTTGGTTGTTACATTGGGAGGAAAGAAACCCCTTGGGGTTTCGAACTTGGGTGTCAAGTAAGGGGAAAGGGGGAGGCCACCACTGTGGTATCTGCTCTCGACAAATTTTGAATTTAATGATTAAGTAATTTATATATATATATTTACAATAATTGGTTTGGGCCTAACATAATATTTATATTTATATGATATAGTTTTTAAAAAATAATACTAAGTATGTATATATAAGGTATTATACAAATTTGGGCCCTCCCAATTTAGGGGTTCTAGGCAGCCGCCTTGCCTGCTTGTGCCAAGAGCCTCCCCTGAGTCTTGTGTCTATAAGGAAGTAGCCTATCAATGGTAAGTCTGTCTTATCGGTATGTAGTATGTACTCCCATTAGTTAACACCCATTAGTTAACGCTTCTATTAAAAAATGACTAACAAGACAAAGTCTTTTGTGAAAGTTGAAGTCTTTAACAAAAGCTCTAAAGTATTGCTCATCATCACTCAATAAAACAAACCAGAAAAATAAAATAAAAAATATTCCTGTTCTGATTCTTGGACAGAAGAATACAAAACATCCATGTATATGTTATTAGGAAGGTCTTCTGAATTATGGTTTTTTTAATTCACATCGCTTAGAAGTCTTCTTAATTATGTTTCTCGCTTTGAAAATTGAACATGCTTGAATAAAAAGGAATATATGATATGTCATTAGCATACGTAGCGGAAGATATTGTTGCTTTCAAACTAATACAAGAATTTGCTATTTCTCTGTGGATATCATTAGCATATTATTTTCTCCCCAACTAATTGACGTTGGCAATATCGCAAACGATGACGTCGGTGGTGTATGAATTGAGGTTATTAATAATACATGTCACTGCAGAAAGAACTGTCTTCAATTTCTTTCGATATGTACGCTATCTAACATCATATTATTCTATACACACATGTTCATATGATTTTAAGTTCAATTTCCAGAACATGTGAAAATGATTATTAAACTCGAGAACCCTTGTTAAATAATGACGTGCCCATGGCGAAGAACCCTTTTTCATTGCATGCAGGGCGACCGCTGATCATCTATGCCCTGTTGGGCAAGACTGTCATGTACATCGGCACTTGTTAAAGATGAGATTAATTACCCAACAAAACAAAAATATGAGATTAAAAATGCAGATTAGTCAGACTATTTGTTGGAGTTATCAGTTTATCAGAAACATTAATAATGATTTGTGTTTTTTTTTTTGGCTTTGTTGTGAGGTCATACCTTAACAAGCAAGTGTCAAAGAACAGAAAAAAAAATTTCCTCACAAAGGAATAGTCAAAATATTTTGTGGGTTCTATATTCAAAGTGTATTTTAATTATACGCGTTTTATTCAAACTCTTTTTTTATTGATATAGGAGAGGTCATGTACAAAGTAAAAAAAAATATTTTTCCAACTACATTGATAGTGATTATCAAGAGTTAAGAGTTCTAGGAATGTACAAATATTTTGTAAAAGAAGTATACAAAATATTTTCAATGAGAAATTATTGTCCGAAAAATAATATATATTATGCTTAGTAAAAGATCAATGTAATTTGGGTGCCACACATAAGTCCTTCCGGCTCGAGGTTGTGGGTCTGCTCTGGCAGTGATGGTGAGAGTAGCCAATCTCCCCCTAAACTTTTGTTCACAAAAAAAAAAAAAAAAACCAATGTAACAAATTCCAAAAACTCATTACAATCCTAAGATATATCATATATCACTAGTCCTCGAATCCCATTCCAACCGAATAAGGTGTTTGATTGCAGCTTTCAAGTCTTCATGCGACTTAATTATATGTAAATACGACTTCCTTGAAATACAAAAGCTTATCCCATGATTCAAGCACACCTACAATTAATGTGGGTCATGATACTTTCAAAATTCATTATTTTTAAATTTTTTTTTTTTTAATAACTTTGTTAGTTATAGTTTTTCCATTCCATGAGCATAGAAAAGAAAAAAAAAAAAAAGAAGAAAACTTTTTGTATACCAAGAAGAAAGAGCAATAATACAGAAATGGACTCGAGTTTCCTCCTGCAATTGCTCTAGCGCAGGCAGGCGTTAAATTTCGAAGCGTTTCCGATGCTGGCAGCATAATGAATATCGAATTCGAAAAGGGGGTCTTTCGTTATTTTGGATACAAAAGGGGCACTTTTAAAACTCCACACCTATCAATTGGGGAGCTAACAGATCCATTGTTCAGGAACCTCATTGCCTTTAAGCAATGCTACCATCACCATTCGCATGAAATAACATTTTATGCCTCTCTTTTTTAGGTTAGACCCAAGAGTATTCACCGTCAACAGCTGTGACTAATCCTTTTCGCCGCGGGAGCTCTCCCAATGGAGGTAAAAGACTAGCCATGAAATACGCTCCATTCCCAACCTCATGGTTAAGGATGGTTATCTTATGCCTTTTTGATGAATAAACTCGTCGCTTCCAGCAAGGACATGGAGATTCTTTGTGAGAAACGGATCATAGATAACTGGTTGAGCGTTGAAGATGGTGCCAACTACTTCAGCAAGCTCTGCAACGACACCGTCCTCAACAAGTTCTACTATGATGAACTCTGTGATGAGCACAAAATAAATACAAGTTTTATCCTTAAATTTATATTTGTTAGTATTTTCTTTTGTATTATGTAAATTTATTAGAGTATTTGTATTGGCTATTTTCAATCTTTGTTTTTGTATTTAATGAGTGGTTGTATGTAGATATTAAGTGTCTTCCACCAATGGCATGAGGAGGAGGAGGAATAAGCAATGTGTTGCAAAAAGAGAGGAAGAACTCAATTTGGATTTGATGACTTTGCCTTTTACAGCTCATGCTGTACAGTCCATTTGCAGACCTGAAAAACGAATTTTCCCATGCTCAAATGAATAAATATCCTTCATGACACTTGTTCAATAAGATATCGACTAACACATATCCAAAAATTGGAGCAATTGGATAAAAACTCAATCTACAGGCTGTCAAACACCAAGACAGGTTCATGACTTTGCCTTTTACAGCTCATGCTGTACAGTCCATTTGCAGACCTGAAAAACGAATTTTCCCATGCTCAAATGAATAAATATCCTTCATGACACTTGTTCAATAAGATGTCGACTAAAACATATCCAAAAATTGGAGCAATTGGATAAAAACTCAATCCACAGGCTGTCAAACACCAAGACAGGTTCATGAGAGGACAGATTGCACATACAGCTGGAATGAAAGGGACTTCATGCTTCTATAAATAGGCAGCAACTCAAAGAATATGTGCAGAAATTCAAGAGTGATACACAGCAGAAGGCAAGAGAGAGAGAGAGAAAGAGTGAGGAAGAAAGAGAACAATGATGGAAAGGAAAGAACCAAGAGCTAACAACTCTTTTAAACTTGTTCTTCCTTTCCTAGTTCTCATGTAAATTATGTATTTTAATTTTTTTGTTTTGTTTTAAATTCTTAATTATGTCTAGCTAAAATACTTAACTAAGGTTAGATGAAACACCATTATTAAATAAAGTTCTAGTTTTTATCTTCAATTCTCAAATATTGTGGTGTTCAATGATTATAATTTTCACTTCACATGATTAATAGATTAATCTTCTTTTCACCACTTCTATCATGTATTGTGACATATAACATGTAATTGTGGTAGTTAAGAGTTTGGATTAATCTATTAATTTATCCTTGGTTTATATTTCTAGTTTACAAATTTCTTTGATATTTTGTTATTCAAATAAACTTTTTCACATAGGATGCTTAGGAAACTTTGATCCTTTGTAGTTAAATAATTTTGTTTACATATTATGCTTAGAATTTGTACTTATGAAGGGAAGGAAAATTTACTTATGATCTAAAGTACAAGCTTAATTGATAAATCTTGAGAAAACAGTAGATTGATTTCTAGATTGCTACTCCATGGGAATTGAAAGATAAATAATTAGGATCTTATGGAATAATGGTGTGGATTCTAATACCTTAGTTATTTTTTCTCATAAATTTAAATCTTAATTTCAGTTTATTGTCATTTCCATATTTGTTTCATGCTTTATTTAATTTTCTTTATCAACAAACAAATCACCATTTGAATCAACTAGGTTGGCAATGAAATTAACTTGGGTATAATTGGTTTTCTATCTTTACACGCAATCCCTTGGGTACGATCTCGCTCTTACACGTTTATGCTATATTCGATTCGTGCGCTTGCGAGTTTATAAATTTTAAAAGACACCGCTTTTGGTGACAACACTCTGCGCTCAAGTGAAAATGCATTACCAGATCAAATGGTACAGGTGGCTTGAAAAGTTGAACCGTGACTATTTTGCAAACCCATAGAGTTCCATTTCTCTCATTGCAGCTGCTATACTTCTGGCTCTCACCGTGGTACAGACAGTGTACGCCATACACAGTAAGTAGACAGTGTGTGGATCTCTTTTGGTTTGAGATGGGTTTGTCAGTTTTCACTGCCATTATGTTTTTATTTGTTTGCTTTTACTGGAAGGCTTTCTGCTATATGTGGACTTTGGTACTCAAACTTGATATACATTTTTTAACGGGTGAATTTGTATCAACGGATTAAGACATAATCACGCATATAACACAAGTTTTGAGTGATTCACCTATAATGGGACTACATCATTATAAATCACACATATAACACAAGTTTTCAGTGGTTCACCTATAATGAGACTATATCACTTTAGTTTATAACTTTATATTTGCATTTGAATATAGAGATTATATTGTACATGAGAGAAAGATATGGTGAGAGAGGCTTGAGAGCTAGTAGAGAAGAAATATAGAACTTTGGAGAGCTTTGGAGAGCTCTTGGAGAAGTGGAGAGAGGCAGTTGGTCCTCCCTTTACTTGGAGGTGGTCAGCTCCCTTTTAAGTTCAAGTAGTTGTAGATAATGCATGGCTCTTCTCGATGTGGAGCTTTTGCATGGCTATCCTTAATTTGGGGTGTTGGGCACGGAGAAAGTATGAGAGAGCTAGGGCTCCCTACTCCTTGATTGGTGGGATGTGATATATGACAAGCATAGGTTATTCCTTGATTGGTGGGCTTTGCTTAAGTGGGGAGCATGGTGACAACAACATTGTTGGCTCATTAATTATCTGATAGTTTAAGCTTTTGGAGCTCTCAATATGTCAACATGGTGTGCCACACTCTATCTTTCACTAAAATATCTTACTAATCTTCCCCAAAAATTGAATACATTTCAGATAGTAGGGCATATCATATTATATCAATGAAAGTGAAAATATCCGATTCTCATCAATGAAAGATTATATATTACATATGATATATTTGACAAGAGAAATCAATAAACATCAACTTACAGAAGGAAGGGATCCGAAGTTACTGCAGGCATCATATTATGAGGTCAACCTTAATAGTACTAGTAAACCAACAAAACAAAAAGTAACAAAATACAACCAGCACTAATTGCCAAGGTTTAAGTACAAAACATGCTTAGAAACATACTTCCAAGTCCAGGTCATATATATAATCATGCACAAAATACCATGAACAAGCTAATTAAGAAACTGGTCCTAAATAATCAGCATCCAAACCAACCACAGCACGAAATTCCCTCTGTTCTGGAAGCCATTGAGTACCGATGACAACGAAGCGAACCACCATGTCTTTTTCGATCTTAGACGATAGCTTGTCATTCAAGAACATTGGATTGTCTCCAAGCACGTATCGGTAATCCGGCATTTTCTTGTTAGAGAGAAATACAGTTTCAGCTGGACCGCATTGCAAGAAAACTCCATATCTCAGCACCTCCTGAACAACACCCAGTAAGACCTCTCCCTTGAAAAGCTTGAAGGTGATGCCGCTGAAAAGAACTGGAAACTCCACCTCCCCAGTTCCCTGCTTCACTCTGCCATCTCCTATGCTGTCCACAGATGTGACAGCAACATAGTACCCAACATCTTTGGCTGCCTTTCTTTGAGCAAAATCGTCAAGCAGGTGGTGTACGATTGATCTTTGGAGCATCGGTCCCAGGCTTTCAGCTGGGACTAAAACATTCCAGGGCAACTGTACTTTGAGAAACATAGTGAATTAATTGTTTTTCTTCTTAAAACAATACTACATAGTCATACAAAGAGAACACTAAAGAATACATATCATATATATATATATACACACACAACACAAACACGACGAAGAATAGCTAGGGTTTGCAACAACTACTTGTAGTTAATTAGTATACCTACCACCCTGATAGTAAATTGTCACCTATCTCAATCCTCAATGTAACGTGTAGACAGCTGCATAATTAATGTGGGGTTTGATTCAAAATACCTTAAATATGTTAGCTGGTTTGCTGCAGTCAGGGCTACGCTCTGCTAAGGGCCTTTCCTCAAATGGAATGGTGACGGGAGCTGCTTATTAATTTCCTGCATCCATGGTGGTCCAGCTGTAATTGCTGTTTTAGTAGCTAGGTTCGTTCTGGTCCCTAAAGCTAGGGCTGGCAATGGGTCGTGTCGTGTCGGGTTCGTGTTCGTGTCAAACTTTTAAACGTGTCAAGAAACCCCAACCCAAACACGACCCATTTATTAATCGTGTCAGGAAATGCAAACCCAAACCCAACCTGTTTATAAACGGGTTGACACGACACGACCTGTTTATGACCTGTTTACTAAACATGTTGGGTTAGGTCATAAACAGGTAACCTACCTGTTTAATAACCTGTTTACTAACTCACTTGGGTTAGGTCATAAACAGGTAGGTTACCTGTTTAATGACCTGTTTAATAAACTGGTTGCTTCAAATTTAAATTCTAACAACCATCTCAAAATATTCTGCCAAATCAAACATTCCAAAATGACAATAAAATTACAAAAATTCAAAGTCACTCTAAAATCTGGAATTTCCAGGATCTTGGTTTGCAAATCTGGAATTTCCATGATCTTGGTTTGAGAATCTAACATAACTCATCAGTCAACTCCCTTTAAATCTAACATCTGCATCCTTGACATCAAGATCAGTAGTTACCAAGCTAAACTTCACCTTTGTATTGGTCAAATAACCATACCTGCAAAGACATCCAGAAAAAAAAATACTCACGCTTTGTAATTTTCAGTTGGATAAAGCATACCCAAGAATGTCTCATTCAAGGTCGGTCCAGCCTTTTTAGGATTGTTCACTGCAAAATCATACCCAAATTCACAAACATACTCGAATCCAAACTTCAATACAAAAACCCAAAACAGCAAAATCCTAATTTTGAGCTGAATAAAGCAGACCCAAGAAAGTTTTTCATTCAGCAATATCATCATACACATATGATTTCAGTGTTTCGTGCATTTCAAAATCCGAAAAGCACCCAATTCATAACTATTTACCAGAACCCAGAACTGAAAATTTCAAAATGTAAAAGAGACCCAGATCCGAATTTTGCTTTACCTCGCTCGTCGACGACGTCAGGGAGCAGTGCACGATGTGGTGGAGTTAGAGGGCGTCATCGGCGTCGGTGAAGCTTTGAATGTAGAGTGGGTTGTTCTGGTGGCCGACGACGGCGACGCGACGATCATCTTCTCTGGTTCAGTTTTCCGTTTATTTGCTTCAGTGGTGAGAGAGAAAGGAGCTGACGGCTGTTAGGTTTAGGTTTTGGAATGTGAGAGAGAGACGCGATGTGTGTGAGACTGAGAGGAGAGATGAGATGGTGAGACTGAGAGAGAAATTGAGAGATGTGAATCGCGATGTGTGAGACTGAGAGAGAAACTAGAGAGGTGAGATGCGGAGTATGGGAGGAGGGAGAGATGACGGCTGTGTCTCTGTGAGTGTTAGGGTTTGGAATGTGAATGAGAGACGGCTGTGTGTGAGTGTTAGTAGGTTTCAAAACAAATGGGTTTGTAACGCAGGTTAGTAGGTTTTCAACAATTGGGCTTGGTTGGATAATATACAGATTACCTTATTTTCATCCTTTTACTTTATATACAGATTAACTTAAGTAAATGTCTTTGTCCTTTTACTTTCATTTATTTTTATATTACTCAATTTACTTAAGTTTACAATGTAAATAAGGAAGTACCCCCATTTGGATTCAAATAAAAATACTAGAAAATCAAATTCCCAACAAATCAAAATATAAAAAATCAGTTTTAGTGCAAAATACGATTTAGGCTAAAAATGATGGCTCATTAAGTCAATATATACTTCATACTAAAATCTCATAAAATCAAGTTTTCTTATTTGATGTGTAGGGAATAAAAACCGCCAAAAATTATATTGAGAAAATGATTATTCCAAAAAACCATTTTTCACACTTAGTCAATATTGCACCTCCGCTATAAAAGTGACATGATACAAATCTTATAAGTTATACGAAATTTCTTTTGGAATTAGGGTTTAGGGATTAGAGTTTAGAGTTTATGGTTTATGATTAGAGTTTAGGGTTTAGGGTTTATGGATTAGAGTTTAATGTTTAGAGTTTAGGGTTTATGGTTTAGGGTTTAGGGATTAGGGTTTTAGGGATTAGAGTTTAGGGATTAGGGTTTAGGGTTTAGAGTTTAGAGTTTAGGGTTAGGTTTAAGAGTTAGGGTTTAGGGTTTAGGGTTTAGGGTTTAGAGTTTAGAGTTTAGGGTTTAGGGTTTAGAGTTAGGGTTTAGGGATTAAAACGTTAAACCCTAAACCCTAGATACATAATTAACTCAAATAATAAGGAATAATTACTAACAAATATAATTTAGGGATAAAAAATGTAATAATTAAGTGCTCATCAGTTTGTAAAGACATTATAAATATCAAATGTTGTAAGATATAATCACAAAGTGATCAACACCAAGATGGATAAGGAGCAAGGAGAGGGGTGGAATTGGCTGGGTTCGAAACCCAGTGGGTGTGCCTGAAGGTTCAATTTCCTTAATTTTTTTCGCGGGTTGGCAGGTAGTAAACGGGTTGACACGACCCATGACACGACCCATTTAATAAACGGGTATAAACAGGTATTTAAACGGGTTGGCGGGTTGACCCGAAACCCACCCGTTTATAAACGGGTCAGTGGTGGGTTGACCAAAAATTACCCATTTATTAATGTGTCGTGTTTGGGTCGTGTTTTTCCCGTGCGGGTTTCGAGTCGTGTAACGGGTTCAGTCGGAAATTGCCACCCCTACCTAAAGCACTATATCAACTTTTGTAGCAATTTGAGAGTTGGCGGGATGGTCTGGGCTTAATAGAGGGTCCACTTTTGAAAGCCTCGGTGAATGGAAGGGCCATGTAACCGAGGAGGCTTTTTTTTAAGTGTACATCTCCTCGTTTGGTTTGCCGGTAAAGGTGCTTCGGAAGGGAAATCATTAATTTCTCATTTTTGGTGCCGAGATATAGGACAAGGTTTACTCAAAATGAAACCCTCCTCCATTCCAGTTTGAATTTGACATCTCTAAGGCCCTTGACATCTCTAAAGCCCTATTTGGTTCATGGGAAAGGAGGTTTGGAGATGAGAAATCAATTGTTTTCCCATATTTGTAAGTTCGGGCATGGAAAATAATTGTCTGGCACATGGGAAAGTAGAGGCGAAAGTGAAGCCCTCCTCCCCCTTTAGGTTTTGTTTTCAGGATTACCAAACATGGGAAATGAATCTTCCATTTCCCATCTCTTGGGAAAGACATGGAAAATTATTTCCCATCAAATCTTTTCCCCGAACCAAACGGGCCAAAGGCGATGTTTGACTTTATGATATTCAATCCATTCTCTACCTCTTGCTTCATCTTTCCAATAAAAGATTAAAACAATCCGGATAATAAGCGTATGGAAGAACAACAACATAATAAACCAACACTATTAAGTGCAAGGGCCAAAATGCCATGGATTAAACAAACAAAAATGCTAGAATTGATCTGTTTTAGAGTGCGAACAGCAAGTTATCGAGGATAAAAGTGTATTAATTCCTTGCTAAGAAAAACAGCAACAGACTTCAACCTTTACTGAGAAAGATCCGAAGTTACTCACATGATATTAACATTCCAAAGACAGACTGATCCAGTCAGCAAAAACACTAAGCTACAAAGGGATTGGCTAGAAGGTAGCCAAACTAAGAAACTGGTCCTAGATAATCAGCATGCAAACCAACCAACGCCTGAAATTCTCTTTCTGATTCAAGCCACTTAGTCCCGATGACAATGAAACGAACCGTGGAGCCCTTCTCAATTTTAGACATCTTGCTATTCATGAATACAGGATTCTCCCCGGGCACATAATCATAATCAGGCATCTTCAGCTTAGAGAGATAGATGTTTTCAACTGGGCCACAACTCAGAAAAACTCCATGCTTCAGAACTTTGTGGACAACACCCTCTGCGATCTCTCCCCTGAAAAGCTTGAAGGTGATGCCGCTAAAAACAACTGGAAACAGCACATCGCCAGTATGCTCCCTGACCCTACCCTCTCCTATGCTCTCAAGAGTTGTGAGAGCAAGAAGATATCCCAGATCCTTCGTTGCCTTTCTTGATGCAAATTCATCCAGTAGGCGGACCACAATTGACTTTTGGAGCATCAGTCCTTTTATATCAAGGCTCTCAGCAGGGATGACCACATTCCACGGCAACTGTACTTTGAGAAACATGGTTCCTACCTGCCATACACCAAAGAATGAATCAGCAACTAAAAGTACATTAGTTTTGATCCATGAATCCTTCTCAAAAGTACATTAGATTTGAGGAAAATAGAACTTTACGAGCAGAGCCAGTTCAACCATGGGCCCTACATTGCCCGTGAGAGGAGGGGTGTTAACCTACCTGCAAAAACTATTTCCGCTGTTTCGACACATGACTCAAAGACCAAAACTCCAGTTGTCTCTTTCTCTTCACCTCTCTCTATGAAATCTTTGGATTTAATCCATTTGGAAACTATATTCTCCTTACCATATGCATGTCAGCAAATGCTGTATTATTAATTATTCTACATACCACAATCACATTTCTCTCTCAATAAAGTAACTAGACAGAATAAGAAAGGTAAAGTTATATACGCTTGCAATGAATGCTCCCCTGCTTCCTCAACACTCATCTCACTATCTTTTTAATCTGGAATTCATTCCTAACTAGAATGACCGACCAAACAAAGAAAAGCCAAAATAAGATATCTTATCCATCCTCATCCCATGCACCAACTTTTATTTTAGCTTTTGAGATCTTGAGCCAAAAAATAAAAACAATCCAATATAGAGCTCCAAAGGAGACGCACTAATGCTAAAGATGCTTTCTTTAGGACAATCTTATCTACAAATTCATTTCTTATTTTTCTACTTCATTTAAGAGTTTTGGTCCAATTAATCCTTAACATCTAAACAATTATTTAGCTTATGAGATCTATATTTATCACTTCTCCTTAAGTACTCCATTTCTCAAATCTGATATCTGTAGACACAGAGACCAATAGTTATGGGACAATTAATACTTTGTTTCTACAAAGATGTAGTATAGAGCAAACATAAATGCATTAACCAAGTACATGCAAAACTACATCAGTCACCAGTTCCTCTGACTCCATTACCATATATTGCAAATCAAAGCTTTATCTATGAAATAAAGTCATTTTGCTCAAAACACAGATACAGAGAGCTTAAAATACTTGAAAGCACATGACTTTAACCTTATAGAAGTAAAATTTAAAGGCCCTGAGACCAAAAAAATACTGAGGATATTGAAATTTGCGAAAGCTTAACAAAGAGGGCTTAAGGGCAAGAACCTGGTTACGATTTGAGAACAAAACCCAATAGAGAAAACTTACTGAGGCTCCACAGGTGGGACGAAATTGATGTGTGAGAAAGGTATTGGAAGGTTTTCACGCAATTTGTATGAGTGAGACCATGCACCGTGCTTTGATATAACGAGCTGCTTAGGGATGTTTGGCAAGTTGGTCAGCGATATCAGATGAGGCCAATTTAATAAGGTAATCCTAGTTCAGGGGTGGGAGATTCGAAAATATGACCTCGTTGTGTGTACCAATAGATGCTCTAAACTACTTGAGTTACAAATCCCTTGCATTCTAGTTTTTCTTTTTTTCAAATACATCCTAAAGTCAATACTTGAAAAACTAACAAAACAAAACAAAACTACAGCAAGTTCAATCACACTTGGTAAAATTGTTAATAAAACTTGTTTGTGGAAAAAAATTTATGTGAATAGTTTATCCGAAAAGAAAAAAATAATAATTCTTTCTCACTCCCCTCTATTAGAAAGAGAGGCTTGGCTCTGAAATGGAAATGAAAATCGAGTGTTTCGTGGTTTAAAAACACTGCCCCACCCAGCAATCCCTAGTTGTGATTTAGTTGTTGTGGAAAACCAAATTCCATTCCTTCGGGCAGGTGAGTAGAACTCATACGCTGATACACATTAGCAAGAACAAACTGCCCCCAGTGAAACAAAGTGAAGCAGCAGCTGACATACTAGGTTCTTTAATATATATTTTTTTCTTCGTTTTAACTGATAGAAAACACTATAAACAACGTTCTTGAAAGATATACAAGACAAAGGCAACAAAAGAAACACAGTATGAGTCTAAACCATAATCCCCATTTTCCCATTCCCTCATGATCCTTCTATCTCCATGTCTAAGGTAAAGAGGTCCTGACACCACAAAAAGCTGTTCGATCTATTCACATGTTCTTCAAACCACACACAACCATTTTACCAAACCACAAAATCACATCACTCAAGCATTCACTGTGAAGCAAATTTCACTAACTGAATCAACAAACCCAAATCGAATTAATCAATTTATATGAAACCCATTTACTCGAAGAATCAAATAATTCAAGCGCAAACTTACATATACATAGAGAGATAGATAAAGATTAGGGTTTGCAAAACCTTAAAGCACGCACCTTTGAAAGGCTAAGACCTTGAAGAGGAAACAGAAGCTTTAGGAGCTTGGGCTGAGACAGAGGGGCGAGTGCTCAACCGCGTGGAGCCCAAAAGACTGGTCCCGCGGACGAAGAAGCACGAGCTCACTCACTGAGCCAATGTCTCTGGTCCTCAGCCGAGCAGAGCTTGACTGCGTGAGGAAGAAATTTTGATATGCTTTATATGCCATGCCTTAAGCTACAATTGCCGCCACCTGTTTCAATTGCTGAAAGCCACGTGGATAACTAGCATGCGCTTTTCATATTTTGGAGCCAAAAATACATTAAAAATGTTATGTCTGACAAATAAAACAAATATTTCCTCAAAATGAAAAGAACAATTATACATTCTTATTCATGGAAATAACATTTGACTCCTTGAGTGGTGTAGTATCATTTGAAGGGTCAATTTGGTTGGTTCTTTGCTCCCAATTTTGGTGTTACCATAGAAAATACTTCTCAATGAACCATAACAATTCAACACATTTCGTGAATGTAGTGTAGAAGAACGCTTGGTTGAAGTATTATTGTTAATGAGTTAAGTTTAGAGGGTCAATTCATTATTTACATGAATACTCCTCTTCAGTCAGTTTTCCAATGTCAAAGCTGAGCATAACTAGTAGCAAACATGTTTTTGTAACTAAAACACTCCAAATGTCTCTTCCCAATCAAATTGTCCAGGTTTTTTTACCACTATAAATGCAGTTAAACCAGTTTAGCATTGGAGCACCAGTTTGGGAATACATTTTGCTGCTCATGTCCACATCACAATGAAAATTAAGATCTATTTCCCATAAGCATCTTAAAGGGTAAAACTGAACTAGTCTTCCTATCAGGTAATTACAATTTTACAAAAGCAACCTTCATATAGTTTGAATCTTTACAAATCCAGTCCATCAGGACCAGTAACGGGACCAAGCAAATCACCCTGTAAACTGGCAAGCATCATAAACTCCTTTGTTATATCTTCCCTCCTCTCTATCCATCTGACTCCAAGCACCTCGAAGCGAACCACAACATCCTTCTCTATCCTTGCAAGGTCATCATGCAAGAAGACCGGTTTTTCCCCAACAACATAGCGGTAATTTGGCATTTTTCGAGCAGAAAGAAAAACATATTTAACAGGTCCACATCTCAAGAAAACCCCGAGTCTGTATACATGATGAACGACTCCTTCCAAGATCTCTCCCTTGTGAGGCAGGAACATCCGACAATTGAAAACTACAGGGAAGAACACATCTCCTGAGTTGCGTACAACTTCTCCTTTTCCTATCCTCTTTAAGCCAGTGACTGCAAGAAAGTATCCGAGATCCTCATCTGCCTTCTCGCTTAACAAACCCTCCAAAAGACGTGTTACAATGAACCTTGAAGAAACAAGTTTGTCCCTGTCTAGATTTTCAGCAAGGACAGCCACTTCCCTGAGCAGTTCCACTTCATAAAACATGTTCAGATCTACTTCAAAAACTGGCCAAAAGAAATAAGGTTATAAACAAAGGTTTCAGAATCAATCTACCTGCTTCTTAGGAAACGCATAAAGATAAAACAAAGGGCCCAGAAAATTGAAAACAGAGAATGAAAAACGAGGACCTCTCTAAATATTAGAACCGGTGGCCTATGGGGAGCTAATTAACTATCAAGCATTGACTGGTCGAATGGTGTAAATACAGAATCATATGTATCACGGTATCAACAGCAGTAATAAGATACTAACAAACTAGGTATATATTCAATCAGGAATTAAAATTTCCAAATCACTGGAACAAGTCTGTTAAATGAATTTTCTAAGTGGAAACCTTCTGGTGGTGTCAAAGTCAACTCAGAAATTGGGCCATGTTATTTCTATTAGACACAATTATCAGAGAGACCTTGCTAACAAGGGAAACATGATACATAACATGCATTCAAGAAATCATCCATTCACAAGAAATCACAAAAGCCGCATACATTCTCTCATCTGACTCTTATAAAAGACCTCAAAATCCGTTCTTAAGAGATGCATCTCTTCCTCTTCGGCACTGCTAGCCAAACAGTTGAGCACCACTCAGTTTGTTGGGTATAACTTATTAAATTCCCTTCAATAAAATATACAGTTGATTAAAAAATCTCAGTTATAATCTTATTACAGTAATTGAAATAAAAGTAGGATTCTTAGAATTTCAATTTCTCAACAGTTGAAAGCAAAATTCTCTGCTCCAACTAATCTTTAACATCTAGACAATCCTTTAGCTTATCAGATCCGTAACTTCTCTCTCTAAGTCTCCATTTCTACTAAAAAAATTTCATTTCTCATATCTGATATCTGTAGAGCAAACATAAATGCATTAACCAAGTACATGCAGAGCAGTTCCTATGACTCCATTAATATACATTGCAAATCAAAGCTTTATCAATAAAGTCATTTTGCTTAAAACCCAGATACAGAGAGCTCACAAATACTTGAACGCACATGACTTTAATCTTAAAGAAGTAAAATTCAAAGGCCACGAGACAAAAACAAAACAAAACAAATCTGAGGATATTGAAATTTGCGAAAGATCAAAAAAGATGGCTTAAGAGTAAAAACCTGGTTACGATTTGAGAAGAAAACCCGACAGAGAACTTACAGGGGCTCTGAAAGAGATCCACCGGTGGGACGAAATTGATGGGTCAGAAGAAATGGAAGGCTTTTCACGGAGTTTGAACGAGTGAGAGACCACGCAGCACTGTGTGCGCAGTTTTGCTCTTTCAAGGTGCTTTGTTATATAATGAGCTGCTAGGGGATGTTTGGCAAGTTGGTCATCGTAACACCTATATCGGATAAGACCAATTTAATAGGTTGCCACCTATTCATCCTATTTCTTTTTTCTTTTTTTTCCTTAATACAATTGATATTGGTTTTCTTGTTTTCCAATACATCTTAAGTCAACACTTTAATAAATAAAACATTTATTAAAAAACGAGAAGAAGAACACAACCACGGCAAGTTTAATCATATTTGATAAAATTGTTAATGAAATTTTTTTGTGAATTTTTTTTTATTATATAGTTGATTTGAAAATTTTAAATAAATTTTACACTCACATTTGTTGAAAAGGGAGGCAAAGCTCTGAAAATGGAAATGAAAATCAAGCATTTTGTGGTTTGAAAGTCCGTGTTCTTTTCCATGTATTACTGCAAGTAACATTCTTTTTCATGTATCACTTAGTAATGTTCTTTTTGTGTATCGTTGTCAATAACATTATTCCCGTATATCACTAACTAGGAGTGGGCACGGTTCCGGATTGGATCGGTTTCACGTCAAAACCACGGCCGAACCAATTAAAATATAACGGTTTGGTTTGGTTCGGTTTGGATAAAAGTTATAAGGGAAACCGAACCAATCCAAACCAATTTAAGACGGTTTGGTTCGGTTTGGTTCGGCCGGTTTGGGCCTAAGCCCAATTCTCTTTATTTTTGCATTTTTCAACATTATTAGCCCAATTATAACAAAAAAATTCACAACTTACTTCTTACATAAATCATCTTCTATAGTACGAAACCGTTCTAAAGCTCAAAAGGTCATAAAACTTCATATTTCACTAACTAATATAGCTCAATTCAAATATTCATATATAGTTATTAACTAATTAGAGTATTACATATATAAAATAAAATAAAATAAATAAAAATACACATAAACGGTCCGGTTTGGTTTAAGTCTGGTTTACAAAAGCTCAAAATCAAACCAAACCAAACTATATACGGTCCGGTTTGGTTTGGTTTTTGAAGAAAAAAAGTCAAACGTTTGAAAACCAAACCGGTAATTATGGTTTGGTTCAGCCGGTTTCATCTCGGTTCGGCCGGATTGATGCCCACCCCTATCACTAACAGTTACATTCTTCTTGTGTATCATTGGCAATCACGTTCTTCCTATGTATCATTGGTCGTCTCTCACGAGTCTGAGTTACACTTTTTTGTTTGCTTCTCGTTTCTCCCATGTAGCGCACTCTTGTGACTTTGAATTACACATTTTTATTTGTTTTCAAGATTGAAAGTGAAGAATAATTTAGTGATATGAGAAATGAAGTAATAGCATAATATAATCATTCTTTTATTAAGTTGCAAGATTGAATAGTAGATTCAATTTGTGGTTAGTAGATTCAGTTTGTGGGAGTAATAGTGATAATTTGCTATAAGAATTCTAGGTCTCCACCTCTTTGACGTAGGATCTCAAGTGCTTGAGTAAATTCTTAACCACTTGAACTGCATGCCTCTTACGTAAACGTTTAATTTGTAATACCATATTTAAACATCCAATCCCATATTTAAACCTTCAATTGCAAGCCTCAATTAAGATTTGATCCCTCTAATAGAGATAAAGAGAATTGGAGTACCATTTGATTGAATGATTTAGTTAGATGACCAAAATATAACTTGGGACAAATTAAAGAAGATTTCGATCAAAAACCTTAAAATGGAAAATCCTTTTTCTTTTCTATTTTCGAAAAACAAAAGGGTACAAGTGCTGCCAAACAGCGTTTTAGATATTTACTCCCCCGCCATGGATAATAAGAAGTTAGCAACATAGCCACAAAATAAAGGAAGAAGAAGAAGTTACGCTGTTCGTTAGTCTATCGGTTGAACCCCCAAAAACCTCACAAAACCCTCGACAATCTCACAGTTTCATCCATCAATTGGGTTTGTTTAGTTTCGACATTTTCACTAAATTGATGCACCTCTGTCTCTTTATTCCGTGATGACTCTTGTGCCCAGTCGTCAACTTTACCCAACGAGCTTATTCGACTCATTCCAGAGCTCCTTCTCAAAGTTCCATGGCCCCCACATCCATTTATTCAGGTGCGGTTCCTCCATTCCTTTCAAAAAGCACACTTTCTATGCCACCCACTACACTATCAGCTCTACCTTAAACCCTGAGCAAAACCCACTAAGGAAATCAAATTTTTTTAGGAAAAATCAACCCATTTCTCAATATAAACCCAAGAAGAATTTTTCTAGCAGTAGTTGGATTGATAAATGGAATGAATCCCACAAACATAATCGCCCAAAGCCACCCCGGGCTGTGTTGGACTATCAGAGTAGTGAAAGTGGGAATTTGAGTGGTTCAGGATATGCTGAGGGTGATAGCGGTGGGGGTAGAAATAGTAGTGGTAGTACAATGGAGAAGATTGTTGAGAAATTGAAGAAATTTGGGTACGTTGATGATGGTAATGAGAATAAAGGGGAGGTGAGAGACAGAGTGATTGAGAAAGGTTCTGTGGAGGATATATTTTATGTTGAGGAAGGAATGTTGCCAAATT
This sequence comes from Prunus fruticosa, assembly GCA_018703695.1. Taxonomy (NCBI): domain Eukaryota; kingdom Viridiplantae; phylum Streptophyta; class Magnoliopsida; order Rosales; family Rosaceae; genus Prunus; species Prunus fruticosa. Next base: position 3,190,091 of record CM031917.1, read on the forward strand.
CAAGAGGTGGGTTCTCGGAGGAATCACCATTAGGGATAGAGAATGTGTTTGGAGGTGATGGTAAGGTGAGGTTTCCATGGGAAAAGCCAAAAGAGGAAGAGAAGCAAGAAGAAGGTTCAGTGAGGAGGAAGAGTAGGACTTCATTGGCAGAATTGACGCTTCCCGAGTCAGAGTTGAGGAGGTTAACGAATTTGACATTTCAGAAGAAGCACAAGACTAGGATTGGTGGTGGTGGTGTTACTCAAGCCGTAGTGGAGATGATCCATGAGAAATGGAAGACTTCAGAGATTGTGAGATTGAAAATTGAAGGGCCCCCAGCTCTTAACATGAAGAGAATGCATGAGATATTGGAGGTTTGCTTCTTATGATTTTAGTTACAAATTTGTTTTAATTTCTTTATATGAGACAAATTTACATCTATTTTATCATATTTTGAGCTGTAATTATTGATTAGATATTAATTGAAAGGATATATAGGGATTTTCTTTTTTGGTCAAAAGGATAATAGGGATAAGACACAGAAAGTATAAAACAAAACTTGTATTTTACATCTCTGCAAGAATTTCATGTCCAGTAGAAAATGGAGGGCTGCCTCCAGTTCTTAAATATATGCCACATAATAGAAAATGGAGCTCGAATTTGAAGCTCAAGGAATTTTCTTCGCTGTTGAACTATGTTGATTGGTCATGGAACTGAACGCAAATATCTAAACATTAATTTGCCCCTTAGTTGGTGGATGTTGAAGGTAGAGACTCTTGTCCAAATTGTTTGAGAAACAGCTTTTGTAGGCTTGAAATGATCTGAATTAAAAGCTTTCCTTTTTGCCTTTTCACTTGGTATTTATTATCTGTAATGAAATCTTTCATTAAGAAAAAATAAAGAAAGAAAAAAGTAAAAGTTTTTAGAATAGCATATTTGAGAATTTCTTGGTTGCTCCTATCCATTTTGTTTTTAATTTAATTTTGTTTTCTGTTGTTATGATCAGCGAAAAACTGGTGGTTTGGTGATTTGGAGGTCTGGCACATCCCTTTCTTTGTACAGAGGTGTGAGCTATGAGGTTCCTTCAGTAAAACTTAACAAGCGGATATACAAGAAAAATGACATTTCTTCCGCACCTTTACCAACTGTTGCTGATGAATCTGTTGGAGACTTTGCTGAGCTTGCTTCTTATAGTAATGTAAAAACACCCCAAGAAAAGTCAGAGAATACTTCCCAGGAGAAGGAAGACACAGAACAGTTGGCAGAAGTGAAGTATGAAGATGAAGTTGACAAACTTTTAGATAGTTTAGGCCCTAGATTCAAAGATTGGCCAGGATGCGATCCATTACCTGTAGATGCAGATATGCTTCCGGGGATAGTTCCTGGTTACCAGCCGCCCTTCAGAGTACTTCCTTATGGAGTGCGATCTACCCTTGGTTTAAAGGAGGCAACATCTTTAAGAAGGCTGGCTAGGGTTCTTCCACCACATTTTGCTTTAGGTATGCATTTTCATGTTGCACATAATTGACAAGATGCTTATTTGATTATTGTATAAATTTTGTCTGTAGGCCGAAGCAGACAGCTCCAGGGTCTAGCAGTAGCCATGGCTAAATTATGGGAAAAAAGTTTGATTGCAAAGATTGCACTGAAACGTGGTGTTCAGCTGACTACTAGTGAGAGAATGGCTGAAGACATAAAGGTAATGGAACTCGGTTCGATTTATGACTCACTCCTACCTAATTATTGTCAAGGTGCACCTTGCCATGTACTTATGTTGCATTCAACTACTAAACTCAAAATTGGTGTGCTGAGTTTCTAAATCAATGGGTGAATAGTACCTCATATAGTTAGTTATTGAGTCCAGCTATCAGTATCTATCAAGTGAATATTTTAGTAGGCAACTGCGAACTGGAATATGATATTCTTGGCAGATTACATTCGTAGTGTTGGCCCAATTGGCTACTTATTAAGAGAGAGATAAAGAAAAAGACAAGATTAGCCAGGTCCAACTCTTTTGCTAGAGATTATTTGTTAGCAGTATGAAAGTAAGTTGACTCACTGAGAGAAGTTTTACATCAGAAAGGGACTGCATCCTTTAAGGAAACTGAGAAATAAATTTATTTTTGGCAAAGGGCTTACTGAGTGCAATCCAATGTCTGTCTTGTTCTTCCTTCCATAATATCATTCTGACTGTTGTATAGTCAATGTTTTCTTCATTGCCTATATTGTGGGAATTAACCAAATCAACTCTTAAACATAAAATTATACTCCTGTGTGCTGTTACTTTCAGAAATGCTTTCCAGGAGTGCCAGAGAAAGTAGTTTTCTTTGTTTTCCTAAATTCTTTTGCTTCTGTGTTCATCCTTTTGTCTGGAGTGTACATCTAGATGTTTTGGCATCTGAATGGCATCTCTGCAGATAAGGTTATTCTTTTACAATAAGATTAGAGGTTCTGGGTCTTCTGGTTAGTTTTTTCCAATTGCTACTTATAACATGCATGGTTTGGTAACATTGAATATTAAAGGCTAGTATAATACTCCATATATTCATTTGTAAATAATTGGTAATAAATCACTTCATCACTCATATATTTACATCTGTTCATATTAGCTAATGTGCGTTCTTAATTCATATTTATACAATTAAATGTTATTTATTTGCTGCAGAGATTGACAGGGGGTGTCATGCTATCTCGAAACAAGGACTTCTTGGTCTTCTATAGGGGGAAGAATTTTTTGTCACCAGATGTCACTGAAGTGTTACTGGAAAGGGAGAGATTGGCAAAATCCCTTCAAGATGAAGAGGAACAGGCAAGGTTGAGAGCTTCAGCCATGATCATACCAAATGTTGAAGTAGCACAACACTTTGGTATTGCTGGTACACTTGGAGAGACTTTGGATGCAGATGCTAAGTGGGGAAAGAGGTTGGATAAAGAAAAAGTTATGCGAGAAGCAGACATATTAAGGCACGCCCATCTGGTCAGAAAGCTTGAACGAAAGCTTTCCTTTGTAAGTACAGAAACTTGGGATTGTCTTGCAAAAGATTTAGTAGAAGAAACATCTTGTAGTCTAACAAAATGTCTTTCTGTCATAAGTCCCTTTGAATACTTAATATGCTATTTTATATCACGCTGTTCCAGTGCTAGAATTTTGCTTCCTTTGAACTTTTGAATTTTGTCTGTTAGGCTGAACGAAAGCTAATGAGAGCTGAACAAGCCTTGTCTAAGGTAGAGGAATCTTTGAAACCATCCAAGCAGCAAGCAGACCCAGAAAGCATTACTGATGAGGAGAGGTTTATGTTTCGTAAGCTTGGATTAAGGATGAAAGCTTTCTTACTTCTTGGTATAACAATTCTCCATCTACCAATTTATCATGCTGTGATTTTATTATGGTTTACTTATCGAAACTTGATTTCTTCAGGTAGACGTGGAGTATTTGATGGTACAGTGGAGAACATGCATTTGCACTGGAAGTACCGGGAGTTGGTCAAGATAATGGTGAATGCTAAAACTTTTGAACAGGTCAAAAATATTGCATTAGCACTTGAAGCAGAGAGTGGAGGTGTCTTGGTTTCAGTAGACAAAGTTTCCAAAAAATTTGCTATAATTGTGTACCGAGGAAAGGACTATCACCGACCTTCTACATTGAGGCCAAAGAATCTTTTGACAAAAAGGAAAGCTTTGGCACGCTCTATTGAGCTTCAAAGACAGGAGGTATCACTAAAAATTTGAATGCTAATAGATCCTGGTTTCATAAGATATTATGACCCATATGCCCGGAGTGATTTGCCCCTACATGTAGGAGGCTTTATTATTTATTGTTTGATATGTTTTTGTGAACAATAATGGTCCTGACTTATTTTTCGCTTTGTTGAACAGGCTCTTCTAAAACATATTTCAGCTGTGCAGAGTAAAGTGGACACACTTAGATCCGAAATAGTATGCCCCTTTATACATTTTAGTTATTGCTATTACAAGTCTAACTATTTTAAATGGCAGGGGAAGTATATATACCACCTTTTCGCTTTTCATTCTAAGTGGCTCTTGTTTCACATTGATAGGAACAAATGGATAGTGTGAAAGATCAAGGAGATGAAGCATTGTACAACAAATTAGATTCTTCTTACCCTACTGACGATGAGGATTCTGAGGTTTGTATTTACTTGATCTTCTAAGTTTACTCTTTTTGTTAGTTAAACCAGCTGTTCTAACATCTTAATCCTTTTGGTCTCCTTTTGAAGGAAGGAGATGCTTATCTTGAAACATATAACAGAGAAAATGATGGTGAAGATGAAGGCAATTACTCAATTTGCAATCCTCACCTGGAAACCAATTTTCCTTATTTCGAGAATCAGGATTCTCAAACAGAATTGGAAGTTCCTCAACACCATTTGCATGCAGTGCCAACGAATTCATGTGCTGGATCGGACCAAGATGAGGAACATGACTTCCTACAATGACGGTATCAACTGAATGTAAACCATTGGTAGAACAGCATTCAGAAATTGTCGAAAGGGTTGTGGGAATAGCATCCTGGTTGCTTGGCATATTGTACAGACAATTTTGGGAGGCCGACGTATATGTAACTTTACATTAGTTTTTTGGTACACAGATGTAGCTGGTTTGTAGAGCATATTGATGTTTTCAGGCCTCAAACATGTGTAACACTTTTGCTGAAGAAGCATTCTATGTAAATGAACATGATTCTTCAATCACGGTGGATATTTTTCATCACTCACGGTGGATATTTTTCATCACTTACTTCTGTCTACAGCTTCACAAGCTTCATTATTGATAATGAAAGATTTACTCTTTGGTTTCATACAGGCTGGGATACCAAACGGGCCCTAAGTTTTCTTTCTTATTTCTCAATTAGGGTTGGCAAGTAAGCTTTTCCTCTAATAAATTCATGGAATTGATTTATAAAGCATTGCTCTGATAAATTCGTGGAATTGCGTGGTTTTAATGAGTTTAGGCATATGTGTTTCATCTTCTCTTTTCGGTTGAGTCGTTCATCTTCTACGCTATCAAAGTGGTTTTAATTAGATTAATATATATTAATTATAGTACTCGTCAATGCTTCCAATCTCAATTATTTTGAGCCTCTATTATTTCATAAACCACACAAGAAACTGGAGATCAGAGCCATTCAATTCAATCCAATTTTCCTCCCCACAAAGACATGGTTGCTTAAGGTTTAGTGGCCCCCATGAAACTTCTGCCAACCCTTATGAGCTTTTGGTCCAGGCTGCAACTCTCATACCCATTTGGCATTACTTGTTAGGCTTTCTCATCACTAACTTTGTATTCCTCCACATCTACTTCTACTTCCATTTCCTCCAAGGCATTTTCAATGGATTCAGAGGCTACCCTGTCGACTTGACATACAACTCCGACTCCCACATCTACCGCAGCGTGGTTTCCTTCCAGGTGTCATGTTCTCCATGGCCGGTACTTGGCCACACCGTGGCTCACGAGCCCCCATTTGCAGAATTTTTTCCTCAATTTCTTTGGCAACCCTCCAGCTGTCACTTACCAAAGAGAACTATTTCGTCTGTTGGATGGTGGTACTATTGCATTGGATTGGTCAGTGAGTTCTTATGTGTTGCCTAAAGATGACACAACCCCATTGTAGTAGTGCTTCCAGTGGCGGATCTAGGAATTTTCCTTGACTCAGGGGTCAGCATTACAAGGTAAAAAAATTCTATACAAAATAGAACAAAAAAAAATGAAGTGATAATATTATAATTATTAATTAATAGAAAAAACCACATTACAATTGTCCACATTAAAAAAAAACAACAACAACAATAATCAACCACATCATTCACTTCTAAAGTAAAGAAATCAAAGCTTCATTTTTCCACAGCAGGAGACTTTAGTTTGGCCCTCTTTATATCATTTCTTGGGTTTTCACGCATCGCTTCTTGAGGCTCATCACTTGAGCCTCCAAAGATCACACGCTTCTCTCTTGAACTCCTCTCGTGATCTCGCTTGTGCTTCCCTAGGTTCTCCAAAGCCTACAGCTGTTTTTGCATGTCTTTAGAATAAAAATCTACCATATTTGATAATTTTTCATTCTTTTCCTGCAATATTTGAAGCTGGCGTCAGTTCTCCTTTGATGTCTTTGCCCCATCCCTTTTCAATCTTTTGATGTCACGCTGATAATCATCAACCAAATTCAGCTCTGTCACCAAATAATCCAAAAAAGCTTATCGCTAATTTTCCAAAAATAAAAATAAAAATCCAAAAAACATACAACTAGCCCCACACGAATTGGGCTATTATTTGGATAGAAGGTAATTGGCCCTACACGAATTGGGCTATAAAGATTTGGACCTACCTATTTAATTATGCTATTTTTTAAAAATTTATTTGACCTTCTCTTTCCTTCTTTTGTTGATATTCATGTGTGTTTGTTTCATTTTTTTTTGTTGATACCAGTTTACCCTCACGACCTCCAGCCAGAAGCAGCAGCTGCTGCTTTCCACCACCACCACCACCACCAAATGAGACACTCTTCTTCTTCTTCCTCCTCCGCTTCTTCCTTCTCATCCCTCCTCTCGAAAGCCCAGCACTTATTGCCCCACCCAGCTGCACACAGGTTGCCCCTTTGGGGCATTTCGTCGAACACTTTGCGAGGGTCAAGTTTGGCTGCTCTAATTGAGGATTTCAGAGGTTGCAGGGGTCAATTGACCACCCTTGCTCCTCTGTGGATCCGCCCCTGAGTGCTTCCTGGACAGACCAGTGATTCTCAATCTTCTTACATAAGACATCTTGCTTTCAACAGGGCCAAAATGGGATGCAATGTAGTGATCAGCAACCACAGAGGACTTGGTGGTGTTCCAATTACTTCAGACTTGGTTTACAATTGTGGATGGGCCAACGATATTCGTGAAGTCTGCAATCGCCTCCACCATAAGCATCCCAAGGCTCCATTGTTTCTCAATGGAACAAGCATAGATGATTACAATCAATTTTCCATCATCTAATTTCTTCTAGAGTAGTACATTTCACTAGAAATTTCCATATAACTTATCTAGATATCGATGTTTTTCGTACATGTTTCTGCTGACATTGAGTATGTGTTAGGTGCCAACATCTTGGTCAAGTATCTTGGAGAAGATGGAGACAATGCCCCAGTTTCTGGTGCTGCAGCCATTTCCAATCCTTGGGACTTTCTCATTGGTGACAGATTCATTCGCCGTACCCTGCTGCAGAAATTTTATGACAAAGCTCTGAGACTTGGCCTTGAATGGTACTCACAGCTACACCTGTGATGTGGGCAAGTTTGAGACTGTGGACACGTTTTATGGGCGCACAAGCAGCTCCATTTATGTGTGCAATGTGTGTGTGCCTCTGCTTTGTATCAGTGCCTTGGATGATCCAATCTGCACCAGAGAAGCCATTCCCTGGGATGAATGTTGTTTTGGCCACCACAAAGCATGGGAGTCACTTAGCTCTCTTTGAAGGAATTTATGCGTCTCCGATCTGATGGGTGAGGGCTGTGGATGAGTTTTTTAAGGTTCTGCATTGTGGCCAATATGTGCATGTACATGAGAAGATGAAGACTTCTTCTGGCTCAGAGTTGCCATTAGGCTCTACAATTGATCAGGATAAGAAACTGGTTTTATTGGGCAAGGTTGTTGCAGCTGTTGCATTGGCCAAAGTAGTTGCCAAGAAACTTGGCTTTGTGGCCTGATTTGTTAAAATTATAAATAAATATGTTATTGATCCATTCGACAGATTGCCACTGCCTGTCAAGTAAACAAGCAAAATTTGATGTTACCCGTAATTTTTCTGAAATGTATGTTCTAAATATTTTGGATGCAGAAAGAATTTTGAGTCCGTATGGTTGTATATAGGGCTCGTCAATGGGCCAGGCCGGGCTAGCTTGGCCCAAATTTAATGAGCTTGGGCCGGACCAGCGGAGTTTTAAAGAGGAGAGAGAAAATATTGGGCCGGGCCTAGCTAAGCCCAACGAGCCGGGCCAAAATGGGCCTAATTCAATCGAAAAAATCATAAACTTAATCATAAGGGCATTTTAGTCCAAATTTAAGATTAAACTCATTTAATTCCAATATTTTCACATCAAACCAAATTCATAAAACACCCAATAAAGTCACACAACTCAATAAGATTTTCCACAAAAATAATAAAATCAAGTATTATTTTTGAGGTTATTACATAATTAGACCGTAATAAGTTTTAAGAAATAATTTTAAAAAATAATAAGTATAAAAAAAAATCTTTTTTTTAAAGGATGGTATGAATAAATATGCAAATATTTGGTGATGTGTTCAAGAAAAGCATGATTATATTTGGTGGTACAATTATGTTTCGTGATATGATTATATTTGGTGATATGACACAAATTAATAATTGTTGTATTAATATTTGACACAAATTAATGTGATAATCATCCAATTATAAACTAGGAATGAGTAAAGAAAAGTAAATGAAATAAAACAAATTATATATGTGATTTGAGTGATATAATCCTAATCATAAACCCTTACTTATACATAATTATATATGTATGCGGGTCTAAAGGGTCCGGGCTTTTGTGGACGGGGTGGGCCGGGCTTTCTTGGGCTTAATCGAGTCTGGCTTATGGGCTGGGCTGGGCTTTAAACACCTAAGCCCAAGCCCATCCCAACCCAAAATGGGCCGGGCCATCTCAAAGCCTATAACAAGCCAGGCCAGACTTTTTTTCGATGGGTAAGGCGGGCCCCCATCAGCCAATGAGCCCGCGGGCCAAATTATGAGGCCTAGTTATATAGCCATTTTTCTTTTCTTTTTCTGAAATCATTCAATCTAAAAGCCAGGACTACCTGCATATTCAAGATGCTAAACCTTATCGGTCTGGCTGGTCCTTAGTATATAATTCATAATTGTCTATTCTCACCCTAAAGTATTTTTGCTATACAATTGATGATGTAATCAATAATTGGGTAGAGAAATAGTAAACATATGACCTCAACCTCCAGTTCTTTGTTCATGTTCCGGAGTTTAAGTTTTTGATCCTGCTTGCCTCATTCCTTGTAAGGAGATACTTCTCCTTCTTGGGAATCACAGTTTAACGTATATGCAAAATAATTTATCAAAAACACACCCGAAAAAATAATTATGCACACATGTTATACTGCTATTAGCATGAATGTAAGAGTTCCAAGCTTACATGATAAGGAGGGAAGTTTTTTTCTTAAGTTTTTACTTATAGAAAAACACCGAGCCCAAAAAATAACTATATATGCCAAACTTCCTCCGAGGAAACAACTTGGACTCAAAATGAATGATTGGAATTTTAGATTTCATGCATGGGTTAAAGGACTTGGAGCCCAACAAAGCGACCCCCAAGCCTATAAGTTTGACGGCACCTTCTACGGTGCACCAGGTGCATGGATGCGCCTTTTGTCTGTAATGGAGCATGTGCAATGCACATGCTATTTGATTTATAAACAAATTAAAACATAACCTGCTATACCAGGTAAAAGGTTAAGGCTTATTTCTCTAGTCTTTAGGAATTCTCACGACAGCAATTTTGAAAGCACCCTGAAAAATACCTAAAAGAAAAACTCTCTCTCTGAAAGCTCAGCCGCCGTCCCCTTTGGGGGTTGGCCATTTTCATTTCTCCAACCCGTTCCGTTGCCCCTCCCTTTCCTTCCTCACAACCTTCCTCTCTATCGTCTCTCTCTCTCTCTCTCTCTCTCTCTCTCTCTCTCTCTCTCTCTCTCTCTCTCTCTCTCTCTCTCTCTCTCTCGTTGCAGTTTTCTTTTATTTTTTTCATGCACTTTTCTCTTGCTTTGTTCTAGTTTGGTTTTGGCCCAGATCTCTCCTTACCCTCTTTTCTCCTGCAACTATGGCTGATCTTGGTGGGTTTGTGGTTTTCTGGTTGTTCCATCGGCGGTCTACGAGGTGGTGGGCTCTGTTTTTGGTGCTTCTGTTTAGATCTACTCAGGTCCATTCGTTCCCTGGGACCGCCCATCGGCCTGTTCGTTTTGGGTGATCTCTGCTCTTCCTGGAGTTGACGAGCTTGCTGTGCGGTCTATGTCTTCGTAGTTTTCTTGTTGTTTTTTGCTGCTTCAACTCGTTTGAGTGTGTTGACAAAAGTGAGGTTAGTTAGGAGGATTCTGCAAAAAAGCACCAAAAAAGCTGTGATGAGAATTCTGAAGCCTGTGATGAGAATCCCCTTTAATCTTGACATGAAGCTGTGGTGAGAATCCTCGTAACTAACCTCACCTTTTTTTAAAGTTAATTATGTTTATGGATAAAAACTTAACCTCACCTAAGTTTTGTACAAAATTTGAATTTAATTTGTTTGGGTGGGTAACTTTATTCTAAATTGTAAAATTTGCATGAAAGTTAGTAGCATTGCAATTTGACATGAGAATTTCGTTGGATGTGTAGAAGATGATTTATTGGAGCACGAGAATACAATTGCATAGGGGTCATGCAATTACTAGGTTATGTTTGTCAATTGTCATATGTGTTGGCATATTACTTTCCAATTGAGTCTGTTTGATATAACTGGCGGGAATGTAATGTCATATATGGTTCAATAAAAATCAATTTGATAAATGGAATATGAGTTCACATGTTATTTTTTGAGTTTATTTGATATGACTGAGTAAAGTTCAATTATATAGGGTTCATGCAGTTTGTTTCTATGATTTGGCAATTGTATATGAGTTGACATATGTTATGTGGTGAAGATTCCTCCATTCATTGGCAGCTTTTTACTTAAGGTTTAAAGCACTTGGTTTGAAGTTTTGCATTTTATCTCTTGATAACCCCAAATTTTTTTGTAAAATTAGTATTGCGTAATATGACATGTGGTTTGCTAACCCCTAACCTCACCACTTTAAGTTAAATTTTGAAAACGTAATATGAATTTAATTGCTGTGGGTGGGTAACCTTATCAAAAATTGTAAAATTGTCATTACAATCAGGAGGCTGAGAACAACCATTATAAGTGCTTCGTGATGCCTCAAAATTATATTGGACATGTAGAAGGTGATATATTATAGCACGAAAATGCAATTGCCTAGGGGTAATGCAATTTCATATAACCTGGTTGGTAATTGACATACATGTTAAATTTCGATTGAGTTTATTTGATAAGACAACTTTTTGTTTTGTGTAATATGTTGTATTTTTGGATCTTCGAACTATGGAATGAGTTGAAATTTTTTAAAAATAATGGGTGGTAACCTAATATGCATTTAATTTCGTTCACATATTATTAAAAATTGTAAAATTTCCATAAAAGTGGATGAGAACAAGCATTGAAATAGTTGTGGATTCCTGAGAATTACGTTCAATGCGTAAAGTGAGATATATTGAAGCACAAACATGTAATGCCTAAGGGTCCTGCAATTTCACATTTCCTTTGGCAATTGCATATAAGTTGAAATTTTATTTTCACATTGAGTTTGTCTGATAGTCTGACAATTTTTGCATATGAGTTGACGTGTTATTATTTTTGATTGAGTATATTTGATATGATAAAACGGTTTTTTGTTTAATCCAGGCTCATCATTAATTGGAATTATAAAATGTTGAGAAAGAACAGTGAAGTGCATAATAAAGGCAAAAATCCAAAAACAACAAAAGATGAGTCAAAGACGGTGATTAGCCGCAAGACTGGTTATTTTTACTATCTAGGAGTGTTAAATGTCTCTTCCAGCATATGAAGTACTTTTTATATGATTAACTAAATGTGAATGTTTTAAATAGGAAAATAAAGGGCGATGAAATGAAACAATAAAAAATAGTGGAGAAGGTGGATACTAAGGTGATAAATTGGCAACAATACATTTAAATAAAGACATTACAGCTTACAACTTATAATGAATTGACTGAATTTTATTATTTTCTTCCTCATACCAAGAAGGAAATCGCTGATATGTGGCAACAGTTTACCTGATTCACATCATAATAAGAAATGCAAGAACAATTGTCGACTTACTGTAAGTGGATAAGCTTTTGTTCAAGGCAATTATACGTATTTATTTTGCTCGATGTTACTTATGTCGACTATGTTATTGTTCATGCAACAGTTGTTGTACCTAGACTCCGTTTTTCATGATGACATCTTATCGGTATTTGGGACTTATCGGTATTTGGGACGTGGTGGATGTTCTCCTCATTTTTTGTTGTGTCCCCGTTGGATGCTAATGCTGTGATGCTATTGGTTTTGGTGCGTACCTATATTTTTGGAAGGAGGGTCGCCATGGTATAACATGACAATTTTGTTGTTGTTGTAAAGTGGTTTTGAAAGGATTGTGACCATGATTTCCCATTAAATGAGACTTGTTGAGACTGATCTTTATATTCTATATCTTACGTTGTAACCTATAATGTTTTGAAGACAATTTGTTTTAGATAGCCCATTTTTGTTGGATTTTTGGTTATGTATTTAAAGTTATTTAATTTATGCTATTGTAAGTAAATGCAACTGCCGTGCCAGAATATACTCGTTACAGACGAAAAATTACAAATTACCTGGTCTTGTTATTTTGTAGTTATACATCATTTTGAACTTAGAGTTCTCTAATACAAAGCAAATTTTGCGCATAATTCATTTGTACTCATATTGGAGACAACCCAAGTATTGTTTCTTTTTTTATAAAAATCTATTTTGAAATTATTAATAATACAAAATAATGGTCTATCATCAATTATGGCGCTATGAGATTTGGCATTAAGTTGCAAAAGTTGTAATCGCCTAAACTTAGAAACCAACTTGGATTCGCAATAACGATCCACAAAATACCATGACTTTAGAAATTTGTATTTGTTCTAGGTAACATGTAATTTCCAAACAGGGAGAAACTAATTGCATAAATAAATGCTATTGTAAATTAATAAATGCAATTATTCTATCTTCGTTTGGTAATTGCAAATTACATATAAAATATCACTTGGAATAGGTAAACAAAAGGAGATAACATGGGAGGAGTTAAAGGGTGGATTGGCAACATAATGAGCAATTCCCAAACCAGAAAACATAAATTGCATTACGGTATGCAATTACCGTTGCCTGTTTGGCAATTGTATTACGGTATGCAATTACTGTTGCCTGTTTGGTAATTGTATTACAGGATGCAATTATCATCGCCTGTTTGGCAATTCCATAGTATGTAAAACATGTTCAAATTTCTCCCAAGGCCTTGGTACTTGGCTGTATAAATGTGGTCCTTATTTTTGTAAACACAAGGGTTTACAATATTAAGGACCCTTTTTATAATGTTTTGGACTTCAATGTTCAATAAACTTGTAAAGTATATTCATAATCTTGTAAACACAAGGTCTACCAGTTCTACAATATTTTGGACGTTGAAGTACAAAAACTTGTAAAAGAGGTCCTTAATATTGTAAACATCCATGTTTACAAGTATAAGGATCCAATTTACCTTCCAATGTTCCCCTTTACCCTAATGTTGTACTGCATGTCTTTGTCTTTGTAAAGTATGATATTACAAGATTAAGGATGCATTTTACAATCATATAGAACATAACTGTCCAAAACCGAGTAAAACAAGACCTTAATATAGTAAAGGTTTGTGTTTACACGTATAAAGACCCAATTTACTTTCCTAATATCCCTAGTTACCTTAATATTGTACTAGACGTCCTTCTCTTTGTAAATTACGATATTACTATAATAAGGATGAGTTTTACAATCTCCTGGAACATAACTATCCAAAATAGAGTAATACGAGACCTTAATATTGTAAACATCCATATTTACAATACTAAGGACCCAATTTACCTTTCGAATGTTCCCATTTACCATAATATTGTACTACATGTCTTTATCTTTGTAAATTACGATATTACAAGATTAATTATGCATTTTACAATCATATGGAACATAACTGTCCAAAACCGAGTAAAACAAGACCTTAATATAGTAAACGTTTGTGTTTACACGTATAAGGACTCAATTTACTTTCCTAATGTCCCTAGTTACCTTAATATTGTACTAGACGTCCTTCTCTTTGTAAATTACGATATTACTATAATAAGGATGGGTTTTACAATCTCCTGGAACAGAAGTATCCAAAATAGAGTAATACGAGACCTTAATATTGTAAACATCCATGTTTACAATACTCAGGACCCAATTTACCTTTCGAATGTTCTCATTTACCCTAATATTGTATTACATGTCTTTATCTTTGTAAATTCCGATATTACAAGATTAATGATGCATTTTACAATCATATGGAACATAACTGTCCAAAACCGAGTAAAACAAGACCTTAATATAGTAAACGTTTGTGTTTACACGTATAAGGACCCAATTTACTTTCTTAATGTCCCTAGTTACCTTAATATTGTACTAGACGTCCTTCTCTTTGTAAATTACGATATTACTATAATAAGGATGAGTTTTACAATCTCCTGGAACATAACTATCCAAAATAGAGTAATACGAAACCTTAATATTGTAAACATCCATGTTTACAATACTAAGGACCCAATTTATCTTTCGAATGTTCCCATTTACCCTAATATTGTACTACATGTCTTTATCTTTGTAAATTACCATATTACAAGATTAAGGATGCATTTTACAATCTTATGTCACATACCTGTCCTAAACGGAGTAATACGATACATTAATAATGTAATTATTTGTGTTTACACGTATAAGGACCCAATTTACTTTCCTAATGTCCCTAGTTAATTGAATATTGTACTAGATGTCTTTCTTCTTGTAAATTACGATATTACAAGTTTACGGATGGGTTTTACAATTCTATGGAACACAGCATGCACGTTTGCAATTTCAAACTTACGGATTGTCAATTGCATAATTCGGGTTCAATTGTCAACTCACTGTTTGTCTATTGTATTATTCATTTTCAATTGCCCACTTACTGTTTGTCGATTGCATTATTTCCTTTTTCTCTTAGGTGAGCCAATCTATCAGTCCCCTTTCCATCTTATGGTCACTTCCTTTCAAATTAACTCATTCAATCCATTCACAGAGACCAATAGACGATCATATTTGACATCATTATATAATAAGTTTGTAGCATGAAACAAGTTACATAACCTACTAGTTAACATCTACCACAAAATATCATGCAATCTCACTTATGTACTATATATATATATTTTTTTTTTTCTTTCTTTTCCTTTTTACTCTTTTAAAAATTGCCCCTTCGTTGAAGAATTATTGGATCCGTAGATGTAGGTATATATATATACATATATTACATATATGTGTATATACGTGTATATATGTACATTATAGTACATGTGTATGTAAGTATAATATAATGTAATAAATAAATATAGGTATATAATAATAATCATAATATATGCATTTTATACATTGGTGAGCATGGGATAAGTTAATCGTCCCTTTTCACATGGGTTTAGTAGTCCCTTCCTAAAGAAGTGCTTTGGTGGGCCTGGTATTAGCAATCTCATCTAAGACTAGAATTACATGAAACAAACATGGTACTAAATTTAGTCTAGGCCAAGCCACGCCAACTGTGTGTAACAAACGACACTTACTCCTCTCACGTTCCAAATTAATCTGGTGAGTCGGACATAATGTAAGGTAGTCATGAGCTTTATTTATATTTATATTTTTTTTATCAAATTTAAAGCCACATTGTAATAACTTTATGACCTACCATAAATCGACCACCGTAGTAAATCTATATAAACAATACAAATTGATATTTAAAGAATTTTGTGCGAAAATATTTGTTTCAACGTAATTAATAGATTCAAATTATTCAAAGTTAAACGTGCAAGTGCACATTGTGAATAACAGGGCACATATTGAAAAATAGGCAACATGTCTTCCATGACATAATTAATATGAACATAAATGGATACACATCAATTGTATTTAGTAGAAATATAAACATACAATTAAATTATGAAGGATTAGTCCTTATTGAGAGATTCTACATTTCATAATTGTGCACATATAATGGTAATTGCGCGACAAGAATGCAAAGAGACTATTCTGTTTGTCAGTTGCAAGACTATAATGCAATTAGACGTAACTGTTTGTCAATTGCAATCACAAATCACATATGTTCTCAAAATGTAAGAGGCTACCAATAACATGGCAATATGGATACAATCATTGCAAAATAGGACTAACCAATGGATTCAAAATGACATATTGAATTACCTCTTACATTTCCATTACCAAAATGCAAGGCAACAAATATCATGCCATTTGCATTACAATTAATAAATTATATCTAATGTTTTTCAAATGAGACACAAACTTTTCAACATCAACAATATGCCCAACATTAAAGAAGAGAAAAATATTGACATTGATCATATTGTGTTTCTTGTATGTGAAATAACTCAAATTACAATGGTTTTCTTTTCAGCAAATCAAGCGATTCACATGTAGGGGAAGAGAGGGAGAGATGAAAGAGAGAGTGTCGTTGATGGGATTGCCTCAGCAGCAGTTCACGATCCAACAACTAGATAGCATATGCAGCCACAGACCCAACAACACCAAGCCCCCAAAATGCTTGTAGAATACGCTTAATTTCAGTCACATAGATGTGAATCAGAAACAAAGACAAAACCAACCCACCAGCTCCAATTGCATAGACAAAATCAAGATTGTGCTTCACAATTCCAGTCAAGAAAAAGCTATCAGGCAAGAAGGCAAACCTTCATTTTAACAAGCCTAACTAAAGAAGAGAGAGAAGAAGAGACACGAGTCGTGCGAAGAAAAAGAGATAAAAGTGCCAAGAAGAGGAAGAGATAGAAGTCGCAGGAAAGCCTTCTTTCTTTTCAAATTTCTCTTTTCTTTTTTCTTTTTTTTTTAACTTGGAGCAACCCATTTAACCGGTCACTCACTATTAAGCAATGTTTTTATGCATTCTACTAAGTTTTTTCGCACATGGATTACAACCTTTTGAACATACAATTAGTTATGAAGGATTTATCATTAGTGAGAGATTCTATGTTTCATAATTGTGCAAAGATAACGATTATTGCCAGACTGAAATGCAAATAGGACTACTTTGATTGTCAATTGCACTACCTGGAATGCAAATGACTCTACCTGTTTGTCAATTATATTTTTTAAAAAGACTGTCAATAACATGGCAACATGCATACACTAATCTCAAAATACAACTTTATGGTACAATGCCCATTCACAATGCTAACGAGACGATTGTTTCAATTGGCACATAAACTATGATATAACAGTCAAATTTACTTTAAAAGCTTATTCTCAATGGTACTATATCCTCATCAAAGCCAACATAAACTTCATTCATGTAATTGAAAGTATTGTTCAATATATTCACTTTACATAACCAATAATTATAAATCTAAAATCTCAAGTCATTATGTATATAATATAAAAAATACAATCTCTAGATACAATGAAAATATTACAAATTCAAGTAGCCAAATAAATAGACTCCAAAATAGTATATTAGTCTTGTACTTGGCCTAATTCTTTACCCCAACCTAAAAAACAATCACAAAACTATAAATAAAATGAATGGGAAACATAAAGCCATGTGTTAATATGAAAACAATTACAAAGACATCATTGTAAACAAAAAAAGAACAAACCTACAACATAATTAATTTGAATAACAGAAAGTAATATGCCAATTTGGGGTTGTTCTTTTCTTTTTTCTTTTTTTACTTTTTTGGATTGTATAACGATCATCAATCTTATAGGCTTTGAATATCAAACAAAAAGTGCAAAGAAAGCAGCCAAAAGTGGGGACCAACTTCAACCATTATCTCCAAGGCCATGTACAATTGCCACTCAGGGAGTCTGTTTTTGCAAATTAAAAATGCAATTACGTTGTTTTTGTTTGTCGATTGCCAACTTGACATGGCTGAAGACTAGGACTTTCCCTCGTCACTCTCGTCTTCAATTCAGCCTCATGCCTTACGTCAAGCTCATACTTCCTTTATTTTGCGACAACATAGCCGCCTTATGTTGCCAATTGACAAACATGCACTATGTAATTGTTAATCCTTTTTTTTTTTTTTTTTTTGAAAGAAACAAGTATGTTAAAACAATAAAATTTAGTGCTTTACCATTCTAATCACACAAAACCTAAGGGAAATATTATTAAAAATATATATAAATATTAACATACCAATTAACTTTTACTTTCATTGCAAGTGTTAATATCTTAGTCACAAGTAAATAACAAATATTGATGAACATGCGGTAATTGAAATGCAATTGAATTTACAAAATCCAATTGGCAGGCAGAAAGCAGGTAATTGAATATGTGAAATCTAATTTCTCTGGGCATATATGAAGCAAATCCTACAAAATTCTTACCCAATAACAAGGATTTTTCTTTTTCGACAACAAAAATATCAGATTAGCAGAAAGTCAACACCTTTTTTTCTTTTCAAAACCATGTATACAAATAGCAAGCTAAAAAAACCTTAGCAAAACATTAAGAAATAATTTTCCTTTCCTCTTTTGGTGTGAACCAAATATTTCATAATTGAAAAATACATAAGAAATCTTACTTTTTTGTCATTACATAAGCAATCTTACTAAGTTGTTAATCATCCTCGTTGTCCTTTGGGTTCAAGCACCAGTAGAGGCTCTGCAACACCAACACCCACCAACTTGTTAAATACAAAATTAATTATACTAATTCATATTAAGGGCTAATTAAAGAAAGTAATCTTGATGGAAGAGAAAGGCATAAAATTGACCTGCCAAATGGTCCAATGGAACAAACTCTTTGGGGTTGCAATGGTGAGGGAGAGAGATACACGCTTATGATGTGGCATGAGGAATTGTGGCTGAATGTGCGGTCAAATATAGTTCAGAAGAGCTTAAAACACAAAAAAAGAGGAAAAGAAAGTACTCACAACCTACCTTTTCCAACAATAATCCATTATTAGAATAATGAGGAAGGGTCAGATGACACTATTATGCGCAGCTCAGCTCAACTTTGCCTCTGCAATCAAATCAGCCCATGCTTTTGGGTAATTTCCTTTCCTTATAAACATACCAGGAATTGACAAAACAGAACAAATTATGCTATAATTGTTATGAAAAATTCTAATTCTAACACATGCAGGTGTGATATGAGGGTGTTAAGTGCTGCAAATGAATTTTTCATACCTGAAGCATCATGGGCTAATGGATTGTTTATCAGAAATCAACACCAACCCATGCATTATTGATGAACAGGGCAGGCTTAGAATCTTACCCTACCATGATTTCCACTCATCTTCTTATGGCTGTACCATTTGCCCTCCCAGCATGTGCAAGGTGATTAAACTAAACTAATTGTATATATTTAGCTACCCCAAAATCAAAATCACAAATTTAATTACATTGGTTTAGTATGTTTGTGGGGTTTCTTTTGTTCAGGGTCTAATACTGGAAAAGATTCAAGCTTCTGTTGCAACAGATGGGAAGAAACATAAACAGTTAATCTATGTTGGGGATGAAGCTCCTGATTTTTGTGCAGGTTTGAAGCTCGACGAAGGAGATTTTCTGATGCCAAGGAGGGATTTTCCTATCTAGGACTTAATATCTGCCAATCCATTGTTTACTAAGGCAAAAAGTTATGAATGGAATGAGTGTGACGAGCTCTGAGCTGTCTTGCTCAACACAGTTAATACATTCTTCACTGAAATGGGGTTGTCTTGCTAAACTCAGATGGGGTTCTCTTGCTTTTTCATTCAAGTACTCTATCCTAATTTGAGGATTTTAAAGTGAGGTTGATCATAAGCCCACTAACCCTAACCCCAAATCAATTGATTAAAAGTTAGCGCCAAAACTGAAGAACCCTAAATTGACCCATAGAAGCATAACTAGAGAGAAAGAGAAAGGAAAAGACTCACCTGATGACAGATCGATTTCCAGAGCACAGAGAATGATGAAGCGAATAGATGGAGACGGAGAGTGAGAGCAAGAGGGAGCGAGAGCGAGAGAGTGACTTCAAGATCGACAAATTGATATCCAATAGTTGCCGTTGTTCGAACCAAGAAGCCCAACTGAAGAAGAGAGAGCAACAATGGAACAAAGATTGACAGCGCCAAGAAGAAGAAGAGAGAGGGGAGTCGGAGGAGTCTCTGAGCATTCTTGCTTTTGTTTTGTTATTGTTTCAGATTTCTTTATTTTCTATTGTTTTTGTTTTGGTTTTCTTTTACCTGGAGCAACCCATTTAACCGGTCACTTACTATCAATGGTGTAGATTACCCCACATCCCACAATAGCTTATCCAATGGTCTATAATAGTGGCGCATCCATGCTCAGGGCGCACCGTAGAATTTTCCTAAGTTTGACACCCGACTGATGTCTCCTTTTGACTAAAAAGTCCCCTCCGTGCCCAAAACAACTTGTGTGATGCCATACACGCTAAAATACAATAGAAAAACTTGAAAAAAGTCTCCTTGACCAAAACCCGAGAGTTGACCACGTGTTAAATGCGTTTTAACTGGAGAAAAGAAAACGCAGTTCCAGAAGTGGAGCCTTATAGCCACAACTGAAATTTGAAATTCCCGGCACAAAGACCGAGACACAGAGAGAGAGAGAGAGAGAGAAGAAAATAAGATGAACATGGACCAATACATCCTTGAAGCACTGGAAGGTGAGTTTTTGTTGTATGAGAGTCTTCCAGTACTAAACCAAAGAGCTTTTGTGCCCTACACAAGCAGATCCATCACTGAAAAGGGGCTTGATAAGCCTCCTAACTCCATGAACATGAACAAGAGGATGGTGCAGTTCCTGAGGAAAAGTTGGGCACCTGCAACTGCCAGAATCGAAACGGGAGAGGACGTCAGAGAACGGGGTTTTCGCCACATGCTCAACGAACGCATGAGGAGGGAGAAGCAGAAGCAGAGCTACATGGCCTTGCATTCCATGCTGCCAAATGGAGCCAAGGTTGGTTTTTAATCAATTAAATTATCGAGAGCTGTCTCGCTACTCCAAAATCGTCATCCTACTCTCTTTTTTTCGTGTGATTTAAAATGACGAAGGACTATAAAAAAATTGTGTTGCATGTTTGCAGAGTGATAAGAACTGGATTGTGCAAATGACAGCCATGAATATTGAGCAGCTGCAGAGGTATAAGGAGGAGCTGAGAAAGAGGAACATGGAGGTTGAAGCCATTTTGGCGGCAAACGAAAAGGAGAGAGTGAATTGGAGCAAGATTAGATTAGGGTTGGCAAATCCAACATCAGGGGTTGATTCTATGCTGGAGGTTCTTAGGTGCTTGCAATATTTGGGGTTGAAAGCCAGAAATGTTCAATCTAATTTCTCTGCCCAGGAGTTTTCAGCAGAGCTGGAAATTGAAACCAAGGTGTCTCTCTCTCTCTCTCTCCCTCACAAAAGTATTACAATTATTTTTTTCGGGTTCTTTTCTTCAAATGCTAGCAAGCCTTGCTAAATTAGAGAGTTCAAATCATTTGTCCCCTGTCATCAAGAAAAAAGAAAAAAGAAACAAACAAAAATAGAGATGGAATGATTAATTTGCTCTTCAAAATTGGAATAAGGTTGCTAAAAGACATTGCCTTCTTGCTTCTCATGAGCTGTCTTCCTTGCATATTTTCTACATTTCAGCTCTACTAATTGATTTTATTTTTTTTCTTATTTAGAAGATAAAATTAGACTTGGGAAAAAGAAAGGAGGTTACATAATTGCCCATTTAATCACAAAAGTATTATATGTTTAGTTTAAGGGATAAAATTAAGGAACATTCACTATTATGCCCAATATAGGGGCTCAAATTATAAAAATACCCTATATGAAATGGATTTTAAAAACACACCCAAAACTCATTTACAACATAACAAAAAGTCTTTTAACTTCTTATAAATTGCAAAATTATCATCGATTTCTTAAAACAAGTCCAACCCCAAAATCTCATAAACAAACTCAAAACACTCAATAGGGCATCAAAGTAATTTAATAATTAAAATTAAATTAAATAAAGTCAGCTATTATTTTTTGAGTTTATTTATAGAAATTAAATGATGTAGAATTTATTTATATTTTTTGTGCTAAGATCTCTTGGAGTCCTGTGTCAAAGAGATTAGGACTGTATAACTAAATATCTCTAAAATTAAACATGAGCGAAATCATGTATTTGCCAAACATAACTTAAAATTTGACTCTCGAACTCTTCACGTTTCTCTAATTTGACCCACATATCACACTCACTATTTACCAATCAAGGTTGAATAGTAAACCAAAAAATCCCAAATTCCAAATATCACATATGATGCCGATTTCATTATTTTATTTTATTTTGCAGTGACAATGACACCAACAATGACACCAACGTCTAAAACCTTTATGCATGGAAATAGATAGGAAGATCTCATAGAAAAAGTCTCATTCCCAAATTGAAATATAGCAAAATGCACATGTGGTCTTTCTCACCAGTCACCCCTCGCCTGCCTTTTTATATATAAATATATATATATATATATATATATAATTCTAAACATGCTCTATTTGATTGTACTTGTTGAAAGATGGGGGCCGCAGAGATAGAAGAGGCCTTGCAAGAAACCCTCTATGAAGCTGAGAGGAAACTTCGGTTTTCACTTCCAGGCAGGTGAAAGGGAAGAAGATTCATTGAATTATTTCCCCAAGAAAAGCAGCACTGATTGATTGCTAGCGTAAAGTCAGCTCAGTTGGCTTCACTTTTGACCTTAGTGTTGTAAATTATGGTATTGGATTTGGGGTGAAAATGAAAATAAATGGGTCAATTTTTGTTTCTTAGTGGATTGAAAAATTGATGTCGTGAATTTGACTATACTTCCAAGCATGAAACTGTATTATTATACTCTAATTGAGCACGAGGATAAGATATGGTAAATGAAATGGCTTAATAATATACAAATGGCTGATGAGCTATTAGTATTAGGTGAAAGAAAATATAAAGTAATGATAAAAGAGCCCCCAAAGTAGGGGTGGAAACTGGCATGAAATTTCCCCATCATATATATTAAAGTGTGGAAAATCGGTTCTAATCACGTTTCAGTACCATACAATAATTTTCGAAGTCAACCATTTTTGCATCCCTTTTCAGTTTGGCTGACAGAATCAAGCTGCAAAAACGTCTACATGGGGAGTGAAAAATGCTATAGACCAAATGAAGCTTTGAAGAGGAGACTGGGAAACTACAGTCTAATTGACAGTCCAAAATGGAGATTCAATTTTATCCTCATGGTGAGAAGACTAAGAACGCAGCGTTGTCAGATTGACCAGTCTATTGCCATGACCTCTTTAGGGTAAAATTCGGTCAAATGTGTGTTAAATTCATACAGGGAACCCCATCAATTCAAGCGTGTGTGCTCATAACATCATTTGGCAGTGACTTTAATTAGGCCCATGTTTCTCAATATAATCACTTAAAACTACTTAAAATAATTATATGGAGAAGTGATTCTCCGTAAAAGTAATTTTTTTGCCTATTTAAAATCACTCTCAAACCAGCAGCCCTTAATTAATATCATGGTTTGGCAAGGTTAGATAACAAAACCCCGCTTGTTGGTTTGAATCCTAACGCCTTCATTCGGAGGCCAAGTTCATTGTTAATAGAGTTCGTCGTCACATGAGCCAAGTTCACTGATTTGATTCCCAATTCCTTATCTTCATATAAATCATGTTCCATTCTAATGCGTTCTGGAGAGTTAGCGACTATTCTAATGGGTTTTAATCTATACAAACTGGCAGCTTACACAAACTCGTAATTGGCTAGCAAATCAAACCTCCTAACCATATTGATGCCTCTAATATGATATAAGTTGTGATTAACGAAACACAGATTTAAATTCAAGTTCTCATACATTAAATAGAAATTTGCGATCATTCGTCTGAAACCCAACTGTAAATTTAACTTCCATCTAAAGAGTAATCAACATAATTCGAAACATAAACAAAACTGAATAGTAATGACCAAAAATTTGATCGGCATCAAAGTCTTCAGAAACAACACGATTAGATATCTAGACAGCAGGAAAGGATCTCACTTAAGAGGAATGAACCTCGAAGAGTGGGTGGCACCAATACCAGGCCTACCGTGCTTGACAGGCTTGTATGAGATTGAGAACTCAGCGAGGTAGTGGCTGATCATTTCAGGCTTGATTTCAACCTGATTGAAGGTCTTACCATTGTACACACCAATAATGCTTCCAATCATTTCTGGCACTATAATCATGTTACGCAGATGAGTGCGGACTGCTTCTGGCTTTTCACCGGGTGGAGCCTCCCTTTTCTGTTCCAAGCAACAAAAACACTCATGATTAGCAACAAACTTTTGTCAGCCATGGAAGCATACAATACAACCACTGGCAAGAAGACTCGGGAGGAACAAGGAACAAAAATACTTGATTCTGACACCAAAATAGTATTTTACAACATCAATGCTCATCTGTTACCAGCCGTTAATCCAACACTGGCATTCAAGTGAAATTCCTATTTATATAAACCCACAAATACAAGTTCCACTACCAACAAGTGCATAAAAGTTATCAATCCACCAGTTGAAAAATAGCTCAATGTAAATTCAACGATGGGAGAACAATGAATTTTCAAAAGTAAAATTAACTCAAAAATTAGTTCAATTTGGTTTTCGGTGGATCCATTGCAAAATTTTAAACAGCAGGGTCTAACAAATCACAACTTACATACTGCCCTGCCAGCACCCTTTCACATTCCTACTATGACTTTTAAGGCCCTTAAAACTACCACATTGAGCATACAATTTATTTCTACAGTGAGCATACAATTCAGCAGAAAGCTTATATGAACGTAATAAGAAGAATGGGAGGGCAAACACAATACCATATTTAATATTCAAAATGAAACCAAGCATATGTAGAAGGCTTATACTTTCATAACAAAAATCATTTGCAATAAAAAAAATCAATTTTGATAGAAATTGATGCATTGCACATATGCTTGAGCATGGGAGGCAACTTCAGGACAGACATTACCATCAACTATAATGCATCAAAACCATTAGCGGCTAATCAATCACAACTTTGAATACAAAGTATGAATTTCAACTGATTACTTGGAAAAAAATGAAAAGGCGAAAATAACAAACACATCTCATTCACAATAACACATCAATCATAAAAAATCACATAACCCAATTAAATACAAGATCCAAACACAAAATATGTAACATTTTCAACTAATAGCTTCAGGAAAATTACCGCTTTGCGCAGCTTCTTGATCAAAGCCATGGGCTTGCGCTTGAGACCCCTCTGAAACCTATTCATCACACCAAATCCAAACCAACGAACTCAAACCCAATTCACAAAACCACCAACAAAGCACAAAAACAGATTTTATCGAGTGAAATACTTTACCTTCTGCGAGCTCTGGCAGGGAAGAGCTTGACAAGCTCATCAGTCGACATGTCAAGAAGAGCATCCAAATCGACACCTCTGAAGCTGAACTTCTTGAACGTCCTCTTCTTGGGAACTCCAGCTGCCGCCACATCGGTCTCAACCTCCGCCTGAAAACCCAGATAACATGCAGAGAGTTAACAGAGAGAAATTAGGAGTGACATGATGCGATTCAGAGAGTGAGGAGTTGGAGCTTTACCATGGTTGTGGAGCTTTCGGAAACGGAAACACTAGGTGGGAGAAAAGCTCAAAAGCCTTAGGATCTGTGGCCGCTAGGGTTTTCGAGAAGCAAGAGGTTTTGCTAGCTGAATTTATATCTATCGATTGGGTGGTGGTGCTCTGGTTATGAGTAGCCCTAGAACGAGATTTAAATTGGGCTCGGTTATTGGGCTGATCATGGGGCAAGGAACTGGGCTCTAATTAAATCAAATCCTTGGAGTTTTTTTTTTTTTTTTTTTGGGTGTGGGTCAATTGGAGTGTTGTTCCCCTTAAGTGAATTTATTTGGAAATTTTCTAAAAAGAATATTGTAAAAGATTGGGCTGTTATATAATAATTTTATATTATTTAAATAATTTTTTCAATCGTACGTGAAATATATGAATTAAATACGCGGATAGTACGTTTGTTATTGCCCAATATGCAACAAATACGTATGTATTATTCGTGAAAAAAAATGTACATTTGTATAATGCTCGAATAATTTGGTATTTCTGAACAATAACTAAGTTGGGGCAGGTTACATTGGTAGTTTGCTCTTGTACCATAATATAGTGTGAGCATCCAATTCAAAACGAATTGGGAATGAGTTGAAGAGGTTGAATTGGGAATGAGTTGAAGAGGTCGAGGATGTTTTATTGTATTAAGCAAGGCATCAGTTCCCTAATGTGAGATTCATACTCTTAGTAGTTTCTTACATGATAAACCGTTAATAGCATCCGTTTATCTCAAATATATTGGTCGATCTTTTTTTAGATGTTTATAAAAATACCCAATCCTAAACATGTATTTATAAAATGTGATCATTTTCTTACCATCATTCTTTCTTTTTTCGCGTGTGTTACAAAGTAGCACTTTATTTCATTTGCTTGTTTGTTCCTTTTTATTGAATTATTTTCTTCCTTTTTCTTTTTCTTTTAACAAACCTGTCACAGAAAAATGTATAAAAGTCCAATGCGTTCTTAAATTTTTCCATTTACAGAATTTCAAAAAAAACGCAAATATGGATCAATTATATTAAACACTGTTAACCTAATTTGTTAGCGTCTTCAATTTTTTGAATGATAGCTCTTAGCTTCTGCTGAAGGCTTGGCCTTGAGGGGGACAAAACAAAGTCTTTCCAACAAGAACCAGGCTCCAGTATAAGGCTTGGGTTCTGCGGATAAAGCTCGTATATGGATTCTGCATCAGAGTTCAAACTGCTTAAGTTTCTCAAGCATTTGATTTCTTCAACATCCACCAGTAGCTTGTTGACTCCATCCTTCCATCCTATCAGCTGCATATTTACACACAAATCCTAGTCAGTAAATTTCATGCTATGCATATGCGCGATTAGCTCACGTTAGCTAGCTAGCTGATCACAAGATGTGACAATTAACGTGTACTAACAAAAAATAATTAACTGTAATTAACACATCAAGTCTCTCGTCATGTAATGAGACAAATGTGGTATAAAAATGTAGTCTCGATAAGTTAGGAGTTACGAGACTTACCATAGGAGGGCTAGTCATAGAATTGGTGCAGTAGAGCCTGGCATTATCAACAAGCTGGCAATATCCGTAAAAAGCGCTAGCAAATCTCTTGTGGGATTGCAACTGTGAATTCACCCTCACTGCCCTCCTAACCATTATAGCTCTTCTGATGCCTCTAACAACAGCTAAATAAGCATCACAAACAACTCCAACTAACTCAATTCTGTATGGTTTTCTCTTGGGTTCCTGTCCACTATTAATCTTCTGCTGGTCATGAAGATCCTCTTCTTCACCCACTTGTTCCCAATAGTTTTCAGTAATGGTGCCATCCTCAGCCACCTTGTACCCAACTCCCATCCGGTACCGGCATTTGTGAACGTGCCGGGCCATGTCGATTGTCTGCTCAACAAAGGGTGCCCACGACAGGGTGCCATCCATGATCACATCCCGTCCTTCGTTGAGTGCAGTCACAAGGAGCGATGATGCAGCATCGGTGGATGATTGGTGCACCTGTGTTGGTTAATCAGTCATTTCATAAAATCAGATCACTTGACTTCTATAATGGGATGACGCAAATAAGGATAAGTATCACTAAATTAATAGCTAGTCCTTACGATGTATGTAATTCATTTAGTAACATGATCAGTTGTTAATTAATACATCAACTGTTACATTGTTCGACGAATTTATGTACTCCGAAATTTTGATCCCCTTAACATTACTCTTCTACAATATTTCATATTTTCCCATATCATCTCTTGTGTGTGAAGCAAAAGGTAACACATACTTATATCTAGCATAAGATGTCTTCATATTTTTGGCCAAAAATGAGAAATTTTGTTCACTTCCCATGTAACAGATGTATTATAATATAGCCGTAGTGAATGATTGTCGATACATGTTAATCTTATAATGAATCTCTGAGATGACATGAGAGAGATTTACCAATTCAGCAGTTTGGAGCATGTCAGTGTGGTGACCTCTAGAGCTGAGGGCTCTGTAAATCACATCTGTCTCTTTGAAAGCATCTGCTTCCACAACCACAGCCTTTGCTGCTGCTCCCGACCAGAATGGCCTGCATATACATGCCCGACTAATTAGCACACTCCATCAATATCATTAACTACTACATCATCAATAAATAATATTGACCCCCAAGTGTTTGATAAAATTACTCTTCGAGAATGTCTTTGAGCACAGTGCTCTTGCCAGCGCCCATCCCTCCACCCATAAGTAGAAGCACGGGGCTCCTCTCACTATGGGCCACCGGCACCATCACGTCCGTACATTGTGAGTCTGCCTTTATTGCTTTCATTTCCTCCACCAACGTAGAGAACACCCTTGTCACTTTTAGTTCCTTGCTGATCCTCTCAAATCTCTGCTTCCTATCAAACCAAAGTCAAATACAGTCCCAAAGATTTAGGCACGAATGATATAAAATAGTCTCATTAATTTCTAATATTCTCCTAACAGATGCAAAATATTCTCTTTCCCTTTCTAAATGTTACCCATTCACACTTCTACGACAAGTTAATTTGGTACGTACGTGCTGAAACCCGTAGGATTTAGCTCAATTGGTGGGAAGATAAATGTAAGAATTATAAGCTAGGTTAATGGTTTGAGTTCCTTCCATATGCTTGTATTCTTTCAACACAACTATTGTTTTGATGAAAAAAATAACAGTTATCTCAACTCTCTCACGTGACATTAATTTTAAGAAATTGTAAAATCATGCATGACTTTTGTAGTGCCCATCCACTCTATGGAAGGGAGTTGGTGTAAGTGTGTAGCATTTCTGAAAGGAAAATTCATTATCGCCATTGCAAATGTGTCCAAATCTGACTGTTCACACACATGCGTTTATTGTGATATTTTGGTAGATAGGGTCGAGATATCTTTTGTGTGGTCAAGGTGTAATGATTTTCTGACCACAATGAATACTACATGAAAACGACTCGGCCTTAGTCTTTATTGATATATTTATTGTGTCATTCTTTTTATTTTTTTTATCGGAGGGCTAAGTATTTTGTGTTTTGAGGTTTTTTTTTTTTTTTTAAATTAAAAAATAAATGAGAGCGGAGAATTCAAACACAAGAACTGAAGTGGAAGGGATAAATACGCAAACTATTAAAAACAAAGTTGGTGAAGTCACTAACACATCTCAAAGACGAGAGACTTATCCATTCATAGGCTTATAAAAGTTGTGCTTACTTTACTTCTTTAATAAAGTAGAGATGAAAGGTACACTTATCGTTGTTAAGTACCTAATTCTGAAAAAGATAGGGCTAAAGCAGGTTACTTTCCTGTCCTGGCATCATTTTGAGGTCCACTCTGAGAGGATCAAGGCAGAGCCTGGGTTTTGCCTCTTTTTTTTTTCTTCTTAATTTTGATTTTTCCTAATAGCAATTCGATATTGGATTATTGAAAACAGAGGGTACAAAAAACAAAAAAGCGAAAAACATTTGTTGATGTTGTTAGCGTAAGATAATTCTACAGTTCAAATCTAAGTGAAGCAAAAGCAAAGGCTTAGTGAAATCCTAGTGGTGGCTAACAAGTCTAACACATTAACGACTTAATTAGTTGGGATAAATTTTGCTCAATTTAATCTATTTTTGGTACTTTTCTTTTATCAAGACGAATAGTAGGAATAATTTTATTTGAGAAAAGGAAAATATATTTATGTGCTATAAGTAAAGGAAATAAATGTGAGAGAAAATAACCTGGTAGCTGTCATTACTAGGTCTTTGAGCTTCGTTTTCTTCTTTGTCTCTACATTCAATACCTGCAAGTTAGCCATGGAGAAGTTGATAGATGAAGAAAAAGAATATAAAAAGAAGGTGAATAAATAGTAAAATAGAAAAAGCAAAGAAACCCAAATGCTAGTTTACTTATATATTAATTTTCTGGTTGGACTTTTTGTCATCAAGCACTGCTAAGAACACAAAAATATTGACCTGAGATATCATAAGAGTAGCTTGACTCCAATGAAATGCAAAATAAGTGAGGATGCATCTTTCAAATTCTTGCATTAAACTTATGCAGAGAGAATCTGCATCTGCTTCTGAAGCCAGATATGCATAGATGCTGTCTTCACACCCTTTGGATTTTCTCAAGTAATCATAAGCTAACTTGCATAGCTGGGGACACTCATTTGCATCTAAAATTCCCAGTTGCCTAGCTGCACAAACAAATTTAAAAATAAAAAATAAAAAATAAATGTATTTTTAGAAATAATTGTGTGTTCATGACAATAATTACCACAAAAAAAAAAAGATAAAAATTTGTGAGTAAAATCCAATAAGCTACCTAAGGTTTTTCCTACATGATATAACATTACCAACATAATGGGAGAATCTCTCGATATTTCCGACACGGCCGGATTCTGTCCTGTCTATCCGTGGGAAGATGTTGTTTTGGGCTCTCAACGCCTTGGACGACTTTTTCCGGGGATAGCCACTGGTGGCGGCTGCAGCGGCGGCAGCCACGAGCCCAACTAAGAAGGCAGCTAAGATGCGCATTGTGAGGTTGACCTTAGCATACCCACCAACATCTAAAACATATCATCAAACAGAGTTTTGATATTAGAGAGAGAGAGAGAGAGAGAGAGAGAGATGGGTTGGCTTAAGGCTTACCGTGGTGCTGCTGCATCTTGTTGAAATTCAGAGGAAATTCACTTTGAGTATAGTTTGGGAGAGTGAAATGATTTGGCTTTGATGGGAATGAGGCGTACAGCTTTTGTTGGACGCACTCGACAGGATTGAGCATTTGTTGCTCTCTTTTTAATGACTTTGACAACGAGGGGCTCATGACTTTGATATATTTTATTCTATTTCTATCACAATAATTTGATTCTTTTTTATTTTTAGATAACATCTTTCCATATATATAAATTTGAGGACATTTGACTAATTTACCTTATATATAATTATTTGTTGTCCACGAGTTCATTTTATCGGATAATTGGATCTAAGAATTTCTCTTAACCGAGTTAGATTTTAGTTTTGTTATTTAAAATGAAAAATAAAAAAGAATTTTAATAATTTTGGAACAATATAAACCAAAAGCTTATAATTATGTGTGACCCACTCCAATGAACGGCTGAGAAATTCTCATGGAAGATGGTGACCACCATTTTAGCTTTGAACCAGTAAGGCCAAATAAAATGATATAGTATTGTGAACGTGTTTAATCTGTATAATATCTCAAAGCATGGATGTTGCCAACTACCTTCACCAGAAGCCGGACAAGAAGTCAAGTTAAAATCCAAAACAAATAGAGAAATAATAAAGAACGAAAACAAAGCAATAATGGAGTTGATGCCATCAGATTCATGATCGATGATGATTGATACTTATCCACCACCGCATTAAGTCGATGGATTATGCAGCTACCAATCCATCTTGTAACTAAGACAGTAGTTGTTGACTGCCTCCATTGGGTTGTAGAAGATTATACATTCAATTATTTCGTATATGTATTTTGGGACGTATTGGTTTATTGGAGAATGTGTATGTCATGAAGATTGAGGACTACGTATTAGTTTCGTTTTATTAACGTATTAGTTTGCACATTCTTCATCAACTTACAATTTATTGTTGGCATTTTGAGTTAACTCAAAGAGAGAGAGAGAGAGACATAAATTGTTTGGTTTTATTAATAGTGTGTGACAAAAGATGGTTTAAAAAAGTCACTTCTTCTTTATTTATATATATATATATATATATATATATATATAAGGTGATAGAATTTTATTCTTGTAAAAGTTACTTGACTATTTTGAGAGAATATCGACGTTTATTGATAAAACCAAAAATTACTTACTATAAATAGTCATTCTTGTGCCCTATGAGCCAAGCATCGGCATATGATCAATCTTTTCAATGAAAACGCATTACAACAACCATAAGCAAAATGCATAATCAAAAGTCACTTCAACGTTTTTTGTTTGTTTGAATAGCTTGTTAAAAAAGCCACTTTACTCTAATGTATCATAATTAATTAGTCGGATGTCTCAACAACACATTACACATGGGTGAATGACCATATAGCTAAAAGATTAGGAACTTGACTATATCATCTTCCTTTTATATAATCTGTCCCAAACTAAAATAATGCTTTAACCAAACAATAATCTTACATGCACCAAACAATACTTCTTTTCCAATTAAAATTCTATCCTAATTAAAGGACATTGTTTTGACAAATAATTCATCAAAAATACAAAGAAAAAAATTTATACATACATCAAACTATTATTCACAGAAAGTGATGGTTCGTACTTTCAAAGGAAGTATTTTTCTTAACTTAAAAAAACATTTTATTTTCCCTATAAATGATGTTTGTTAGATGGAAATAATGAATTAAGAGTGGAGCCATGGAACATATTCCTTGGGGGAGACTTATGATAAACAATGACTGTCCTTGCAATGATTACATCAGTGTTAGTGGTTGTGGAAGCTAATCAAGATTATCCCTACAACATTTATGAAAGATGGTAGTAAAATTCTCCATCATATGGAGGAAATAGTTGGGTCAAGTTCCAGTCCAAAAACCAAAGTTGAATTCGGGAAAGCTCCAAAATCTTCTTCAGATATTTCAGCTAGAGAAATTCAACGTTCAACAATTTCATCAGGAGTGGATATTCTGCATGACTCTGGAAAGAGAAAGAATAAGATGTTAAACGATTCAAAGCTCCTTGTAAATGCAACGTATAATACGACAAAATTGTATATTTAAAGAGTATAGCCGAGCGGCTATACTCTTTAAATGTATAGCCGGTCGGCTATACTTTCTAAATACGTTCATATATTTTAAAGGTATAGCCGATCGGCTATACTCTTGAAATATATTCGAGACGAACCGGAACCTTGCGCTCGCAGAGGACGGAACTCGCTCTCGGAGGCTATACTCTTTAAATGTATAGCCGGTCGGCTATACTTTCTAAATACGTTCATATATTTTAAAGGTATAGCCGAGCGGCTATAATTTTGAAATATATTCGAGACGAACCGGAACCTTGCGCTCGCAGAGGACGGAACTCCCTCTTGGAGTCACTACTTCGTCCTTCCGGGTTCGGCACCGGAAAAGACCCAACTCGCCTAACCGCCCGCCTAGCCGCCTAGCGACTGCTTGGCGACCGCCTAGAGACCGCCTATCCGCCTAGCCACCGCCTAGCCACCGCCTAGCGCTCGTTCTTGAAGGGTTCAAAGACAATTCACAAGATGCACATTCTTGAAGGAATATTGGATATCCCACACTCGTAGTAGTAGTTCAGAACTTCAGATAGGTTGATACATAGTCAATATAGTATTCTGACCATCTGTGAACTGTCGCGGGAATTTAAATCCCGTCAGCACCGACAGCATCAAGTCTTTTCGACAATTGACCTATTGTGCTTGGTAGAGGGACATAACCTACAACCTATGGAAGACGATGCTGTTGCAGAGATTAGGATGATGGGTGATTATGAAATAGTAGTATTTGCTGTGTTTGATGGCTATGAGAGTCATTCAATTCCTCACTACGTGAAGTCTAATTTATTTAACAATATCATTACACATCCTGCTTTCTTGTTAGACACACGGAAACTGCAGTGAGAGAAGGATATCGTATCACTGAGACTAGACTTACGGAGAAATCAAATGAATTTGGTTTTAGTGGGAAATCGTCTTCAACTGCAGTTACGGCAATATAAATAAACTACAAAGGTCAATCCTCTGAACTGATGGTAGCCAATGTTGGGGATTCCAGGGCTGTTATTTGTTGCAAGAATGGTAAGGCTAAACAATTGTTAATGGGCTTGTACGGTACCCTAACGAGAGCGTTTGGTGTCAAGTTCTTGAAGAAATATATAAGTTGTGAACCTAATATGGCGGTGGAGATGGTAGATGATGAAATAGAGTTCCTTGTGTTGGCATAAGTCACATCCACTATGGACGGTGATGATGAAGCTAAGATTTGGTCCAAGTATGATCCATAATATTTAAACTCATATCTATTTCATAAGATCCTCTATCTGTCATCTTATTTCAACCTTCAATTTTCAAAGTATATAATTTTATTCACCATATGTTAAATTTAAATTTATGGTTGCATCCCTTTATAAATTATAAGTACATGTTTTGACGATTAAAAAAAAGTATAGAAAAGCCTGTAGCATGTGCTTTGCGATGGCGAATTATAATTGAGAATTTCTCTTTTAATTAAGTCTCTGAATGCATCGATCATGTTCTGCTCTTTAGGAAAGGGCCATACTGCTTACGTCACATTTTCTTGTTATATTTGGTTTTTATATATGAGTAATCCCTACTCTGTAATTAAACCAATGAATTAAATAACAGTCCATCGAATCAAGGATACATTCAGATTAGCCTGCTGTTGTGAGTGGCATTATTAGTCTGTGGGAGCAACATGCCTGAGGCATTGAAAACATTCGGATTTTTTTTGGTTTTTCTTCTATAGGCTTCCTTCGGATTTAGAAGTCATTATGAGCCCCACATACATCTACAGTTGAAAGTCGCCCACCTGCGCTGTGGAAGCACTACCCTTACCAATAGCTACTGTGTTGGGATAATTAGGACATTGCCTAAAAAACACCCTTGAAGTCTTTCGTATATAATCTTTAGTTTACTACAATTCCTAGTTTCAGCTGCAGATAGCCCTTCATGTACACAAAAAAATATCCAACGAAAAAAATTTCAGAAAAATCATATACAGAAGACGTCTAGCAGAACCCCCCCTCCCCACTCTTCATTTTGCATAACAGAATTCAAACAAAGGCCAGGAATGAATAATGGGCTAAAACTACAAGCCTAACATTGTTTTTCTCTTTACTTTTTCTCTCAAATCTTCTTCAGAAGGAAGCTTGCCATTTCCCTTTGAGGTCGCAGACCACCATGCCTTCAGCTCATCCTGCAACATATGACGGGGGTGTAACCAGCAAGAAAACAGAACAAAGGTGAAAAGAAAAATTTAAACATCTTCACATGCATTTGCTAGGGTGAATACAGATCCTGTTATAACAGAACCCTTGTTAAAGTGACGCAATCACACAGAGCATGAACTTATGTAATTTGGCATACAACTTGAAAGAATTAGAGCTAGCATACAACCAAACCCAATAGGCAACAAGGCTTAACATTCCTAATATGGAATACCCTCAACACACCCTCTCATATGTGGCGCCACAAAAGCCAAACACATGACAGACTAGGTGACGTGGAATACGTATGACTATTGGCCTGACATGTAGATTGCCTCCTCTAATAACCTAAGAGAATTACAGCGTCAAACTCAAAACCAATCGGCAATGACAATGCAAGACTTAATATGGGCTAAACCGCCAACCCAGAATACCACATGCCAAGAAGAAGATGGGCTTACATAGTCAACATCAATGAAATGTAAGCATGTTTACAAGTTACAACCAATGAAGCCCAAAAAATTGGAGGAATCTAATTGATCAAACTATTAGTTGGAACGCATAGAGGGCCATACACTTTGAGTTGAATCAAGTGGTTAGAAACTGAGATTATAATCACCTCAAGGAAGTCATGGTTTGACACATACTGGCTCTTGACCAAACATTTGATTCCCCCAACAACAACAGCTATAGAGTCCACATTCTGTGGACAAGTCTCTCTCTGAGAACCTGTATGTTAAGAGAAAGAAAAACGAACAAAGAAAACAGAGAAGAGACCTTAGCTTAGTTATCAAATCTTCTTCCCGATTTAATAAATATATTCAAATCTTCTTCCTTGTCTATGGATTATCTGTAAAGTTAGTAGAGAAGCAAAAATTAAATTCTAGTTATACCAGTTATGCAAGACACATAGTATCCAGTTCCCCCAAGGCCTTCTTCCCACTTCCCAAGCCGCAGGCGCAGGAAAAACCCCTCAAGTTGTGAGAGTGACGTATGGGAATTCATCCATCTGATTCCAGAAAATACAAATTACACATTAGAGCATGATTAAATACTCAAGAAAAAGAAGCTATTCAAGCTTTAACTTAGATAAAAGACTCAAGGAAAAAGCTGCATATGTGTTCCTTTTAGTTGTACTGAGTTCTATTTATTTACTCTTGGTCAGATTTTTCTAAGGTTCACAACAATATCTACTGGAGTCGGTAGAATCAAGTCTTATTAATGAGGTAATTCAGCCACTTGTGAGTGAATACAGGGAGCCACCCAATTTCTTCACATACTAAGTTTCAAAGAACACGCCATCAGAATCCAATGGTTTATTGACTAATTCACCTCATCTTATAAGTTCTTAAAAGTGTTGCTTGGTAGAATTATAATTCACTATCAATATTCTTACAACTACAATCCAAAATTTCTACTTTGTATTTACCCAAAAAAATAAAACTTCTATCCTCTTCTCGGTTTCCTTCAAAGATTTTACATCATCTACACAAGATAGAAGAAGCCTTGTCCAGTCAACTGATCAAAAGCCTTGTCCAGTTAAATTTCTATGACCAAAAATTTTGAGAGCACAATTATCTTAGGGTGAATAAATTTCATACCCCGAAGGCCCCAAAATAATCCATATATTTTTTCAAAACCTTAAGAGGTGCATACGCCAATTACCAGAGCTCATACGAAGTGTGATTCAACAAACTACATTATATATGCAAGAAAAATTCCTCTAAAAATATTTGACAAGAAAATAAAATTTACTATTGAGGGGCAAGTTTGTATGCTCTACTTACTTCACGACATCTGTGCGAGACAAGCGAAGCCTTCTTACAGAGTCAAAGATTCCTTTCGGTACATCTGAAATCTGTGGATTGACAAACTTTGACAAGGGCATTAACTTATTTTCCCCAGGGCTTGAAGAACTATATTCCTTAACTGAATTTGGATGAGATCTCATTTTCTTCGAGACTATCATCTTATTCGTCTTCCAGCTCAAATTAAGATCTGCCTCTATTCTTGAATCATCCTCATCAAATAATGTATGAGCAACAGAAGCTTGAAATTCACTCTCCTTACCAGTTAGGAGCTTCACATCATTTCTTGAATTGGGCTTTGTTTCACTCTGACTGCAGTAATAATCTAAACAAGAAACATTGCAATCCAATTGAGATTCTCCCATTGAGGGCGCATTAGGACATGCCACGGCCCAATGACTGCATTGAGAACATCTAATACAGAAAGAAGGCAAATGTTCAGCCCCATTATAGGACTTGCGTTTACTGAGTAATTCCTGAAGTTCAGTGTCTCTTATCTCTGAACACTCTTGTAAATGGTGACCTTTTCTGCCACAAAAGAAACAGGTCATGTTTCCATAGGCGGCATTACCTGTTGCACCAGATGGGGTGATGTGCTTAAGAGCATCCAATCTCCTAGCAAAAGATGAAGCCATTGCTTCTGAACCTCTGAATGTAGGGGAAGGAAAGATAGTGTTGAATTTGGACATGGACTTTTGATCATTCTGGCCTTTATTATTGAAAGCAGATGTGCCCTCATTGTCAGCCGCACAATTCTGCGGATCATTACCAATGACAATAACTAAATCTTCAGCAGACTGCTCCTTGTCCCCCACATTTTTGCAGTCATCGGAGCACTCAAGAACTCCATCAGTACTCTGTATGTAATGATTTAAGATTAATGATGGAGCAGGTGTTTTTTGAGTAAATCGAGTTATCCACAAGCTTTCCAGAAGGGCACTTCTACGACTAAATTTATCAGTCGTCTTCCCTTCAGATTGTGGGCTAGATCCAACATCCTCTACACTCTTTTTCTTGCATTTACCCAGAGAAGAGTTAGAGCTAGCTCTGTCTTTCTTTTTATGAAACCGAACGTTGCATGGATTCTTTTCCTCTGCAGAGTTAGTGTTGCCTTTCTCCTGAATACCTGCTGCTTTTTCAGATGAACTCTTAGATCGGGCTGCTGAACATACTTCATTTCCAGATGAAGATTTTATGAACTTCCCAACTGAAAGCAAAACTCTGCCTAAATTAATTTTCTCCCCATGAAAGGCTTTTGGAGTGGTATTTGTCTCAAGTTCTGCTGATATTTCTCCTATTTGATGATTGTCGTTCAACATCTTTGCTTCTCGCTGCTCTGCCTTTGGGCAATACAAGGACTGAAAAATTGACTGGAAACCGATATTTTTTAATCCAGCATCTTGGTTCTTGTTGCATGTGATAAGCTTCTTATCAGAATGCGCATGTCCATGATCAGGATGTGCAAGTGTAAGAGCAAGAGAAGGTGCCTCATCTTGCATTGATTTTGAAAACCCCTTCACCATGCTGGACATCCAATTCATGAAGGAGCTATCTTGTCTAATATAGGATATGCAAGTCGGTGTTTCTTGAATTTGCTTTCTGAATCTTTTACTCCCAACAATGAACTCGTCTTCAAAGTTCCATCTCTTCTTTCCTAATGAAAACAACCCTGCACTATTACAGCTCTCAACACTCTCATGGCTATCATCCTCATCTTCTGACATTCTTCCACTAAGATCTCCATCAGATAACACTTTTTCTTTGCCTTTCCTTCGATGTTTATGGATTTTACTGTTAGTTGGAGAGTCTTTAACCAGAACAGATTTGTTTCCAGGAAGCATTTCCGCATCCTGCTCAAACCTGTCTTTAACCCCTGGGGAAGATTCTAATCCTAAAATCTGACTCTCTGCACCATAAGAATGTTCACTTTTGAGATTTTGTAAATCATTCTCAGCAGTTACCTCCATTTTTTCCAAAGGCCTTCTGCCTTGGGGCCTTTGAATCTCCACTGGAGCACCCGAAGCTTTACTTTCATTCACTGGGCGAACTTCAGAGGTCAAAACAACATCCATTTCCATTTTCTGATTGCCAACATCAGCATGTCTATCTCCACCAACAGGATCCCCCAATAATGGTTCATTTTGTTCCACAAAAGGTAGTATTTGATCTGATTCAATTAACAAGATATCAGCCCCTTCTCTGTCAACATTACCTGGAGGTGTATAATCAAATCAACAACATGTTATATGTAAAACACATAAAAAGTCTGTGTTTCAGGCAAGGCAACATAGACTGAAAGAAGGCTCAGGATCTGATTTTTCCCCGGAGCCCCTAGTGAAAGTAACCAATATTAAAGCAATTTGAACATTAGCTGCTGGAGCTTTCTAAATTCATCTACCGAATTTACTTTGCAATACTGATAATTAGAATAGCAGGACGCACCTGACAATGTTGGAAAATCTTTTTCTCTGGTCTCAGGTATTTCATCTACTTGGAAATTGACTGGAGTGCAAATTCCCTCCTGATTATATGGAACAGATACTTCCACTGCTGCTTTAACTTCCTCCACATTACCACCAGTTCCTGCAAAGAGGAGTTCCTCAATAATTCTGGCAACAATTTCCCAGGAAATAAATAAACAAACAAGAAACATAAGAACATCCTACTACAAATTTATCGTTCTACAACTCAACAAACCTTCTTATGCTTAAGAAAGTTAGGCCTACTGAACTCCCGAATACATAGGACTTAATATACCTAACAGAACTATCATTACCTGTCTCATGTTCACGACTCGACCCACATGCAGGCATGACGCCAGCGTCGCTTGTGGGAGACATCGTCATATCTTTACAGGCAGCTTCACTCTTTAAATGTGATGACGTTTGTGGTGTTATAAAATTGTCTTCATCAATAGGCTTGTCAGTAGAAGACCTCCCGCCTGTAGTGCTTTGTGGTGGTGAAAGAGTGACACTGCTTGGACCTGCATCCTAGAAAAGTAAGATTTTTTTATTGGAAAACCTGGAATCAGCTCATTTCAGACTCATACCTTTGTCTTTAGACCAAACTAATTCTGACAGGGGCTCAGCGGCCACAAATGTCATGTGTATCCTTGAACCTGCATTTGCACCTGCACCTGAATCACTGTGCAATATTCTCTGAATGCACTGATTCAAATATCCCGGAGCAAGTCCTAAATCAGTCCCAGGTTCTATGTTCTCATTGTCCACATCCATTTTTCGCTTGATTAACTCTATTGTAAGCTATCCTGAAACTCCAAAAGGAACCAAGTTAGTCTTTTTCATCATGCTAAACATGCAAACTATGACTACAAGACTATAATTATCAGTTTTCATTAAAGTTCCAGGCTTACAATAAAAGATATGTGATGAACCACCCTTTAAAATTCTAGTTTGAAAATCATGGGCACAACAATTAAAAGCTATCCTATAAATATGTAAGAAAACGTAATCCCCTACAGAAATGAGGCACCTTAGAGCTAGAAAGTAACTATCCTTTTCTCACAGAACAAAAATGGGATAAAACATTAGTACATCACAAGTCCCGCCATCAGCCACATTATGAACTATAAATCCTTGCCTTTGTTAAGAGAAGGTAGTTTTGACAATTAAATATGTATTGCCTGAAGCACATGCAACCTTTCTGACACCTGTATGAGATAGATGTAACCTACACATCAATCTGTCTCAGCAATGAGGATTCTTAACCGCAAATCAGAGGGATTGGTAGTTGAAAGCCATAGAATTCTATTACCTGTGATATTAATAAAATATTTAATTAGGTTTCAAAATTTATTCATATATAGTGTTTTTTAGGAATTTGATTAAATGCTTCTATTGTTGAATTAAAAGATATAATTGACGAAGAAATGAAAGAAAAAAAATATTGTTTGACAACAATTGAATCCGAAAAGCTTAAGCTGTTATGGAATTGGCCAACAATGTATATCAAGCTAACACCCTCCCCCACGTGTAGCCTTATCCTGCACGTGGAGAGGCAGAGAGACCTATAGGTGCAGCCCCACCCTGCACCTTGCAAACCAACAAAGAAGTGGGGAATTAGGACTGGAGATTTTGAACCCAAGAACTCCTGCAAATCATAGCTTAAATACAAAGTTAGACGACCATTGAACCCCAAGCTTAAACTGTTAGGGAATGGACCAACATGTATGTAAAGCTAACAAATTTATTACTGAGAAGGTAAGAACAATGGAAAGCACACGAGGTAAATTTGAAAACACACCATGATAAATTTTTGTTTAAGAGTTGAAAATTACACCGAGAAGTTGTTTCGCACAAAGGGATTGGCATATCTAAGTAGCCAGTTCCCTCTGACCCAAACAAGTGCAGAAACTAAAATTGCACACTGCTGAGGATCTTTCTGTAAGAACAAACCAAAGAGCATGAAAACACTGCTGAGGATCTTTCTGTAAATTTCAGGTTCTTCGTCACAACTATTTTCGGTTCTTTTTGCTAGGGGAAACAAAAGCAATGGTCTTCATATCTTGACCATAGCTAATTATAATAAGGGTGGGTTTCCAAAGGTCATAAATGGACTAAAGGTTAGTCCTTTTCTATGCCAGAAAAAACCCAGTTCTTTTTAATCAGCCACAATGAAATATCAATGGCATAGCGGTTGCACTCACAAGATTAGAATATTACGACAAAAAAGAAAATACACTTCAGTTCTCAGATGCAATTATTCTGAGGTCATATTATCTGAAAATATAACAGAAGCTTGAGAAAAACTTTGAAAACAACATGAAATTTTAATATGAGTTGAACTGACTTTTTGATTCTTCATGACAAAACTCCACAAGACGATTCTTTCCCTTTTGCATGTGCTTACAACAGTGTGTTCAAATAGTAATCTCAACCTTTCTTTTTTTAACTTATACAAAATCAAGACGAATTTATGAAACAAAAACAAAAACAAAACCAAGTTCGAATTACATAGGTGATCAGAAATTTGCAAAACAATAACATGGGGTTGAAAAATTAAAGTAGCACCAAAACAACAATTGAGAAAAACCCAAAATAGAAAAAGCATTTATAGTGAAGATCCATGTACCTGTGGTCCATTGAATCCATAAATTCTTCTCAAATATGCCACAGAGAGAGAGAGAGAGTTGGGTCTTAAAACAGATGGAGAAGGAAACAGAGAGGCAGAGAGGGGGTTGCAGTTGAAGCAAAAGAATGCCTGCCATGCGTCCTTGAAGCACAGAGTTACACGAAGCTCTAACCTTTTGCTTAGATTCTGAGGGATGAGGTTCAGGGGCTGCCACGTGCACCCACTGCATGCCAACGACACTTCTGGCAGAGTCACTATATCTGTCCAGCTTCAGTAAAAGCAGCATAACTTGTCAAAGGCATATACAGTCCACATTTACAAAGGAAGTCCACAACAAAAATATTAAAAATTGTAAGAATTTACAAATGAAATAAAAAAGCGGAGATGGGTTCTGAAAATTTTTGGTACAAGAGAAGAGAGATGTTCATGTTTGTTGGCAGTGCATGCAATGTAGATGCAGCTTTACTGGCTTTGAGTCAAAGGACAAACAGGAGTCGATTTCATTTTGCCCTTTTCTGTTTTCACTTCTAAATCAGAAACTTTATCATGTCATTAGATGTGTCATTTAGCCACTAATAGAAAGTATCTACCCAGTAGGCTTTTTTAATTTTTTTTATTTATTTAGGACTTTTCTTATCGAGAGATACAGTAAATTATTAAACTCATACATATTACACAAGTGTTATGATTTGAAGCCAAAATCTTATTTGGAAGAGCAATTGCTCCAAATCACTAACACTAGTGCGTCCTCTACCCCATCAGCTCTAATTGCCATAGATTTGGCTTACAATAATTATGAACCTAAAAATATGTTAAAATCACATTCTAAAGTCAAGACCGAAATATCTTTTTATAAGATAAAAATAATTGGTAATTCGTGGGGTTCAAAACCTCCTAAAACCAAATAACTAAGAGATATAGGAGACGTGGAATGCCTACTAGATCAAATAATCAATCTAATTCTTAATTCTTAAGGTATTTAATTACGAGCTATGACCAGAATATTACATGCATTTGAATTTTTTACAGCACTTGATTAGACATGCTGTGGGATATAAACTCATTACGATCTAAAGTTTTTTAAAGATTCTGTCCTTTATATAACTTAATTTTAAGGAACCTTTCCTTTCCCCAGTCTTTTTCGGTTAAGAAGATGTGAAAGCGTCTCTCTTTATATAAATATAAGAACGGTGTGTTCCGATGTGTGAAGTGGGAGAGAATGAATTTCATAATTGGTTTGGAGTTTTGAATAAGACGACCTTTTCTTTTTCTTTATTTTTGATTTCTTGTTGAACAAAAGTTTGGTAAGCATAGATCAATTATCGACTTTAAAATTTAATTATTTGATCTTAGATAGTTGAAAATGGTAACCACACTACTCACTGACTTTATACCAAAAGTCTCATGTTTGAACACTCACGATATCTTAATTATGTTCGTGTGTGTGAGAAACTTTCATCACCTATGACTTGGAGTATCACTTGCACTAAAAAAAACTGATAGATGGAGGTAAACCAATCTTCCATTGTACAACAGAAGAGGACAACAGTTCTTTAACCCTACAAGAATAAGGCTGCCAACTTTTATTCAAGGCCCACCTTTAGGATGAAAGTGAAG
This sequence comes from Prunus fruticosa, assembly GCA_018703695.1. NCBI lineage: Eukaryota > Viridiplantae > Streptophyta > Magnoliopsida > Rosales > Rosaceae > Prunus > Prunus fruticosa. The sequence continues at coordinate 3,233,579 of CM031917.1, forward strand.
AGGATAAGGCCTAACATTAAGGTCGCCATTAAGGTCGCCATAAACTCCACGATTATGGAAGGCTGTGGCTTTTGACATGGACTCCCCAATATGATCAGATCCTAACATGCAATTAGTAGGTTAAACTTGAACCAGTTCTTGCTATAAAAAATTAAGTGTATGTTTGATAATAATTTGTTTTTAGATTTCATTTTTTGTGCTAAAGTACAGAGGAAAAAAGAGGAAAAATGGAAGTGAGAATGAGAGTAGAGATGAGGTTGAGTGAGAAGATGAGAGGAGAGGACGGAGGAGTAACAAAAGTGAGAACAAAAACAAAAAACTAAAATCTATTTGAAATTGTTTTTACTTTTGTTACTCCTCCCTCTCATCATCTCCCTTAATCTTATCCTCACTTCCATTCTCACTCCCATTTTCTTCTATACTCAAACATAAATTAACTCATTTTTACACACTTTATGAACAAGTTATATTCAGCAAATCCTACAAGAACCAGCTGTCCAAATTTGCTACCTACGGGTGGGTGGTAAAAGCTTTATTAGGAATAAAAGAGGACATGAAAGGATTTAATTTAATGTGCCATTTGGCAATTTGGATGAGATATTGATCCAAAGATTTTGACCATTTTATTGAGGGATATTCTTTAGGGCCTTTTATAAAAATAAATAAATGAATAAATAACTATCTGAATTATTTATTTCTCAAGGCATCTAATTGTGATTAATAAAATAGATGAACACAACGCTTTAAAAAAGCACTAAAATGACATCATGAATTGAATGATCAAAAGATTTTGAATTCCAGTGATTTTTTGGCAAATATGATATTTGAATGAATACCTAAAATATAGACAGTTCAAATTATTGAAATACAATACGAGTGGACACTACAATGGTGTGTGCGTGTATATATATTTAATTATTGTCAATGACATGTTTACTAATCTATAATTGGATTATGAGGAATTGAATCGAGGATAAATTGAATTAAGGAGGAGTTGGATTGAAGAGAATTAGATTATAGATTCCTATCGAAGTTGTTTATTAAACCATATAAATTGAGGGGAGTTAGATTTTCGGATTCCTATTAAAGTTGTTTCCTGAATCATATGGAATTAGAGTAGGAATGATGCTAATTACTAAAGTATCCTCGTTGTTGGATTAAAGTAGATGACAGGAATACTTCATATGTGGAATTCAATTCATGATGAGAATTCTAATTTCTAATTAATAAACACAAAATAAATTCATTTCAATTTAATATTAGGGTTAACATCCATGGCCCTATCTCAACCACCAGCCGAGGGTATGGACCCTTCGACATCGCTAGTGCTTTTATAACGTTTTAGAAAGGTGGGATTAGTCTCTTTCAAGCCTGTCCATCCATTGGGACAATACATGAGGGCATGTTGTAGAATAATCCACAAATACTAGTTTCTTTCGTGATAAAAGGCATTGATAAGATTAGGGTTTGTCAACGACTGGCAGTGACAATGAGACTAAATGGGAGGAGCAATCATAGGAGAAAGATGAAATCAATGGTCGTGATTCTTTTCCAGCTGCCAGTCCAATGGGAAATTTTTGGATCTACTAGTTATAACTTAAAAAAGCTATCAAACTCACTATGGATTAGGTAGAAAATCTATTTGCGATAAGTGACATATTAACGTAATTTAAACATGCATATTAAATGGTTAGAAGTAGACTGATCGAAAGTTATCTTGTGCGATCCCAAAATGTGGATTTGTGTGCAAGTTTTATGATGATCATTGATATTATCATATAATATTACCGTAATATCGTCATATAATATTATTAGTTAAGCATATTATAATATAAATAGATTATTATAACACTGGGTAACGGCTACTTTAGAGTCATAGCGCAAAATCTCCAGTTATTTCGGAAGTGCGCAGCAAATTATTCTGGTCTACTGGACTGGAGGTAGGAAGAAATTTTTGTCGACTTGAGATTTGTTAGGTTGAGGCTAGAAATGAATCCCAAGCTTAGCCCAGTAATTATAAGTTGTAGTCCAAATACAACCTTCTCAACCTTGTCCAGAATCTCCTGATTTTTGGTAATTCTAACCATTAACATGTTTTTTTACGATAATAAACCATTAACATGTTGATGTGTTTTAATATGCCTACCCGAACATACAAAGCTTCACCCATATATTCCTCTCAGATTGTAAAATTTGGCGATATACGCAAAATAAAATTCCAGAATAGATAAATGCATAGAGACATATTATGTTGAAGGTTTGAAGCCAATACAAACCCTTACCTATATAACTTATCTTAATTTGTAACAATTGCTGTGTCGATGTGGAAATAGAATCCAAGAATATGAAAGCAGATAGAAAGATAAGACAGCTTATGTCTGAAATTGACTAGAATGACGCTCTTCGCACGGTACTATCATCTCCTTCGGGCCAATCTCTGCCCAGCTCCGAGTAACAATCCTTTCCCAATCGCACCTGTGTGAAGTCCGCAAACCAGTGCCACAGTTCCACCTATAACTATCCATTTCCAATCAATCCCATTGTCATTTTTTCTTGTATTTTTTAGGGTTTGACCTTTTTCTTCTTCACCAGATGCTGGCTCCAAATAATTCATGCTTCCATCAGAGGACACCTTTGTGGTGATTCTAGCCATCAGGGCACATTTAGATGGAGATGCCTCTGATTTCCTCGCATTCTGGTATGCTCTCATACCAGAGTGTAATTTCTTGACAGTACACCACATCCCATGACGGACACCCAACTTTGCCACATCTTTTGGGATCCCCATGTCTTCGTAGTGTACGAGGGTAACCTCACATGCAGATAACTGTCCATCCCCCTTCCGAGACTCGACTGCATTTATTTTTCAAATACAGCAAATGAGTATAAACTATTACATTGTCGCCAAGATTGACCAAATTCTTGTTGCAAAATCAGATTGTTAACCGACAATTCTTACCAGCCTTGATAATCCAACTAGAGAAATAATGTTCCACACGTCTGGGCTTGTCACGTTTAGGCAAACCTGGATATGGAACACCCTGCAATTTTGTAGCTCACACAATAAGACTCACAAACATATGAATTAAACCTAGTACTATATTTTATCTGCAAAATATAGTACACATGATGCTCTCTTAATATGGACAGAATAAATCAAATGCACAGCATGTAGAGATGAGCAAAATTATACTACAGAAGAAAGAAAGAAAAAATCATGTATTGACTTTCAGGTTTCATGGTTTTGTTTTGTTCTCCAACTTTCAAATCTAAATCAAGTAAACCTGCCTGACCCATTCTTGTACTCCTTCGACAATGTGTGCCAAGCAAATCAAACCATTTTCTTTTCAGTTATGCTGGTTTAGCTTTTCTGATGATCAATTAGATTCAATCCAACACGTCTCAGATCCATCCTACGTTTGACTCATAACTGAAACAAAATGACCCTGGGTTTTTTTGTTCTCTAAGTGAAAAATATGGAATTGCTCGCTATTACAGATCTCCATCCCTGTTTTACAAGACCAACACAATTTCCTCTCTCACTAAGTAAAAGAAGCAATTGATGAAAGAAAGCTATAATGCAAGCAACAATGAGGATATGCTTTAACAAGTACCTTTGTCACACAATAATAAGTTTTTCCAGCCTCCCATATTCTTCGACCAATTAAATATTCCCGATCACTGCAGAAAAAAGGGAACTGCATCGCAGAGAAACAATGTGGAAAACAATCATTCATATTTTCAACTAGAAAGAGATACAAGGAAAGCATGGAATCAGCATACAATTGCCTAAATCCTTTGTTCCACAAACCTTTTTAATCCAGTGAACAATCGTAGTTCCAGTCTGAGGGCATTCCTCCAATATCTTACAATATGTAAGCATTGGATCCCATTTCTGGTCGAAACTCATCATCCCAGAAGAAATCTCTGACCAACTCGTGAGTTGCATCCTCAAAGACAGTTCTACTACAGTATACAGTGGGGCCTGTCTGATAAGCAAACCCACTATCAGATACTAAACAAGAATCAGGGTGACTGAAATAGCTACATGAAACGTTTTATTAAGCAATAAGAGAAAAGAAATTATAGCCAACAAATTTGTTAGGCATTTTCAAACAGACAACTAGATTTGAGAATATATGGAAAAAGGAATAACATATGTGCTTCTACAACTTCTGCAAACAAGATTGGCTAGAAGAACATCATACATGAAGATGTAGATGTCAATTGAGGATTATAAAAATATATGTGAAAAAAAGCAACAGGTATACAAAATAGACATCCCTGCCATTAACAATTTCTTGATAAAACTATTTACATGTCAATAGTTCTCAAACAGATGTTTTCAGCAGATGAAACACAGACTTAAATGCTAAAGGGGAGAAAAGGTCAAAGTCAGAATCTACCTCAGGATCATGACGCCATGCTTTGTATGCCATGCTCGGGGTAGACCTCTCCATCAAACTTTGCCATTCCATCTCTCCATCTCTCCCTCCAATTAAATTCACTAGGTGCTCCAAATCAGTTTCTGTGACAACATCCCGGACTCTCTCGGCACCTCTAGTGATGGATCTGTGAGAAGTGAAGTTATCATGAGGCAATGAATCAATGAAAGAGACATCAATATTCCAAGCACAAGCACAACAGTTTTCAAGGCAACAATAAGTGACAACACAAACAGTAAAATTATAAGGATCGCAACATCTATACAACTAATAAAAGGGGTTACTCTTTGATTTCCAGTGTCTACTCAACAAAAGAAAATACTTGTTGCTTCTCAAGTGAATTAAAGAGTACATAGTAATCTGACATCCCCAGCAAACTAGACTAACATAGCAGTAATAATACAAATAGCCCCACTAACATGAATAACCATCCAACCCGAATAAAAAGATTGTAAAAATCCCATCATAAAGAAGAAAAAACCAAAAATCCATTCAAAATTCTAACATCTTTCTAACATCACAACATCACCACATTCAAAATTCCAACTTTGGAATAGGCAATTACTCTGTAAAACCGAAAGGCCATTAAAAATCACAGAGTTCAGCCAGTTCCACAAAATTCCAAGTGCGTTCTAGCCCTAACTGGTCAGCCATCATGTGTATGGCTTCTTGCGTATCTGCCCAACGAATACGGAAGTCGTTTAACTAAATCTCTTGGAAGTCCTTAAATTTGTGTTTTCAGTATGTTAAAAAAGTATGACTAGATTACATCTTCAAACTAATATGTCCTCCACTGCACGAATTACATATTTAAAATGTTGAACAACAATATCGAATCTCAAAATACATTGACAAAAGAATCCGAAAACATCAAATTCAAAATTTTAAAAAGACTATAAACTCAGGCGAAACCGTAACACAATTCAAATATGTTTACAAAGTTTTACTATTGAAAGCTGAAATAGCTAGATACTCACCCAACAATGTCGGTGCCGTCGGCTGAAAGCTTCGGCGCGGCTAGGGAAGCCGAAGCAGCCGAGTCTGGAGCCGAAGACGGGGCAAGTTTGCCTTTACTCTTGAAATTGGACCAAATCGTACGGCAAATGGAGAAAGCGGAGAGCGCCGTGAAAGCGAGCCAGAGCCGGCGAGCGCCGAAGCCCGGCGGCGCGGTCCAGAGGAACCGGACCTTGCTCCGAAGCCCAAGGAAGAGGAGGCCCGTCCACCTGGGCCTCCATGACCACCCGATCACCAAGCCTATCATGACGGCCAACCATATCGGGACTGCGCAGAGCAAAATGTCGACAAATGTTTCGGTTATCGAGGGTTTTGTGAAGAATTCAACCACATACTCCACCAGATCGTAGATCATCGCCTCCATTTTCTTTGAACCGAGCTTTTCCGAGAAAGGGTTTTCCCGAGAAAATGAGAGCTCAAGAAAACGGACCTACATCGGCGTTCGATGACCGATCCCTTCAATCCAATAGAATTAGGAAGAAGAGGAGAAAGGTAGAAAAATTCTAGAGAGAGAAACAGCGAGAGTTTCAGGCAGTTGTACGGTGATATGACGTGGCAACGTCAGGACCGTTGATGGAGGTTGGGCTGGGTGTGAGTTGTTTTTCGTACGTCAACTTTTTGGAGCGTGGATTGTCAGGTATGCAGATTTTTTTGGCAGGTGAGGCACACGAGTGAAAAAGAGAGTGGGCGTCTGAGATTGAGGTTAAAGGCCATGTGAGTTTGGGGGATAAGATTTTTTATTTTTGTGAAGTTAAGACGACGCTTGAACTGTTTAAGAGACCTACAGATATTCTTTTGTCGCTTGTGAAGATCGTGTGCTTTCCAGGTAGATGACACATCAGTGGACTTGTAAGTCGTCTTGTGACAGCTGGCACAGGTTTTACCTTATTCTTCCCCTCAGCGCCACGTGTACTCCATTCTATTTTTATTTATTTATTTATTATTGATTTGGTCGGTAAAATAACATTTCATGCATTTTGGGGTTTTGGAAATATGTGTTCAATAAAAGTAGTGGTACCGTACTTACGTTCATGGCAATTGATTTAATATATGTGAAGAAAAATGATAGTGAGATAAATTTACTATTAATAGTAGTCATGTTTTATAAAATAAATTTTTATTGTAAGGATATAGGAATACTAGTTATCTTCTATTTTCTTTTTCACATCACCTGATACAATCTTTTAATTTTTAAGTTACACTGTCAATGATCATCATCGTAATTACTTGGACCACTGTATTCGTATTTTATATTATATGATATAACTGTTAGATGGGGTAAATGATATTTCGCTGTGATTTGAGTCTTTGCAAAGATAATCTTTAAATAAATGACTTTCAAAATAAACGTAAGTGAACATGAAAGCAATTCAACCCAACTCACAGTCATTACAATTGACTAAGAGCGTTTCCACTAGTTGCCTTTGCCAAGGTAGGAGGGAGCCCAAATCATAGGTTGGCATTTCAGCGGGCCTAAGCTGCCCGGGTAGTAGTTGGGTCCTAGCAAATCGGGTCAGCTCAAAGGCAAAAACAGCCTGGATTGTTGATCGGGTTTGCTGACGTTAGCAATGACATTAACAATGGAAAAAAATTCAAAAAAAAAAATCCAAAATTTCAGAATTTTTTTAAATAAATACTTAGTCATATTCTTCACTTTCCACACCAAAACTCTATACAAATTCATCTTCTCATATCTCATGTGAATAATAGTTGTCATGACAATAGGTGAAAACGGTGCAAGCCTTTGCAAGAGCTGCACTATTCACATGAATAGTAATAACTCTTGCCTTGCCCTTATCTTTTATCATGACAAATGAGTGAAAATGCTCTAATAGAGGCTTTAACGTGCCAAACCGGGCATGAGCTGTCTTCATTGCAATATTAGAGTGAAAGTGCGATGCTGTTGTTGTGAGTTGTGACAGTGTTTTGGCATTATCAACAAAATTGTCAAGACACAACATTAATTAATTAGGACTATGATGAGGCATAGACATTAGATAAAGCAAATATTAAGCCCATTTTCTTGAGTCTGTCCATGGGCCAGGACTTTGATTTCGAAAGGTGAAAAGTAGGACCGGGCATTTTAGACTGAAAACTGGTCAAATTGACCAAATTGGACCGATCAGTCTGTTTTTTTTTATATTATTTTTGTTGAATTTTCGGCGCTGAACCGAACACTCGTTTTAAAATTTTAAAAGATCTTTTCTTTTAAATTTTAAAAATTTAACATTTTTCATTTCACATCTCACTTGAAGGTGCTCTAAGATGATAAATGGCACATTATTAACATATATACATAATACATTTACATATACAAAGCTACTGAAAGGAAGTTTCTGAGGCTAACACAACTTTGTGTTTGCAAAAATGTTGTGATTGTGATGCCCAACAAAATTCTCTCTTTCGCTCTTTGAAAATGGACTTTCCAAAGCATTTTAATTTGCTATTGAACACTTTATAGAATTTTTAAATGGTCAATCACAAAAAAGCACACAAAAGTATATGGAGAGGAAAAGAATTCCAAATGGCTTTATCGAGCATAGGAATTACTTTATATCCTACATACTCAAGATGTCTCTCCTCTTTTGACTACCCTGGGGATTACAAAGTATACACATGACACAGTAATGTATATGATTATCTGCTGTGGTATCTAAGGATTCAAATTTGATGTTAATTCTTTTATGATTGTACGGTTTAATAATGGTTGCCAAAATCAATGAAAAGGATAGAACATGATTTGGATTTATCTAATGAAAACACCTGAGTGCTTCACTGGCACCCTCCTCAGAAGGGTGTATATACGAAGCATGGATATGGCCCCTCATATACTATAGCAAACAGTTTCCACATTCATGAGGCTCATAAGCCATCTCTGATCAGGCCCCTACCCAGACCTAAGATTTTACTGCATAACTTTATGTAGCATTCCCATTTTCAGAAACATGTGAGTACAGATTCAAGTAGATACATTAGTACTTGTAAGGGCATTAAATAAAACCACATGGCATATGGGACAAATAGTTATTATGAGGTGGGGGCTTAGGCTAATTTAGCGTTGGTTTTTTTTTTTCTTTGTTGATATAACCGATATTTAAAAAAGGGAGAATCGAACTTAGAATCTCAAGTGCAAGAATAAATGGTCTTAAGTAACCTCTTGATCTATAAGCCCGTTATTTTCATGCATAAGTGGGATCTGATCCACATGGGATTTTATCAAAAGGGAGGAATATATTTTATGGGGTAAGACTATAAGGAGTTGGGTTTATGATGATGGCAGTCATAAGGTGAAAAAAGGAGTGAATTCAAAGCTCATCTTCATGCAACACATAAAGTGAAAGCTCTCCCTTGGCTTATATTCTTTGCAACTCCCCACAAGCAAAGCCAAATTGGCAGAAAAGTTCAACCCCAAAAAAGATGATACATTCACATACACAAACACAACTTTGTTTTTATTTCTTCCTTTTCATTCAGTCATATTTTCACACAAGCCCCTATCACTGTTTTTCAACGGACTGAGTAGAAACATATAGAATATGCACAAGGGTTGCATTTGAAAACAAACCCAGATGAAAATAGTTTCTTTTATTATTTTGGTTTGTCTCATCATCCAATTTGTCAAACATTTAGACATACAAATAATGGATGTAATCGATCTTAGACTAATTCTCATATGCTTTAATGGACTAGATGTAAACCAGAAGAAATTAGTCCTACTTTAATTTCTTCTCCTCATTAAAAGAAGTGAGTGATTCTTGGTTGAGTTTGCTTTAAAGTAAAAAACTATAAGGCCTGTGAATCTGTGATACATTACCTGTCCGGACTGAAAATCTTCTCATTTTGTTTCATTGTTCTTATTTTTCTTCAAATCCCATTTTTGGCTGTAAATGAATGGATGGAGAAAAGTAAACATTGAATGATAATCCAAATGTTAAAAAGAAAAGGACAGATATACAATACATACTTACATGTTGAAATGGAACAAGATTGTCGAAAGCTCTCGGCATCAGGACATTGATCAATGATGCATAAAAAGGGTGTACATATGATCAATGGTCAGTAGGAAGGAATGTATTGCAGGCTTGTTTTGTGTTGGGGGGAATGAAGCCTGGTCCGAGATCATTCGGATGATCATGTTCTTTGCTTCAAAGGAATGGTCTCGAACCAGACAGCATTCCCCTCAACTATTTGTGACTCATTTGATCCACAGAGAGAGAGAGAGAAAGAGAGAGACAACTGTTTGTGTATAGATTTTTATTTGGCCATGCATTGGTTTTCATGGGGCCTTTATATACGTGAGGATGAGAGGAGTGTCTTATGTGGGTCAGGTGACATGGTAGTGCCACTTTCCATGGCTTCCCTGTCATGCTTATTTGCTTTTCACAAAGCATTCGAAATCAATTTTAGGCTCCATCTGGTGTTAGTACCTCTCAGCCCTTAGGAGGAGGTCAAGTTGAGTAAGAAAAACAAAGAAATTTCATTTATTTCCTTACCTAATTTTGTTTGCTTCAAAGACAAGAAATTTTCTACTGAAAAAAAAAAATAAAAAAAATTTGTTTGTTCTTAGAACCAGAACCACAGCAGTACTAGGAGAAGGGCAAGAGTAAACTTGTCAAAGGGATTGACCATTTGATGTAGTTTGGTGAAAAAGATGAAGACCATTTGTTATTGACAATAAATGGCCTCAAATGACGGAGGGACTGGGTGCAGAATTCAAGTCAAAGCAAGAGCTTCTTTTAGCATGTAATTAAAGACTAGAAGACACCTCTGTTACCTGCCCTGCTCTTTCTTGTAGCCTATATGTTATGATTGCTCTGGGATACTCAACAATGATTCTTAAGCTGAAGTTTAATTATCGGATTAGCTTATGGTAATCTTGATTTGGGTGTGTAAAGAGTAAAGGGTGTCTGTCTCTTTTGATTAATTTTCAAATGGGAAGATGGTGTGGATGATAGGTGGAAAAGCCTTCACCGATTAAGGGCATGTACGTGTCAACGGGGTCTAGTTCAGTGGAAAAGAGCATTGAATTATAGACAATTGGTCTCATGTTCGAACCTCCACGGCACCTTGGCAGTGTGTATGTAAGAAACCCCCTGTCTAACTTTTAGCCAACAAAAAGAAAAAGAAAAAAAGATTTAAGGGCATGTACATCTCTAAACAGTGTGATTCCAAACTTAAATGGAAAGAAATTACAGGTTGGCCAGTTAAAGATTAAGCAGATCAACCAAGAAAGGAAAAAAAAAAAAAAAGAGCAATAGCTGGTGAGAGCAGTTATTTGAAGATTTAAAGTTGAATTCTGATATGGGTAGTCAAATTGTTAGACAGAATTTATATCAAACATCTACCGACACATGTTACACATGAAGAAGTGGGTTAAGAAGCAAACATGGCGGTCCTATGCCTTTAATAGATCCCCACATCCTACTTATTCCAAGGGAAAAACAGAGAGGGAAAAACCCTTCTGCCCAATGTACTACAAAAGGACATAAACAATATGATCCTAGAAAACATGCACATGTGATCCATTCATAAATTGATAAGGCAGTAGGTATGAGGTGAGCTGTAAATTCAAACGTCTCTTACGTTCAATTCGACCCCTTACGAAGACCAAAACATCCAAATTTACTTGACGCGTATGATTCGAAGTTGTTCCTATCCTGACCTTTCCAAGGTCTTGACCCAGTGTGAAAATGGATTCTGGGAGCTTTCCTCCTTACCCTAAAAACAGAAAGCGTCTCTGCTAAAATTACCATTTAGGAATTCAGATATGTTCTAAGTTAGGATTAGCATTTATGTACTTGCCTAACACTCTTCTAATCTTGCCAACGGGGTCTAGCCTAATAAAAAAGGGTATTGACCTATATGTTCAAATGGTGATTTGCAATAAGAATGAAGAATGACTTTCCTTGCAAGCGGCACCAAAGTTACCATAACCTTGTAGTGTGTCATGAGGCATGTCCTTTGTTAAGAAGAGGGTTTGTGATTCTAACCAATTCCAAGATTGCGTATTATGTTAATAGGAATTTAAGATGATCATGCATTGCTAGTAGACTTGGGGGGCAAATTACAGTATACTTCCATGTGAGGGGCTGCTGATGTCCATAATAATATGCCGTTCTAATGGAACACAGAGCGGACGCAATTCCCTAATTAGGCTTGCAATTAGCGAGATAGAGACTGAACTGTGAATTTTGAACCTTGAACATAGTAGAAATGTCAATTTGCTAGAGTCAGTTGCTCACAAGTAGGGACACAGGTAAAGAAGGTGTGAACTCAAGAACTTAAAGTTGAGCAAAATCTAAAGCCTCTGTCCTTTTGACTGGGAATTTTGCTTCCACAAATGAGGCAAATTGTGCTCACAAAGTCGTTTTTTTTTTCCTGTTCAACAACGAAAAACTACAACATTGGGCACTTTACTCTCTATGGATATCTTTTTCTTTTGTCTTTAAAGAACTTTTCATAATGAAGCTTACTACAATTTAATCAAATCAAGGATTTCCATCCCCAACAAAGCACAATTTCCACCTTAAAGAAAGCACAGATCAATGGGGCCCTTGCCATAGCTTTTTATTTCTCTCTATTATAGTTACAGTAAGTAAACATCACTTCCCATACACCATGATGTAACCTGGACATACAAGTACACAATCTTCACTGAAAACATGGATATTTTCATAATCTAAATGTTACAAACTTACAAAGTAAGAATATTGACTCTGCCAATAGAAATTCTATTTGTTTTCTGTCTAGGGGAAAATAAAAATAAAAAGGGAATAAAATTCATTTATTATAAACTGAAGTACAGACCAAATTAAAAGAAGCAGGCAGATGGTGCCTCATTATTATTGTTTTTAAAACAAGTTGCATAGAGAAACAGGTTGACCTCCAACATTTAATTAGATTATTCAAACAAGTGCAAACAGTCTTCTTGGGAAATAAATAGCTCTTCATATACATGAGTGGATATAAATTACAGAAGATGTACACTTACACATTACACACAAACGACGCAGCAAGTCACTGCCAGTTACAGAAGCATGAAATGCAAATAATTTAGAGCAAGTCACAAGATTGAGACAGACACTGAAAACTCTTTTTTTCTTATAAATTACGAAACTCACCAAAAAACTCAAGATTGAACAAAAATGTCCATATGCTGTCCATTTAGGCTGGCAGGAACGCACTTGTTCCTCTCATCCACGTTCTTAGTCTCGTCAATGAATTCAGAAACAGCATTACCCTTTCGGATGTTGATCTGAGCTTCACTTTTTGGAGAACCAGCATAAGTGGTGTCTTCTTTGCAGTTACCCGTACTGTGACGATTTCCTCGACCAAAAGTTCCTTTGCTTCTATCTCCGTGGGATAGTTTGACTGTATCACTGCAGCTCTTCCTCCGGCCAAGCTTTGGTGATTTTGCACGAGTTGGTGGCAGCTGGCATCCAGAGAAGCAAAATATTAAGAAACTTGAGCTGCCGTTTACACATATATTAAAACTATAAATTCATTACTTCGTACTTCCTCTAAAAATTTAGCAGAACCTGTGGTTTCAAATAGCATTTCAGTATCTAATACAGGGTAAGAAGTAAGAACGAGATAATTCTCTGTATGACCTTTTTAAGTTCAGTCTTCGGTGGAGGTCCCTCATGGTAGAAGCTTGGCATCGGGTTTGCCTTAAACATTAAACTCCTTCTCAGTTGCTTGATAGCTGCCTCCTTCTCGTCCTTGAAATTCCAAGATTGTGAAGCAGCCAAAGGCAAAGAAAATATTAGAACAATCAGCCTGAACTAAAAAGCATTAACAGATCAAAAGAAGTGCCAGAAAGCAATGGACCCACAGACACCATCTGTTCAACGTTATGTGTGAGTGAGAGAGAGAGAGAGAGAGAGAGAGAGAGAGAGAGTTAAAGAAAAAATCAAACCTTGGTCCTTGCTTCACTTTGAGTTTTTTCAGCCTCCAGTGCTTGGTGTTTCTCCTCTAACTTTGTATAAAACTAAAATTTGACAGCATAATAATGGCTTAAAGTTAAGTTCTTAACTAGGGCCATTTTTCATCACGGAACTTATGAAATTAACGCCACACAATAAAAATCAGTGAAGGCACTACCTCCTTCCTTTTCTCCGCACGCTCAGTGCATCTAAATGTTGGAGCTGATGCAGCAGTTGCTCTGGACCTAATAGTCCGTGATACTGTGCTATGCATGTTCAAGGAATAGAATTCAAATTCAAATAAGAAATGAGTAGTAGGAAGAAGATAAAAAGACAAATGAATCCAGCTAAGACTTCAAATGGTAGTAGGATACGAGGAAGCAACAGAACAGGAATCATCCTCATCAAGATGTTTCTTCTTATCTGGTTGCAAAGGCTTCCTCGATATCAAAGGTGATACTGGCTGCATAGACAAAGATGTCATCAAGAACTTTTACTACTTCAACAGAGATAATACATGCAATCAAGTCAAAGAAAAATCAAAATCCTTTCAGTATATTACAAACTTCTAGGTGCAGGGTAGGGATATGTTACAAAGTGACATCCAAAAGAATAAACAAGAACCAACCAATACATAGGGAATATTAAAACAACCAATATTGCATAGCTAGGCTTAGTTGGCAGGAGCTACCTGGTTATGCTTTGTTGTATGAAGATGTCGCAGATCACTTGTGTTAGATAATTTATTGCCACCATTTCCGCAATCAAGTACAGCACTGACTGGACGAGTTCCACATAAAGCACGCTTTTCAGTCGCCAAGGTAAATGGCTGTGGAACAGTGTGTTTTGTTCTAGCATTTCCAGCAGCAGATTTTGATGTGTGATTTACAGATGCTCGTGAATTATTACTATCCTTTGTTTTCCGAGAATTCAGTTGAACCTTCTCCACAGGCTGGTCATTCTCAGAATTCAAGCCTACTGCATTCTGATCTTCATTAGATTTTTCAACATGACTCATTTGAGAAACATCAACAGATTTTTCTGTAGTACATTCCTTCACTTCATATTCCTTTACTTCAATGCTCTCTTCCAAATTTTGGGGTTCACGATCTCCATTAATATGCTCATATGACTCAGAAATCGCATGATCGCTGGGAATTCTCTCATGATTTGAATCATGAGAAAGACCTTCTGAATAAACTATCACACATTCTGATTCCTTGTCCATGCAAATATCTGTAACTTCTATCCCCATTGCACTTGCAATACAGAAAAAGCACATAATTGTATCAATACCATTATACGTTTATCTGGTTTGCAAACTAATAGAGTTACGGTTTTTAAGTCATGCAAATACAGAACAGGTTCACCTCAAAATAATACACATAAATAACTGAAAGATATTAGATACTATCCTTCTGGATATGCTGCTGCTGGGAAAAAAATTAATTTATTGTTGCTTACCAAAAAGAAGAAGATGAAGGACAGAGGGGAACAAAAGAAGATGCAAGAGAAGATTATAGAGTGGAAAAGATAGAATTGCAATAAGTTACAATATAATGTGTTAAACATTGCACGTTAGAAGGCACACCACATGAAGAGAAAAAAGAAAAAGAAATACAAAGCAATTGCAGAACAGCTATAGTATCTAACAGAAATGTGACATGATTTTAGTTTAGGATACTCAACATGACTTGGAATCATTATGATTTAGTTTCTAAAAGACAGATGAGAACGCCCCTTCTTTCATAACCACCCCTCCAAAAGCCAAAAAAAAAATTCCTGAAAGGACAAAGCTCCCCTATGTTTCACTTTTCCAAGAGGAGGATTTGTATACTAAATTTTCTGCAGATAAATGGAGATTACCCTGAAGTAGCAAAAGGAGATGATGGTTGAGCTAAAAAAATATGTCAGAGCAAGTGAGTAGAGATGATAAAGAATACAAACAATTAAGAAAAATTATTCCATTCAGTGAGTATGAAAAGAGATGTTAATTATTTAACACAAAGTAGCAAGAGACAGAATCATTTGCATTCCCAACAACCAGAGATGCGAAGACAAATAAGGGGAACAACACTAAGAAATAAAATAGGTAGGTGTGCTCATTCCATAATTCCAATGATGAGTCAACACAACACCTGATTAATCGCCAAATAAAGTCTCAGGAAGAGTAACACAGAAGAAAAAGACTGCAAGGTGTTTACAAAGCAAAAGAGAAGCACTTTGTACTAAAGTTAAACTCAATAAGAGGCAATTATGCGACACAAGTATAAGTATATGATAAAAAAGCAAAAACAAAGGGATTTCAAAAAATATAGAATCTCTTTAATAAACAAAGTCACTTAATTACTTCACTTTCAAATTTTATGCAAACTGACAAATATGTAACCATACACTAAGCTTGAATTTAAAAGGTATAAGGATCTCACAACTCAAATCTTTTGGAGTAAATGCAAAACAAAACACACCCAATATTCCAAACAAACACCGAAAGAGCATATGCAAGAAATTAGAACAAATAAAAATGGATTATCATGGTTAATTAGGAAGAAAACACCCAACCCAACTGAACCCAATATAGTGATTAGCTTCGGCTGAGTAAATAAGTTTTTATTTTTATTTTTGTGTAAATTTAAAAAAAATCAGACATTTTTCTTTGACACATACACACGCAAACCAATATAAGGACAAACCCATTTCACCTCAAATGGGCTAACTTGTAATGAATAGTAACCACATTTGAGTAAAGGCTCTAGCTTTCTCATGCCCCAGATACTAAAAATACACCAAAATCCAAACAATTTCGTATCTTTTCTGCGCTGCATTTTCTCAGCATCCAAACAAAGATCTACAATGACGACCTTCACTTCACACACAAACCAAATAAGTACATACGCATACACATATATGCAAACAACAGATTCAAAAACCTGGGTATTCATATAAAAGCAGCAAAATCAAGCCAAATGCACATAGAAGCATAACCAGAAACAGATCAAACGAAAACGGCACATTTCATGCTTTCACAAGCATAGGCATTTGAAGCAGATCGAGAGGCAGGAACTGGAAGAGAAGGTGGCAAGCGTGGTAATTTACTCACGGTTTTAGTCCGAAGTTTGAAGAAGATGTAGAGGATTTCACTGTGTGTGTCAGTGAGCCTCTTCGCCTCTGTGTGCACGGGCCTTGTCTCGCTCGCCTTAACGAGCTGTTATGTTTTCAAGCGTAGTGAATTTTCTGTTGCTTTCTTATATATGCGCACTACCTCGTCGGCACTAGCGCCGTTTCTAACGGCCTTCACCTTCTTCATTAATCATTATCTTGAAATAAATTAATGAACTCTAATTTTTCACTTTTTGCAGGTATGGATAAGAATTTGTCATTGAAAATGAGAAGGATGAAAAAAAATAACAAGATGGAAGGATAAATAATATTTTTATATGTTAATTATTAAAGTAATTTTTCAATCGATAACTTTTTCTAAAATATAACTTCACTAGTCTAATGGAATACTTGTTTTCATACTCATAATTCCGAATTCAATTTTCGTCTCTCTCTTAAACTTTAAATCTTTTTTTATAAAAAAAAAAAAAAAATTCTAAAATTGCATTCATAATTCAGTCAAAAAATCTATTAGCTACAATAGCCTATTATAATAAAAAAGCGATCTAATATCAAAATTAAGACAATCTAGTGCGTCTTCATTAATGATTATGCTAGAATACATAAAAATATGACATTACTAAACTTTAGAATACATTAGCCAATTAATAGTTCTATGTAATTTAGTGGTAATGAGGTTTTTTTCATTAAAAAATAATAAGAGTGGTAAAGTACTACAATTTAGAAAGAAAGGGAGCTCCTTCTATTTCCAAATTTATACCTAACAGAAAATCATTAAAGCATTATTTCTTTCTTTGACAGCATTGAAGCCTTCTTTTTAGATGCTTTGGTTTTCCCAAAAATTAACAAAAAGAAAAAGCATATGGGTAAACAACAAATAAAATAAACTAGATAGAGCCTTCTTTTTTTAAATATACTATTTGGGGTTTGAAGTGAAGGAGAATTGACCAACTGCAAGCATTGCAAACTAACTAGCAACTTTGTTTAATTTATAAATGCATGATTTGGAAAATGTTGTACATTATTAATTTTTTTTCTTTGAAAGCAATGCTTAATTATATGATTAACTTTATTTTATTTAAAAAAAAATATTTTTTTAACGGTAATTTGGCAAATTTGTTGGTGCTAAACGTGAGGGTTAGAGGCCTTGACAGAGGGGTTGTCAAATTATGAAGAAGATGTTCATGTCTTAACCAAAAAGCAATGAAAGAGCAAACGTTCCATCTGTAATTATTGCTTAGGGCCCCCTACTTTGATTATTCCTGCTTAACCCTTTTGATAAAGCCCCAACACCCTCTAATTAATCTGTCAATCCCTTTATTTTCTTTAAATGCACAAAATACCCATAATACCCATAATACCCATGATCATTCTCTTAAACATTAAACTTCATTATTAACAGCTACGTCATTCGGGACATCTGCTAGGTGTTTTCCAACTTGATGTGTGATTACTGATTTATTCATCTCATTAGTTTTTGCTCATTCCTTAACAGCTTTAAATTTGTAGGGGCTATTAATTTTTGTGTGATACGGACCGTAGATGTTCTAAATTTGATTCTCATTCCTTACTTCATTGTTGAGTTACACGGTATATGATCGTACGATACTTTTATCTTTCCCTCTTTCATCTTCTTCGCACTAGAATAACATCAGTATAACCATCGGCCTAAAACAAGCTATTTCGAGACACCCAAATTAAGTTTACACCTTGGGATTTTTACAAAAGCAATTACACAAGTCTTCAACAAAAAATGCATGCAACAATGCAAGACCCAAATGTGATAATAGATAGCTGATATCTCTATGTTGTACGTAAGTTTAGAAATCTTAATTGCAGGAGACATGGTATCCATTCCAAAATAATAAAAAATGAAGATAGAGGATTATGACTGTTCAACCTCCCTCAGCTAATTAATTTTTATCAAATTAGAGAATCCTAAACATGCAGTGGGTGGGAGGAAAAGGGTCTAAACAGTTGTGGGGTGAACCGAAAGTGAGGTTATAATTGATATTAGTGGGTAGTTGAATGGCAGATTAATTGAAGATAATGAAGATTATGGAGCAGATAAATGTGTAGTTAGTAATGGACAGGGTGCGCCGGTGGGTGGGTGTATGTGAGTGAGCTGTGAGGCTCTATGACTTTTGTGGTGGTGTTGTTGGAGGTAGGAGAAAGGGTGCCATTTAAGGCATGTAATATTAAATAAATCAAGTTCATGTAGGGACACACCCGTGATTGGGGCCCATATTCCCCCTATCACGGCTTGAAATGCAACATTGAGCCATTGATCATGGATCCCACATTGGACGTTTTACATGCCAACGGACATGATTGACTGTGAAAGTGTTTTGT
Organism: Prunus fruticosa; assembly: GCA_018703695.1. Classification (NCBI taxonomy): domain Eukaryota; kingdom Viridiplantae; phylum Streptophyta; class Magnoliopsida; order Rosales; family Rosaceae; genus Prunus; species Prunus fruticosa. The sequence goes on from CM031917.1 coordinate 3,252,435, forward strand.
GTATTGTGCGAGTTCTCTTCTTCTTTGCTTTACTATGGATGGCTTACTATGGATGGGTATCAGAAGAAACAGAACTTCCCCACGTCACTAACACATGAGAAATAAAAAGGCGATATTCTAAATTATTTTCGTTATGAGAAGGGTTTCAAATTCGAATGCAAAAGAGCATGCACACTGTAATCGCCAATTGCCTAATCCACGTTTGCTAAGTTATGCGATTCATTACTTTCTCTATTCTTATCATATGATTTTGTCACAATCGTTATCCATTAAGTTTTCCTCGTGCTTAGAGTCTCCTACCGAATGCACAATGCATTGTTAATATAACTAGCAAAGCTCTCTTCGGTTGAAGATTAAATGAATAATCAGAAGTTTCAAAGCTTGATTGGGAGGATTCAAAGAGGCTCGTTCGTGTCTTTGATAATAAAAAAATGCTAGTTAGTAACAACCTTTTAGAATAATCTAGACTGGCCAGTCTTGTTGGGGATGAGTGGGGGACAAGGAGACTTAATTTAAAATGGCCTCAGCCTTGAAGCTTATTGGGCTAAGTTGGTCTATTGGCTACTTGTGGAAAATCACGTTATATTTAATTGATGAATTAATGTTATTTGTTAGCATGAGTGTGGTTTGCCCTCAATACTCTATTAGTAGGTAGAATGTTATTATTTATTATTTTAATATAGATTATTGTATTTATATATTTGTTCATTTTTTTGGATATTTTCTATTGAGATGATCAATAATATACTAAACTCATACACACTACATGATGCTAGGATTCGAACTCAAAGTCTTTCCTAGATGAAGTATTTATTCCAAACCACTACACTAGTTGATCCTTTGCTACATATTTATTCCTTTAAAATGAAGTCGGCGTGTTTTGCAATTTTAGGTGTTTTGAAAAATTTATACGTATAGTTGAGTAAGAGTCAAGTGAAGTGGGCTTGGCTTAGCAAACAAAAGGGAAAGGTTAGAGAGAAATGAGTCTACTAATTTATCAAATATGAGGTTTTTTTGTAGGAATTAACTTTTTTTTTCTTTTTGAGGGCAAGAGATATTGGAGAAAGAGGATTTGAACTCACAACTAAATGCTCTTAACCAATTAACCTACACGCTCCTTGCAACAAATTATTTCTCAATAAGAGCAAGTCCACCGCTTGGAGCAAACCGGGAAAAAGGCCCCCCTTGCGAGCCCAGAAGCTCTCCAGTGCACGAGTAGGAGACTGGGCAAGCCATGGGTCCCACTAACCCTGGCAAGCCCACGAGCAAATTCTCCCTGAGCTATAACCCTAAGGCGCTGACGTCAGGGAGCGAAAAAAATCCAAAAAAATTTCAAAATTTTTTATTTTAAATACCAAAAAATTATGGATGTTTTCCCTATAAATACATAACAATTTTATTCACTTTCCACACCAAATCCTCATACAAACTCTTCTCCTTCCAATATTTGTAAATTGTAATCTTTTTTTTTTTCTTGCATTTGTAATTTTTTTAATATTTTCTTCCATATTTATTTTTTTTCTTGCATAATCATTTTATTTCTTACATTTCTAAATTGTTTATATTTTGTTGCATAATCTTTCTTTTTTTCTTGCCCTTTGTAGGGGCTTTTTTGCTTCTAGAGCTTGACGAATGGGCCTGGGCTGTCTAAAGACCAAATGGCTGGAATCGCCCCTTGTGTCTAGAGTTCGAGAATCAAACCCCAAGTGTGCTTCAAAAGGGTAGCGGAGCCTTAGGAAACACCCTAGTTATCTTCACCAACAAAAAAGACAATTGCTTGCAGATAAATATTTAGGCTTGACATGAGAAGCTTGTGGCATGGGAGCTAAGCATTCGTGAGTTTAGCATGAGAGAGAGAAGGCTTGGGTTTCCAATGAGAAACATAGGCTCGAAGTAAGGGGAAAAGAGAGTTTTTTGGAGGATTTGTTGAGGAGAGAGAGGAAGAGATGAGGAAGAGGAACGGGTGGCTTGAGCAAGTTTCCGGGGCTTGACCGAAAGTTCTGTCAAGTAGAGGAACAATTCTGCCAAGAAGGAAAATGGGGAAGAAGGATGAATAGTGCACGAAATTGCTAGGTTTTGAAGATGAGAAGGAAGCTTGCTCTCTGGATATGTGTTATGAGAGAAAGAGCAAGGAAGAAGATGAAATCATGAGTGGCTTTAGCATATTTCCAGCACTTGACGAAAGCTTCATCAAGCTCCTGGCGATTTGCAGAAGAGAAAAATGGGAAGCAATGGAAGAACAAAGCTTGAAATTGGAGGGTTCCAGAGATGAGAGATGATGTTTGCTCTCTCTGGATGTGGGTTTTAAGAGAGAGAAAGGAGGAAGATGGAAGAACAAAGCATGAAATTGAAGGATTCTAGAGGGGATGCTTGCCTTCGATCAGTTTTGTTGTTGTGTTTTGCTTGGAAGAAAGTGGCTCCTTTTATAGGCGTTAAAAACCTTAATTTTGTCAAGCCACCCTCTCCCTTTTCCTCACTTTCTTCCATTTACTCTTGTTTGGTGAAATTTCCCTAGCCTGAACCTATAGGCACGCAGCTTTTTGGAGTTCTAAGGTCCTCAGGGCAGCTGGACTTCTGTATGTGGGTGAGGAGCCAACCACTATTGTTTCTTGTTTTCTCACCAAAGCTTGAAGAGGAATGAATGGGTAAGGGTGCTTGGTCAAAAAGGTGATCAGCACATGGGTTTGCTTGGTTTTGGTGGTTTGGCTGCAATATGGTTTTAACAGAGATCCGTGACGTTGGATATTTTATAAGGTGTTGGGCTTGGGCTGTTTTGTTTTCAGTGGCTTGTGAGTTCCCTTTGATTTCGTCAAACATCTGAAAGCTTTGGCTAATGTGGGATTTTCTCACGTGTTATGGGTTATTAGGTTTTCTTAAGGTGTTGGGCTACTAGGTTTTTCTCTCATGCTTACCCATATGTGTGGGCTCAAGGAATGAGCTTGAGTTTTAGTGCTCCCAAGTAGCCCAAAACTTCCACTCCTTTGGACCATCAATGGGCCTCGTGAATACTCGTAACCATCCATACCACAACCCACTCAGCAAGCCCCAGGTGTTCGCTTGGCTTGGGCCCACTTAAGCTTGTAGCGTGGAGTGTTGCTTATTTACTTAGCGTGGCATGTGTGCAAGCGCATATGACGAACTTTCCCGTGCCCAAATTGGATTTTTTCTTGATAAGGTATAACATTGGGCCGAGATTATATTTGGGCCTAGCCTTGGATTTTTTGGGCCTCAATAGTCTTTTGGGGTGGACTTGCTCTAACTAGATGTTTGGTGGAGAATGAGAAAAAATTAAAAAGGAAAAAAATTAGGTGAACTACTATGGGCTAGATAAATAAGCCCAAAAACAGGGCTTGGGCTTGATCGTTCAATTTCTTTTGGGTCAAACGAAATCAAACGGACCTACAATTTCATGTTCACAATACAGATGGTAATGTTGCAATTCCAAGAAGCTCGCAAGGGCAAAATCGTCACTGAGAATTAAGCAACTACCTGCACTGCGCTCTGCAACTTGCCTAACCGTACCGTTAGAACCTAACCGCAAGAACATCCCATCCAATCATACACGACCACGTGTCTATTTCTCATTGGAACAGCATGCCCAGCCCGCCGATATAAACCGGTCCCGTCACGTCACACTCGACTCACACATTTCACAAAGCTTTCCATCAAAACTTTCCCGCCCTTTACACAGAGAGAGACAGAGAGAGATTTCAATGGAGGCGAGTGTAGCTGTTGTTGCAGAGGAGCTCAAGGCCATGGAGATAGCGAACGACAAGAAGCCTGTTGTTGTTGGTGATGATGATGGCGAGGCCAAGAACGCTGCTACTGCTGATATCGCTGCTACGGCTGCTGAGTCTCAGAAGAAGACGAAGAAGATGAACAAGAACCGAATTCATGTTTCCAACTCCAAGCGACCTTTCCTCTTCTACTGCAATCTGGCCAAGGTATAATCTATATATTCATAGAAATGAGTATACGTTTTCTCTCGTTTTCTTGTCTCATGCGTGTTTGGTTGACGAGAAACCAGAGGGAAAGAAAATTAATGGATGGCCGATAGGGTTTTAGTACGTTCTTGCAGTGTTTTGTCGAATCTTGATCTGATTAACCTGAAAATGTATCCATTATTCACAATTCGGAAGATTTATGGCGCTTTAGGATGTTCATTATCCCCTGAACTGAATCAATCCACTAGTTTACAATTCCAGTACATGAAATTAATCTGAATTGCAATTTTGTTAATTTTCTGAGTGAATTAATTTGTGTTTGCCTCTTTGTAATGGAGCTTTCTTGAATGATCTATTCTTTGTTGCAGAGGTACATCAAGCAGTACAATTCTGTTGAGCTCTTTGCCTTGGGCATGGGTACAACTTCTTCAAACTCTCCCTTTCCTCTTGCATATTTATTTATTTCCACATAATATTGAGTGATTGGGTAACAATATTGGGTGCAGATGGTCTTCTTTGGCCAGTATCTGCTATTGTTTGGTAATTTTGTCTTCTCAAGATGCATCATTTTCTTTTAATTAACTTGTGGAAGTTATTTGGTACAGCTATTCCTACTGTGATCACAATTGCTGAGACTCTCAAAAGGAATGGACTGGCTGTTGAAAAGAGTAAGTTTAATTTATGGGCTCAATTGATATTTGTTTCATTTACAGTGCTATTTTGCTAATATCTTTATCATAATGGTTTGTTTGGGGTGATTGAACAGAGATAAGCACCTGTACTGTTGTCTCAAAGCTGGTGGATGTTGAAAATGGACGGATTGTTCTCAAGGCTCAGGTTGTTTAATCTCTTCTTAATTAATTGCTGGAATTTGTGCCTGCCTTTGATTATCAGAATTGTCATGTTATTTGCTGAATTGTAATTATTCTGCATTAATCCCCTAATTTTCCCTTCTTGTGTGATCTCATAGATTGCGATTTTGCTGGAAAAGGCTGAGAAAATAGAGGAGACCGCTGTTGCTGCAGCATGAAGGCATTGAGTCGGAAATTGATTCCATCTTTGGATTTCAGAAATTTCTTTTTTCAGTAAAGTTTGAGTTTGAGACATATGATGATGTATATGAGATAGATAAGAGAGACAAGATTAGTCCTTTGCTTCACAATGCATGTTTTCTTACATGCTCTTTGCTTATAGTCCCCTGTTCTGGGATCAAAGTTGACAATAAATAATAAGGTGTTTACAGAGTTTTTTTCAGCCCTCTCTCTCTCTCTCTCTCTCTCAACACTAAGTTGTGAAAGGTTGATTTTTCTTTATAATTAACGTGGTAATAGAGTCTTCAATGGAAGTACACATACAAATCATCATTACAGAAACACGACGGGGTAAATGGAACAATATAAAATATGTAAACTTTGTTTATCAACACCACTAAAATGGAAGAAACATCACTGTAATGACAACTTGGCAAGGGTCAAGGCTAATACCTTGACCCCATTAGATATATCCTGACTGGAGGCATATTCTTCAGGCTTGTGGCTGTAACCTGCAAAACCAAACGGACATCAGTATTTACGAGCCTTGTATCGATCACTTGATCTATCATAAGGTTACCAGCAAGTGGAAATGATTCCTCGTTTGTGGAAAAAAATAGACCGGATATTCTACCTTTGTAACATGGAATGAATATCATACCCATCGGGGATACTCTGCAAGGATACGAAAATATATCATCAGAATCTATTTGTGGTAAAAGATAATTATGGCATTCTCTTCACCATCTGAATTTCTCCAAATAAAGGTATGTTAACATCCTAAGTAACCCTCTGCGGAGTATGAATAAGCATGTACTAAACAACTGAACTTCTGATGAACATGGGATAAATAAAACATGGTTTTGTTTATTTGTTTTTCTTGTTTTCTCGGGGGTGAGACACAGGGATATATGTAGAACTTATAGAGACTCTCTTACCTGGCCATGAACAGTGAATCATGGTAAGCTCGGCTAATCATAAACTTGTGTGTTAAGTTTAGCTCTTTCGATGAAGCTTCCATTGCCTCAAGTATTGATTTATCAGAAAGTGCTGGTGGATCCTGATTTACAATTTTGAATTCTGATAGATTGACCCCACGTTTACTGGCTATAGTAATTGCAGATTGATGGATTTTCTCAATTACAATGTTTCTTCGTTCTTCATCAATGTCTCTTGTGTCTGCAAAATGAAAAAAATATACATATATTATATATAATCCAAAGATTGGTATCCAAAAGGCTCAAATTATGGCAAAGCCATGAGACAGGGATATACAATGATCTTCTAAAACTTCAGTAAAACAACCACGAAGTATTGTAAGGAAAAACCAACTTGGTACTACAAATTGTATGTTGTACTTGAAAAGGTAATCCCACAAAGCATACCAATTTCTAAATGTGATTTGCTCGGGATGCTGTTGATGGCTCCAGGATGCAGCTCCAGAATACCTTGTCAAAAGGAATTATTAACAACAATATCCAACACAGGAGCGCTAAAACAGTTCGACAAAATATTGAAGAAAGTCAAAGAATTAAGCCATTGTCTTACATTTAGGTGTGAAGGAAACACAACTTACCAACTGTACCAACAGTATCAATAGATCCAGATTCTAATACATGTCTCTCAACAGCTAGTGCTAATTCTGCAGCTGCCAGTCCAGGATCATTTCTGGTACAAATGATGTATGAAACAGTTATGCTTCATGTTTAATGGAACACGTATAACAAGAAACTGGTAAGGGTGACCTAATTTGAGATGGCTCATATTTGACATTAGGAAATATAATACTACCGATGCGCATCTGCAGTCACAGTAATTCCTGGAAGGGACTTGAAATGAGCAAAGGGAAAAAAAACTAAGATGTCGAAATTGCACAGAACCAAAAGAAATCGAAGGAAAAATTTGGAATGATTAGCGAAATTGAAAACCTCAGGCGAGGAAACTGCAGTAGAACTTGTATTCGTAATGCAATGTCAGTAACAGAAGGAAATATTATACAGAATCATAACTCACTCTGATTTTAACAAAAAAATAATTAGTTTAGCAGGACGAGTCATTTTTCAAAAACTATTGGGGAAATATCATGAGCACTGGGCGGGAGGGGGTAGGGGGTGGGGCCCAATTGCATATAATCCTGGACCTCTTCAACATGGAAAGTACATCAGTTGATATAGTCTTCATTTTACAGCCTGAAAAACAGTTCACCTATTTGGCATTAGGACAGCACCCGCATGGCCTCCATTGCCTTCAAAATCCACTTTTATGCTTGCTGGGGCTGCAATGGCTGTTACAATGCCAATTGATATACCTGGACCAAAAAACACAAGATTGATCGGTATAAGATATTATGCCTAACGCCAGGAATGTATAAGTCAAAAAAGGCCTACCTTCATCCTCCAAAATGGGGCCCTGCTCAATATGCAATTCCACAAAAGCAGAGTAGCTTCCTTTTTCCAGGAACACGCTGGATAAGTCCCCTTCATCTTTGGTGTAACCAGCAGATTGTGCAGCATCAAAGAAGGATATATTTTGACCATCAACTGTTGTCTTCAGAGCGTTAGCAAGTGCCTTACTCCCCGCCATTAGGCGGCTGCACAATATTTTAATTAGATATAGGGAAAAGGTAGAATGGATTTACTAAATCAATACACCTCATTGTTGGAGTAAAGCCAAAATTTAAAAATTAAAGCATAAAGTGGATAAAAGGTTTTGAGCAGAAAATTAACTGAAACATCAGTATGGCTTCTTGTGAGTTAAACTGTAAGTGGTCCTAACCTTCCCAGACAGCTGATTCCAAAGCGTGTCGGCTCTTCTGAGGTGAACAAGATAACTTCCAGCGATCGTTTAGGTTTGAACCCAGACCTGCCAAACAGCCAGTTGCATAACCAGAGAGTTGGAACTACATTTCACCTTAGGAAAACCACATACAAAATTTGAATTTGTACTTTCTGATAAGGATATTTTCCATTACCAATACTTCTACAATGTCACAATCTACTCAATATTCTGATTTTATTTGTATTTTATGTAGGATAGACATGTTTGGTGCTTCATCCTTGTCTCCCTTTCCAGAGACTGCAAATGATTTAAATTGATTATGATTTTTTGCATCATTAAGTTCCTCAAACAATAATTCAACTTATAAGATGATAAATGAAAATCAAGATACCATGGAACATGTTGCTGTAAACCCAATGTTATTATACACTTTCGGGATATATTTGGATGAAGGGGTAGGATACTATTCAACTACAACAAATGTTTCCAATCTCTTGCTGAATCATCTATAGATGAGTGTGTTGAGATCAACTCCCCTAGGGTCCTGACTTATCCTACTTCTGGTTTGAAAGCAGATGGCCATCTGAGTAGTTCAACCCTGCATCTATGTGGTTAACTTATACTACCAGAAGAGAGTTAATTATAAGCCTCTTAGCTTAAAAATAAATAAAATTAGATCACCCACGAATGTAAAACTAATTGCTAATAGAAATGCTAAAGGGATATATTACAGGGAAAATACCTCATGGAGCCAAATCAAGCATGCTAAGGCTCCAGGCTCGCCCAAATCAATTAAGATAGCAATTTTATGTTTAGACTTTGAAATTTTTTAATACCTAGGTGCATATTAACATCAGCCAGGACTCATGAAAGGTACAAACCTTTTTAGTACGTTAATGGCTTCTATAGCACCTAGAACGCCCACAACCCCATCATACTTTCCGGAGTATGGAATGGCATCAATGTGAGAGCCAGTTCCAACTGCAGAAAGATCTGGGTTATAGCCTTCCCTGCATATAGGAAAGCAAGACAAAAACATGGTCAACAAAATAAAAGTGTGATATAAAGAACAATGTAACCAAACGAAACAAGGCCCATCTCTGGGCTGCAAGGACGAAGGAGGACAAAAACAGAAAAGTACCAAACTACCATACCCAAAGAAGTTGGGAATCAGGGTTTTCCAAAGTTTAATTGAAACCCCAAGTTTATAACCATACAATATTAAAATGACAGAATTGAACACAAATAAAAGTTATAAGATTGGGTCATAGTACACTCACCACCGACCAAATATGTTACCAATAGCATCCTCTCTAACAGAGAGACCAGAGAGTCCCATCAAGTTTTTGATGAATCTGCAGTTAAACATTACCCAAAAAAACAAAATTAGAGACATAGCAAAGGTTAAATCTCAATATTTGTATGCATTACCACAATTCTCATCCTGTCATTATCCGCTATTATGCTCAATGTTTGGATTTGGTTTTATCACGGAAAAAAAAACCTTCAAACAAAATTCTTACACTTACTCCAACTCCAACATATAAGATACATAACACACCATTGAGATGCAAAACGCAAGTAGCATATTGCTCGTCAATCTATACATACAACATATTCGTCATATTTGATTAAGTACCTGTTTCTGCAAACTTTGAGTGTCAGCGGATAGTGAAGAGACAGTGTTCTGAAAGCTTGAGTGTGGCTCGTGAATAGGGTAGCCAGAGAAATCCTCCATTGTTTTGATTGTTGGGTCTTCATCTTCATGAGCTAAGATTGTAGTGAAGGAGCAGAGAAAGAGCACAATAATTGCTGAGTGAGAGAATTTCAGAGACATGATTTTCTGGATGGGCTTTGGTTGATTGATTGGTGAAACGAGTTATAATTTTAAGATGGGGTTGTACCGCATGGCTGCCTAAGATTCCCTTGTGTGATTATTTATCCGTCAGTGCCAAGCTGACACTGCTTTTGTTTTGTTTTGTGTTATGGTTAGTGACACTGACCATGTCATTTTATGGTCATATTGCTTTCTGATTCTTTCTAGAGAAAGTTATAAAAAAATTGACAAATCTTCAACTAGCTATTTATTTTGGTTCTCAATGCATTATAATTTTCTTTTTGGGTAAAATGCATTATAATTTTTTCACTTAAAAGATATTTTACTGAAATATTGAACTTGAAGGATTTTTCTCTAAAACGTAAAGTTTTCATGAACCTATGCGAAAGACCCTTCTTTTTAATCTCATTTGCTTTATGGTCTTTTTTTATACAAATTTGTCACAAATACTCTCAAAAGGTTTTACGAGATTGGTGATAAGAAAGTTCAGTTCTTTGATCCAATTTATATTTATCTTTTATACTTTCTAATAAAGATTATTTCATCTAAGCCTATTAATAAAATACTTTAAATTGTCTTGATTAATCGACTTAACTTATATTTGCATTTGTAAGAGAATTTTAGAAGGATTTCGTGAAAAATGACATTATCTATATTTGCATTTGTAAGAGAATTTTAAAAGACGTTATTGAGATATAATTTCATGAAAAATGACATTTGCAATTCCAACCCAGTAGTAGTGTGTGAATATGTCGTTGCAGTTAGAAAATAAAAAAGCTTGATACTTCTGGAAGAAAGAGTGAAAAAAATAGGTGCTGACTTTAATCGGTTAATCCATATGATCAAAAGAAGGCGGGAAGAGTCGAAGACCCAAAACCCAAAATCAAGGTTTCTCCTTTTACCGAGCGTGTAGGGAAAGCTTTCAGCCTGCAACAATGGAGACCCCGAGCCCAAAGCACACGTGCTTAAAGCTCCAACTCAAAGAAGCTCAACAACCCATCTACGTGAAGGGCACGTGGTTCGAGTCCCGCTTTGACCTCTCCATCACTGACGGCCTCAACGCTTGGATCTGCCACGCGTCGGAAGAACAAGTGAGAGACCGAGCGGCTCAGTGGGATCAGCCGGTCTCGGAGTACGTGGCGTTGGCCGAGCGCTACCTAGGGTTTCAGCACCCAGACTCCGCCTATGGCTTCGCCGATGCCGGCGACGGCCACAAAAGAGTAATTAAAATTAGGGATTTTATTTTGGGGGAAATTGTGTTTATAGTGTATTTGTGTGTTTGATTGTGTAATTGTTGTTTGTGCAGTTGTCATGGACTTTTGAGAAGGAAGGGACCAAGCTAGAATGGCGGTGGAAATGTCAGCCATCGCCTAATAGTAAGCAAACCACAGCAGCAGTATTGGATTTTCTTATGGATGCAAATGTTGGGCTAAGTGTAAATTTCCTCCTTTTTGTAATTTTAATTTTAATTTTATTTTATACTGAAGCAGTGTGTTTTATGAACATGAATGATATGACTTTCAAGTGCTCTATACTCTGTATATATTTTGTTGGAATCCACCCAATATGAACTTCCTCTTTGAATTTTTGAAAGTTGGTAATCAAAGATGATAAGTTGTGGTTTATGTTTTGGAAGAATTTTGTGTTTCTGAAGGAACACAGTTGGGTCAACTTTTTCATATAAATGCCTATGATGTTATGTCCATTTGATGTTACTTACACCTGGTCCTGATGCATTGGGTTTATGGAGAAGCCGATGTTGCATTAGACTGATTCTTTTAGGCTTCCAAATTGTTGCTTTGGATTGTCTAATTTGGTTGCTTGTCTAATTCATGTTAGTATATGAATGTGTGTATGTATAGGAAGAAGTTGTGAGAAAAACTCAATCATTTGAGAGGTTGAAAGTGGAAGCTGAGAAGTGTCTAGCACTGAGTGAGAAGCTTACCAATGAGAAGATAGAATTTGAATCCGCTATTTATGCAAAGGTGCACCATAATATACCTCTTATGATCAACTCATCGATATTGTTTTTGTATCTTTGTGTTCTCAAAATGTTTCTTTATTTAGTAAATGAATCTTCGAACTTCTTTTGCCATATAATACAGTTGACAATCATTGCACTCTAGACTGTGGTGTCCAGCAGATGAATCACTTCTTTTGCCTTGTGAGAGTTGGTTTTTCATATGAAGAATACCCTGCAATGGTTTGCAGTCAAATTTTTGATGTCTGTGTTTTCCAGATACTCTTTAGTTTTGAACTAATCAGCATGATCTTTCCAAATGAGTATTAGGCATTTGATTGACTTGATTGTTTTTATCCAACTCGATCATTTAATTGAGAATTATCTTTGTGCAAGTAATTCTTTTTCTTGAATGTCTTGACTGAATTTTCCTTAACTTCTTCTAGTTTCTTGGGGTCTTGAATTCAAAAAAAGCTAAACTAAGAGAGCTTCGAGATAAGATTTCAAAACAAGAAATTGCTGGAAAACTGCCAGAAGAAGAGGAAGTGAGTTCAGACCAAACTGAACCTTTTGTCAGCGGTGATGAGAAAAGTGAGGACGAATCTTTGAAAGATCTTCCAGCTACCTCCAAGGATGTTCCGAGGACTAGGTCTCGAGGTCGAGGTCGAAAGAGGGCAGCGGACAATTAGTGTCTGACTTTTCAATTCTAAATCTCAGCATGTTTATGCAAATACCCGCGCCCAGGATCTTTGCTTACTTTTGTTTCTACATGTCTATTTTGTATCTTGTTGTAGATGTTTTTTTTTTTCAAGTGTTGAGGTTTTTAGAGGCGTACAAACGTTTGTAACTTTTATCATGAAATGAAGATGGGCATCTAGAAGATGTTTTTCTTCTTCTCCCTAGCTGTTCCAAGTTTTATATAAGTTCAGTTTAACCCCCGGTTGCTAATTTACATCAATATTAGCAACTGGAAAAGGCAAACATAGCCACTACAATGTAAAATGTTGAATCGTATAGCATTGAATTGAAGAATACTACAACACTTTCTTTTGTTGCATGGTACGAGAATGAATGCTTTCTTGTGTTGCACGATTCATCTCAAAGAAAATCGGGAAGTGATTCAGGAGCTCCATCATATAGTGATTCATTAGGTGCCAAATCCCTCTTACACATTATTTCAACAAGCTCTATTGCTTTTCGAATCTTATGTTCTGGAAGAAAACTCTGAATTACAATATTAAATGTAATGGAATCTGGTAAGCAACCCTTTGAATTGAGAGGAAAGAGAGCACGGGGTTTTGGTTCTTCGAAATGCATTCTTTGCAACAGAAAAAAGTTGAAATCTTTGGCAACATGTGAAGGAGCTCTTGTTTCTCTTTAACGTATTTCATCATGCAACTGTCTAGCTTTTTTTTTTTTCTTCGAAAGGTATGTAACTGTCTAGCTTTAATGTATATACCATCATATATACTTTTCCATTATCTAAGTCAACCGTTACTTTTAGTTTCCTATAAATACATGTTCATTATTTGTATTGATTTCATTGCAGGTTTACTTCAGTTCTTTGATTCAATCTCCATTGCTGGTTATGTGAAATAAGAAGAAAACAATGTCTACAATGAGGGAAGGAACGAAGAAACCAAAGACAACAATAGAGCCTAGAGTTATTTCATGGGAGGAGAGAAAAAGCCTTGCAGACAAGGAGGCTGAGGTCCTGGAAAAACAAATAGAGGATCTCAAAACATGGGTACTAATATTTCATTCATTTTCTATTGTCTTGTTTTTCTTCCATGTACATATCATAGATGTTTGGTTTTCACTTGAGCATGTTATAAATCATTTGGACTATTGATCACGTTGATTCTTACACCGTGAAACCAATGCGCTCGGTCAAAGGGGTTGAGAGATGTTACATTGGTAAAACACAATCTATGACGTTAAAAGACTTAACATATGCATTTTTTTTCATCTCATTTTGACAGACCAACATGATAGATGCCATGAATGAGGAGCAGTTGAAGGAATACTTAAAGAACAGACCAGATGAGTTGAAGACAGTGAAGATCCACAAGAGCAACTCTAAGCAAAGAGTAAAATCACATATGCTTTTTCTACATTTTTTAGTCTATGTTTGCTTTTAAGTTTTAACAAGTGCTGTGTACTGATATTGCAGAACCAAAGGGAAAAGCCTAAATGTTCAACCTCTAATGGCATTATGGCTTCGGTTTGGAAGTTCCACAAGGAAGAGGAACATGAGTAGCAAAAACATTTGTTAGAATTTTAGGACATAATTGAATTGTGTAATTGTTTGTTTGAATCATAATTGTCGTGGACTTGTTTATATACTACATAGAATTGTGAATTTCATCAAAATAATTTAATTGAAAACTACAAAACAAAGTCGGTATAGCTAAGCATGCGTATTGTGAAAGTAAACAGGCAACAAAAATTTCAATTTTAGTGTTTGAATTGAGGATAGATCCCAGCGACTAGCTAAATGTACTTGCTTCTAAATCTCTTATATTCAATGGGGGTGTTAATTGGATTATCCTAGATATTTGTTGTACTTTGTTGTACTCCAAGTGTGGTCGTGGTCCAATGGTATTTGTGAGTTTTCCCATAGTCTTTTTAGGGAAAAAAAAAAAAAAACTTATATTCATCCTCAATGAATAAAGTATCAACTTCTATCCATAAAAAAAAAAAAATTTAAAAAGGAAAAGTTGACGGAGTTCTTATTTTGCCAAAAAATAGCTTCCCTTCAAAATTTTGGAAAATTAGGCAAAGGGCCTGTGCATGCAAGCCTAGCGCGTGAGGCCCAAACACCTTCTCAGTCGAAACTTTCCTCTCTCTCGGGTTTTATTTTTTATTTTTTTCGGGTTTCCTCTCAGTTTTGATTTCTCAAGCGTAGCGCTAGCGCATAGCCAACGAGTCCATCATCCTTCTTAACAAATCCAAATCATCACTACTGAGAACTGGCTTTTGCTTTCTCTTGATTTTTGATTTGGGTTCTTCAGAAACAGCTCGCACTCTTTTGCTGAATTTGGGTTGATAATTTCTGCTGAGAAATAGATAGAGGTCATCATTCTCTCCGTGCCCAACTGTTGACTCTGTGCCAACCTCTCATCACCGCCAAAAAGCAAACGTTCGAACGCCGTCAAACGAGGCTGCCACCATAGCCACAAAGCACGCCGCTGCTGGTAATTTCATTCTCTAATTTTTCAAGAATTAGTATGCTTGCTTAACTTGAAATGCTAGGTTTCAATAACAGAAATTTGGGTTTTCTCATTTTTCAATGATCGGTTTTTAATACCCTTCCTCTGTTTTTGCCTTTTTTCTTCTGCTTGCATCAACCCCTCTTCGTTTTTCTCAACGCATGCCTCAATTGAATTCTGCTGATATTTGAATCCATTGCTTTCTTGGCCACCAACGAGAACAAGAACTTCAATTTCCAACTTGGTCTGGATTCTTCTATTTAAATATACGCCCTTTGTTTTTAGTTTGCTCATCAGTTTCAACTCGCGGGTAAGTTGATGCTAGTTGCCTGTTGAAGTTTTTGGCAATGCAATGGTGCAAGTAAGGAAGAGTAATAAGCATTAATGATGTGAGTAAGTATGACTTGAAAGTAAAGGAAGTAACTGTTGTGTGTGTAATATATACACAGCTTTGAGTCTGTGGAACAATCCATGGCTGATAGGAAGATTAGAAAGGCATTTTATTCACAGCTCTAGTTGCTATCATTTATCTACAGCGATCAGTTCTTCCAACAATCCAAATTACGTCTTTTATCGAAGTTTAATGCTGTGCAGCAGCGACCTTTCAGCTCTTATTGAAACTTTTTTCCTTCTTAAGAAGGGCTCATTATCATTAGACCTTTCTTACTGAGTACAATGGATTGTATAATTTTCTATTTAACATCAGAACCCCACCATGTAAACCATTAATTTCTAGTATGACATTATTGTGTTTCATCTTTGGAAAGTAACAGATCTTGCTATTCTTTTTGTGTTTGTCTGCAGGACACTGTTGTTTGACTGTATGTACCTTGTCCAAATTCTTGGCAATTAGAAACAACAATGCTTGCTGGAGTGAAGTTCATACCTCGAGACCAGATTGATAAAGTAGAGTCTATCTTTCTTTTGTTTTGTTTTCTTATTTGTTCTTTCTAAAGAGTAGATTAATAGTTTTTGCTATTGGTAACAGGATGAGAATTCCAGTGCTCCTGCAAAACAGAAACAGAAACAGAAGAAGAGGTCAGGTAGTCATGATGATAAGCATAGGAAGGGAAAGAGGAGTTCTCGATATAGTAGTTCAGATGGTGAAGATCTTGAGAGAATAAAGAAGGGGTCTAGAAAAAAGTGGTATTCGTCTGATGAGTATTCATCATCGTCATATTCTTCGGGCAATGAAAGTGAGGGAAATTCTGATCGTGATAGAAGAAAGAGTCAGAGTAAGAGAAAAGGAAAGAGAAGTAGTGAGGATATGTCCAAGGATGAGGTCAGCTATAGGTCCAAGAAGAGATCGAGTAGTGGTAAAAAAGCATATATATCAGAAGATCATTCTTCTTCTCCTTCTGATGGGGAAGACAGTGATAGTTATTCTGATAGGAAAGAAAGGCGCAAGAAAGGTAGTAGAAAATACGAAAAGAAAAAGAGTAAAAATAGGAGTCACGGAAGCCTTGAGGATGAAGAATTTTCTGGTAGGTTATCTATGCGATTTTTCTAAAAGGTTTTTTTAAATCTAATGATATGATTTTGATCACATTCATGCTCCGTTCCTTCATATAGATGGTGGTAAAGGAACTAGTCCTTCGAAAGATGGAGAAATTGCAAGGAAGGAAATTGGCTTAGAGTGGATGCTTAGACCTGAAGGAAAAACAGATAGAACACCTACAGTGATTGTTGAGGAGCAACCAAAGGAAACTCTGGTTGAGGAGGTACGCTTTCACCTTGTAAATCATGCATCTAACCTTTATAATTGGAGTGTTACAAATGGGCTGCTAATTTTCTTTTATTTAGCCAACATAGTCCTGTTTGTTTGGTTGGTAGTGGTCAGCAATGACATGGCAGAGGAAAAGGTTGAGTAACCCCATTAATTGGGTGCAGATCAGCCATGACTGTTGTCCTTAACAAAGTGGTCATGTGCCACTGACGTGATCACTTTTGTTAAGAAATTTAAACAGAAGTTATTATTTGGACTAACTAAACAGAAGATTGCTAGTTTAGGAGGTTAAGTGTCATATGTTATACAGTTCAAGGACTAAAATGAGACATGGGTTAAAACTCAGGGATTAGTGAAATTTAACACCCCCCCCTAGAAAAAGTTACCTTCTTCTAAAAATAACAGGTGGTTTGTGATTCTTTTAGTTGAGAAAATAAATATTTGTTTTAGAAGAGAGAAACTAAATCTTTAGCTACTCATTTTGGTTGCTGTGAAAGGTTTTGTTTATGAAATTGTTTTTGTGGAGTTGTGTTCTTCTGGATTCTAGTGATGCCAGCATATAATATGTTTCCCTTCTAGCTTCTGCTCCAATAGTGGCTTAAATTGCATCATTTGGGATTTTTTTTTGGGTCCAATATTATGCTTCCCTGCCTTCTTCATTTTCTTACAATTATATGGTTGTTTACTAACTGCACTTTATCTTCCCTGTGTGTTAGATAAAGAAGGTCAATCCCAGGGAATTAAATCCGTTTTTCAAGGATGATGGAAGTGGTTATCCAGAAGATACAGATGAACCGAAAGCTGGTGCGGACCAACTTTTATCTTCCTCTGTTATTGGGGATGGAGGTGCAAGTTGGAGACTTAAAGCACTGAAGCGTGCGAAAGAGCAAGCAACTCGAGAAGGACGAAGGCTCCAGGAAGTATGCTACCTTAGCTTTCTAGGTCTTAGCAAGCATCGCAAGTTCACTGCCTACCTTGTTTCGTTTTTTCGGTCTGAACCTTGTCTTTTTTAACGCATTGGAATTATACAGGTTGTTGGGGAGCGTTGGGGCTCTCTTGGTCAACTAACAGTCTCTGTGGCATCTAATAAAGCTGCCCAATCTCGTGCTCATCTGCATGCCATAAAAAGTAGAAAGAAAGGGCTGAGTGAGGATAACCAACCAAATTCCAACAATCAAAGTGACATGGATAGTAAAAAGGTATATGGGAGCTCTCTATTTAAAAAAAATGCTTAACTGTGAAATTGAACTGAAATTTATCGGCATTGTTTTTTAGTTAAAAAATAATTTTTTCATTTTTCTGACATGCTAGTTGGATGTGGTTCCTAGGACACTAGTCGGCACTACCTGAAGGATGTATCTCTCGGACATCCTAAAATGAGGGAGCCTAAAGTTCGAGATTCATTATCCTGGAAAAAGCAAAAGAGTCGAGATGTTTCTACTAAGGACTCTGGTCTTATAGCGGAGGCAATGTCTAGCTTAAATACGTTTTCCAATGATGGAAGCTTCATGTCTGAGGTTCTTGGTAAGCGGACTGATGATTTTAGTAGTCCTGTTTATGAAAATGTAGCAGACACTAGCAAACCTAGTGAAGTTAGTGCTGCATTTAAGGGTGAACTGAGTGCGAACCAGTTGGCAGCTAAGGCTTTTCAACTTCGTTTGAAAGGAAAGCATGAAGAAGCTGAGGAACTTCTGGTAAGAAACATGGCAATTACTCTCTCTCTCTCTCTCTCTCTCTTGATGGAGGGATATATCATGTGATTTGGCTTTATATGCTATAAGCTAATATTTTAGTAGGTTGTATTAACCATACTCTGTCATGAGCAACAATTAAAATTTGATTAAAGTCTTTTTACACTGCAGTTTTTTGAGCAACTTAGGATAGAAGCCTTCCAACTTCTGATGCAGTGAAGTTATATAAAGCTAATATTTTAGGAGGTTGTATTAACCATACTCTGTCATGAGGAACAATTAAAATTTGATTAAAGTCTGTTTACACCCCAGTTTCTTGAGCAACTTAGGATAGAAGCCTTCCAACATCTGATGCAGTGGATTTGACCCTTCTGCATTTAAGGCTATTTAGGTTCGTAGTTTTGCTTCCCTTTGTTCACTGGTTCCTTCCTCAACTTTTCAAAATCCTTACATCATTGATGTGCTTGGATTGCGTCCCTGCTGCTTTTGTATGGATCAAATTCATTTGTAAAGAAAGAGATAGCTATATTTGCCTGTATTGGGATAATTTATACTTTTCTTACGATTATTTATGTTAACACACGTCTCTAACAAACTCATAGGATGTGGACAATAATCATTTATGGGGTCATGATCTTTTATTTTCTTCCTTTGTTTTTTCAGTTATTAACTGACATTTTTTTTTGTTAATAGAAAGAAGTAGAAAACATAAAGGCAAAGCAGGCTGATGGAGATAATTCAATTAGACCACAAAATGAAAGGAGCACAAGCAGGTAATGTTCAATAATTTTATTCTTGATTCTTTTTGCCTTTTATTTGTTTATTCTAATGTTCTTGTGCTTCAAATAAGATGCAATTGTGTAAGAATTCATTAAGTTATAAAAAGGAACAGTGGAGCAAAGTAAGTATTTCTAACATTGAACATGGGCCAACTCTTTCGGTTCTTTTTGCAGTCCCTGAAAAGGAGTCTTCGTTTCTTGTTTTATTCCTGTGTGCTTTATCATTTCGGTAAACAAACTACAATTTTAAGGATCATTAAAAGGAACTGGTGCAATGTAGCATTTGTGACATAAAACATCATAAAACATGGGCCAACTCTTAGAGGTTTGCTTTGCAGTTCCTGAAAAGGATTGTTCTTGTGTGTTTTTTCCTATGCACTTTACCATTTCTGTGATTTGTTTATTTTTCACATATACCAATGATTGTAATTATTGGCTGGAATTTTTGTTCTGATCACTAATCAGATAGCCTTTTATCTAGATATGTTAAGCAGGATATGTCCCTTCGCCAGAAGAAAAAGGAGGATGATGCTGATATGCATCTAGCTCAAAGGATAATGCAGAACAAAAAATACAGTATATCTGGCCAGGCAGATGATGAATATGACTATGATGATGATGGTCCAAGCAGAAAGTCTAGGAAGAAACGGGGAAGTGATGATCATAAGGTCACCCAGAAGAACAGTTTTGCAAATCGTTTCTCCACTCAGCAAGAGCGTTGCCTCTTTTGCTTTGAGAATCCAAGCAGGCCGGCACATCTTGTTGTGGCAATTGCAAATTTCTCATATTTGATGTTGCCGAAGCAGCAGCCTGTTGCACCTGGTCATTGTTGCATTTTACCGATGCAGGTGAGCTTAATTAGTACTGGATTATAACTTTGTACTGGCTGTTTATAAAATTGTGAGAGGGTGTCATTTCTCAGAAGTAGAGACCCTAGGGATGTTTATATTTTAACTTCGTACTGGATTTGTCTATATTCTTTGGAAAGGATGGGATTGATGTGAAACATCTAAGTTGATTTGATTACTAGGGGATGCAATCTTAGTTCGCTCTTTCTCTAATATTTTAAATGCTTTGTTATTATGTATTTGATTCTGATCTATATAATCCTCCACAGCATGTGCCATCCACAAGAGCTGTTGATGACGACGTGTGGCAAGAAATTCGAAATTTCAAGAAATGCCTGATTATGATGTTTGCAAAGCAAGAGAAGGAAGTAGTGTTTCTTGAAACTGTGATGGGGTTGGCTCAACAACGCCGTCACTGTATAGTTGAGTGCATTCCGTTGCCCCATGAAATTGCGAAGGAGGCTCCTCTATATTTTAAAAAGGTATGGATATGTTCTTATTTTTCTTTAAAATGCATTGATTTCTGCTGCTCGTTTTGAAATGCTTTTACTTATTTTTCTGGAAAACTCGTATGATTTATTCCCTTATTTTCTTGAATATTAAGAATCAAGGGACATTATTCTCTATCAAAAAATCTGTCATAGTAAATTTAGATACATATACATGTACGTATACGTGTGCATGTCCAGCTTATAGATTTTGTCATACATGATACACACAGAGACTAAAATGTTATATACATTTTAGTCTATATTGTTGAATTCACATTCTGACTTTAATTTTTCTGCACCTTTGAAAAAAAAATTCTCAGGCAATTGATGAAGCTGAAGATGAGTGGAGCCAACACAATGCAAAAAAACTGATCGACACAAGCGTGAAGGGATTACGGGGCTCAATTCCAGAGCACTTTCCTTATTTCCATGTCGAGTTTGGTTTAAATAAGGGGTTTGTCCATGTGATTGATGATGAAACACAGTTCAATAGCAATCTTGGGCTGAATGTTATCAGAGGCATGCTACAATTGCCTGAGGAAGACATGTACCGGCGCCGAAAATACGAGACAGTGGAGGCACAAAAGCAAGCAGTTAAGAGCTTTGATCAAGATTGGGCGCCTTTTGACTGGACAAAACAACTTCACGAATCCTAAAACCAATTTTTTATTTTGGGCGTTATTGTAGATATAGAGAGTAAGGGATGACAAGGTTACTTGGAGTTTTTCACCTGAACACTTGTACTTGTAGCCATTTGGGCCATAGGTATACTTCTGCCTTATAGTGTAATTCATCCTCATAAAATATTATAGAGAAATTTTATTGGATCCAAATTGTCTTGGAATTGTTTTGTTTTGCATTTTTTTTTTCCAACTAATTTGCTATATTTGGTAAATGGGTCAAGTTATAAAGGTAAAACTAAGAAGTCATTTTTGGTTCATGTAGTTTACCAATGTGGTTCTTATAGTTTCACTTACGTAAATTTTGTCTCTATTTTAAATCCCTCGCTATTAAATTCCCTCTAATTTTGTCCACAATACCTCTTCATGTCAGCGACGCATGCATTGTTATTGAACGGAAATTTGGACTTGCTAGATATCTGTAAGGGTTTGATTGTCAGAATTAAAATCACATGGACAAAAGTGAAAATTTGTCGAATTGTAGAAAATATAATAATAATGTATTATAGTTCGTCAATGGTTATTTCTTACCTCTTCGACAAACTATAAGAAAATAACCATTGAGCACCCAAAGGCCCAAAGGCTTTACTTTTTGGTCGAAAAGGCCCAAAGGCTTTTTAAACCATATAAAGGAGTTTGACTTTGCCTAGGGTTTTCTTTTCACTGCTGATTTCCGTGGAGAGTACGCAGGCACAGAGAGAGAGAGAGACGTGGTGCATCTTTGTGCCTATAAATATCAACATAACATCATCATTCATCACCCGTGCCTAAACCCTGGCCATAGATACACAGAGCCGTACAGTCATCTTCAGCTTACAGCGGCGGTACCTTCATCTTTTGCCTTCAAATGGAATAGGGTATAGAAGGCTCAAAATCAATCAATCAAAGGGTTCATTCCATTTTTTTATACAATGAAATCACGGCCGAGAAAAGAACAGAAGATTCTTTCTGACTCTCTCTCTCTCTCTCTACTCTCTGCCGTGTTTCTTTGTATAAAGAGATGTACATGAACCCGTTCAATCTCTTTCGTTTAACATGTACATGGAAGACAGTAGTAGATCTAATTCCTTTTGATTTGACAGATTGGATCTGATCTCACTGACGTTATTAACTATGTTTTTGTTCCTTACCCAATATAGTTGTGTTCTTGTCGCTTTTGTTGATATTAGATATTTTGCAGTTACCCAAATAGATGTGCATATTACGTATGTTGGCGATCGCTAGGCGGCTAGGCGGGCGCTAGGCGGTCGCTAGGCGGCTAGGCAGTAGCTAGGCGGGAGCTAGGCTCAATTCCGGAGCACTTTCCTTATTTCCATGTCGAGTTTGGTTTAAATAAGGGGTTTGTTCTTGTTGTTTTTGTTGATGTTAGATATTTTGCAGTTACCCAAATAGATGCACATATTACGTATGTTGTTTTTGTTGCAGCAATGGCAGTGCAGAAGCTAACAAGAGAAAAAGAAAAAGGAAAAGGGGGTTTTATGCGTTTTGATCGATTGGTCATGACCCTAATGTTTGATTGTTAATATTTGATGCCTCAAGTTTCACTGGATTTCTGGAATTGGTAGCAGAGCTTCGGTTTTATGAAACATCCTTTCAATCAGTAAGAATGAAAAGTTCTCAGATTTTCCAAGCTCTTTAATTGTTATAAATTAACATTCTTTCTATAAGTTTTGAACTTGAATTATATCAGGAAATGTTACGGGGTTTGAAAACAAATCCAACACTCATTTATAGAGAGAATAATCTGTGTTCGAATTATTGGGGTGCTAAATTGGACTAAAATAAGGAGAAAAAAACGAGTATAGCCGACCGGCTATACTGTTTTTTAAAGATAAAAAAACCAGGTATAGCCGAGCGGCTATACTAATTATATATTAAAAAAAGCCCCCACGTGTCAAAATACGTATAGCCGACCGGCTATACGATTTTAAAAAAAAAATAAAAAACCGAGTATAGCCGCTCGGCTATACTATTGATATATATTAAGGATCCTCATTGCGATTGGGCGTTCAAGGTGTCAAAACAAGTATAGCCGGTGGGCTGTACTAACTTTGTTTCTAAAAATGAGTATAGCCGCACGGCTATAATATATATATAAAACGGACCCTCCACGTGTCAAAATAAGTATAGCCGGACGGCTATACAATTTTTGATTAAAAAAAATCAAGTTAGTTGTATCAGGAAATGGATTATATAGTGGTCAAGTGCAGCTTTTCACAATATGAGGATCCAGAGACTATCACAAAATAACATAAATCATTATCACCTGACGCTATCCCTAATTTTTTTCTAGTATGTTTATTTTATGTCCTTCAGATTTTGTCAACAATACTTCCATTTTGCTTCTTTTGTGTGTTGGCACGTTCAGAAGCTATCCTTTTTAATTTAAACACGACTATAAGAATAAAATATGTAAGTATTTTATTCGGAAATTTTTTGGCAAATTACAACTTAAAAGTTTAGCTACTATTTAATATTTTAATATGTATTATTTGTATTCAATAATATGTGTATAATACGTGATTTTGTATGTATTATTGAAAATTTTGTAAAAAAAGTGTATTAAATGTGAAAAAACGTATGTACATGTTCAATGCGAGTATTGTATGTCTGCTTTTTAAAACAATTAGGGAAAAATGAGTATGACTATACTGTTTCTTTAAAAAAGGGAGTATAGCCGGGCGACTGTAGTAGTTGTCTTAAAAAATTAGACAAAACACAGTATAGCCGTTCGGCTGTACTAGTTTTTAAAAAGAATTAAAAACAGCGTATAGCCGGGCGGCTAAACTATTTCTCTTTAAAAATTAGGTAAAAACAGAGTATAGCCGCTGTATACTATTTCTTGTTTTTTTTTAAAAAAAAGGAAAAACCACTTATAGCCGCGCGGCTATACTATTTCTCCTTTTTTTAAAAAAAAAATTAGGAAAAAACCACGTAATTCCCTTATTTTCTGGAATATTAAGAATCAAGTGACATTATTCTCTATCAAAAAATCTGTCATAGTAAATTTAAACATATACGCGTGCATGCTTAGCTTATAGATTTTGTCATACATGATACACACACACAGACTAAAATGTTATATACATTTTAGTCTATATTGTTGAATTCACATTCTGACTTTAATTTGTCTGCACCTTCGAAAAAAAAAATCTCAGGCAATTGATGAAGCTGAAGATGAGTGGATCGACACAAGCGTGAAGGGATTACGGGGCTCAATTCCGAAGCACTTTCCTTATTTCCATGTCGAGTTTGGTTTAAATAAGGGGTTTGTCCATGTGATTGATGATGAAACACAGTTCAATAGCAATCTTGGGCTAAATGTTATCAGAGGCATGCTACAAGACATGTACCGGCGCCGAAGATACGAGACAGTGGAGGCACAAAAGCAAGCAGTTAAGAACTTTGATCAAGATTAGGCACCTTTTGACTGGACAAAACAACTTCACGAATCCTAAAACCTTCCTGTTTGCGTCATTGTAATTTGTAGATATAGATAGAGAATAAGGGATGACAAGTTGACTTGGAGTTTTTCACCTGAACACTTGTAAAGTACTTGTAGCCGTTTGGGCCGTAAGTATACTTCTGCCATATAGTGTAATTCATCCTTATCAAATATTTTAGAGAAATTTTATCGGATCCACATTTATATTTTAGCACTCTGACCAAATTGGCTTGGAATTGTTTTGTTTCGAACTAATTTGCTATATTTCGTAAATGGGTCAAATTATAAAGGTAAAAACTAAAGTCATTTTTTTTTTCTTCATGTAGCTTACCAATTTGTTTCTTGTAGTTTCACTTACGTAAAATAACCATTGAGCACCCGAAGGCCCAAACGCTTTTTTTTTTGTTCGAAAAGGCCCAAAGGCTTGTTAGACCATATAAAGGTGTTTGACTTTGACTACGGTTTTTCCTTTCACTGTTGATTTCTGTGGAGAGTATGCAGGCAGAGAGAGAGAGAGAGAGAGAGACACGTGGTGCATCTTTGTGCCTATAAATATCAACATAACATCATCATTCATCACCCGTGCCTAAACCCTGGCCATAGACACACAGAGCCGTACAGTCATCTTCAGCTTACAGCGGCGGTACCTTAATCTTTTGCCTTCAAATGGAATAGGGTATTGAAGGTTCAAAATCAATCAATCAAAGGGTTCATTCCATTTTTTTATACAATGAAATGACGGCCGAGAAAAGAACAGAAGATTCTTTTTGACTCTTTCTCTCTCTCTCTCTCTCTCTGCTCTCTGCCGTGTTTCTTTGTATAAAGAGATTTACTGGACCCGTTCGATCTCTTTCGTTTAACAGGTACATGGAAGACAGTGCGTTTCTTCTATGAGCAACGAAGTAGATCTAATTCCTTTTGATTTGACAGATTGGATCTGATCTCACTGACATTATTAACTATGTTTTTGCTCCTTACCCAATATAGTTGTGTTCTTGTTGTTTTTGTTGATATTAGATATTTTGCAGTTACCCAAATAGATGCGCATATTACGTATGTTGTTTTTCTTGCTGCAATGACTTGTGCTTCGCTAGGCGGGCGCTAGGCGGCTAGGCGGGCGCTTAGGCTGGTTGGGGCTTTTTTCGGTGCCGAACCCGGAGGACGGTCGCTAGGTGGCTAGGCGGCCCCTAGGCTGGTTGGGTCCTTTTTCGGTGGCGAACCCGGGGGACGGTCGCTAGGCAGGCGCTAGGCGGCTAGGCTGGTTGGGTCTTTTTTAGGCTGGTTGTTCTTGTTGATATTAGATATTTTGCAGTTACCCAAATAGATGCACATATTACCGTATGTTGATTGTTAATATTTGATGCCTCAAGTTTCTCTGGATTTCTGGAATTGGTGGTAAAGCTTCGGTTTTATGAAACATCCTTTCAATCAGTAAGAATGAAAAGTTCTCAGATTTTCCAAGCTCTTTGATTGTTATAAATTAACATTCTTTCTATAAGTTTTGAACTTCAATTATATCAGGAAATGTTACGGGATTTGGATGTAAAGGTAATTACAAAGTTCTTGTTCAATTCGACTTATAAATCCCACTAATTATACATAAATTTGTAAGGGTGCCATTTAATTAGTGCATGTAAAACAAGTTTTTTTTGGTGTATGCAGGTAAGGATTCATGGCCTGAGCTGGTGGGAGCCGAGGGGAAAGTTGCCAAGGCAACAATTGAGAGGGAGAATCCTTTAGTCACTGCTTCTGATTCTGCATCAAGGAGCCCGCAACGTCGAATTACTGTTAGTTCAATTAGGGTTATAACCGGTTTTTCTTTTTATTTGTATAGCCGGGCGGCTATACTATTTATAAAAAAAAACACAATTAGCCGAGTGGCTATACTATATATATAAAAAAGTGCGATTAGGAGCTTATGTGTCAAAATAAGTATAGCCGCCTGGCTATACTATTTTTAATAAAAATGGTAAGAAACCGAGGATATATATAAGAAGACCCTCCTTGGGATTTAGCCCCCACGTGTCAAAAGAAGTACACTGGTTATACTATTTTTGAAAAGAAATATCAAGTTAGTTGTATTAAGAAATGCATTATGAGGATCCAAGGTTGTCACAAAATAACATAAATCAATATCTCCTGAGGTTATCCCTAAAAATTTTCCAGTATGTTTATTTTATGTCCTTCTGATTTTGTCAACAATACTTATCATCCAAGTACGTGTATCGTACAAACCAGATTTCTTGACCTTCAATACAACAGACTTTTTCCATTAAAGCTAATCACAATATATATATATATATATATATTGTGCATTCAACAAAATTGAATGTTTCTTGAGCCTGCAACAAAATTGAATGTTGACTTTGAATCTGCTGTTGAATTGCATTTTTCTGTATGCATATTGACTGGAAATTATGTCATCCTTGGGTTTGCTTCTACATGTGATCAAGAGATATACACAAATGTTGGCGGTAAGGTTTGTTCGTACATAAGGTTTTGAAAACAAAGCAAATTAACTTTCAGCCTACGTAACACACCAAAAAAGTCAATAACAACCAACCACAATCCATTAAATGGTACCACTATAAATACACATATCTCTTCTTCACCCCAATACACCACAAACAATATTACAATACAAGAGAGAAAGAGAGAGCTCAGAGAGTTGAAGTAAGTAAAAGAAAAAGGCAATCGGTTGATCATGTCGTCTGAATGTGAAGGTAAGGATTCATGGCCCGAGCTTGTCGGAGACAAGGGGAAGGACGCCGCGGCAACGATTGAGAGCGAGAATCATTTGGTGAATGCTGTGATTGTGAAAGAAGGAACATTTGTCACTGCTGATTTTCGATGCGATAGGGTTCGAGTTTGGGTCAATAAACGTGGCATTGTTACCAAGGTTCCTATAATTGGCTAATCCATACCTTCGAGGTCATGTGAAATAATGAAATAAGGAGTTGTATTAATCTCCATGCATTGTGTTTAATAATAAATAATGTGATTGTCTTTCTATGTATGTTATATGTGAATATCTAAGAATGGTTTGATAAAAGTTGACAGTAATTTCCTTCTTCTCTATAGTTCTTGTTTTTGTTTTTGCTAGTGTATAAAAAAAGCTACAGAAGTATTTAATTTGGTCTGGGATATGGAAGTCACTACTCTGTTTTGGTAAATCTACTATATTTATATTTGGTAGAGCCTTGGAAGAACGCTTCTTTCCAAATGATCATTAGATCACAAAATGAGGTTACCTCTTATTATTATTATTATTATTTTTCCAGTATTTTTATGTCACACAAGGGATCATCTAATTAAGGACGTGAATCGTGCAAAGCAGCTGACTTTGTTCTATTTTTTTCAGTATATATACTGCTGACCAAGTATATGTATTCCATATTTCAAATAAAAATATTATGCTTCTGTGTACATGATGTGTGTACATGTAATATGGGTGCTAGTTCCCTTGAATCCGAGTTCGAATCTCCTTTCCCATATAGTAGTTTTAAATATCGGCTTGTAAAAAACACAAAAACAAAAACAAAAAGAGAAGACTAAGCAAAGTTTCAAAAAGTCAATCCCTAATGACTAACCCTAAGTTATTTAATGATAATGATACACTATAAAATATGCATCCATCCCTCCCTCCCTCCCGCACAGCTATACGATTTCTTTTAAAAAATTCGGAAAACAAAGTAGTATAGCCGAAAGGATTTTATAAAAATAAATAAAGGGTTATTCGCAACAATGGTCCCTCAATTATACCCGTAGTTATACTTTGGTCCCTCAATTCAATTTTTAGTTGCAGGGGTCACTCAACTAGGTGCTATGTTGCACCAGTAGTCCTTCCGTCAAATTCAGTTAAATTTTCTGTCAAAAATGAGGGTAAGTTTGGAAATTCATCCACAACCCTTTCTCTCTCTGAGCGAACTTAAAATTTGCAGCCTCATTGGTGTAGAACAAAAGAAACCCAAAAAATCTCTGCACACGGCGTGACCTCAAATTCATGAACAATGGCAGTCACTAACGGCTCTCTGCAACAAACCCATCATCAACCAAACCCTGCTTTTCAATATCTCTTCCAAGCCCTCGAACCCATCTCCTTCATTCTCTCCCAGAACCCAAAACCAGATCAAGAGCCAGTCGAGTCCCTCTCTGCTGCTCATCACAGAACTACATCATGGAGAGAGGACCCAGATACAAAGCCTACGCGAAGCTTAGAGAATCAAAGCTGCGAAGGAAGAATCTGAGGCCAGAATAGGTACCCCAAACCTATATTTTGCTAGTCCTCGAGCAAAAGAAAATAAAAACTAAGTAGAAAAGAAAACTAAGCCACTTTCGCAGGGATCTCGATTGCATTTAGCATATGCAACAGGCCTTTAAACCCCTAGGTTACCCTAGTGGACGAGTATAGTCTCGTGAGGGCTTTCATGATGATACCCACAAACATCGAAATGAGAGATTAAAAATTATGCTACAACAAAATTGAAAATTTAAACAATTGCTTAACCATCATCAAAGCTACTGGATTGAAAATTCATGAACAATTTTTAAAAGAGCAAACACGCTTCAAATTAATCCCCACATAAAGTCTTGATCACTTATAATTATTTAGTAAATTTTTCATTTGTTTCCTTTGGTGTTTAAGTGAACCAACACATTTTAGAGACAAAAAGTCAATTTCAATCATAGTAACCTCATTATTTCAATTATTATCAAAATTCAGTGCAAATAACTAACCAAGGCATATATATACTTTTTTTTTTTTTGATTGTGACTGTGCAATGTATAGTTCCATTAAGCTTTCTAATTAACCCATGTAGCGAGATTTAGGCCAACAACTCTCAAACCAAAGGTTTTAAGGCATTAGGTGTAGAAACACCCCTAAGGGCTTATTAACTCGAGTTAAAAAGGCTACATAACTAAACTAGTCACAAAATGTATTTACCTCAAAATTTTACTGTTTGACGCGAACACTCGCTGCTGTTTAGGCAAAAGGCCCGGTTACTAAGTAAAACTCTGGATAAATTAACATTTATTATTATTATTATTTTATTTTATTTTATTTTTTTATGCCAAGGTCAATCAAGAGCAATGTCATCTAACTCTACTAAAAACAACAAAGTTAACTATAATTGATCTTTTCTTTCATTCTCACTAAAGTGTTGATGTGCATGTGAGAGTTCAAAGTATAACTCATGAATTATCCACTAAATAGAAATAAGTGAAAAAACTAAAATTATGGGTTTAAAATTTAATCATATGTTTCCAATCGTAAAAATCATTCATGAGTATTAAATCTGATTTGATGATAGTAAGCATAAAAATCTAGAGATAACACCATTTTTTTTAAAAAAAATTTATTTTGGGTGAAATAAAATAATAATAAAAACAAAACTACCGTAAAAACAAAACTTCTAAACTTTACCCCCAAACCTAAACCAAACATTGTCCTCAATGTTGAATAATTGAGGCATCAACAATTAAATAAAACAAAATCAAACGAAACAAAACCAATTAAAACTACAATTTAGTTGCAAAAACAAAACAAAATCAAACAGAACAAACTAAAACCAAATACAACAATAAGCCCTAACAACAGTTCTACGCACGCAGAAATTCAGCCCATGAGAACGTTCAAATCAATTGAAAACCCAACCCAAACGAAAAGCCCAAACACTTCTTTTATTATGATTATTATTTATTATTATTAAAAATTAAAGAAAACAAAGAAGTGTTGTCAGAAGCGCAAGGAACAAGATTTCTGAAAAGAGAGAAGGGGGTCGGATGTCTGTTTACTGATAGGTCACGGGCCAAAAGAGGTGAGGGACGTGTCAGCGTGTAGAGGCCGCTTTCACATCCCCCAAGCCTGAATTATTGGCTTCGTAGGAAGGCGCGACGACTTTCTATTTCTTGAAAGCGCTGAAAGGCAGAAATACAATTAAAAGGGTTAGGGACGGGTGCGGCAGATGGAGATAAGCCATAGGGGAGCGCGAAACTTCAGAAGCACAGCGGCTAGGGTTTAGAAAAAATTAAGTCTATAAAAGGCAGAGGAAAAAAATGAAAAACACAAACTCTTAAACACACAAAAGAGAAAAGAAAGAAGAAAAGAGAGTGAAAAATCAAAATGGCTTCTTCCTATCCATTTTCGTTGGATCTTAACTTAGCTCCACCGACTCTAGACTTCGGGGTCAAGCAGGTGGCACCAATATGGATGCCCTATTTTGCCTCCGCACGGGGCCTGTAACAGGTAAATGCCTCAATACTCCTGGACAACGATGTTGCCAGGGAGTTGCGAGAAATCTAGTGACTCCTAAAGATATACGTGTGCTGGGCACAAGGGAGGACAATCGGGTCGTGAGTCGACGCCATGGCACTAAGCGTGCAGAGTACAACATGTGTCGCAAGTTTGGGTCATCGCCTACTTGCGAAGTCCCATGAGATAGAGGTGCTGAAAGGTCAGTGGCGGCGGAGCGAAGTATGGTTGAAGATTGTCAGAGTGTTATAAAAAGCCTGAAAAGGGAGAGGTCAAAATAGTGGAGGTGAATCGACACCAGCTAGAAGTATTGCGGGACGAGAATAAAAATCAATCAAAGATGCTAGAGTTGTACTCTCGAGACATGCGAAAGCAACTGGAGGACCTAGACCGACCGAGGAAACGCAAGCAACCAGATCGCAAGAGTAGTTATGCTGAAGCGAAGATTGCGATCTTTGGGAGCTCAAGTGATGAGCCCCAAGAGGCTGTGCGTGATGACCCTGGAGAGGAAATCCAGAGGGCCAAACTCAAAGCTCCTATGGTCGAGACACCAAGCACTGTGAAAAAATAATTTCTAATGTATTATTGGTGTGCCTGCTTGTTTCGCCATTTCCCTTTTATTTTTCATTTTCATTTTGTTTCACTCTTTTTTTTTCGGAAATAAAAGAAATTAAGTTGCAAAAGAAAAAGTAAGCACACTTCCCAAACTTAAAATAAAACAAAGATGACACCTGAAAGGGAAAACGCACTTCCCAAACTTAAAATAAAACAAAGCTGACAGCCGAAAGGGAAAACACACTTCCCAAACTTAAAATAAAACAAAGCAAAACACAAAGCACCAGAAAATGAAAGCAACGGTCAAAAACATAAAACACCAGAAAAACACGGAGGTAAAAAGAAAAGTAAAGTGAAAGTAGAAATGCTCCCTTCTAAATGCATGCGTCCGCAAAATCCTCGTGAAGCGTAGGGATCCGAGAAAAAAAAGGGGCAACGGCTGGATAGCAATATGGAGATCCGAAGTGGATGTCGGCTCCCTCATCAGGAGATGTCTATTTAAACCGTGCATTGGTTAAATGTAGGAGTACCAAGCATTTCTTCCTGCAAACTCAAAGAAAACCATCAAATAATTCAGAAACGAAGCAATGACATCCTCATGCGCTCACCTGGATGATCTCAACCTTGAATTGTCCCTTGCACCTCCGAATGCGCAGATAAGGGCTCCTCCAAACCCTGTCTTCCCAAACTCTACATATCATCACGGCACGGCCTCAAACTTTGCTGAGGCAATACCGAACTTTGCTGAGGCAAGGCCGAAGAGAGGCAGTGCTGCCTGGGAGGCATGATTGGCAGCAAGCTCATACCGGGCAGATCATTGGCATATAGCACATAGGTCTGACAAGGTGGCAGTGGATGAGTCCCACACTTATACCGCGCTCCAAGCGGTCTCGGCCACTAATCCCGGGCTTGCGCTTCCTGGCGAGAACACGGGAGTGTTCAGGATTTAGAGTGAGGAGGTGGCCTCTTTGAAAGCTCTGGTGGCGGATTCGCAGAAACGGCTCTACTTGGCCAACCAGAATGTAGAAGCACTGCAGAAGAGAAATAATGAGCATGTCGAACTTTTGCAGGTTCTACAAGTAAGAGCAAGTAGAGGCAATTAGCCTGATGCCTCAGGTTGCTCAGAATTCTGGAGACAAACATGTGATTGAGAAATTTATATATGCATTTTCACATTTGTGTATGTAATCACATGTTTATGAAATGAATAAGTTTTTGAGCCAAATTTCTGTGTGTGCAATCATGAAGCAATCTACTTCCCAAACTTAACAACAAATTAAATACATAAACAAGTAAAAGAAAGAAAGAATTACAGTAATAAAAGCAAAGAGAAACAAGAAATTCGGAATTACCAAAAAAAAAAAAAAAAAAAAAAACAAAACAAAACAAAAGAAAACTTCTAAACCTTACCCCCGAACCTAAATCAAACATTGACCTTAATGTTTCAAAATAAAAGCATAGCAAATGTATGAAATAAGAGGGTAAATGATATAGAAAGATAATACCTGGAAAATATGCGTGCCAATCCCCTTGGAATTTATCCATTACATAATAAAAGAGAAAAATAATAATTAAAAAAATTTAAGCAAAATGAAATAAAACACACAAAAAGAAAACTAAAATCTATACAAACACAAAATAAACAGTCATAAAAAAAATACAAAAATAACCACACAAAGAAATAAGCAAAAAAATATATTGTTTTTTTTTAACACTCAGGAACAAAAAAAAAATAACTTATTTTAAAAACACAAATATACAAGCAACTCACGGATAACCAGTTAAGGGCCTCATAAAACACAGCCAGGGGATCCGGGAAGGTTGGAGGGGTCACAATGGTCCCGCTTAAAACCCAAACTTCTTAAACACCGAAGGTGTCGCCTATAGAACTCCTAGATACTGGATTGACGAAGACGCTCATCTGGAGTTACCAAAAGTCAGCTCATATGAAAAATCTTGTTTTTTTTTTAAATTTGTTTTTAAAAAAAATAAAATAAAAAAAAAAGAATAAAAAAAAAGAATAATATTAACAAAACAAGAAAAAAGAAAGGATTGGAATGCTCCCCCTTGAAACGATTAGGTTCGAGCATGAATGCATTTGGAGGTCGCGACTTCTCCTACTACTCCACACTTCTCCTCCTTATGATTACAGTTGTCTTCTTTTCCTTTTTTATTGATACCTGTACAAACAAGCACACAAATCAGTTCAAGCAATAAGCACACAAATTGACATAAAGAAAAAGAAATGAACTTTCTTAAAATAAAATAAAATATAAAACTTCTTCCAAGTCCAAGGCTGCACCAAAAGAAGTTTTGATTGTATAACTGAAACAAAGAAATGAAAAATTAATACACAATGATATTACAATATAAACAAGAGAATTAACAAAATCTTTTTTCTTTTTTTTTTAAAGTAAAAAAAAAATAATTTCGTTTTTTTTATAAAAGTTTAATATATATTACAATAGAAACAAGATAATTGAAAATTTTTATTTTTTTTATTTTTATAATTTCGTTTTTTTTTTAATTTTTAAAGTTTTATATATATTACAAAACTAAATTATAACTAGTGGAAGAATTTAATTAACCAGAATTTGATTAGTTTTCCGTTGCAATCCCCGGAACGGCGCCAAAACTTGTTGTCACCAAAAAGGTGTCTTTTAAAATTTATAAACTCGCAAGCGCACGAATCGAATATAGCATAAGCGTGTAAGAGCGAGATCGTACCCAAGGGATTGCGTGTAAAGATAGAAAACCAATTATACCCAAGTTAATTTCATTTCCAACCTAGTTGATTCAAATGGTGATTTGTTTGTTCATAAAGAAAATTAAATAAAGCATAAAACAAATATGAAAATGACAATAAACTGAATTTAAGATTGACATTTATGAGAAAAATAACTAAGGTATTAGAATCCACACCATCATTCCATAATATCCTAATTATTTATCTTTCAATTCTCATGGAGTAGCAATCTAGAAATCAATCTACTGCTTTCTCAAGATTTATCCATTAAGCTTGTAATTTAAATCATAAGTAAATTTTCCTTCCCTTCATAAGTACAAATTCTAAGCATAAAATGTAAACAAAATTATTTAACTACAAAGGATCAAAGTTTCCTAAGCATCCTATGTGAAAAAGTTTATTTGAATAACAAAATATCAAAGAAATTTGTAAATTAGAAATATAAACCAAGGGTGAATTAATAGATTAATCTAAACTCTTAACTACCACAAATACACGTTATATGTCACAATACATGATAGAAGTGGTGAAAAGAAGATTAATCTATTAATCATGTGAAGTGAAAATCATAATCATTGAACACCACAATATTTGAGAATTGAAAATAAAAACTAGAACTTTATTTAATAATGGTGTTTCATCCAACCTTAGTTAGGTGATTTAAATAGACATAATTAATATTAAAACAAAACAAAGAAACTAAAATACATAATTTACATGAGAACTAGGAAAGGAAGAACAAGTTTAAAAGAGTTATTAGCTCTTGGTTCTTTCCTTTCCATCATTGTTCTCTTTCTTCCTCACTCTTTCTCTCTCTCTCTCTCTCTCTCTCTCTCTCTTGCCGTGTGTCTCCTCTGAATTTCTGATCTTTTACCCTCTTGAGTTGCTGCCTATTTATAGAAGCATGAAGTCCCTTTCATTCCAGCTGCATGTGCAAGCTGTCTTCTAGAACCTGTCTTGGTGTGTGACAGCCTGTGGATTGAGGTTTTATCTAATTGCTCCAATTTTTGGATATGTGTTAGTCGACATCTTAATGAACAAATTTCATGAAGTATATTTATTCATTTGAGCATGAGAGAATTCGGTTTTCAGGCCTGCAAATGGACTGTACAGCATGAGCTGTAAAAGGCAAAGTTCTAGAACCTGTCTTGGTGTGTGACAGCCTGTGAATTGAGTTTTTATCCAATTGCTCCAATTTTTGGATATGTCTTAGTCGACATCTTAATGAACAAATTTCATGAAGGATATTTATTCATTTGAGTATGGGAGAATTCGGTTTTCAGGCCTGCAAATGGACTGTACAGCATGAGCTGTAAAAAGCAAAGTCATCAAATCCAACTTGAGTTCTTCTCTCTTTTTGCAACACATTGCCTATTTCTCCTCCTTCTCATGCTATTGGTGGAAGACAATTAATATCTACAAACAACCACTCATTAAATACAAAAACAAAGATTGGAAATAACCAATACAAATACTCTAATAGATTTACATAATACAAAAGAAAATACTAACAAATATAAATTTAAGGATAAAACTTGTATTAATTTTGTGCTCATCAATAGGCTAAGAACCTGAATTTAAACCACAGCTCATTGAAGAAACAAGTCAAATTTCACACCAATAAGACCAAATCGCTTAAAGGGTCCTCTGGCTAGGCTCAGTCATGCCTGATTTCTCCGCTGTGTTGAGAAAAGAGAACCGCAAGCCATCGTCAAGACTTCCGTCGATGCTTGAGATGACCCCGCCGGCGAAGTGTTGGTCAAAAGCGAATGGGATTTTGTCGAATTCGAGAGGGAGTAAATCTGGGACCGCAAGGTAGAAGAAGTACAACAATGGCGGAGGGTTGATGGCAAGGAGTTATGCGAGTATGGAGGAATTGAAGCGGGCGCTAGACGCGCAGGCGGGCCTCTTGTTGGAAATTAGGAAGGTTATTTAATTGTTATTTAGTTTCCTTTTATTGGTTGATTGTAATTGATTTGGAGTAGTCTCCAAGTAACCTAGTTTTCCTAGTTAAGCTTGTAATATCTCTATAAATACTTAGCCTTTTGGCTCTATCAATAACAACCGAGAATTATTCTTCTCAACACAATCTCTAATTTCACATGGTATCAGGGCACCGATTCTAGGGCGTCTCTTGAAACTTTTTACAAACCTCATTTTCTTCACGATCCGATGTTTCACAACCCTAGTTGCTAATCTTTGAAATCCTCAGCCAAATTGAGAGTCGTTGGCATTTTTCATCCTTCACCCATGATGGGTATTCATCTTGTACAGTTATCTTGTTCACCCTCTCCTCAATGATCAATATTTTATTCCCGCTACCAAAGCCATATCCCACAGTTCCTACATCTAACTAAACCAGCAATCGCACCCTTCTTTGGTGCTGCAATTTCCTTATGTTTTTCATACCTCCAAGTAATGCTCTCTATACAAATCATATTGAGCCATATCTAGTCATGCTCTCTGTTGCAATCAGATTGAGCCCATGTTTTCATGTCGACTACGCTTGCCACAACCGCACCATCTTCGGCCTTCATTGAGCTTATCCATCATTTTCTTACCATGCCGTCTTCATTGCGGTTCCTCCGTGAGCCTCGTCACTGCTCACTGAGAAGTTTATTTCCTCTGTGAGCCTCGTCAATGCTCACCAAGCCATCATGTACAACCCATGACATCTCCAACAAACGCAGGAGGCTCTACACTAACACTATTACCACCGCTGTTGACCAGCCACAGTGTTCATTGATCGTAATCTTCCTGAGAGCACCTTTGCACAACTGCTGGTCCTTTTTCTCTCTGTGTTGCCATCGCTTCTTTGCACACGACAACCCAACATGAGCTTTCACTTTCTCTCTTTCGTTGATATATCAGTTTCACTCTTTGAGGCTTTACATCAGACCCAATTTTTTGTTTTCTTTCTCTACATAAATTTTTTCTTGGCCAAGTTTGCTATTTTCTTTCTGTCTCCACATCACCCAATTCTTCTTCTTTTTTGGTCAACTTTTTCAATGGGTCATATCCTTTTTTTCGGTGGGTCATTTTTCAAACCCAAAAAAAAAAAAATTCAATTTCACGCCATCTTCTTGGCTTTGCTCCTTTTCTATTTTGTTTTTTTAATCTCTCTTTCATCATTATTTTTCATTCTCTCTTCTCTTTTTCCAAATCTCGACCATCTACAAGCTTCGGATTTGAGGGGCAGATATGGGAGATAGACACATTGTCACACAGGCAGCTGCACACCATCATTCAGCTGCCCCATCAGCATCAATATTCAGCCTCAAGGCATCATCAACAACATTTGTTGCACATCAGCAACAAAATCACCATCGTTGCACATCAGCAACATCAACAACAGCTTCCATACATGCAACATACGCTGAACATCAGCACAACTTTATTTGGGTGCTGCTTCCTTCAACTCGACTCTCATACATCGTAGATTTGAGAGAAGCAACAACCCCCTTCACAGCAGCACATTGCTGCCCCATTTGCCCCTATATTTGCCTCCATTATAGCAGCGACACAGCTGTCCCATTTGCCTCCATTACAGCAGCGACACAGCTGCCCCCTTTAGTAGTGACACCACTACCTCATTATCAGCAACCTTTGGGAGTAACACCTTTCACAATCTCTTGTACAAGTTGGATGTTCTTGATATCCACCCTCCAACTTGAGGGAGAGTGTTGGAAATTAGGAAGGTTATTTAATTGTTATTTAGTTTCCTTTTATTGGTTGATTGTAATTGATTTGGAGTAGTCTCCAAGTAACCTAGTTTTCCTAGTTAAGCTTGTAATATCTCTATAAATACTTAGCCTTTTGGCTCTATCAATAACAACCGAGAATTATTCTTCTCAACACAATCTCTAATTTCACACCTCTTTCATTTATCATAAATAGTATAGCCGCTCGGCTATACCATTATTTGGGTTTAATGGATGAATTTGGGTTTTTGGTTATTTATTATTTGATTCTTGTGGTTGAATTTCCGAATTTACCCTCACTTTTGACAGAAAATTTAACAGACTTGACGGAAGGACTACCTGGTGCAACAAAGCACCTAGTTGAGTGACCTCGGCAACTAATAATTGAATTGATGGACCAAAGTGTAACTACGGGTATAGTTGAAGGACCACTGCTGCGATTACAACTTCAAACTTCGACCACTATGTAATATTTGTATTCAATAACATATGTATAATATATTAATTTTGTGTGTATTATTGAAAAGTTTTTCAAAAATACGTGTATTAAATATAAAAAAATATGCACATCCATGTTCAATACGAATATTGTATGTTTACTTTTTTAAAAATTAGGGAAAACAGAGTATAGTCGAACGGCTGTACTATTTCTTTTAAAAATTATGAAAAACAGAGTATAGCCGAATGACTACTATTTCTTTTAAACAATTATGAAAAATAGAGTCTCGCCTCATGACTATACTATTTCTTTTTTTAAAAAAAAAAAATTAAAAGAAAAAAGGACCCTCATAGTTGCATTATTTATACTTTATAGATATTATTTTGGTATAGCCATGTATTTTATTCTGCAAAATTTTGGCAAATTACAACTTAAAAGTTCTGCCACTCTATAATATTTGTATTAAAAAATATATGTATAATACATAATTTTGTGTGTATTATTGAAAATTTTGTAATAAGTGAATTAAATATAAAAAATACATACGCACATGTTCAATACGAATATTGTATGTTTACTATTTAAAAAATTAGGGAAAAGAGAGTATAGCCACACGGCTATACTATTTATTTTTAAAAAATTTTAAAAATAGTATAGCCGCACGGCTAGACTATTTCATTTTAAAAACTTTTTAAGGAAAAAACATTGTATAGGGGCTATATTATTTAATAAAAAGAAAATAAGAAAAAAGGACCCTCCTAGTTGCATTATTTATACTATATAGATATTAATTTGGTATAGTCGCGTGGTTATATGAATAAA
Organism: Prunus fruticosa; assembly: GCA_018703695.1. Taxonomy (NCBI): domain Eukaryota; kingdom Viridiplantae; phylum Streptophyta; class Magnoliopsida; order Rosales; family Rosaceae; genus Prunus; species Prunus fruticosa. The sequence goes on from CM031917.1 coordinate 3,291,373, forward strand.
ATACAAAAAATTTGGCAAATTACAACTTAAAAGTTCAGCCACTATATAATCTTTGTATTCAATAATATATGTATAATACGTTAATTTTGTGTGTATTATTATTATTTTTTTTAAAAATACGTGTATTAAATATAAAAAATACCTACGTACATGTTCAATACGAATATCTTCCACCAATTCACAAATATTAAATATAAAAAATACCTACGTACATGTTCAATACGTGTTCAGCCACTCATGTTGTCACAAAATGTTACCATTCTACCTTCCTGAATACCATAGTCATTGAGCATTTGTTTCATCGATAACAACTGTGTGCAACAGCTATGTATTCCGCTTTAGCAGTGGAAAGAGAGACACAATTTTGCTTTTTGCTAAGCCAAGAGACAAGATTGTTTTGTATGTAAAAACAACCCCCAGTTGTGCTTTTTCTGTCATTAATGTTCCCAGCCCAATCTGCATCGGAATAACCTGCAAGTTAAACATTTGAATGAAAAGAGTAGTATACACCAAAGTTCGTAGTACCACTTCCATAGCGAAGAATTTGCTTCACGGCAATTAAATGTGATTCTTTGGGAACATATTGAAAGTGGGCACAAATGCCAACACTAAAGGAAATGCCTGGTCTGCTAGCAGTCAAATATAACAAAACTGCCAATCATGCTTCTGTATAATTTTTTGTTTGCACTTTTGCCATTTGAATCTTTGGAAAGCTTGTCGCTTGTGCTCATGGGATTTTAAGTAGGCTTGGCGGACTCTATACCAAATTTAGACACAAGGTTTTTGGAATACTTTGTTTGAGAGATGAACATGCCTTCATTGAATTGTTGGACCTCAAATGTACCTTTTTTGAAGAAGATGTATGCAATAATATATGTATAATATGTGAATTTTGTGTGTATTATTGAAAATTTTGTACAAAATATGTGTATTACATATGAAAAATACACAAGTACATGTTCAATATGAGTATTGTACATTTAATTTTTAAAAAATTAGGGAAAAACAGAATATAGTCGCGGCTATACTATGTCCTTCAAAAAATTAGAAAAAACAGAATATAGCCGCGCAACTATACAATTTCTTTAAAAAAAATAAGGACAATTGCCTAAGAAAGACATGTATCGGCGCTGAAGATACGAGACAGTGGAGGCACAAAAGCAAGCAATTAAGAGCTTTGATCAAGATTGGCCACCTTTTGACTGGACAAAACAACTTCACGAATCCTAAAACCATTTTTTTTTCGGCGTCATTGTAATTTGTATATATAGAAAGAGAGTAAGGGATGACAAGTTGACTTGGAGTTTTTCACCTGAACACTTGTAATGTACTTGTAGCCGTTTGGCCCATAAGTATACTTCTGCCTTATAGTGTAATTCATCTTCATAAATATATTTTAGAGAAATTTTATCGGATCCGCATTTATATTTGCTACAATTTGTAAATGGGTCAAAATATAAAGGTGAAAACTAAAAAGTCATTTTTGATTCATGTAGTTTACCAATTTGATTCTTATATTAGCTAGGCGGCTAGGCATTAGCTAGGCGGTCTCTAGGCGGCTAGGCGGTCACTAGGCGGCTAGGGCGGTCTCTAGGCGGCTAGGCGGTCGCTAGGTGGCTAGGCAGTAGCTAGGCGGGAGCTAGGCTCAATTCCGGAGCATTTTCCTTACTTTCATGTCGAGTTTGGTTTAAATAAGGGGTTTGTTCTTGTTGTTTTTGTTGATGTTAGATATTTTGCAGTTACCCAAATAGATGCACATATTACGTATGTTGTTTTTGTTGCAGCAATGGCAGTGCAGAAGCAAGCAAGAGAAAAAGAAAAAGAAAAAGGGGGTGTTATGCTTTTTGATCGATTGGTCATGACCCTAATGTTTGATTGTTAATATTTGATGCCTCAGGTTTCACTGGATTTCTGGAATTGGTGGCAGAGCTTCGGTTTTAAGAAACATCCTTTCAATCAGGAAGAATGAAAAGTTCTCAGATTTTCCAAGCTCTTTGATTGTTATAAATTAACATTCTTTCTATAAGTTTTGAACTTGAATTATATCAGGAAATGTTACGGGATTTGAAAACAAATCCAACACTCATTTATAGAGAGAATAATCTATGTTCGAATAACTGGAAAAAACAGAGTATAGCCCTTCGGCTACACTATTTATGTTTAAAAATTAGGAAGAACAGAGTATTACCCATCGGCTATACTATTTCTTTAAAAAAAATTAGGACGAACAGGCTATACTATTTCTCGTAAAAAATTATGGAAATACAGTGTATAGCCGCACGGCTATACTATTTCTTTTTAATTTTTTTTTAAAAAAAATAGTATTTAATAAAAAAAAAAAAAAAGAAAAAAGGATCCTAATATTTGCATTATTTATAGTTTATAGATATTAATTTGGTATATATTCGGCAAAATTTTGTCAAATTACAACTTAAAAGTTTTGCCAATATATAATATTTGTATTAAAAAATATATGTATAATATGTTAATTTTGTGTGTATTATTGAAAATTTTGCAATACGTGAATTAAATATTAAAAATATGTGCATACATGTTCAATATTTATATTGCATGTTTACTATTTAAAAAATTAGGAAAAAACATAGTATAGCTATACTATTTCTTTTAAAAAGTTGTGGATTTAAAAAATTTGGAAAAAGATAGTGTATCGCCGCGCGATACTATTTCTTTTAAAAAACATTAGAAAAAACCCAGTATAACCGGTCGGCTATACTATTTCTTTTAAATAATTAAAAAACCCAGTATAGCCGGTTGGCTATACTATTTCTTTTAAATAATTAAAAAAAACCCAGTATAGCAAATAATTAGAAAAAACCCATTATAAGCGGGCGGCTATACTATTTCTTTTATGTTAAAAGTACCTACGTACATGTTCAATAGGAATATTTTATGTTAAATTAAAAAAAAAATAGGGGGAAACAACTATACTGTTTCTTTTAAAAAATTAGAAAAAAAAATAGTATGGCCGGACGGTTATACTATTTAATTAAAAGAAAAAAGAAAAAAGGACCCTCCTAGTTGCATTATTTATACTATATATATTAATTTTGTATATGTATTTTATTTGTTAAAATTTTGGGAAATAACAAATTAAAAGTTCGGCCACTATATAATATTTGTATAATACGTTAATTTCGTGTGTATTATTGAAAACTTTGTCAAAAATACATGTATTAAATATAAAAAATATGTATGTATATGTTCAATATGAGTATTGTACGTTTTACTTTCTAAACAACTAAGGGAAAAAGAGTATAGCTGCTCGGCTATACTATTCATTTAAGAAAAGTAGAAAAGACATGTATAGCCGTTCGGGCAGTACTATTTCTGTGAAAAAAATTAGGAAAAAATATTATATAGCCGCACGGCTATACTATAAAAATACAAAAAAGTGAAAAGGACCATCCTGGTTGCATTATTCATACTTTATAGATATTAATTTTGTATAGCCGTGCGATTATATGAATATATAACATGTTAATTTTATGTGTATTCAGTAAAATTTTGGCAAATTACAACTTCAAAGTTCGGCCACAAATTAATATTTGTATTCAATAATATATATATAATACGTTAATTTCATGTGCATTATTGAAAATTTTGTCAAACGTACGTGTATTAAATATACAAAATACATACATACATGTTCAATATGAGTATTAATACGTTTACTTTCTAAACAATTAGGGAAAAATAGAGTATAGCCGCACGGCTATACGATTTCTTATATTAAAAAAAAGAGGGAAAAACATAGTCTAGCCACACGGCTATACTATTTCTTTAAAAAATTAGATAAAACCGAGTATAGCCAAGCGGCTATACGATCTTTAAAAATAATTAAGAAAAAACCAAGTATAGCCGGCTATACTGTTTCTTTTAATGGCTATAAATTTCTTCTAAAAAATTAGAAAAAAACAGAGAAAAGGAAACTCACTCAAATGTCTGCATATTTATACAATAACAAACCAATATCCCATATTTGTAATAACCTTAAGTGATTATCTGTATTTGTATTAGCTCTTGTGACCTTTGTGTTGGCGAGTCCTTATTTAGTTAGGATTTTTGTTACTTACTATGTTAGGATTTGATTACCTACCTATTTATTTACACCTATTGTAATTGAGATTTATTTCCTATTGTATATAGGATTAACACATCTTTATACTTCTTTATAAATACCTTAATATATTTGAGAATTCCCTTACACTTTGTTTGACATGGTATCAAAGCAGTGACACCAATATTGAAAGAGCAGAGAGATAGCCATGGCAGCTCGAAAGCGTGCTTCAACAGACTCGTCCGCACAAACCAAACCAAACGAGACCACCACACGACCCAAACCCGAACCTCCATTAACAGACCCGCTAATTGCTCCCCCAAAGTCAGGTGTAATTCTCAAGCTCATGCTCTTCTTCTCAATCCCATACTTTTACCTCATCTTCTATCACTACAAGATCGAACATGAACTTCGAAAATCGATTCTCATCAATGCGGCTCTCAGCCTTGCCTGGGTTCTTAGTCACCGTTAAGATGATACCCGTGGCTTCCAGATACGTTCTAGGCGCAACCTCTTTGGTTATGACATTAACAAAAAGGGTACCCGCAGGGAACCTGTCAAAGTGCCTGAGTCATTGGGTATTGTTGTTGGAATTGTTTTCCTGGTCTTGGGAATCCTATTCCAGGATTTTTCAACTTCACTGGAGATTCAAATTGGCTAGTCGAGTACAATGCAGCATTAGCATCCATATGCTTTATGGTATTGCTTGGATTTGTAGATGATGTTCTTGATGTACCTTGGAGGGTGAAATTACTACTGCCATCCATTGCAGCTCTACCTCTGCTGATGGCCTATGCTGGACATACAACTATCATCATACCGAAGCCTCTTATTCCATATGTTGGGCTAGAGGTTTTGGATTTAGGATGGATGTACAAACTATACATGGGCCTTTTGGCGGTTTTCTGTACAAACTCCATCAACATTCATGCTGGCTTGAATGGTCTTGAAGTTGGGCAGACAGTTGTCATTGCATCTGCTATTTTAATACACAATATCATGCAAATTGGAGCATCTGCAGATTCTGAGTATAAGATGGCACATGCATTTGTTGTGCGGAAGCGTCAACCAATTGTGAGTGAAAAATAAATAACAACTAGCAGGAGATAAATGGAACACAAAATAACACCAACAAGAACACCAAGATTTATCCTGGTTCGGCAATGCCTACATCCAGTTTGGAGACGACGGAGTAATTCACTATAATCAAAGAGAGTATACAAAGTGTTTATCACTCAAGAAAACCCAAAGCCCCAAATACACCCAAGTCTCACTCTCACAACAATTGAAGAGAAAACAATGATACAAAGCAAAGAACAATTCGAGAGAAATGTTTCTCTCTTTGGCAAGATGCCTTTCTTGCTATTTTTCTCTTCTACTCAACACTTGGTGGGATACTTCAAATGGAACCATTTGCTTCCAATTTATAGCCAAAAATGCAAGAGTGTGAATGCAAGCTTCAACTATTCATTTGTTGGCTACCAAATTTACCAATGGATGGCTACCAAACAATCCACCATTTTTGACCTTATAGTAAGCCAACATTTACTCACATGGGCAACTAACTTTGACTCACATGGGCAACTCCAAAATTCTTCTACATTTGAGCCAATTTCCAACAATCTCCACCTTGGCTCAACATGTAACAAACTCTCAATGGTCGTCTCTCAATCCCCCAGGGGCAATCAACAAATTTTACGAATTCCAATCAAGTCCAAGCAACGCTTAAACTTGAACAACGAAACTGGCTTTGTCGACCTATCAAACTGCTTGTACCATTGTCTTGGAGACTGCTTCAAGCCATACAATGATTTCTGCAATTTCGCAAACCCAATTTTCCTTTCCAGCAACACTAAAACCTTCTGGCTGAGACATATAGATCTCCAAATCATCATGTAAGAAAACAGTCTTGACATCAAGTTGAGCCAACTCCAGGTCAAACTGCGCAACCAAAGCCAACAAAATACGAATAGAAGAATGTTTTACTACCGGAGAAAATACCTCATTGTAGTCAATGCCTTCCTTCTGAGCATAGCCTTTAGCTACCAATCTGGCTTCGAATCTTACATTATCATTTTCCAAGGATTCCATCTTCTTGGCATACACCCAATTTTGTTGCTGTGGAGGCTCTTGGGTAGGTGCCTCCTCTTCATCATCTTTGTCCTCATCATCAGAATCAACTGTAGGACTAGTATCTGGAACATCAGACCTTACCTGGAACAACTGGAGTCTTTAGTAACTCCACCTGCTTTGAACTACTCATGGTCTTGGTAGCTTCAATTTCACCTTCATGCTTGTTCTGATTAACCATAGCAGCCTCGTCAAAAATCACATATCTGCTTACAACAAATTTCTTCTCATCTGGACACCAGAGTCGGTATCCCTTCATGCCAGTGCTAAAGCCCATAAACAGAGCTTTCTTTGCTCTTGGATCCAACTTGCTTTCCCTGACATGGTAGTAAGCAGAACAACCAAATATGTGTAAATACTTGTAATCAGTACAAGGTTTACCAGACCATACCTCCATGGGCATTTTGCCCTCGTTCGCAGCAGCCGGCAACCGATTAATGAGATGGCTTGCATAACTAATCGCCTCAGCCCAAAACGCCTTGCCTAATCCAGTATTAGACAACATACATCGAACTTTCTCAAGCAAAGTACGGTTCATGCGCTCTGCCACCCCATTTTGTTGCAATGTCTCCCTAACAGTGAAGTGCCTCACAATACCCTCATCTTGACAACCTTTCAAGAAAGGATCAGACCTATATTCACCACCATTGTCTGATCTAGAGAGTCTTGATCTTTCGATCGCTTTGCGTAATCATCTCTTTACACTTCAGGAATATCTTCAAGACTTCATCTTTACGCTTCATGGTGTACACCCATACTCTTCTAGAGAAGTCATCAACAACGGAGACCAAATAATGGTAACCTCCCCAAGGTGCATTCTTGGAAGGTCCCCAAACATCAGTGTGAACATAATCTAGAGTGCCATTAGTGTGGTGAATAACGGTATCAAATTTCACTCTAGTTTGCTTACCAAGCACACAATGTTCACAAAATTCCAATTTGCATGCCTTTGCACCCTTCAATAAGCCTTGCTTCACCAATCCTTGCAACGCTTTTTCACCAGCATACCCAAGACGCATATGCCATAACCTCGTGGTGTCTGTGCTCTGCGTCAGGCTTCGGTGACAGCCTGCCTCCACCAATAACTGTACTCCCCTGCAAGAAATACAAGTTATTTCGTCTTGTACCTTTCATCACCACCAATGCCCCGTACACAGCGTTAAGAACTCCACCATCCATGGTGATCTTGAGACCCTTGGATTCCAAAGCGCCCAATGAGATGAGATTCTTCTTCATATCCGGTACATACCGAACATCACTCAATTCTCTTGACTGTTCCATCATGCATCTTCAAACAGATTTTGCCTATCCCTTGTGTTTTGCAAGCATTATTATTGCCCAACAAAACAACTCCACCATTCAGCTCCTTGAAGCTAGAAAACCATTCCCGAATGGGACACATATGATAGGTGCAACCTGAATCCAAAATCCACTCCTCGAAGTGACCATCGCAGATGAACTAGCCAAAGCAAACTCGAAATCATCATCTCCAGATTTTGCAACATTTGCTTCAGAATCCCCTTTCTCCTTCTCTTTGTTCTTCAATTTGGGGCAGTCTTTCTTCCAATGACCCTTTTGGCGACAAAAGGCACATTCGTCTATGGCAGGAAACTTTCCCCGCTTCCCAGATTTTCTTTCCTCTGTTTCGACCCCTTGCAACTAGTGCCTCGGTTTGTGAATTGTGAGTCTTCTGGTCCTTCTTACGACACTCATGATTCACCAATGCCGCAGACACCTCCTCAAGTTTTACCTCGGATTTTCCATACAACAAAGTAGTTGTCAAATGATCATAATCATCGGGCAATGAATTTAACAAACATAGTGCCTTATCCTCGTCAGGAATTTTCACATCAAGGTTTGCTAAATCAGCAAGTATTTTATTATAATCATTGAGGTGTTCGTGCATAGAAATACCTGAACGATATTGAAATCGGAAGAGTCGCTTCTTCAAGAAGAGCCGATTTTCTGCTCTCTTGGTCATATACTTCTCCTCCAATTTCGTCCATAACTCCTTAGCAGAAGTTTCCTTCATATACGGGTATTTCAACTCCTTATCAAGGAATGATCGAATAGAGCCACAAGCATGAAGATTAAGTCTCTTCCATTGCTTATCATCAATTTCTTCGGGTTTATTCTCCAAAACAATATCCAACTCTTGTTGATACAACACATCCATAACTTCACATTGCCACATACCAAAATTATTAGAGCCATTGAATTTATCAACCTCTAACCTTGTAGTAGCGATTGGATGTCTATTAGATGTCGACGAAGACGATGTCGACTCCTTCTCCTTCACAAGTTCGTCTTTATCTCCAGCCATCAAATCCGGCACTGTTCACGAACTGTAGCGCCGACACTATTCACGGAACTGTAGCTCAGACGAATTTTTCACTCCTACGAAACCCCAGTTGAAAACTGGAGCTCTGATACCACTTGTTGTGCGGAAGCGTCAACCAATTGTGAGTGAAAAATAAATAACAACTAGCAGGAGATAAATGGAACACAAAACAACACCAACAAGAACACCAAGATTTATACCTGGTTCGGCAATGCCTACATCCAGTTTGGAGACAACGGAGTAATTCACTATAATCAAAGAGAGTATACAAAGTGTTTATCACTCAAGAAAACCCAAAGCCCCAAATACACCCAAGTCTCACTCTCACAACAATTGAAGAGAAAACAATGATACAAAGCAAAGAACAATTAGAGAGAAATGTTTCTCTCTTTGGCAAGATGCCTTTCTTGCTATTTTTCTCTTCTACTCAACACTTGGTGGGATACTTCAAATGGAACCATTTGCTTCCAATTTATAGCCAAAAATGCAAGAGTGTGAATGCAAGCTTCAACTATTCATTTGTTGGCTACCAAATTTACCAATGGATGGCTACCAAACAATCCACCATTTTTGACCTTATAGTAAGCCAACATTTACTCACATGGGCAACTAACTTTGACTCACATGGGCAACTCCAAAATTCTTCTACATTTGAGCCAATTTCCAACAGCATTCTCTCTATATCTTGTCCAACCCTTATTAGCCACCTCGTTGGCGTTGTTCTCTTACAACTGGTATCCTTCTTCAGCTTTTGTTGGAGATACATACACATACTTCGCTGGGATGACGATGGCAGTAGCTGGGATTTTAGGCCATTTTAGTGAAACACTCCTGATTTTCTTTGTCCCTCAAGTATTGAACTTTCTCTTGTCACTGCCCCAGCTTGCCGGCATTGTTCCATGTCCACGGCATCGTCTTCCTAGGTTTGATCCTGGCACTGGACTGCTGACTGGGACAAATGATGGGACACTTGTAAACTTTTTTCTAAGACGATTTGGCAGGATGACGGAGAAGTCAATTTGCATCTGTCTTCTAGTTTTCCAGGCCATCGCTTGCTGCTTCTGTTTCGTGCTGAGATTTTTCCTTGCTGGCTGGTACAAGTGATGCGGAAGAGACGCAATACCTTTGGCTAATTTATTAACATTCATGGACTATCCACGCACATTTCCTTTCCGGTGGAGGAAGCATGTTGTACTGTATTATTTCCTGCAAGCGGGTCCAAGCCAGGGATGCTAGAGTACATCTTTTAGTTAAAATACAAATGAGTGATTTGAATTTGAAGTTTTGACATCCTTAAGATGGTTCCAATTTTTATTTGTTTATATTATTTTAAAGAAAGGAGCTCACATGAGATAAATTTAGAGTTACAATTTGTATTTTGGCCCTTGAAGATGAGAAAAATTGGCCACATTTGATATTGTCTTGGAATGCTAACCCATGGCTTAGGGTAATCAATTCCAATTTATTAATGAATAATATTGTAATGTTTAGTTTACCTATAAAATAAAATAAAAATATTGGCGAGTTACTTACCTATTTATTTATTTAGTTGATCGAACTTACCTATTTATTTAGTTATATTGTAATTGAGATTTATTTCCTATTGTATTTAGGGTTAACACATCTTTGCGCTTCTTTATAAATACCTTCATATTGGAGAAAAATACAATCTAAATATATATGAGAATTCTCATACACTTTATTTAACATTTTGTGCTTGAAGTATAAATGCAATCTATTGTCTTTATCACAAAAAAAGATATCAGATTTTCCAAAAAGTTTTCAGTTTAACGGGACAAAATTCATTAGCTTTTCACAGCCGGAGGTGTGGTTGTCATAAAATAAGGTTATCCCTAACTATTTTCCCAAATTTTGTCAACAATACCTGTCATCTAAGGACGTGTTTCGTACAAAGCAGATTTTATGGGCGACAAAATAATACAAGCATTGACCAAATGCTATTCTGCGTTTGGTATACCAAAACATTATTCTTCATTTTGCTTCTACTGTTAAGGCCACCGATCGGGATCAATAATATAGATAAGGACAATGTTGGCGATCGATTATACAATGTGTGATATACAAGCAAAGTCAATAAGGACGACCCACACCCAACAGGATATAAATATGCATTCATTTCTCCTCTTTTCTCAAACCAATACATCACAATACATTACAAGAGAAATCACCAGAGAGTATATATACTACAACTCTAAGCTCAAACTTAGAAAAAAGAAGAAGAAAAAGAAGCGAGAATGGCGTCTGATCAATGTCAAGGCAGCACAGGTTAGATATATATATAACAGGCCTTTTATTATATTCATGGTCATGTCATGTCATTTAATATATATACATGTAATTAATACAATCATTTTTTCGTTCTAAATTAATTCATGTAATGCATATGCAGGTAAGTATGTATGGCCTGAGCTGCTGGGAGTGGAGGGGACGGTTGCAGAGGCAACAATTGAGAGGGAGAACTCTACGGTCAAAGTTGAGGTGGTGTTGGAAGGAACCATTGTCCCCGCAGATTTCGTATGCGTACCTGATAGGGTTCGTGTTTGGGTCGACACAGATGGCTTGGTTACTAGAGTTCCTGTAATTGGTTAACTTAATTATTAATATGTTATGCAAATAAGGAGTTGTAATATACTCCATGCATTATTTGTGTTGGAAGCAGCCAATTTATTTTTGGTTATCTCAATGTATTCTGTGTGAAGCTCAATATATATAAGAGTGGTTTGATAAAGTTGATAGTAGTTTTCTTTTTCTCCTTTCTTCTTCTTTCTGTTCTACCGCAGTAAAGGTAAAGCTCAATATACAACACTTCAAAACATTAAAAATGGTGGTAAATAAATCTCTTAACAAAGGCTAGCTAGTAGTAATTGTAAACTGAAAACCTTAATTAGCAAATGCATTCAAACTCTACCTAAAAAAAATCATCATCAACTACCGATGATTGGTCGACTTGAATTCCAAGCCAACGAGAAAGATTCTCTGTGCAACAAGCCAATTTTCATGCCTCCAAATGTCTCACATTGGAAAAACAGAATACTTTAAAAGAATGTAAGTTCTTGAGCACCCTTAAACCAATTTTGCAAGGGGAAATTAGTAAAATTGATATTTTAACAGGTTTCACCATCCAAGTAAACAAGAGTACATGAAAAAGGCTTCTGCATGATCCGATGAGGACACCGGACACAGAAGCGTGGTTGATATTGTTGACCACCTCTCCAACAGAGATGTGTTCTATCCATTTGAGTCTCATCCCTATTAGAGACATGGCAAATAATTGGGTGTTTAAATAGAGAAAAGACCTGCTCTTAAGATTACTTACTTAGAACTTAGAACTCACAGATCCAATTCTTAGATTGAAAAAATATGGGGCCAAAACAGAAGTGATGAAACAGAATTTCAATTGGGGCTGGCTGTGTTTGAAACTAAAACCAATGAAGCACTGAAATAACACTACGAATAATTAAACAACAATTCTAAGAGCTAATGTTAATGTTTCATCAATTTAAAGCTAGTGCACTGATCCTGCTGTAAAAATAAGTTTCTGAAAATTTATTGTTAGAAGTGGGGATTAAATGTTTCAAATCAGAGGGTCAAATTTGATGAGCTAAACAGTTTTGTGTCCATCTAGCTCCAGCATGATATTAGCCGTGGCAAAAGCCCTTCTCGTGCTCATGCCAGACCTTAAACTAGTCCAATATAATTGTTCTGTTTGAAAACTGAAACAAAGAAGAAAAATTAAGATATGGAGCAACTCTTCTCAAAATCTCAAAAGGAAAGGTGCTGAGTTGGAATCCCATTCCAACTAAGGATTCTTGTGGTTCTGGAGGAATGTTTGACTTTTGCAGTCCACCCTAGATTGTTCAATCAATAAAGCAAGCAAAATTGTTCAATCAACCAAACCAAGATGCGAAATTTGAAATGATGACTTTTTCTTAGCTCCCAACAAATTTTTTTTTCAAATAATGTTCAAGTTTATTATATGTACCAGTCAAACGCAGATTTTTAAAAATCACATGAGCCCTATTCCTCCTCCTTTTTCCAATTATATTTTACATGTATTTCAGGTTTTGTCAACGGTACTTATCATCTAAGTAGGTGATGCGTCGTACAACCAGATCTCATCAGCGTCAAGAAAACTGACTTTATTGCTGTTATTTGACAAAGTACAATTTCTCCATTTTTATAACAACAAAAATTTATTGTTCGTACATGTTTAAGTTCATACTAGCCAGATAGTTAATCTTGGCGATGAAGCATATCCAATCGAAATAGTCAATAATGACCAACCACAAGCTATCTCTCCAATGTTTGACTATAAATATACAACTCTTCCTGATGCCAATACCTCACAAACAAAATATTGCAAAGAAAGAGAGATCTTATTCTGAGAGGAAAAGTGTGCATATTCAAACAGAAAGCAAGGATGTCATCTGAGTGTCAAGGTAATGAACAAGTTCTTCTGTACGATTACAGATGCCACTAATATAAGCTAATTACTTGTTATGGTGTCTATAGTTAATGTACTGCAAGTTTTAATTTTTGAGTTCATATATATACAGGTAAGGATACATGGCCTGAACTTCTGGGAGCTCAAGGGACAGTTGCAGAGGCAACAATTGAGAGGGAGAATTCTTTGGTTGATGCTCAGATTGTGCTAGAAGGGTCGATTGTCACTGCTGATTTCCGGTGTGATAGGGTTCGCGTTTGGGTTAATACTGATGGCATTGTTACAAGGGTCCCTAGTATTGGTTAATTTAGACTCTAAGGACTTCACTTCAGGGTGGCCAGTTCTGCTTTAGCAGGACTTGAAGAAATTTACGTGAAATAATAAAATAAGTAGTTCTATTCTCCATGCATTTGTGTAATTGTTTTCGAACATAATTTGTTTTTCTTTCTATGTATTCTATATGAAGCTAATAAGAACGGGTTGATCAAGTTGACAGTAACTTATCTTCTTCTCTTCAATTACCAGTAAAATAAAAAGTAGGCATGGGTTGGAAATTGGCTTTCTATTTTGGTGTTTGGAAAGCTCCACAGTTACCACTCAATCTGTAATCCATGTCCATCAACGAAGCCTCTAAAATTCATCTATAGATGCAATACAGCTAAACCCAGTTGGAAAACAAAAATAAGATAAAATGATTGCAAAATCAAGAGGCTACTGCCAAACTGAAACTTTTTTTTTTCCAGCCAAGTGAAGTGCTCTACTAAAAGAAAACATCATTTACCAAATATTGTATTGTTATGCACTAAACTTTCTCTGGGGAGGGACAATCTCACGAAAACCCTATGACTCATCTGCAACGCGCAAACGATGAGCAGTTCCATCAGCCATCACACTATCTACCATGTTATACTTCTTATAACAATCCTTTTATAATTTTCATGGTCATGTCATTTAATATATATACATGTTATTAATTATTTTTTTAGTTCTAAATTAATTCATGTAATGCATATGCAGGTAAGTATGCATGGCCTGAGCTGTTGGGAGTGGAGGGGACAGTTGTGGAGGCAACACAATTGAGAGGGAGAATTCTACGGTCAACATTGAGGTGGTGGTGGAAGGAACCATTGTCCCCCCAGATTTCGTATGTGTACCTGATACGGTTCGTGTTTTGGTCGACACAGATGGTTTGGTTCCTGTAATTGGTTAATTATATTATTATTAATATGTTATGCAAATAAGGAATTGTAATATATTCCATGCATTATTTGTGTTGGAAGCAGTCAATTTATTTTTGTTATCTCAATGTATTCTGTGTGAAGCTCAATATATATAAGAGTAGTTTGATAAAGTTGACAGTAGTTTTCTTTTTCTCCTTTCTTCTTCTTTCTGTTCAACCGCAGCAAAGGTAAAGCTCAATATACAACAGTTTTACTCTTCAAAACATTGAAAATGGCGATAAATAAATCTCTTTACAAAGGCTAGCTAGTAATAATTGTAAACAAAAGCCAATGGGATTGATTCTCTGTGCTGCAAGCCAATTTTCATGCCTCCAAATGTCTCACATTGGCCAATGGGATTGATTCTTGAGCACCCTTAAGCCAATTTTTCAGGAGAAAATTACAATAAAAATTTGATATTTTAACAGGTTTCACCACCCACCCAAGTAAACTAGAGTACATGGAATAGGCCCCTGCATGACCCGATGACGACGCCGGACACAGAAGTGTGGTTGAGTCTCATCCCCATGGCAAATAATTCTGGTTCAAAAAGAGAAAAGACCTGCTCTTGAGATTACTTGCTGAGAACCCACAAATCCAAGTCTTGACTGAAAAATCTGGGGGCAGAACAGAAGTGATGATTTGATTTGATTAGCCTTGAGTCTCAAGACAGAATTTCAGTTGGGGCTGGCTGTGTTTGAAACTAAAACCAGTGAAGAACTGAAATAACACTATGAATAATTAAACAAAAATTCTAAAAGCTAATGTTACTGTTTCATCAATTTAAAGCTAGTGCACTGATCCTGCTATAAAAATAAGTTGCTGAAAATTGATTGTTACAAGAGGGGATTAAATGTTTCAAACCATGGGTCAAATTTGATGAGTTGAACAGTTTTGTGCCTAGCTAGCTCCAGCATGATATTAACCGCGGCAAAAGCCCTTCTCGTGGGCATGCCAGACCTTAAAACTAATCCAATATAATTGTTCTGTTTGAAAACTGAAACAAAGAAGAAAAATTAAGATATGGATAAAATGTTTGACTTTTGCAGTCAACCCTAGATTGTTCAATCAACTTATAAAGCAAGCAAAATTGTTCAATCAACCAAACCAAGATGCGAAATTTGAAATGATGACTTTTTCTTAGCTCCCAACATTTTTTTTTTCAAATAATGTTCAAGTTGATTACATTCACCAGTCAAACACAAATTCTTATTTAAATCACATGAGCGTTATTCCTCCTTTTTCAAATTTTATTTTACATGTATTCAGGTTTTGTCAACAGCACTTATCATCTAAGTAGGTGATGTTAGGAATCGTACAACCAGATTTCATTACCGTCAATAAAACTGACTTTATTGCTGTTATTTGACCAAGTACTATTTCTTCATTTGTATAACAACAAAAAATTTATTGTTCGTACATGTTTAAGTTCATACTAGCCAGATAGTTAATCTTGGCAATGAAGCATCCAATCGAAATAGTCAATAATGACCAGCCACAAGCTATCTCTCCAATGTCTGACTATAAATATACATCTCTTCCTGATGCCAATACCTCACAAACAAAATATTGCTAAGAAACAGAGAGATTATTATTCGGAGAGGAAAAGTTTGCATATTAAGACAGAAAGCAAGGATGTCATCTGAGTGTCAAGGTAATGAACAAGTTCTTCTGTACGATTACAGATGCCACTAATATAAGCTAAATTACTTGTTATGGTGTCTTTAGTTAATATACTGCAAGTTTTAATTTTGAGTTCATATATATATGCAGGTAAGGATACATGGCCTGAACTTCTGGGAGCTCAGGGTACAGTTGCAGAGGCAACAATTGAGAGGCAGAATCCTTCGGTTGATGCTCAGATCGTGCTAGAAGGGACGCCTGTCACTCGTGATTTCCGGTGCGATAGGGTTCGCGTTTGGGTTAATACTGATGGCATTGTTACAAGGGTCCCTAGAATTGGTTAATTTAGACTCTAAGGACTTCACTTCAGGGTGGCCAGTTCTGTTTTAGCAGGACCTGAAGAAATTTACGTGAAATAATAAAATAAGGAGTTCTATTCTCCATGCATTTGTATAATTGTTTTCGAACATGATTTGTTTTTCTTTCTATGTATTCTTCTATATGAAGCTAATAAGAACGGTTTGATAAAGTTGACAGTAACTTATCTTCTTCTCTTCAATTAGTAATTGTTTCTGTTCAACCAGTAAAAATAAGGAGACATGGGTTGGAAATTGGCTCTCTCTTTTCGTGTTTGGAAAGCTCCATAGTTACCACTCAAGCTGTAATCCATGTCCATCAATGAGGCCTCTAAAATTCGTCTATAGATGCAACACAGCTAAACCCAGTTATAAATTTATTTATTTATTTATAAAATTACTGCAAAATCAAGAGGCTACTGCCAAAATTAACCTTTTTTCCAGCCAAATGAAGTGCTTTACTAAAAGAAAACATCATTTACTAAATATTGTATTGTTTTCAAATGCACTAAGCTTTCTTGGGGGAGGGACAACCTCAAGAAATCCCTATCAGTCATCTGCAACATGCAAACGATGAGCAGTTCCGTCTGCCATCACACTATATCTATCATGTTATGCTTGTTATAATTTGCTTTAAGGGCCTCATTCTGTTGCTTTGCAAGTTTGTCTTCTTCTTGCATTGCTGGAGCAAAAATGCAGCTTCAGCAGCATGCTTTTAAGTTACCAAAATTTTACAAATTATATTAAGATTTCAATCTCCTGACCACTTCTTCTATCAGTAAATTTTAGCCCCCGTTTATGAAAAATCATGATTCCGCCCTTGCCTGACCCATTTTAGAAAAAAATTGATAATCAATCTAAGTAGAGATATACGGTTTCCCTGCTAAAAGTCTCATCCCAGCTCATTTCACCCATTTCCTGGCTTCTTCAGCCCACCCCATATTCCCATCCTAGTTCTGTCAAAGCCTGTCATCTAAGTTGGTGGATTGTACAAATGACTTTGTTGTTATTGGAAATTGCACGTGTATCTACTCACCAAAATACTATTCTTCATTTTCATTGCATACCAAATTATTATTCTTCATTTTGCACCACAATAATGTCTTTAAAACAAAGCAAACAGCCTACGTTACATATGTAAATAGTCAATAATGACAACCCACAAGCTATCTTATGATTCTCTTTAAATATACATCTCTTCCAAAGCCAATACATTAAAAAAACAAAATATTACATGAAACAGAGATATTATTCACAGAGTGAGTAAAAGTCTACATATTAAAACAATAGGCGAGGATGTCTGAATGTCAAGGTAATGAACAAGTTCTTTCACACTAAAAAAATGCCGCTATTATAAACTTATTATGGTGCCATTTAATCCGATACAAGTTTTAATTTTCGGGTCCATCGATGCAGGTAAGGATACATGGCCTGAACTTAGGGGAGCTCAGGGGACAGTTGCAGAGGCAACAATTGAGAGGGAGGATTCTTTGGTTGATGCTCAGATCGTGCTAGAAGGGATGATTGTCACTGCTGATTTCCAGTGCGATAGGGTTCGTGTTTGGGTTGATGCTGATGGCATTGTTACAAGGGCCCCTACAATTGGTTAATTTAGACTCTGAGGGCTCCAGTTCAGGGTGACCATTTTTCTCTTTTAACAGTATTTGGGAAGAAAGTTTAGTGACGTAATGAAATAAGCCAGGCTTTCATTGCCAAGCACTCAACAAATTGCAAGTCCAATAAAAGCTAAACCCAGGGAAAGAAAAAGAAAAGACAAGAAATCTTTGCAAAATCTAGTGAGGACAGAAAATAGAATGTGAGCCCTAATCAGTTTAAAAATTTATCCTTGGAAAAAAGCAAGCTTGACAACTTTGGGTTAGGAAAAACGAACCTAGGCAGATGCTATTAAACAACAAACCCTTATCATTTTCCATCATCATATTTATCAAAATGAGCAACAGCACATAACACAAGCCACCAAAAGAACAATTGTAAAAAGGATACTGCCAAATTGAAGTCTTTTTCCAAGAAAATAATGTCCTCTACCAGAAGCAAACATAACATTGCTTTTTTTTTTTTACAAATGTACTAAACTTTCTTGAGGGAGAAGAGAACCTCATCAAATAACCTATCAGTCATCAGCTGGTCGTATCTTATAATGACTTGCCAAACATTGAACAGTCCCATCAGCTATTACACTATCTAACATGTCATACTTCTTATAATTTGCTTGAAGAGCCTCGTTCTGCTGCTTTGCAAGATTCTCTTCTTCCTGGAGTTGGTGCTTGAGCACAAATGACGCTTCAGCAGCATGCTTTCGAGTAAGACGCTTCAGTGCTTGTGCCACTTTAAAATCCGGATCATTTGGCTCCAACCAACGACAAGATATCCCTCTTCCAGGCTTTGCAGGGCGATCATCAAACATCTCCACTTCAGCACGACGTGCCCTCACAGGCCTCGGCATCCCCAACATCATGAAAGGCAATTGAGCTAACTCTGAGACAATAACATCAGCCTGTCTAATGTTCTCCATCTCCACCAGTGCACACTGCGGGATGTTACTTGATTCCAAGTAATTTCGAATGAACTGAATATTTTTCACAGTCCCAAACTGTGAAAGAGCAGTTCTCACAACAGTTTCAGTGACCTGTGGTGAGATGTTATCGAGGTAAACAGTTCGTTTGACCTTCTCCTCAAATGCAGCATACTTTGCTTCTGGAGTCCCCATATGCCACAATGCGTAACCCTAATAAGAGAGAAAACACAAAAAGTTTGCTAAATTGTACAACTAATAGCAGCAAACAATACATGCAGTTTAACCAAACTGTAACCAGCATAATACCATTCTACCATTTATACACCAAAATATAACCAGCAATGACAACATAACCTTGAAGCAGCAGAAACATAACCAATTAATCATCATTCAAGAACTGAAACAGCATAACACCAAAAACAGAACCCAAAAACAATCCAATTAATCAGCTACACAGAATGCATAATCTGACAGCAAGCAGCAAATTAATCACGTACTTAGAAACTAAAAACAGCCACTTAAACAGCAAAAGTCCCAATTTCCAGAAAGCCCCAATCCCCCAATTAATCAACGTTCACTATCACATCCACCAAAACCTAAACAATACATGCAACCCAACAACAAAACCTAAAAACAATCCAATTAATAAGCAAAAGCCCTAATTAATTTCAGAAGCATGCATAAGGTACATGTAAACCCTAAAATCCTTTATTAAGCCTTTCTATTTACCTCAGAAACCGTCTACAGCCCAATTAAAATCGAAGTCCCTAATTAATTTCATGACACCCAAATTTTAATTTCGAAGAAAAACCCTAATTTTGTTCATTCAAATTCAGATCCAGAGCAATTAGAGTAAGAGGAGATATACCTGATATTGAGATGCGAGAGCAAGCCTGAGAATCGAGCAATTTGACGAAGGCGATCAGAGAGTGAGAGGCTGCCAAGTTGGCAATGAGAGCGAGAGTTAGCGGATGATAAGCACAGAGAGAGGATCGAAGAGATGAAAGAGAGTGAAAAGATTCTGACCTGGTTCGGATTGAGAGGAGAGACCGGTGGAAGCGGCGGAGGCGGCGAGAGAAGCAGACGACGGAGAAGAAGAGCCGCTCTCTAAGGGTTGTTCAGAGAGAGAAGAGAAGGCCCGTCTTCGAGTGATGGGCCTTGGGCCTTATTTCTCAGGTTGTAGAGTGGCTTAATTTGTTTTTTTTTTGGGCTATTCTCTGGTGGGAACTTCTTTTTGCAAACCTCTATATGGGAACACCATTGGATCAAATCCAACGGCAACTAAGAAGCAATTGTAACTGAAAGTGTCTAAAACTGTTCCACTGGAACGATGCCTCATCCCTCCAAAACAGATGTATTGTGCTCTTGAAGACCACAATATCTTCCTCCAAAAAATTCTCTCTCTCTATGTCTGTCTGTCTCAGTCTTTCTCTCTCTCTGAGAACATAGTTTTCTTCTTTTTTCTTCTTTCTCTCAGTGCATACATCAACCCCCTCCAAAACAACTGTTAATTTTTCTGGTTTGGTCATTCAAAGCATACAAAGCAAGGTATTATCCTGAAGAGCACATGTAGCACTGTAATTCTTATTTATGTTTTTATTTTTCTGGTTTGATGATTGTGTTTTGCGCTCTTGTGAAGCCTTGAGGACCCATCTAGTTACCAAAAAACTAGTGAGCGTTACACCTTGTTAGAATCGTTGAGCACAGTCGAAACTGGCGTTGACTTCGAATACTTGAGGATTTGAGACTCTCTGTTCTGAGTTGTCGGTTTAAAGTGTTGGAGTAAACGGGAAACTAGAGTTGAGTTTGAATCGTTGAGGAGAGGAAGGTTGAATTTTTTGGGGTAGATGTGCCGCTCTAAATCGACGACATTATTATATTTGTTGAAATTTCAAAACTCAAAATCAGTTACAAGGTAAGCTATATCCTGTGTTTGTTAATT
The DNA here is from genome assembly GCA_018703695.1 of Prunus fruticosa. Classification (NCBI taxonomy): domain Eukaryota; kingdom Viridiplantae; phylum Streptophyta; class Magnoliopsida; order Rosales; family Rosaceae; genus Prunus; species Prunus fruticosa. The sequence goes on from CM031917.1 coordinate 3,312,064, forward strand.
TCAATATACTTGAAAAAATGTTTTGACGAAGTATATGGTCATAATTTACGCTAGTTTGGATATAGGTTGTTTAAGGTTTCACTAGAGACTCCAAATGACCTCGTAGGTGTAGCATTAATATTCACTAATGGGTTCATAGATTATTTTGTTGCAGACTCCATTATTTAATAATGTTGCATAGTCTATTTGATATTTGTGGAAAATTTGAAGATCAAAATCACTTATGAGGTAATTAATATCCTTTAATTGTTAATTTCAATATCCTGGAGGAATTGTTTTTACCAAATATATTTGCATAATTTACGTTATTTTGGATGTCAGTTGTTTAATATTTCACTAGAGACTCCAAAAGGCTTCGTAGATATAGCACTTGTATTCACTCATGGTTCATAGCTTATTTCGTTTTAGACTTCATTATTTACTAATGTTTGATAGTGTATTTGATATTTGGTGAAAATTTGAAGATCAAAATCACTTACGAGGTAACTGATATCCAGGAATTGTTAATTTGAGTATATGGACATAATTTATGCTAGTTTGGATGTAGGTTGTTTAAGGTTTCACTAGTAACTCCAAACAGTTTCGTAGGTGAAGCACGTGCATTCACTAATGGTTCATAGCTTATTTTGTTTCAGACTCAATTATTTACTAATGTTTGATAGTCTATTTGATATTTGTTGAAATTTTGATATTTCTGTGTTTATAGTATTGTGGTTAATATACATTTGAATGCTCTTTAAACGCATGTGGCAATATTATTATGATGATGATATGATTTTCAAGGTTAAATTGCAAGAATTGTGAAATGGAGTCTGAAGCAGAGGTGAAACAGGAAGTTAGTGTGGAGTTCAAACCAAAATTAGGACTTGAATTTGATTCCCTTGAGGATGCATTGAAGTTGTATGATCTGTATGCACTAAAAGCAGGATAATATTCACTGAGAAACTCTTTTGTATCATGGCATCATTGTGTATCATGCTTGTTGCATATTTCAGGCTGTCTATCAAAACCATAATGATACATAATAATATGTATCATTATGGTTATCGTTATGCACCCTACAACACATATTCGACCTCATTATATCAAAACATTGTTTAGAAGATTGGATTTTCCGAAGAGCAAAGAAGAAGGCGGAGAAGAGGAGGAGTTGAAGAGATTTGTGTGGGGTTTTAGGGATATATCTGGCACATGCCCCACCCTAAAAAATGTCAAAATAGTATCAGGAGAGTATCATAAAGGTATCATAAGGAAGGTTTATGGTTTCGACAGAACAAGTGAGAAATGTCGAGAATGAGAACAGCACAAAGATGTTTTTTGGTTTTCGTTCTTGTTATTACTTTGTATTTCTCATGATACATTTATACAAGTGTTGCCTGACATTAATTACACAAATTCTAACTGGGATTCCTCCATGAAACAAGGTCTCCATTAGACAAGGAGAGAAAGTCTTTCATGAAACAAGTATTCCATGAGACAAGGAGAAAAGGTGTAGGGAAAGTGTCCTCCATGAATTAAGGAGGGAAAGGTTTGGTCAAGTGTAGGGACTTATGTTTGGTCTTGGTGTTTCACATGACAACAACTCACATGATGACAACTCATAATTCATAGGATTCTTCATATGCTAATAAAAAAAGGGGATTATGAATTTTATGAAAATAAATATAATCATAATCATATTACACGTGGCACACCAAGAGATTAAAATCAAATCATATCAGTGTTTGTGACATAATATGTATATTAAAATTCCAAAACATGATAAACTGTTGATAATCTTTTGAGTCATTTATGACACTTTACATTTTTACTAAGGAGAATCTAGGGAGAAAATTAAGTAAAATTACATTTATGACACTCTACACTTTCCAAAACATGATTATCTTCAAATAAATACACGAAAATATAGGGAGAAAATTTATGGTGTTTTTTTTAATCATTTTTTGTGAATTTTGTCAGTTAAACAAAAAAAAAAGAACATATGATGACATGTGGTGCTGTAAGAGGAAGAAAATTGAAACTTTGATAAACTATTTGAATTTTTTTATGTGTAAAAATTATATTTTAAAGCTTAAAAGATAAAGAAAATGTCATAATGAGTTTGTGAGAATTTATGGTGATTGTGATTTTTGAAACTTATACTATGAGGTGTGAAAACAAGATTTTGACTTTGGGAAATTTGAAGTAATAATTAGAGGAAGAATTGTTGTAAAGTAGTGATCAATACTTTGTAAACCACTTTTTGGACTTGGGATACGAAGTATTGATGTTGAGAAATATGTATGTAATTTTTTTTTTTGTATTTTTTCCATTTATTTTAATATTTTAAACGATTTTACAACAAACTATGATTAAAATATAAAAAATGTAACACATGTCAGCACAAGGAGAGCCTAGCATCCCATCCATTTCCATGTATCGGCAAGGTAAGCCGCCACCTGGCATCTCATCCAATTAACTATTTCTTTTTACTTCAAAATTGATTTAAAAATCATTTATAATTCAAAAAATTCCCAAAAAATAATGTCGGGATTGGTATGACATTTTCTTCTTAGCACGTACGTCAAATTTCACCAGTGCATTCAAATTTTGATTCGATCCTTATGTGATCAAACAAACAATAGCTTAAGGTTTACAAAATGTAGTTATGTTTTTATTTGCATCATTCACATTTAGGGATGACCCCCAAATTTTAATTTTAAAACAATTGTAAACCACTTTTTGGACTTGGGATACAAGTATTGGTGCTGAGAAATATGTATGTATTTTTTTCATTTATTGTTATATTTTAAACAATTTTACAACAAAATATGATTAAAATATAACAAATATGACACGTGTCAGCAAAAGGTGAGCCCAACATCCCATCCACTTCCACGTGTCAGCAAGGGACGCCGCCACCTGGCATCTCATGCAATTAACTATTTCTTTTTACTTTAAAATTGATTTAAAATGGTAGAGTTTAGTGGTTAGGGGTTAGGGTTTGGGTTTTAGGGTTAGAGTTTGTGGGTAAAGAGTATTATGGAAAGCGTTTTCATATGACAAACTTTTCATGCTATATATATATATATATGTGTGTGTGTTTTTATGCTATCAAAACATAATAACTTGGGATGGGTATTAGGGGTTCGGGTTTGTAATTTTCGAATTTTTAATTTATTTATTGTGAATTTTAGAAGTTAAATCATAAAAAAAGAGTGTATGTGATAAAATGTTTTAATTTGTCTGTAAACAAAGTTGAGTTTTTATCATTGTGCTTGTATTTTTATAATTCATAATTAGAATTTTGGAGCTTTAAGGAGAAGAGAATATATGAATTTTTGGTGTATTTTTATGATTTTTAATTTTTAATTATGAATTTTAGAGCACCCTGTGAGTATTTCTCATGTGTGGCCTTATAAGATGATAACACGTGTCATGTTTTTGTAATTTATTGTGTTTTATCTTAAACAATTCTTAAAAAATTATATAAAAATCAGAAAAATATACTAAAAATTGCTACAAATTTCTTATGACACACCATTCGATTATGGAGATCTAAAATTATGATTTCATATATTTAAATTAATGAGAATCATTTGATCAAAGAAACAAGAGTGTATGTGAAAGAATGTTTTGATTTATATCTATGAACAAAGTTGAGTTGTTATTATTGATTTGTATTTTTATAATTTAGAATTAGCATTTTGGAGTATATCACAAGATGTTCATAGGAATTTTCTGTGTTTTTTTTAAAATTTATTTATTATGAATTTTAGAAATTAAATTGTAGAGAAATAATATGAAATATAATAGATTGACACGTGGCAGAGTCTTGGACATTGATTTCTCCTCCCTTTTTTTTCGTTGCCGCTCTTTTTTTTGGGCGAAATTCTATTTTCGCGCTACCCATCTTGTTCCCCTCATCCTAAAAAAATTGACGCTTCTTTTCTCTTTTCAGCCCCAAATTGAAACCACTTCCCTCCTCCTCTCTCCTTATATCTTTTCCGGACCCAAACCTTCAAATTCTCTCTCTCTCTCTCTCTCTCTCTCTCTCTCTCTCTGTGTGGCTACATGCTCCAAGAAGAAGTATGATTGCTTTGTAAGTATCCATTTCAAGAATTCAATCTCTTATTTCGTATTTGGGTTTCAAGTTTTATTTTTATTTTTGCGGAATCTAGGTTGATTTGTCTACTTTCTCCCTCTTCGTTCCAGGAACCCTCTCACTCATGGTTTGTATCAATTCCTAAATGTCAATTTGTTTTTTCTTTAAATGTTTCTTGATTAATTTTTCTGTATTTGTTCTGAAAAAATGGGTATATTGTTGTTGGTTCATTGTATCTAGTTCACGATTTTGATAAATTTTCAACCATATTGTACAGATTGATGGTAGAAAAAGTAGCAGATCTTGATAGTCCTTGAAAGTTTGTGAATCTCCTTTGTTTGATTGTGTTGTGATTTTTTTTTTTTGGGATAAGATGTGCTGTGATTCTTTAGTGGCAGTATTATATGAGGAGAGGGTCTTGCAAATGTGGCACTTCTTGTAAGTTTCACCATCCTAAGCAGGGAAGAAGCTCTGGTTGCCTGCAAATTTGGTAACTATTATGTTGGTAAAAAAAAACCATAAAAGAAAGACTGATTTTCAACTCCCAAAAAATACCCCACATGCATGCTAAAGAAACCATAATAATGTTGATCAAATAACTTCCCCCATCATTACACCTTGTCTCCCACCAAAGACATCATTAATACAAAAAATATTTCTCCACTAAAGAGGAAACCCAAGGCGCTGAAAGCATGTGCAGCTCCCCTATTTTCCTTCATCCATCAATTAATGACCATGCATGCATATCCCATACATTCATCCATGTGCTTTGCAAAGGGAAAAATACCTGCCGCATATCTTGACTTCACACTAAAGAGGGATTTCCAACAGATGTTGGGACATCGGAGGTTAACAACCACTTTCATACATTAAAATCATTTTCTTGTTCAATTTTATTCGAACTCATCGTTTCATTTACTTGTGTTATGTTGCTGGCTCATCTGCTTTGTTTATTCAAATTTTTGTTAAAATTGGCTAAATAGAGTATCAGAAGAAATGTTTTTTGTTTCAATTATATGTCCTTTGCATCCAAGTTTTTCCATGAACCAAGAACACATGCATGAATGCAAGATAAGGGTTTTGTAGTATGAAAACAACTTGTGAGAGCACATTGTTTAATATGGAGCACAGCGTGATTCCCAACTATTGCTTTAGGTGTGAATTCCCAACTTAGCACGGAACAAATGTCTCCATCCGCTTTGGGTGTCTCCATTTTTTGGGCATCGCACTATTAGAAATGCATTTTCATTTTTTTCTACAAGCTTAAAAATGGAGGCAAATCCTCCACCACATGCACATCAACTTTTAGATCCAAATTTTCATAACCAAGATTGGAGCTTAATGAAGCATAATGGAACAACTAACTGACACAGCAGAATGCCGGTTGATACTCTATTGACTGCGTTCGACTTCAAAAAATGGTTTCAGCTTCTCAGATTACTTTGGAGCATGTTTGAGTGTGTTTATCTGTTTCCCAATGGATTCACTATGGCTTCAACAGATACTGTTTTCTGTTTCCCAATGGATTCACTATGGCTTCAACACAAGTACAGGCTAGTTTATGTCAATTTTAGATTAACCTTCAGTATCAGATATGAACATACATAAGTCTCACAAACGATTCAGACCAAAAAAAGAAGTCTCACAAACGATTGATTAAAATTCAACAATCATGTGAAAATGTAACAATAACTACTCAAATGCAGGGTCCGTGCATTAAATCAAAGTCTTGCAAAAATGCCTTTGTCGTATTAGGCTGCACAATACGTTCACTATTCTGCGTCTTCTAGGTAGGGTGCATATTCTCAGTAACTGAAGCAGCCACATCTGTTTCAAAAGATTATGAGCTACAACAACGACAAAATATGTATAAACAATAAAGTCAAAACGTTAAAATCCTACGAATTCCTTGTGGCATTTTGTTATCTTTTAAGTTGAAAATATAATTTTTAAATATAAAAAATTCAAATAATTTCTGAAAGTTCTATACTAACAATAATACTATGTTGAACATCATTACTCTCCCTTACAACAACTCTTTCTCCAATTATTACTTCAAATTTCCCAACTTCAAAATTTTATTTTCACACATCATAGTCGAAGATAATGTGCTATGATGATGGCTCCCCTTACTAGTAAAGGAACTGGAAGGGAGGTGCTATCAATACTGCTCTCGTTATCATTGGCAGATATCAATAAGTTTCTATAAATTTTTGGTGCATTTTTCTGATTTTTCATCCTTTTTTTGTGTGAATATTTTAAGTTTAAGATACAAAAATGAACCTGTGATGACACGTATTGCTACATGATATTGACACATGTCAAAAACTCTGATGATGCACCAATCTGACACTGCCATGTGTCATTCTCTTTAATTTATTAGTATTTTCCAATGCTTTAACTTCCAAAAATCATAATAAATTCATACAAAATTAGACACATTCACCAAAAAATCCTACAAACTTCCAATCACATTTCCTTCATCTTTTAAGCCTTAAAATATAATTTTGACATATACAAATTTCAAATAATTTCTTAAAGTCAAGTTTATTTCTATACTACCAATACTACTATGTTGACCACCATTACTCTCCCTTACAACAACTTATTACTTCAAATTTCCCAAAATTAAAATTTTATTTTCACAAATCATAGTTGAAGCTACCTTTTAGGATACTTATGAATGCCAAGAAGCCATCAATAATTTGTCAACAACAGGTGAATAGATTATCACTCTAGTCTATTTTATCAGTAATACCACGTGCATAATTTGTCAATATTGTATCAGTAACCCATCAATAGTGTATCAGAAACCATTAGATTTATTAATCCAACTCCAACTGTACTAAAGGCTATAATGGAGCACGCTAACCATTTTGAGCTCAAAGAGAAGGACCAAAAGAAGGAGAGTTTGCAGTAGGAAGGCCTTAACCTCTGTGACAATACAAATAAAAGAAACGTAGGATCAACTGTTAACCTTATATCCAAAATCACCAGTATCCACAAACATACATGTACCCAAAAAAATTGGCATGAAATTTATGAAAAAACAATCAATAAGGAGAGGGTCATACATTGCAGCAAAGGAATCAGCCGATTTGAGAAAAGATGTGCCAAAGTCTCTGTTCTATTTTTTTAAGAAAACAGAAAACCTGTACACATCACATTTTTAGATTGAGGCTTAAACTAGAAATAGAAAAACTCAAACACTATCCAAACATGAACAATATATCAAAATTACTTAACAAACTAAATTAACAATTAGAAAACTAAAGGGATATGGTGGTGGTGGAGACAGCTTAGGTGGTCAAACCTATTAAAACTTAAAACTGAATACAGATACAAAGTCATCAAATTGATGGAGAAACAAAACGTAAAAATGGCATAATTCACATTTTGCCAATACTTTTGTGCTAAGTTAGAGATAGTGTTTTCTCACCTTACGGCCATGTTTCTTAAGCTTTGAATTATCAGCAAAATATTGCATATTTATCTAATAATACTGCCCCATATCAACAAAATGCCCTTATTCATCTCATCTGTTGCCCAAGTCACATCGATAGTGAATAATTAAATGCATTTCCTGGCAGATACAAAGGAACGGAGAAAAAGCAAAAAAGAAATATTGGTTCAGAAACTTACACAGAGCATTCTCATTGTTGCCAAGTTTCAATCAAATGGGTTTCTGTAATTTCCATTAACATAATACAGTTGGTAGGAAGTTGGAAGGTAAAGTCATCACAAACACCAAGAGATCTGATTCTCATCTCTTGTTACAACAACAAATCACAAACAACAGGACATCTGATTTAGAATCTCATAAACAATTGAGGAACAAACGCATATCCACATATAATCACTAATATTTCTATGTAAATCGAAAATATATAGAAAAAGATAATGATTTCGCATATAATTTACAATTAAATACACAAATATTTTAACCCTAAATCAAATTAGGGATATATAAATTGATTTTTCAAAAATTATAGAAAATAATTCTAGGAGGACGAAGGACATTTGTTACCTATGGAATAGAGGAAGGTTTGACGGCGAGAGAGAACAGTCGAAAGAGAGAGCCGGCGAGAGAGAGATGGAGAGACAGTCAGTGTTTCCTAAATGTGAATGATGAAATTGCACGGGCAAAACTCAGTGTAGGTTCGCATTAAAAAACCAACAACTGAACTGAAAAGTGCCTAATTTGATCAAAAAATGGAACTTCAAGGGAATTTGACAGTCATAATTTACAGATAATTATACAATTAAATACCGAAAATATATACAAAAAATAATGATTTTCACAGATAATTTACAATTAAATACCAAAACATTTTAACCCTAAATCAAATTAGGGACATAGAAATTGAATTTTCAAAAAACATAGAAAATAATAATAAGAGAAGGAAGGACAATTGTTACCTATGGATCCATGGAGGAAGGGAGGCTCCCATGGAGAGAGAGCGCGAGACCGAGCGAACCAGAGAGAGAGAGAGAGAGAGAGAGAATCAAGAAAGAGAGCGCCGGCGAGAAAGAGAGCCGTCGAGGCCAAAACTAGTCTACGGAAAAACATATTAAGATCCCAAACAACAACAAAAGCTCACTGAAACAGCAAAATAGAGTAACAGATCCAAGTAACAGGGAAACAGGCCCAAGACAGAGCCAAGGCCCCTCACTTTACCTCCTACACTGGCGGGCAAGGAAGGCAGTCGTGAGAGAGAATGAACACAAAAAATTAAAATATATTTGAAGGTTAGAATTCTAAAAACTTAAAGATTTTCTTGGGATTCATAGATGTCTGAGGGAGGCGATGTCGGTGTATGGGTACTATGTGGGTGGAGGAGGTGAAGGAGATGGGAAAAACGTGAGTAACTGTTATCAACCCTAACCTAATCGCCACTCACAGAGAGAATAAACAGGTGAGGTGAGAGAGAGAGGAGAATTTGTCTGAGAGGAAAAAGAGGGAGTCCGAAAAAAATAGGCGCGATTGGATGGAAAAAGGCGGGATTAGAAAAGGCGTGCCAGGATACGTGCCTTAAGGGGAAGTGCAGCATACCCATTTCTATTGTAAGCTCTCTTTTTCTTTCCAGCCGTTGAGATTACTTTGATGGCTGAGATGAAGCAGCAAATAGGGGTTCGCAAAAAGGAGTTCCCACTTGAGCCGCGGCGTTTTTTTTTTGGGTTCAAAAGCAAATTTCCTTCAATAAAAGACCAAAGCCAATCACACCAATGTGAACCCAAAAAATGAATTCAACCAAACGCAATACAAACGGAACGGAATAGTGGCTTTGTTTGTTTTTTTGTTTTTTTTTTTTTTTTCTGAACCACGAGGTGGTCCTGGATGGGCCCCAATTATGGGTGGCACCTTTAAGCCTTAACCACAATTTAGACTAATCCCCGCTCATATCCGGATCGGCCCGTAAGGGGTAAAGTGTTGGCCAAAGTGGTGACTCCGTACAAAAACAGGGATCGAACTCCTGACCTCTCTTAAGGAATGAGGTGCCGAACCACTCACACCAACTACCTTGGTTGGCTTTGTTTGTTTAATAACACACAACACAGCAATTAATTTTTTAATTTTTCAAAATTTCAAATATTTTTAATTAAAATTTTTATATTCTAATATTTTTAATTAAATGGGAAATTTTTGAAATTTCTGAAGTTGTTTTTATTATTGGATGTCTAGAGACGTAGAAAAATTTGTATGAAACGGGGATAACCTTGTTTTGGTATCTCCAGCCAATCACAGATTGTCATGTGGAAAAGTTATCATGCGTGGCATGCCGAGGATAGCAACAATGTTATCCCTGCTTTTATGTAAATATTTCTCCTAAAAATGAATTTTTTTTGAAATATTTCGACTACACCACTTGCCTAAATATGACCATTGGGTGTAATTTAAACCACTCCATGTTGAGGTGGCATCCTGATTTTTAATCCATGAACTCAGTGAACGAGAAGAACTAAAATGCAACTTGTGACAGAGTATGAGGATTATAATATGACCAAAATAAAAATCGAGATATAATTGAGAAACCATTAGTATAATTAACAATTAAGATATTAAGTAGTATTTTTACTTATTCATTAATTAGTCAAGATCTTAATAAGTTTCATTTCAAAATTTTCCCAGTGACCGAAACGAAAAAGAAAGGAAATTTCTGATTGCTTTCGAGTTCTTGGCGGTCTTTGGCGGCAGAATAACTTGAAATATCCAATGGCCGAATATTTAAACTTATCACAATGAGAATTGTCAACAAAACTCATAGAACTCAAATTTTCTTCCTTTTAGAAGACTTCAATCTTAAGCTGCAACAGCTAAAAGTCCATAATGAGAGTCGATGACCAAGACCAACTACGTTAAGCAATCAAAATGCTAATATATATATATATATATATACTCATCACTAACACAAATTTAAGCATACAAATAGAGAAGAGAAGCTAAGAACCAGAGCAAGCAATCATTTAATCAAAGATGGGTTCAGAATGTGAAGGTAAAGTAGTAGCCAATTTCCTTCGTTTCTTTTTTTTTTCTATTTAGTTTTTCAGAGATATGTGCCGATTTCTTATATATATTTTTTTATTTTCAGGCAATGGTTCGTGGCCAGAGCTTGTTTGTTGGAGCAGAAATTCTTACAATAAGAATATCTTCCACAGGTTCTTGGCTTTACTCCGCACTCAGGATCGATAAATCTCCAAGCAACACTCCTCCGAAATCAAATGAGTGAGGGTTGGGTACCTGCAAAAGATACTCCGACGCTCAAGTCAATTTTCGTATATATTTTAGTGCCTCAATTAATTGGAAATCGCATACCCTTATCTAGTGGTGAAGCTTTGCATTTATATCTGATGTCAGCCTTGGGATGCAAGCTTCACTTTGCACGTCTTATGTCCACTTTTGCCACTCCCGGTGGTTAATGAGAGTTGTGCGTTATCCACTCCCAACTGTGTTCACGTTGTCTCTCGATTAATGCGGGTTAGGGAGTGCCGGTGTTTGAACATACCCACGAACCCACGTCGGGCCGCTTGTGTATGAGTCCATATGGGATAATGCGCCTGTGAACCCACGTTGAGTGGTGCACATCCGAACCCGTGTTGGGCGGTGCACATCCGAACTCTCGCGTTGGGTTTACGCGCATGAGAACCGATATTGGGCTAATGCCCATACGAATTTTCGTTGGGCTTATGTGCTTACGAACTCATATTGGATCGACGCCAATCCGAGCTCGTGTTTTGCGCATGCGAACCCACATTGGGCCAATGCCCATCCAAACCTATGTTGGGTTGTGCTTTAATCCGATCCCGTGACGTGGCGGATCGGTAAGAAATTATTATGCTCCCACATTGCCCCCTTTTTTCCTCTTCCCCCATCGCGCCTAGCATGTGGGTTGAGGGAAAAACTCAACTTAACTCAAATGCTCTTTAGGATATTACCTTTGTCTAAGTATAACTTAGCTGGACTTGTGTCCTGAACCTTATGTGGATGTACCGAACTTAGCTGGACTTGACTTGCTTTCTTTTGACATCCTAGCTTGGGTTTATTTTGACTATGTGTTTAATTCACTTCTCCTATTTGGGTGTACGAAAAAGTGAGCACAACCATCCTCACCCTGGGTTCCCTTAGATGTGACTCGTCTGGGTCATTCTAAGTTTCATATCTACTCCGATCCTATCTTGTATTAAGTGTTGAGTTCATCAAGATAATGCTATCCTTTTTCAAAAATCAAATAGGGTTGGAGTCTCAGTTTCTCAGATAAAACTACTTTTTGAATTTGAAAGTCTACACAATTATCTGAACCGAATGAGCTATCTTGACTAACGCTATAAAATGAGGGTCTAAGGATAGGTTTCAAGTACCTGGATACTATGGCTCACAGGCGTAGGCTAAAACTTCGCTTCCGCCTTTGTGCTGACATCCCCAAAAATGGTTGCTCTCCTAAGAGAAGAGGTGCTAGAGCGATAGAAATATGCTCTGGTGGAGGTTCTTCATCCGGCTCGCCAGTGAGGTCATCCGACTACTCTGAAGTCCCGAGCTCATTGCCTAGTCGTGAATGCAAATCCAGGACTCGGTCAAGATCTACAACAGACGTGGACTTCATTCCGGCTCTCATTCGGTTCGTTATGGGCACCCACCGGATTGTGTTGGAAGAGAAAGAGAGGGTCCCCGACCTTCTTTTGCCAAGAGAGATGATGCTGGTCCTTCATACTCGATGAGGGACGACCCTGGGCCGTCACGTTTCGGACATCGTCACCTACGCTCTGATAGGGATAGAGACTTCTCCATGGACAAGTTATTATCAGATGGAGAAGGAAAGAGACTTACTTAAAGAAGCTTTGGCTGGCCTTGAAAGGGATCTGGTAGGTGCGGACCGTGCTGTGGCTCTCGCTCACTCTGAAGGCATTCGTGACTGCTTCCAGCAAGGGATTAGCTACTTTCGTGACAAAGCCAAAGCGGCTTACTCGTTCGTTGATTGGGATAACTTCCCAAGATGGGAAAATTGAGTTTAGGGAGTGGTAATAAGTTGGGTTTCAATGCCCGGTCCTCACTGGGTTCTAGTGGGGTGAGTCAAACTAGTTAGTTAGCTAGTCTTATGTTTCATAGTACTCGTTTGTTTCATTTTGGATCGGCCCATGGCCTGTTATGATTCATTGTACTTTCAAGTTTTCGAATAAAGCTGGAAGGATTCTACTTCCCATTTTGGTTTCTCACAATGTGTGCAAGTTTAAACGTACTTAAATTCTCTCAAGATGATCTTGGAATTGGCATGGGCCCAACTGACTATCCCTAGATGATTGATAACCTCAGGGTAGTGTTGGGATCAGCATGGATCCTAATGATTGTTCCTAGAGGGTTGGTAACCTCTGGATGACGTGGGGATCGGCATGGACCCAACTGACTGCCCCTGAGCATTGGTAACCTCGGGGTAGTGTTGGGATTGGCATGGATCCAATTGACTGCCCCCAGAGGATTGGTAACCTCTGGGTGATGCTGGGATCGGCATGGATCCAATTGACTGCCCCGAGGGTTGGTAACCTCTTGATGACGTTGGGATCGGCATGGACCCAACCCGACTACCCCCTGAGGATTGGTAACCTCGGGTAGTGTTGGGATTGGCATGGATCCAATTGACTGCCCCCAGAGGATTGGTAACCTCTGGGTGATGCCTGGGATCAGCATGGATCCAATTGACTGCCCCCAGAGGGTTGGTAACCTCTGGATGACGTTGGGATCGGCATGGACCCAACTGACTGCCCCTGAGGATTGGTAACCTCGGGGTAGTGTTGGGATTGGCATGGATCCAATTGACTGCCCCCAGAGGATTGGTAACCTCTGGGTGATGTTGGGATCAGCATGGATCCAATTGACTGCCCCCAGAGGATTGGTAACCTCTGGGTGATGCTGGGATCGGCATGGATCCAATTGACTACTCCCAGAGGATTGGTAACCTCAGGGTGACGTTGGGATCGGCATGGATCCAATTGACTGCCCCCCAGAGGATTTGTCACCTCGGGGTAGTGTTGCGATCGGCATGGACCCTATTGATTGCCCCCAGGAGGATTGGTAACCTCTGGGTGACGTTGGGATCAGCATGGATCCAATTGACTGCCCCCAGGAGGACTGGTCACCTCGGGGTAGTGTTGCGATCGGCATGGACCCTATTGATTGCCCCTAGAGGATTGGTAACCTCTGGGTGACGTTGGGATCAGCATGGATCCAATTGACTGCCCCCAGAGGATTGGTCACCTCGGGGTAGTGTTGCGATCGGCATGGACCCTATTGATTGCTCCCAGAGGATTAGTAACCTCTGGGTGACGTTGGGATCGGCATGGATCCAATTGACTGCCCCCAGAGGACTGGTCACCTCGGGGTAGTGTTGCGATCGGCATGGACCCTATTGATTGCCCCTAGAGGATTGGTAACCTCTGGTGACGTTGGGATCGGCATGGATCCAATTGACTGCCCCCAGAGGATTGGTCACCTCGGGGTAGTGTTTCGAATCGGCATGGACCTCGATGATAAGTTTAACCACAGCTAAGTTTATAAAAAATTTAAGCCAAATGCATGAGTCAACATTTGAATGGAAAATGTGAACTTTATTTAATAAATGTCAGTGGAATGATGGACAAGTAGATTAATTTAAACATAATATTTTTTCAGGTGAGTTGCATTCCAAGGGCGTGGCATATACTGACCAGTCTCAACCCGTCTCAGCTTGTAGGCACCCTTTCCGTATGCTTTTGTGACCTCGAACGGTCCTTCCCATGAGTGACCAAACTTGTCTGCATTTAGATCTTTGGTGTTTTCCATTACTCTCCTATGGTCCTGGTGGTCTTCATGGTCACTTGTGCTAATCATCGGAATGGATACTTTCGGTGAAACTTCCATCAGATAATTCTATCCTCTCCTTCCTTTTGCTCCCATTGGGGCCTTCCTAGACGCGACGTATGGTTGCCCTTGGACTTCTCCAAAGCTTCAGCTGCCATCTTCTTCGTTTCACGCAACTCTTTCATTATCTTCTTAAACTGGATGGCTGCGAGGCTGGGCTCTGCTTCCTGGGAATTTGATATGACATCTGCGGATCGAGGATGAAATCGGTCCGAGTGTCTTGTGCGGATTCAGCCATTGATTGATTTTGCGAGAGTTCCCACAGACGGCGCCAACTGCTGGAGCAGAAATTCTTACAATAAGAATATCTTCCCCCATCGCGCCTAGCATGTGGGTTGAGGGGAAAAGGGGGCAATGTGGGAGCATAATAATTTCTTACCGATCCGCACGTCACGGGATCGGATTAAAGCACAACCCAACATAGGTTTGGATGGGCATTGGCCCAATGTGGGTTCGCATGCGCAAAACACGAGCTCGGATTGCGTCGATCCAATATGAGTTCGTAAGCACATAAGCCCAACGAAAATTCGTATGGGCATTAGCCCAATATCGGTTCTCATGCGCGTAAACCCAACGCGAGAGTTCGGATGTGCACCGCCCAACACGGGTTTCGATGTGCACCACTCAACGTGGGTTCAGAGGCGCATTATCCCATATGGACTCATACACAAGCGGCCCGACGTGGGTTCGTGGGTATGTTCAAACACCGGCACTCCCTAACCCGCATTAATCGAGAGACAACGTGAACACGGTTGGGAGTGGATAACGCACAACTCTCATTAACCACCGGGAGTGGCAAAAGTGGACATAAGACGTGCAAAGTGAAGCTTGCATCCCAAGGCTGACATCAGATATAAATGCAAAGCTTCACCACCAGATAAGGGTATGCGATTTCCAATTAATTGAGGCACTAAAATATATACGAAAATTGACTTGAGCGTCGGAGTATCTTTTGCAGGTACCCAACCCTCACTCATTTGATTTCGGAGGAGTGTTGCTTGGAGATTTATCGATTCTGAGTGCGGAGTAAAGCCAAGAACCTGTGGAAGATATTCTTATTGTAAGAATTTCTGCTCCAACATTGTTGGAGTGGAGGGGGAGGTTGCCAAAGCAACAATTGAGAGAGAGAACCCTATCGTGACTGCTAAGATTGTGGTTGAAGGAGAAACATATGTCATCACCAACTACGATTGCTATAGGGTTTGGGTATGGGTTGATAAAGATGATCGACTTGTCACAAGGCCTCCCATAATTGGTTAATTTGCTAAGATAGAGCTTGCTTTTCCATTTACTTTCGATTATTTGTGATTCTTGTTCCTTTCTAAATGTTGAATAAGGATCTGTAAATCTCCTCCTCGTGTAATAAAATTATATACGAGATTTATAAATATGAACTAAATGAGTTTGTAAGGATAATATCCTCTCCTTTTTGTAAATTAAATTAATTTATAGTAATATAGATCATCGTTTGTATTAAAGCAAAAACTGCATACAATATAAACTTGTAATGAGAGAGGAAATTAATTGAAGTGGCTTTTCACATGAAGGGTATTGCTATCAGAGTTGACATACGAAGTAAAACATAATAATCTTATGTTGTTTTCATTTTCATGCCTGAGATGATACATGAATGGCCAAGCCCTTCTATTTGATCAATTTAATGGAAACTCATGATCACCATAGTTAAAACGACGAACCAGAAGTCACTTGACCTTATCCAAAAGATGCTCCTAATCAAATCAAGAATTAATGTACGTAACGTGTGCAGCCATAAATAGTGTTTTTTATTTACTTGAAAATAATGAATATACGTAACATGGGCAGCCATAAAATGGTTTCGAGGGGGAGGCTTGTGGTGATGGTGCTTATTATTTTATCATCACCATTGTTTGCGGCAGCTGATGATGATGAGTACCATGTTCAAAAATTATATCCACATCCCTCCCAAAGTCTCTCTCCACTTGCTTTTAATTTTAGGGAAGATTTTAAGATTCCAAAAATAAAAAAAATCTGGTGGTAAAATTCTCAACAAGGTGGAGGGTATAGTTGGCATTACGAAGAAAAACGAAAATGAAGTTGGCATTACCAAAAAACCATAAAAACAAACAAACAAAAAGAAGCTCAATCACATGAATGTTCAAAACCATGAAAGATTAATGCAGCCCAAAAAACAGATGTCTCATATCTGGATATTTCCGATGGTGGAAAAAAAGAGAGAGAGTAAGATGTCCAATGAATCATATCAACTAAAATTTATATAATTTGAATCAACTAACTCTTCGTTCAATGATACATTTTCAAAGTTAAAAGAAGTTCCAAGTACGAATCATCCTTCACAAAATTTAACAGGCATGCAAGATTTAAATATTCTTCCATTTTCTTAAGAAAGGAATTAACTAGAGAATGAGTTTTCTAATTTCCTATAAATGGTTCTTTTATGAAATTAAGAGTGTAGCCATGGTCATGGAAGTGATTGCGAGGGGAAGACTTGTTGTGGTGATGGTGCTTATTCTATCAGCATCAGTGTTGGTGAAAGCTGATGAGTACCATGTCCAATATGTTTCTCCACTTTCCTCCCTGAATCTCCCTTCACTTCTTGCTCACTCTAGTGAAGAATTTAACGTTCCAAAAATCATTCATACAAAAATCAAGAAAGTTGGTAGTAAAATTATCAACAAGGTGAATGGGAAAGTTGGCATTACCACCCTTCCCTCGGAAGAGGTTGACAAGAAGGAACTCTTCCTTAATTTTAAGGAGTCAAGTTTTTCCAGTAAATAAAATGGATGTTGTATTGTACGTATGGAAGTGTTTGTGTGTGTGTATGATTTAATTACAAGAGGACCACTTAAAAACTTGGATTTACAGCAAATTAAAGGAGTGGTTTCAGGTTAAGATATAGAGAGATCACCATGTTAACGGTACTCTTATTAAATTTGATTTAGGGTCTGCCTTTATGTCACATTATTTCCTCATACGACTACTTGTAAAAATCTTATAATTTAAGTGGTTAAATGTATTTATCTATATACTCGAAAACCTAGATCATATGTTTAATAACTCTTTAGAAGAAGAAGCTAGAATAAGAAGATGAATAGCAGAACAAGTAAAGAGAAAGAGAATCTGAAATCAGAATGTGCATTGACTTTTCTTAATGCACTATCAATGCCAATATAATTCTAACAGCATCCTTATCATCCTTTTCCTCCTTTTCCTATTGAGAACTGAAGAAAAAAATATGAAGGCTCCATTTGTCATCGATTGGGTACTCTTTTCTGGATTATTTATTTGTATCCCTTGTGCACACACAAGAAAGAGAATCTACCTTGGTTTCTCTTTATTTTTTGATAAATAATCAACCTCAATTTCTCAATCACACGTCACATTTGTATTTATTAATTCATCTTCTTAAAATAATAATAATAAAAACAAAAAATTGTTGACCTCCCGCCAAATGTAGTATATAGTCAAACCTCTATTTATCCCCGCCGGCCACACACAAATCCAAAGGCTAAAACATCCAAACCCATCCCACTTCAAATACCCGTTTCCTCCCACAACCTCTTTACCAAGAAATAGTGATCATCACCAAGATGGCGAGTAGCACAAGCACTGGTGAGATTTTCTCTACATATATTACCACCACACATCACTATTATTGTTTTGATTCCTTCATATCATGATCGGATCATTAATTAAGGTATAATTCTACATCGCTAATTATGTGTTAATTTGTGGGTTGATGTTATTGCATGCAGGTGCAGCAGCAGGGAAGAGTTCATGGCCAGAGCTGGTGGGGACTAAAGGAGAGGAGGCAGTAGCCACTATAATGAAAGAAAATCCATCGCTCAAAGCCCACACAATAAATCAAGGGTCCTTCATCACCATGGATCTCCGTCGCGACAGGGTTCGTGTCTAGATTGATGAGCAAGGTGTTGTCACTGCAGCGCCTAAGATAGCGTAATTATACCTTCTTGGGCATTAATTATAATTTTAAATAAATAAAAAAGAATTTAAGGTTGTGCTTATGGTAATATTGTCCTATATGTATTGCTGTTTATATATTTCTGAAATAACCTAAAAATTAGTGTATATCAACAATGTGAAATTCTACAGTAAGTGTGTCATATATGGACCCCTCACGTGGAACTTCATATTAGATTAAACTTAAATGAAAGTTACTATTCAGAAAATAAAAGGGGCTTTTTTTTTTGGGGTTAAAAAAACAAAAAACCAAAAAAACTGCTTCAGTGTCTGAATAGCAATAGACAAACAGGAGTGTTGTAAAATAAACGTAGAGCTCTTTCGGTGTTTGGTTTTACTTATCCCATATATCCAATTTTGCTAAATTCTAGTAATTATATCAATTTTATGATTTTGGTTCTTATAGCATTTTCTTGCAATAGTATGCGAATAAATAAAAATTGATTCCATGGGTTCAAGTATTCTGTTGGTTTCATCTTCATAGAATGTGAAGATTCAATTCAAAATCAACCAATTATGAATTAATGGGTGGAGAGGCCCAAAAGACGACTAAGACAAAAAATTTATCTTTGGATGTGATATACTCTCAACATGCTCAAATATTGAAGACTTTTTTCTTTCCGGTTTCATACTATAGAAGAAGGGTTATTGTTAAGATAGTTATTGATAAATGTGGCACAAAATCTTTTATGGCTAAATGGTAAATGAAGTTATGGAAATTATAACATTTCAGTATTTATAAAGAAAATATTAAAATGGGTAAATGTGGGTTAGTTGGTTAGGGCAATGAACACGCCCCTTTACACTCAAGTTCGGTCACTCTCCTCTTAGATTAGATTAATTTAGAGTAGATTATCACTTATATATTATAAAAATGGAAATCATTTATTGGAAATAACTACAAGCAAATGAAGTTATATAAAAGGGATCCTCGTTAAGGAAAATGAAGCTTTATATATACACTACAAAAAAAAGTGGCAACAGTCACTATTATTTGGTGACATTTGTTGGAGTTTTTGGTGACTAAAGCATTTGGTCACCCCAGTAATGGATTAACGTGATGAGCAAAAATGCTCATAAACATGTGTCAAGTGTTAAAAAAAGTGGTGATCACACCTTGAATTAACGTGATGAGCAAAAATGCTCTCGTTAGAACGGTGCCTCTCATGCTCATACCCTAAATATATCTACTAAAAGAAGAAAACAGAAAAGAATAGTAGTCATAGTCATTTGATTTGTAGAGATTATTTACTGGCCATGTTAAGCCAAAATTTTCAAATATATAGAAGCTGCAAAAGGATGGAGCAAATGGAAACACTCATAAAAATACAAGTAACAAAGCATAACCTGAAATCATTTCCTTAATTTAAAATCCAAGTGTTTGAGTGCTCCTCCTGTAATTAATACAAAATCCACTTTGAATTAATCCTAATCAACCTCTACGAGGTACCTGGTCGACAGTGTCATGGCGATTAACGTGAACAACCTTTTAATTTGAGATCCAATGGTATAGATTCTAAATTATATATTTAATAGTCTCAAACGAACTGATTAACTTTTGGTTAGGTTGAAACCAAAAGTGACTTTTGGTTTTGCATTTTGAGTATGATTTGCAAATTTTCAATAAAGTGAGTGATCATCATATGGCAAATGATAGCAAGAGTCTACCTAAATGTTGCTACATGATTTGTCATTCGAAATTCAAATGGCCAGGGATAGGGTGCCTCTCTGGGTCCTGGAAGGGAAGGTCCGACCGTAGTTCGCCGCTGATTGGCCCCTTCCTTTTAAAAAAAATTTAATTATAAATAATAATAATAAATAAAATGGAGTTACAATAATTGATGGTCCCTAAAATAAATTTATAAACATTAGCACAAAAATTTGCTCTTTTTGAAAAGTTAAAACGGCTATAGTAACTCCATAAATTCATGCGCATTAAGAGATTTCATATAAATTTCAAAAATGGGACGATCCATATAAACTACGTGGCATGATCGCAACAGCTCAAGAATGACACACGTCAATAATCGGATGCACTGCCATATGTCAGGGTTTAGTTAATCTTTGTTTTGCTACCGTGATACACAGCAATAATATTTATATTTATAGGTGACGTGGAATTAATTATCTCCTTAAGAAAGTAATTTAATAATCAAAATTAAATTCAATAGGGCCAGCTGTCATTTTTTGGGTTTGTTTATAAAAATTAAATGGTATCGGATTTATCTATATTATTAGAGTTAAGAATGGGTATATGACTAAATATCTCTTTTCTTTATTACATAATTTTAGCTCATTCAATTTTATAATTTGTTTTTATCTTGCTTTTATTTTATCTTTTCTTACTTGTTTCAAATAATTAGGGCCCGTTCGTTATCATTTTCTAACCCCGTTTTCTGTTTTCCGAGAATGAAAACAACCAAAAATGCGTTCGGTGCTATTAAGTTTGAAAACACGGAAAACGAAGAATTGAAAACGATCTCAACTTTCTTCATAAAACGAGAAAACAACTTTTAGATGTTTTCATCGTTTTCAGAGGGAAGTGAAAACAGGGGAATTAGTTTCAGCTAGAACAAGACATCATCATGATTCATGCTCTATTCCATTATCACCTTTCTCAAATCCCAGACCCAAAAATAAACACCCCACTGTCTCTTCCTTTCTCTCTTTGCCTTCTTTTGTGAGACTCACTCTGACTCCCAGGCCACAACCTTCAACACAGTCAGATCCTTGGCTTGAACCAAACTCCTCAACGCCATAGCCTCCACCAGAGCCTCCCTCCACCGTCACCACCCAATCACTCGAACCGTAACACCCACCGCCGACCCAATTGAACAAATCGAGGGTGATAGTTATTGTGGTGGTTTGAATTATGTGTTTCAATGTGATTTTGTTGCTGTTTTCATATGGGTTATATAAACCCAAGCAACACCAGCACTCATGGGAGGAGGGGATGTATGAAGAGAGATGAGAGAGAGTGAAAAAATAGGGGAGGTGGGTGGCTGGGAGTCTCTGAGTTGGGAGAAGAAAAGTCCAGAAGAAGGTGGATGGAAAAGTGTGCTAACATTTTTATTTTATTTTATAATCTTGTTTTAATTAAACATTAGTCTCGGATAATTTTAGGCTTTTATTATTTATCATTTTCACCTTTTTATTTTTCATACTTGTTTAGTTTATCAATTAACCAATAAAATTCCACCTTTTTATTTATCATTTTCACTTATTATTATAGATAATTCTAGGTTTTTCTAACATTAGAATTTTTTTTTTAAATTATTATTTTTTAACATACATTAGCAAAAATATACTTGAAAAATAGCTCATATATCATTATTCTCAAATTGTACTACCAGACACATTTTCACTGTTTTTATTTTCTAAATATGTTTTCTAATTAATCTACCAGACGCATTCTTGAATCCTGAAAATGCAAATTCGTTTTCTCGTTTTCATTCTCTAAAATATTCTCTGAAAACGTTACCAGACGGGGCCTTATATTTCGAGTTAAAAAAGTTATTGTCTTGCAATTTAATTTTTCCAATACTAGAAACATACATAAATAAGGTTCAACAATACATCGATATAGTTGTATCCTCGAGATGAAATACATTGTTGACTATCCTGCAACATTTATAATATTTCTTAGTTAAGGCCACACATCAAGGTGCTATGTGGGTTCAAACTTGAGGCCATTAGTCTGCAAGTTAAGCCCCTTTGTTAGTAGGCTAAACCCCATTGGCAAAGGTTTTGTATGTTAACTTGGTGGGTATGCCACTCAAAAGAATGCTATTGTTTGTGGAAATTGTGTAACAAAAAAAAATTCCTTTCAATATCAATCTGTGGCATTCTAATAAATCTGAGAAATTAATTCATAAATTCTTAGGAAAATATATGTAGACAATTCTCCAAGTAAGCCAGCCCCAGCCCAAAGGGTATGGGTCTTTTTCGTTCCCTTTTTTCTCTTCTTTCTTGGATAGGTCTGCTTGACCATTACTCAGCAACATGCTATAGCTAGGGATATGTACATGAATTAATTCATACCCAAAATCAAATGGACCACGCATGCAGGACGAGATTGCGCTATAAATACTATGTTTTTTTTCCCTCACAAACACAAATAATTCGCAATGGAAAGTGGCAGAAAATACCATATTTTGAAGATGGCTGAAATGGTCCTCATTGTCACTTTGATTCTGAGCTCATCAAACACTTTCGTTCCAGCAATGGCTAGGCCTTTAAAGGATGAAAAGCCAGCATTGACAGGTTTCATGCTGTACAAGATCGATAGAGGACCGGTGCCACCTCCGGGGCCTTCAAGATGCATTCCAGGCCACCTGAATGAGGATGGAGATTGTCCACCGTGAACCACCACTCCCATCCCAGCTGGCTATATATATAGTTAACATGATGCATTGCCCAGCTAAATACCATATATATATATATATATATATATATATATATATATATATATAAGAAGTCTAAAATGTAGCATGCACTTAATTGTTACGGGTCATATTAATATTCTTGATCAGTGTATATTAGGCCTGGAAAATGGGCCGGGCCGGGCTAGCCCGGCCCTAAGAAGTGTGAGTCCAAGCCCTATCTTTCACGGGCTTTTTTGGCTCTAGACAACTATCGGGCCGGGCCGGGCCAGCCCACTATGAAATATGCGAAGCCCAGGCCCTGCCCACGGGCCAAATTATTTCGGGCTTTCAAGACGGGCCTATATGGCCCTTGTCTATATATATATATATATATATATATATATATATAAAACATTATTAAGACACAATTCCAATCCGAAAACAATAATAAATCTTCAAATCAATATAATATTTAGAGACTATAAATGTCAAGGCATTTATCAAAAATCTCAACTAAGATTTATGCTAAAATCCAATAATCCAAATGAGGATTTCGGCAATCTAGCAAGAACTTCAAATGGAAGGCCCATATACAAATGACTGACCCTGCCAAGCTATTTATAAAGGAAAAAATAATTGTGTTGATGTGTGAAGTCGAAGGAAGAAGGAGACGAAGGAAGAGAAGAGAGCAATGGAAAAAAATAGAAAAAAGAGAGAGATATGGAAGATGACGCAAAAGAGGGAGAAGAGAAAAAAAATTGGAGAGACTAACAGAGGAAGAAGGAGGAAAAATAGAAAGAGAGAGGGAGAGAAGAATAAGGAAAAAAAAAATAAAAGAGAGAGGGAGAGATGGAAAGTAACGGAAGGAAGAAGAAGGGAAAAAAATAAAAAATGAAGGTGTTGGGAGGAGAGATGAGATATGATGGGTCGTGTCGTGTCGGGTTCGTGTCGTGTCAAACTTTTAAACGTGTCAAGAAACCTCAACCCAAACACGACCCATTTATTAATCGTGTCAGGAAATGCAAACCCAAACCCAACCTGTTTATAAACGGGTTGACACGACACGACCCATTTGTAACCCGTTTATTAACGGGTCGTGTCATGGGTCGTGTCAACCCGTTTACTACCTGCCAACCCGCGAAAAAAATTAGAGAAATTGAACTTTCAGCACACCCAATGGGTTTCGAACCCCAGTCATTTCCACCTCTCTCCTTGCTCCTTATCCATCTTGGTGTTGATAACTTTGTGATTATATGTTACAACATTTGATATTTATAATGTCTTTACAAACTGATGAACACTTAATTATTACATTTTTATCCATAAATTATATTTGTTAATTACCTTATTTAACAAATATATTTACCTTATTTGCCACATGTAAAATATATTTAACAAATAATAAATTACCTTATTTTCATCTCCAACATTTAAGTAAATGTCTTTGTCCTTTTACTTTCATTTATTTTTATATTACTCCATTTACTTAAGTTTACAATGTAAATAAGGAAGTACCCCTCATTTGGATTCAAGTAAAAATACTAGAAAATCAAATTCTCACCAAATCAAAATATGAAAAATATGTTTTAGTGCAATATATGCTTCATACTAAAATCTCATAAAATCAAGTTTTCTTATTTTATGTGTAAGGAATAAAAACCGCCAAAAATTATCTTGAGAAAATGATAATTCCAAAAACCATTTTTCATACTTAGTCAATATTGCACATCCGCTAAAAAAGTGACATGATACAAATTTTATAAGTTATACGAAATTTCTTTTGTGATTAGGGTTTAGGGTTTAGGGATTAGAATTTAGGGATTAGGGTTTAGGGTTTAGGGATTAGAGTTTAGGGATTAGGGTTTAGAGTTTAGGGTTAGGGTTTAGGGATTAAAGTTTAGTGTTTAGAGTTTAGAGTTTAAGGTTTAGGGTTTAGGGTTTAAGGTTTAGAGTTTAGGGATTAGGGTTTAGAGTTTAGAGTTTAGGGTTTAGGGTTTAGGGTTTAGGGATTAAAACGTTAAACTCTAAACCCTAGATACATAATTAATTCAAATAATAAGGAAGAATTACTAACAAATATAATTTATGGGTAAAAATGTAATAATTAAGTGCTCATCAGTTTGTAAAGACATTATAAATATCAAATGTTGTAACACATAATCACAAAGTGATCAACACCAAGATGGATAAGGAGCAAGGAGAGGGGTGAAATTGGCTGGGGTTCGAAACCCAGTGGGTGTGCTAAAGGTTCAATTTCCTTAATTTTTTTCGCGGGTTGGCAGGTAGTAAACGGGTTGACACGACCCATGACACGACCCATGACACGACCCGTTTAATAAACAGGGTTAAAACAGGTATTTAAACGGGTTGGCGGGGTTACCCGAAACCCACCCATTTATAAATGGGTCATTGGTGGGTTGACCCGAAAATTACCCATTTATTAATGGGTCGTGTTTTCCCGTGCGGGTTTCGAGTCGTGTAACGGGTTCAGTCGGAAATTGCCACCCCTATATGAGACAAAGCATGCTCTTAAAAAATGAAGGTGTTGGGGAGATATGAGACAAAGTAACGGGCCTTTTCAAACTATTAATATTATATATAATATAACTATATTAATTAAATAAAATAATTATAATCGGGCCGGACCGGGCTTTTAAAGGGCTTAAAAATGAAGCCCAAGCCCTACTCATTAGATTTCGGGCCGGGCCAAACCCGCCCATTACTTCGGGCCGGGTAAGCCCATGCATTAAAAAATAGGGCCGGATTCGGGCCAGCCCATCGGGCCCGGGCTTTTTTTCCAGGCCTAGTGTATATACTAGAATGTCACAAACTGTAACATGCAATATTCATTGAATAAAGTTGGATGCATCATGTATAAAGCATATATACTATGGGTGATGTATAGAGGGAAATTTTCAGTCCATAGAAGACTACATGTATGAAGAAAAAATTATTGTCGCTCGACTGTCAATCTACACCGCTAATTTATGGCTCGTTTGGTAACACTTTCATTTTTAGCTTTCATTTTTTAGTTAATAGAGAGGGGAAATGCATGGAGGAATGAGGGAGGAGGAAGAAATAAGAGAGAGATTTAGGAGACATGTGTAAAATAAAATAAAGTTAAAATTGAAATATTTGGAACCTCTTCGCTTTTGGCTTTAAATTTCGTTTTAGGTACCATTTTCACACATTGTTGCTCGTTCATCACTCATCCCCTTTCCCCTCCCTCCCTATTTTTTTCATCCATCCATTTTCTCTCTATTTTATACTAAAAAATAAAAACGAAAAATGAAAAACGACGACTCCTCTCTAAGTAAACAATTTGACCATTTCTTGGATGATATTAGTTTTCTGGCTTGATAATTATGAAGTTGTTGGTCTTCTTTCTTGCCAGGTATTCTTTTCGCCGAATGTAGTGATAGGCGTGCTCTGGAAGAATACAGCAGCTGTTAGACCGACACCAATGCCCCGATTGTATTTTTTTTGGCTCATGCAGATGCTATTTCAATCTTCAACAAAATTGAAAGTTGAATCAGATTGACAAAAATCCAGACCAGCCCTGTCATGGGCTTAACTTATGGATTCCTTCCGATTCATGGGCTCTGCTTTATAGGCGTGCCACCGTTGGGTTATAAGACCAGTCCAACAGACCTGGTGCGAGCGAGTGTGATGGGTATTTTGTGGAGTTTGCGCCTTCTTTCTAGACCTCTGTTCAAGCCATTATGCTCCAAGTAGGGTATTGGCCTGGATTGGTTCTTTTCTATGCCCAAATTAAGAGGACTTTAACATTCTCTCTCTCGTATATATATCGGTCCTTGTTGGTGCGAGCAACACCTACCTAAGCAAGGGAAAAAGACAGAGTTCATGGTTAATAAACACCTTGTGTGGGTTTATAAACCTAAATTTGAATTTAAATATATTTGCATGTGAACTAACCATAAATTCGGGCCCAACTGGTTTATATCCCTCAAGCTTATAAGGCTTGATTCGGGGCTAAATAAACCTTTATGATCTTACAACTTTAATAAAATAGAAGCAGGAAAATGCTTAAATATTGCAAATATGAAGAGAAATGCATATACAGACATAACAGAGTTCAATAGAAACGAGTTCCATTTTTCTTATTTATTCAGTTCTTAGATCAACGGTAGGAACAATAAAGATCCATGTTTATTGGTTACAAACTATGAAATACATTATCATGGTGATCTAAGGCTATAGCTGGCTAGATTATCCAAATTCAAATTGAACATTTCCAGAAATTAGTCATACCATGAAGATGGCAGAGAAATAAAAAGATGGACACAGAAGTAGGCTGGCTATCTGAAATCTGAGCAAGTTTGACTGGAGTATCTTGAGTGCTTTTAGAGTGTTTTACAAGACGTTGCGTTTGGTTTTTGGAGAGAGAGTCCCCTTCTACCGTGCTGGAAGTTCTCTATTTATATGAGCAGGGGAGGTCTTAAGTGATGATGACTGAGCGAGGATGTTTGGCTGTTGTCCAAAGTCAGCTGCCGACTGACGTCCTGAACCGGTCCATAGCGGGGGTGATTGGAGTTTCTGACGAGAACCGCCGATTCTTCGAAACAGCTTCCTGGTCTGAAGCGTTTTGTACTTGACGATTTGATATGCAAGTTGGCTCCTTACCTGGCTTGGTGGCTTCCTTAGGCGGCTGGCTTTCTTCCTGGAAGATGGAAAAGTCAAATCATCATTAAATGTTGATAGTCATTTTCCAGCTTCGCGTGGGTTTGGAACATTTTCCAATTTTCCACCTTCCAGGAGTCCAATCACTTTGGACCCTCTGTTCTTGGGCTTCGGTTTTGGTTTTGTCTTAGTGTTTATTTTACACAAGAAAGGTCCTCCTGAAAAATACAACTTACAGCCAACTATTGGGCTTGGGCTCTTGCCACGTTCTTATTAGGAAGGGAACCACTTTTGGTCCATTGACCAAAATTGGGTACAAACAGAAGTTAGAATGAAACTATATGGAAACTGTGAAATAATGTCCAAACAAAGGTTCCACGTTCAAACTTGGCCAAGTAAAACGTTGACTTGATAATATGTGCAAAAAACCAATGTCTATATGTCCACCATTTTCATGAAACAGGAAGGCTTTGTGGCATCATTTTTTCTAGCCCAAAGAAATTGAAGTCAATATTTAAAATATCAACTACATATTCATGCATCAATCACTTTCCGTTTACCATGAAATTAGTCAAACTTGTGAAGCTGTAAGTTCTAAAATTTTCCTCACAAAATTTCCACATGATAAATAAGGAAGAAAATATACAGAAATACAAGTAGCGTGCGCCTTCCATGCATGATCCATATCTTTCTTTTGAGATTTCAAAATCCGCACACTGCTGCACACAGGATTAGTCAAATTAACGGCGGATAAGGAAAAGGGCCACAAAAAGAAAAGTACTTATAAAGCTATGCCACAAAAAGAAAAGAAGTACTTAAAAAGCTATGCCACAAAAAGAAAAGTAGTACTTAAAAAGCTATGTATTGTTGTTCCATGTTTATATGTTTGTAGTTGTGAATGTGATGCATGTGATCTTTTTTTTGGTTTCCCGGTACCCCGTGCGACTGAGGAGATTGAATCCCTCGAGTTACAGTCAGCCACGGGACTTCTCCCACCAGAGTCTAATGCATGTGATCTTCAAAACACACTTTTAGTTCTTTTCTTCCTTTTTTTTTATAAATATTGATTAAATCTATAAACATATTTAAATAATTATATCCAAGATAAAGGCCTTCGTATCATCATTTGTTTAATGAGTATCATCATTTGCTTAATGGACTCATGTTTATGGACACTTGGAAGTGCTTCGCATATCCCAGTTGAATAAAATAATCTGTTGTCTACAACTAGTTTAAAATATATTTATATAGAAAATATAAACATATACTTTAAAATTAGAGCACGTTGAAATATTATTACGCATATCAAGGCATTATTGATCGGAAAAATAGTGTTATCCCGTTCCTCGTAAGAAAGCGAGAGTTTATAGTTATAGGGTTTTTAAAAATAATAAATAATTAGCGTATCCCAGTTTCCTCTCTTTGTCTATTAACAAGGTAAAGCATATATGTTGGAAATTTGATCACTATAGCGCCAGTCAAAGAAAAACTGCCAGCCAAATATATAGCGTGTTCAGGTTGAGGGCACATTTTTCTCTCTCCTTGCCAAACCGCCAACCTTTTTTTTTATAATTCCACAAAGTATAACGGATCACCACAACTACATTAGTCAGGCCACAGTGCACAAAACTGGATTATGTAATTTTTTTAAAAAAAAAATTTTTATCGAGATAACTGGATTTCATTTAATAACCAACCAATATAATACAACAAAAAGAAGGAAAAAGATGTACAAGCTTGGCCTATGTTAAAAACCTTTGCCGTAAAAAAAAACCCAACAGATGATAAGGTCTTTTCTATAATAGCAAGGAATAAATCAACTTTTACACTTGAACTTAGCCAAAGGCCGAGAAATGAAGGTGTGGAAAATGAATCAAATTTTATGTATTGAACAGAGTAAATGAATGTACAAATCACTTGAAACATTTTTACAAAAAAAAACCGAAAATAAATCTATGGGGGTACTATTTTGTATATCATATTATTTTTCCAAGTTCAACCAGAAAACTTCAAGTTTCAAATCTTCAAAATTTGAAGTAACGTACACGGTACTCCACCAGGTGTTTGATGATATCAGTATCATTTATGGTTGGTAGCCACACCAAATGGAACCATGAGACGGGGGTAAGCAGAAGCATGGTGAGACAAGCCATGGCCTGCGTAGTTCTTGACCTTGAGTGGGCAGCCCGATCCGCCAGTACCGGGGATGTAGGTGCACCCGGAGGAGTCGGAAGGAGGCAGATCACCTCTCGGAAGAGACTGGAAGCTCATGGGTTCATGCTTCATAAGCCTGCCTTCAGCATAGAGAATTCTGCCAGCTTTGTTGGGTTGTACATGCAGAAGACACAGAAGCAGCAGCGCAGCCAAAGCAAAGTTGACAAGCCCCATAATATTTTGGTTAGGTGCAGTGATATTAAGATATAAACGTATGCGTAAACTTCATGAGGGAGTTATGGTATTTATAGATGAAACCTCTGAGGAACTTTGGTATTATTTTATTAGTGATTTGGAGGAATTTGACTGTCGACTAATGGGTGGGTTTGTTTAAAACCATTCTTTTCGTCTCCAAGTAGAGTTCAACAAAATTGAATAGGTCAAGTGAGCAATTAAATAAGCTTAAGGGAGAAAGATTTGAACTTAATCCCAAGGTTTTGCTTTCCACTTTCCTTTTCATAGGGGTATTTTATGTGTAATATCAATAATGCTATTTATACCATATTTATTAATGGCCTAATGTATGTAAAATTCAACTTTATTAGAGAGGTGATCAATAAATATAGTCCAAATAGCGACACTCATATAATATTGATGATTTGAAGTATGGGGTATACTATAATGTTACGGGTCTTTGAGGATTAAGATTGTGTTTCTTACCCGTCACGTATCTTAATTCATCAATTTATTTATGTAACCAAATTGTTAATGATATCTGAATATTGTCCAAATTGTTTTAATGTTTTAATGATATATGGAAAGTTCCTGGGACTTGACACTTTAGGGTTCCCATTATGCATAAGCGGACAAAATATGCGTACATGGTATGGTGAGAAGAATATTCTGAAGTCATCCATTACGATAGGCAAATCCAAATTCCAAATGGGACTTTTCTCTCTCCAATACCCAAAAACACATAAAAACACTGGTAGGAAATCAAATGAAAAAAGATTGTGTCGAACTCCAATAAAAAAACCTTCTCCGCATTTCTTGAGAAGTCAAACATATAGATCATGAGATGAGAAACAGTGACCACAGAGCGGTGATGGGCCAAAAGTAATAAAGTTAAGAATTTCAAAAAGCCTGCTACAGCCATGAACCATGAAAACCCCAGGATAAATCAAAGCTTCTTTTCTAACTTATGAAAAGGATGGAAGAAACACTCTTTACAAAATGTTTTCTTCTGAACAGATTACAACCTCACTCCAAATGTAACGACCCAACAATTTCCTCAAGTACATTATTACAACGGACAGCGACCCACTAATTTGTGGGCAGGCTCCGTTGCTCATTCTCTTCACTAACCGTCCTCTTCACTGACCATTTGAAGGCCGGAATACAGTGTACCCATTCACCCCACATGCCATGTTCGAATATTCAGGACTGTAGTAAGGGTAGCCCTCAGATTCTGTGTTCCTCATGCCAAGTACAGATAGATCAGAATTTGCCATTGGCCACTGGTTAGGAATTAACCCATCAATCTGCCCATTCACATAAGGTGGCGGACCAGCTTGCGGAGTAAATTCCCTAAGTGATTCAAAATGTCCCCCTAAAGTGTAGCCCCTCTGGAATCCATCATCTTGGTAACTCCGTGTCCGCTCAAACCTACAAGAGCTGGTTGCAGACCCCATGTCGCTAGATATGCCCAAATCACCAGGGTAAGAAAACTGCCGATTTAAGTGGGTTGGCCCGTTGCTGAAGGGGCGGAAGACTGAGCTTCCTCTAGCAGGTCCAAAGCCATGCTCATCATCAAGCAAATCATTGATGATATCAAGGTGAGGGAATTCATCGGCCGATACACCTTGGGTCTGGCGCCCAGATGTACAGGCTGGGAACTCAGTGGACAAATGTTCCTGTGGCCTGCCATGTAAAGGCGGTTTGTAGAAGTCAAAATTTTGATCATGAAGCAAGGAGGAAGGATCATAATTCATGCCTTTGATCGATTCTCTTTGAGAACTCTCCATCCACTGGGGTCCATTATGCAACGCATCCCGAGTTACCATCCCAAACGAAAAACCTGATTTAACTGAGCTTGGGTCCATCATTTCAGAGCTCTGAGGTAAGAACATTGGGGCAGATACCAAGGCTGGTGACTGTGAGTATACCGGGGATGGGTTCACTCCTGAGCTTGGAGAGTTATGCGTCATACCAGTTGAACCTGAAGCTACATGGTTACCCAGAATGGCATTTCTATATGACTGGGGAACATAACTATGAGTTGCTGGTGATGGGTCAGGACCTAACCGGCCAGCTGCACTTACTGAATGAGCAAGCAGAGGAGCTGTTTGAACAATAGGCACAACAGCAGAAGTAGGCCTGGGACCAGGAACCAGAGGAGCACTGGAAGGCCTAGACACCACAGTCACTTGCTGTGCCATGGCTTTTTCAGCTGGTTTTGGAGTTGCAGCCTTCTGAGTCTCAGGTTTGGACACACCGTTATTCTGGGATGTAGTAGTCAAAGGTGTCACTCTATCAGTATGCTGTGCACTGATTGAGGATCCCTTCCTAAGTGGAACAGAATCTATAACAGCACTACTCTGGCACTCTGACTTCGGTTGACCAGTCAAGGGCACAATTTTAGGTGGGCTTCCAGGTGAGGATGTTACTGCCGATGTCTTCTCTTTCAACGGTCTTTCCAAATCAACCTGATCCTTGATACTCAATTTTCTCTGCAGTGAAACAACTTCTTCCTCCTATAACATGAAATGCAAACAGTTGTGTCACACTCATGGAAAATAAGAAATTAACAAAATCGCAAGTTATGATGATAAATGTAGCTTTCTAATGTGTTAAAGAGTATGGGTGGCAAGGAATAATGACAATTGTGCAAATACAATAGGAAATATTGGGGACTGTACGACCTTTGAACCAATTAGAAATACAAGATAGAATAAGTAAACAGTAGGGTCCGGGTGGAGAAGGCCAACAACAGCAAGGCAATCTTCGAGTCATGGAAGACCACAAAAAATTATAAGGAAAGAAATTCTCACCTTCTTAACAACGTGCTGCTCCAGCCACTTAATCCGATCCTGCAATGAATGAACAGCAGGCTCAGACTCAGATTCACGCACCTTATTACTACTTCCAGAAACATCATTCTGAAATCCTGCATCAGCTACAGGTCCAGAAGGCTGATTATCCACCTCATTTGGCCAATTATTCCCATCACTTGTTGCCTTTCCACGCTGATGTTTCCCCCTGCAATTTTGAATTCAGGAAAATGAGAATGATAAAGTACCTTGTATGATCACAGTTGCACAGCAAGAAATGCGAGCTATATTTACCTGCTGGGTGATTTTTGGTTTTTGTAATTAGAAAAGGAGTTCCCTTTATATGGCCCATTCATTACCACTGATGGGACTGAGTCTGTGGAACATGTTGAGGAACTATCATCCATCACAGATGGGCTCTTTCTTTCAGATGCTCCATTTTGCACAGATGACAGCCCACTAATTCCACTGCTACTGGCTTCTGTGGGAGGATGGACTTCTGATGTGTCAGTGTCCCAATTTATTGGACCAGCATCTCTGTCTTCAGAATCAGGCTGAGGTACTTCAGTAACACCATCCACTGAATCAGACACATCAGATACATCATCCAGTGTTTCTGGCTTTTCAAGCTCAGGTTGCTCCTCATCCCTTGTGTAATCTTTCATTTCCTCAGTGGGGTTTTCTTCGTCTTGTTTCTCTTGTACTGGTATATCGGGCCTTTCCTCCCTCCCTTTGTCTTTCCCCTTCCGGTTATTCCTCTTCTGTTTAGCCTGTAGAAAAGAAGCAAGGGATGCCTGTCGGAATCAAAGGGGAAAATGAGGAATTATCATTTTTGACAAACTTTCAAACCTACCAACCCCATTCCCCTCATTGCAGTGGTTTCAGTTTGAACAAACGTTAACAGAAATGTTGCATTTGAATATTAGTTTATCTATTTCCACCATAGAGCTGGGAAAAGCTTTTCTTAACTCAGTTTTTCACCTATCTGAAGGACCAAAATAAGAGATTAGAAAGTAAGACTAGTATAAAAGGGATCCCTGGTGGCAATATTGTTTTCAAAGTCAACAAATATATATAAACACTCCATACTTAGTAAAACACCAGAGAGTGCACTGCAGGAACAAAATAAAGCCAAAAGATACATTGTTCTGATCAGAATCCATGCATAATAACTAAGGCAATATTCGCAAAAAATATGCATTCCAACCAAGGCTAATAGAAAAGCTTACAACTAACTCTTCTAAAACAGAATTGCCTTTTTTTAAATATCCATTTGATGATTTTAGATGAGAGCACAGGACTTAAGATGTCATTAACAAATACAGTCGTTCTGCTAATAACTGTTGAGGGAACATTTCATAAGACTCAACTACTGAATCACATTAACAGGCCAGTTGGCAATATCATAATACTATAAACCGAACCAAACCTGTTTTTTCTTTGACTTCTTTTCCTTTTCAGTTGCTCCTCGTTTTGCCTTTTGCTCACTTTCAGCCTGCCATGCTGCCTCTTCCTCACGGATGAGTTCCTCTTGCCTCTTCAATGCAACAGATTCATGATAGGCAACTTCAATTTTATTGCTGCAAGTAAAAAGGACAGAGAATACACCATTAATAAAATTAGACACATAAATATGATCAAATTGCCATTGTTGAACCATTCATACTGTTATAAGGTAGCATGGTCTAAAGATATCTACCATTACCTACAAAAGTGAGAATTCATCGCTCAAAGTGACATTCAAACGACTACAACAAAATGGCTAACTTCATTAGAAAGCTGGCTAACTCCAGCTTTAATGTTGATGACACTGAAAAAATACTCAATAGTATGTATACTAATTCACCAACAATGGAGAACCACATCTTACTGCTCTTTTGTAGTATTACAATACTTGAGAAATGACGACCAGGTCATAGTACAGGAACCTACAATCCCTTATCCAAAGTAGGTTATGGTCTAAATTATGTCATTTTCGATTCCACTCCCCAGGCACCAGCCTAACTCAACGTACACAAAACGTATTCATGAAAGAAATTAGTGGCCATAACTCCACCTATTTCACTTTGTGTAGTCCCAGGAACCACAATCCCTGGATTAAAAAATGGCATGCTATTTACTGTGGAAGCAAATATACAAAAGATAGTTTGCTAAGAACAAAATACTCAGAATCCATATCCATTATCAACCACACATTTCACAAACAGATAATTCATTAACCATAACTCCCCCTGCACATTGCGCGAAACATATTTGCAATATTATGAAGCAGGATTCACAACTAATTTAATAAAAAGAAGACCAAGGGCAATTACAAGAAATACTGTGGGACAATGCTCAAGAATTATACAAGCAAGAAAAACACATATGTGAGCTAAGAGGATACCTGAAAATATGGGCAAGCACAAATATTTCCACAGTCCTACGACCCAATTCCGTAAGACGTCTTTCATCTCGCTCGATAGAATCTTTGTTGAAGTCCTCTCCAGAATTTCCATCCTGCAGAAAAACCAGAATGTTTATTCAGAGATCAAGCAAAACTAATCAAATTCATTAAGTATCTCAGCTCTCCTTTTTCAATCACAATGATAATGCATTACATATCCTCAACAACAATTAGTAGGATATTTAGTAAATTAGTCATAGAAATTTTCCACCCCATTAAGGTAATAAAAGTCCTAATAGAATCCTTCTAAATCACTAAAACTCCAGAATATCTAGATCTTTACCCTTGTGAACAAAATTTGACTAAAACAAAGGGCTGGAACTTCCCATTAGGAGGGGTGGGGGGTCTTCATATTATTGGCGACTATACAGTCCATAGGCCGTAGTAAGTTAACCAGTTAATCAGTAACTGAACAGTGAACAATGGCACTAGACATGAAGATATACTAAACTAATAAATTAATAAAGAGAATATAACGGTGTTTGAAGTATTGACATATCCAAAAGCATTGAGGTGGAGCATAATTCACAGTAAGTATTGTGAAAACAAAGGGTAGAAATTTTTCCTTTGTTTCGTCAAAAGGTAACTGAACTTTAAACCTAAATACTAGGTTAACAAGAACTTAGTTTATATTCGGACTATCTTTTGTACCCCGATACTGATTCCCTAAGTCCTTGACATGAATGAAACTGGAATAGTTGACAAATCAATTAAATCAATAAGCACAAACATCACCAAGTAATATCTAAAAAGAAAGGATGTAATCCCCAATACCACACAACCAACAATAGGGACTTAAATGCATCAGAAAAACCAATCCAAACTTCACTGCTCAACATAGGATGTTAGCAACTCACTTTTGTACGATTTTGAGGACCCTTCTCATCTTTTGGAGGTAATGGTTCCATGGCAGCCCTCTCAAGTAGCAATAGCACATCATCCACCAATACAAACGCATCTTTCTCCACACGAACAATTGGTGCTGGCATTTCTTCTGCCTCCAATAGTTTCACCCTACCTTTCTTGGATTTAGTTTGGCCTTCAAGAGCCTTCAAACCACTATACAATGAATCCATTACCAATGTAGATGTGACTTCTTTCTCAATGAAAAAATGCTTAACAACTACTTTCAGGACTGCATCCATCTTCTCCCTGGACATACGGCGCCTAGCATTTTGTTCAATTCCCAACCAGAAGGAGCGAAAGCTGCAACCATATCAAAAGAAATGTTACTATAAAATAGACAATATTTAACCCGTAAGCTAAGAAAAACATTTGTACAAACAGAAGAGAATGCATGCATGCATACATACATGTGCATCTGTATGCTTACATTACAAACACATGCACCCAAGTCAAAATGTTAATGGAAGTCCAGAAGATACAGCAAAAATGCCATTACATTCATGATAATTCACATTTATAGGAACCGCACAAGAACTGTAAAAGAAAGCTTTCAATACATCATGTCCTCCCAAGATAATGCATTGTATAGCCAATCCTAATCGGGATCATGTCAACTTTATTATTTAAGCTGTAGCATGATAAGAAAGTTCCGAAGCAAAGATATACCTTGTCCATCTAGCTTTATCCTCGATCAACTTTCCAAGTTTGCTTCTTCTCTCTTCCACAAAACGACGACAGATTTGCTCTACATTTGTCAAGTATACCCTAACAAGTTCTCTCCTATATTGACAGTCAAGGCAGCGGAATGGCCGGTCTGCTTTCTCCCTATGAAACCAAGAAGCAAAGAAATATAATTCTTGCAAAGACGAATAAAGTGCATGGCAAATTAAAACACAGAAAGTAACATATAAAGTTACCCAAACAATGTGCAGAGACCCAAACCAAAAGGTGTGATTTTTTAATGAAGAACTTTGCAATCAAAAGCTGGAATTTAAAATAAATAAGAGAGAGGCCACCAGAAGAGAGTGCCCTTCAAAATCATAACAGATGAGAAAGTCGGATTTATAAACATTAAAAATAAAAAAGACAGTAAGAAGAGGATGCCTTCAATATCACCACCAGAGATGCAGTGCTATCCTTAACTACAACGTATCCTTTAAATCGAATACCATAACTTATGTAAAAAAAATCGGGCCATGGTGAGACTTAATTATGATAGTTTTTCCCATGTAGAAGTCAGAAATAAAACATCGGTGCTCCAGTAAAAAATTTATACATTAAACAACCATCACCTGATCACTTGAACTTGAGCCTTTATTATAAGAGTGTCAGCATCAATAAACCCATCTAATACTTTTGACAGCTCCATAAATTTTTTCCACCCCCAGTCATGCTCTTTCTTCCAAAATCGATGTAATGTATCTGCAAAAAATTTGCATTTTCTAAAAAGTGGTAATGGATAAAATTGAAAGCCCTCTAAAACTAAAACATTGATGAACCAACCAACCAGAATATTTCGACTTCTTAGGATCTTTATTTACCACAGCTATTGTAAACTGTGCAAAATGACTCCAACCTGTTAGACATACAAACAATAAATGCTATAATTACACCACGAGAAGAAAAAAAAAACCAAGAAAATCGATCATCAGAACTCCAACAAATTCAATATAGCACACCTGGAAGAAGTTTGTCATGATTAGCTACACAAAGAAACAAAGAGAGATGATTGCAAACATCACAACCCTGGGGATAGATTAGAATATACCTGCCAAGGAACAAAAAGTTTAAAATTCACATCTTAAAATGGCTGTTTAAGCAAGCCATATGTGTTCATCGGCAATTAGGCACCAAACATAAAGCGTGTATACATAATTCTCAAACTACAAAACCTGTGCAACCTTTCAGAAAGGCATTTTTGCTACATGCTGTTTTCTGGGTGCAAATGGAATCTGTTATTAACTAAAAAGAGTACTACTTTTCTATAAATAATATATAAAAGAAATTATAGGGGAGACTAGTCATACCCCCAAAGATAAAATTTTGGGTCTCAAATAGAACCCCCATGACTAAAATCAAACAGTATGTCAATCACATGCATGATTAAGAATAAGGAAGAGGAAATGTAATGTACAAAATACAAAACATAATATACTCGTTACACAAAAGGGCTGATGGATTTTCATTTTTTTTCAATTTGATGTTTTTCAGATTTTTTTTTTCATTCTATTTGACATAAGTTAAAAATTGGACTTTAATTGTTAACAGACTCAAACACAGTGACTAAAATCGGAAAATTAAAACCAGAGTGACCAAATGTGTGTTGAGGTCAAAACACAGTGACCAAAAATGTGTTTTACCCTAAATATACAAGTGTCTCAATATACTAATACAGTTGGTGCAAAATGCTGATACAAATGCATAAAAATTTACAGATTCCATAATGGATAAACTTGCAGCATGTGGGTTGAATATGGAAAACATAACCAAGAAAACAAAATTCATAACAAGAAACTTTTTCTGTGCTGAACATCTACGCTGTATGGCAAATAATCATGTTCAGAGTTTCATACCATTTGTAGCCGCCAACCTCAAAGGCATTACTACGAAGTTCTCTTTTGTTAATCTGAGAAAATTTCTCTATCTTCCATGTATATTTTCCATATAACTCAGACGGTTTGGGCCCTATAAAGAAGTAAGATAGGTTTGTGAACATTTAACAAAATAATCATAATAAAATTTGAAAGCAGAAGCACCCCCTAGTATAAATGATATGGAAAATATACAGTAAAAATTATTTCTTGCAATGGATTAAATGAAGATTACATTCTCACTCCATGTGGATGTGATAGGCACGTCAGAAATGCAATGCACCAAAGGAAAAATGAAAGCAACAAATGGAATCAGTAATTTGGGGATATATAACATAGTATGAAACTGATTCCGTGCAGAGATGAGCACTCAAAAGCATTTTCTGAACTGAAACCCCCTCTATTTTCAAAATAACACACCTCACAACATGTTTCAAGTAGAAAAGAAAACATAAAGCGGAACAGGTGTACTTTTGAAAATATTGAATTTTCAAATATTTAAAAATTCATATGGAACAAATTCTCCAGCCCTCTTTATGTCAAACCAAGCAAAGCATTGGCAAATGTAGTTAAGAGGTAAGTAAATCAATTAAATAAGCACACACACACAGACTCTCTCTCTCTCTCATTGTCTCTCTAGGACAGCCAAATTGACCTCCCACTTGAGGTGATTTGGATAAACACCCAAGAGAACTTCTACAACATTTTCACACAAGGTTAACAAACTTCAAGAAAAAGGGTAAGACATATCCTCTTTTGATGATGCAACATGTGCATAAAAACTTAAATATGACCGAGGCAAATGTATTTGAAAGAAAATAGCAAAATCACTTGTAGAGAAACCATAAAACATTGGCAGCTACATTTCACACAATCCAAATCCAAGTACATATCATTCTTTTTATGCATTGAGTTCCACAAGCCTGGTATTTGATTGAAAAAAAAAAAGGGAACAACAAAACAAGGCATTTAGCATATAGTGAATAAAAATTATACCACCATCGTCGTCGTCATCAGAGTCCCAATAAGGGGGTGAAGTAGATGGGGTTCCATTTTCCACCTGCTCAGAGGACCGCCATTCAGCTAAGGCTTCCCCAGACAGGCAGCGCTGCCCACTTGAAATCCCTTCCATAGACCTTCCCACTCCGGACTCTTCACTAGAAATCCCAGCCATTTCCCACTCCAATATTCCTGTCCTCACACTCCTTCAACCTTGCTCACTAGATAAGAAAAACAACCCGCCAACAAAAAATTTATCAACATTAGGATTTCAACCCCCAATCACATGAAAAAAAGAAAGTGCACACTACAATCCATTTTCCTGGTACCCAATCACACCATAATGCTAAAAACCTAAAAATAAAATGTCGATTACATCCAAAAGATACATGCATCACAACTTTTTGATTTCAGGGGTAAATTGTAACAAGTTAAAACTGAAAAATTGAAAAACCCTCTGTCCGGACTGGTTGCTAATAAATACAAGGAGAAGACCGTAAAATTTATAATAATAATAACTTATTTAATTGGGACCTGACGGAACAAAATTCTCAACTCCACTGACTAGACTAATTAGCTAAGATGATGACAGTTCTACAGCAATCAAGACTCAAAACGACATAGAACGCAAGAAATAAGAAAATTAATTTCAAATTTTTTTCCATGATTTTCTCTGGAACCAAACAGCTTATCGGTTACCATTCCCTAAACCAAAAACCCACATCAAAAAAACCAAATATCAATAAACCCTAAAACGGAACTTCAAATACTTGAAGAAACCAAGCTGAATTAAAACCAAACAGATTGAAAGCAAAAAATTCTTTAATCAAAAACCCTAAAAAGTCAGAACCATTTTGATGAACCCAATTGCAGGAAACTCAAGCCCAATATAAACCCACAATAATCTGAACCAATAGAACTAAGATCGCGGATAATCAATCACCTTTAAACGCGATCAAATAGAAACCCTATTGAAACACAGAGGCGAAAATAAAAATTAAAGAAGAAATACAAAACGAAATCTCGTAAAGGACATCGTACAGATCGAATAGTGATACGAACCTGCAACGAAGACCAGAGCTTATTCACAATGGCCAACGGAAGCTCTGAGATTCTAGAGAGAGAGAGGAAGAAAGAGAGAAAAAGAGAGAGAGGGGTCGAAGGAGCAGCAGAGAGAGATAGAATTGAGCAAAGGCGGAACCCAAAAAAGAAAATCTAATTTTATTTAATTTAGGTTTTTTTCGATTTTTTTTTTTTTGGTTTTTGTTTGAGGGGATGGAGAATGGAGATATAGAAAAACAAAAGGGATGGTGACTTTTTGCTCGTCTCCCTCTGTTATTATAAGAACCAATTTTATGCGAGAATCAAAAGGATTTTGTAGTCAAGAAAAATAAAATTCATGAGCGACAATTTGAAGGAAAAAAGAGGGGACGAGGTTGCGGTGCGGAGGCTTATATAGGGTCGGTGACAAGCGTGGGGGAGCATAACAAAGAGCGTAGCGTAGCTCCTTCCATTTTTTTACACTAGGCATGGAGCTTCGTTCATTGGCCTTGCATCTTGTGGGACCCATTTTTCTCTTATTTAGGTTTGGGTGTACAAGGGCATGTTTAGTAATTGGAGTAACTAATTAGGAAACAGAATCAGTCATGCATACCAATTAAACTGGAAAATTAAGGATATGAACTTTTTTTTTCAGCCAATTTCCCCATTGCCGTCTAAATCCGCAACATTTCATTCAATTTACCGTTAAAATGAGGGTAAAATGGTCATTTTATACATTATAAATAAATAAATATTGAAACATAAATTTGAAATTCTTTCTCTCTCTCTCTCTCTTTTCGAAGGCTTGCGTGGGAATTGGGGGCTGGAGAGTGGGATGGGTTTGGGTCTCGGGGGCAAGGGACGGGGAAGGGTTTCCGTTGAGGCTGGGGATGGGTTTCAGCTGGGCTAGGGGTGGATCTCACTTGGGGATGGGAGGAAGCGGGGGATTTAGGGTTGATGGGTTTGATGGTGTTAATGGAGGAGATAGAGGCTGGGGGAGGGGGGTTGAATCGTAGTAGTGGAGTTGGGAATCCTAGTAGTGTCCGTGGTGTGTTGGTACTCAAAGGATTAGCAAGCCCTATTATATACATATATACAGCCAATGCTTACTCTAGGAAGTTTGGTCGAATGGTGTTCACCGAATTATTTGGTGATGAGCTGCTCCAAGTTTAGGTTTTCACCAACATACTTTTCACCATTTCATATTCTCATAGTGTTTATGAGAGAGAGAGAGAGAGAAAGGGACCATTGAAATTGTGGGAAGCTGGGTTCTCGTGATTTTTTTTATGTAGTTTCTTTTTCTTCTTGTTTTTGGGTCAATTTTCCTCTTTTTCTTCAATTCTTTTGCAAAAAAAATAAATTTTAAAAATGATTTATTGAAAATTGGATGAAATGTTGAGGATTTAGACGGTAGAGGGGAAATTAGAGAAAAAAAATAAATTCATATCCTTAATTTTCTATAATTTAAAAAAAAAATGATAGAGGGTTAATTGAAAATTAGATACAAGTTTAAGGGGCAAATCACTAGTATACCCTACTAAAATATCTTTGTACATAACAAATTCTATTTTGTTCAACTACTTACACAAAAATCCTAGCCGCTCTCTTTCTCTCAGTCTTAAAAGAAAATTCCAGAGAGGCCCCTCCTCCCCCTTCTCTGTTCTTGTCTTTTCCTTTTAAGTTAGTAAATAAGTCCACTTGAGTGTTTTAAATAAAAAGCCTCCTTGTGGTGGTTTCTTCTAAGCCATGATTAGATTGAAATTCCCCATCAC
The DNA here is from genome assembly GCA_018703695.1 of Prunus fruticosa. Taxonomy (NCBI): domain Eukaryota; kingdom Viridiplantae; phylum Streptophyta; class Magnoliopsida; order Rosales; family Rosaceae; genus Prunus; species Prunus fruticosa. Next base: position 3,354,480 of record CM031917.1, read on the forward strand.
TCTAGGCTCATGGGTTGATTTAGGGTTTTGGTTATGTTGGGTTTGTGGGCTTTGTTTGAGCTTATGACTAGTTGTGGTTATATTGGGTTCGTTTGTGGGCTAGTACTTTTATTGCAGCTTTTGTCCGCATTAGTTTTGTTTTTAGCTTGTTAGTTTGTTACTTTATTGGGATTGGTATTTTAGATATCTTGTTAATGTCTAATGAAGTTTCTATTTGATCAACCAAAAAAAAAAACTACTTACACAATTTTTCAAATGAACAAAATTGCGTTATCTAATAATAAATCAACTTTATATATATATGGCTAGCTTTTGGCCTGGGCATCGGGGGCGACGGCCATGGCCCCCAACAAATCTATATATATATATAACTATTTGGGCTTTTATTTCCAATATTTTCTTAATATTAACATCCAACTAAAAATGAATGCAAATTCTTTAAGGCCAGTTTGGCATTGTTGTGCTGTAAAAATAATCTCTATCAGATTTGTTGTGAGAGAAATCAACTGTAAAATAAATCAGTTTGGTGTTTGGGAAACTTTTTGTTAAAAGTGATATTGGTACAATAATCAGTTTTTGAGTATTTGATAAATTTTGTGTGAAAGTATTGTGAATTGTATATAATGACTAAAAAGAACATTATGGTGAAATAACTCTTCTATTCAAGTGTTTAAAATTCTCCGCTTAAATAATGAAATTATTTAAGGGATTGGTCTATGATTTGAAATGGAGCATCTAATTAAAAAGCATCATTTTTTTTCTTTTTACTCAAGTTGTTGTTATCTTTGTAGTTTAAAATGAAATGGTTGGGTTTCACTCTCTCAAGTCTTCTCTAATATAAAATAAGAATTTGGTTTTTAACAAGTAGGAACAAGGAATTGTCCATTTAAATAATCGAATTATGGGATCCATATTGGTTTTTGAGTCACCCTTAAGAAAAGAAAATTATTTTTTGTTCAACGAAAAAACCTTTACCATTCCATTTCTAAAGATTCTTCTTCATCAGTAAAATGGTAACAAAGGGAAAAACGAGTCATGGTTGCTTTATCTCACGCCTTTACAATTATTCCGTCTTCCAGTTGTAATTGTCGAATCAATAATCTAAAGGAAGATCACAAGGTCTGTTTTTAGGGTTTCTCCAGAGAATGAGTGACTATGATATCGGTACTTTTAGTGTTTACAGAAAGAAGGATAATAATAATATTGCCAGTTCGCAGTTATCATATCAGTTTGATTTGTAAATTGTACCATAATCAGCGAACTTCCATAACCCTAATTGAGAATAAGGAAATTGAAAAGAAAAATAAACCTAATATGTCTCTTACCTGAGTCTTTTGGCTTTTAGAGAAGGCTTCAATTGATCGAACATGAAAAATTGAAGAATGTGTGGAAGAGACGAAGAAGAGTGAGCTTTGATGAACGAGAGAGCAATAGGAAGGAGAAGACTGAAACGAGGAGAAGAAAGACGCGATAATGAAATAGATGGGATTATTTTCTGAATTCTAAAATTTTCATTAAAGTCCATGTGCCTCTCCAAACTAATCTAATTACCGCAAAATAGATATATAAAAAAATGAAAGTAGCTCATTAGTTGATTTCCCTAATTACTTTATCTTAGGGATCGCTAATGGGCCGGGGGCGGGCTAGCTTGCCCACATTTACTGGCCTTGGGTTGCAGCCGAGCTTCAGAGAGGAGAGAGAAAAAATAACGGGAAAGGCGGGGCCAGGGTTTTTCCAATTTTTAATTTTATTTTCCTTAGAAGCTTACCTTATTTCCATTTTCAACATTTAAGTAAATGTATTTGGCATTCTACTTTCATTTATTTTTGGGTATACTGTCAAATACCCCCCAAAACTATCACACTTGTCAAAATCTCCACCCTGAACTTTTTTGCCTACCAATTTAGCCCTCATACTAAATTTTATTCGCAAATTTACCCCCCGACCTTTAGTTTTTGGCAATTTCCATCCAAATCTCTGTTAAAAAAGTACCATGTTAAGTATATGCTTCACTGATGAATTAAAAATTGATTCTTTTCCTCTAGTTCTTCAAAGAGCTCAAATGTGGGAGAAATAAATTGGGGGGAGGGGGAGAGGGGATTTTGGTTTCTGCAAGTGAGGAGTAGAAGGAGGGGGAGGGGTTTGTGAGTGGTGGTTAGGAAATTGGGGGGGGGGGGGGTGGGGGGAGGGAGAAGAAATTGAAGGTGAGGAGCGCTAGTTATGGGTTCTGCGGGGTTGGGGGGATTGGAAAAAAGAGGAGGGTATGTCGGAGAATGAGGGAGAAAGAAAATGGGCAGGGAAGGGGATTCTGGTTTCTCCAGTTGGGGGTGGGAGGAGGAGGGAGTGGTATGTAGGTGGTGGTTGGGAAATGTGGGAAAAGAAATTGGTGGGAGGTTTTCTTTTTCTCTATTTGATTTTTTTACATTTTCCTTATTTTTCTTAATATTATACCTTTTAAAATGTCAAATTTACCTTTATATTTGACGAGCATTTGATGAAAATTGCCAAAAACTAACGGTGGGGGGTAAATTGGCAATAAAATTTAGTATGAGGGCTAAATTGGCAAGCTAAAAAGTTCAGGGTGGAGATTTTGACAAGCGTGATAGTTCAGGGGGGTATTCAACAGTTTACCCTTTATTTTTATATTACTCCATTTACTTAATTTTACAATGTAAATAAGGAAGTACCCCTCCTCCCATTTGGATTCAAATAAAAATACTAGAAAATCAAATTCCCACCAAATCAAAATATGAAAAATCGGCTTTAGTGCAAAATACAATTTAGGCTAAAAATGATGGCTCATTAAGTCAATATATACTTCATACTAAATTCCCATAAAATCAAGTTTTCTTATTTGATGTGTAAGGAATAAAAGCCGCCAAAAATTATCTTAAGTTTTCTTATTCTGAAAAACCATTTTTCATACTTAGCCAATAACAATTCATACTAAAATCCAATAAAATTATCTAAAATTCACAATAAATAAATTAAATTTAAGAAAAATACAACAAAAATTCATATGAACTCCTTGTGACATTCTCTTCACCGCAAAGCTCCAAAAGAGGACATGGAAGAAGTGCCTTCTAAGTTGACATTGTCTCATGTAGCTCCAACATTATTGATATGGCTTGAATTCAGCAGTGGCATGATGTTTGATGAAGTCTCTACAAGAGAGTCATACAAAAAGCTTTGAACTACTTGATCATGGAGGGAAGCTAACTGTACTTCAAAGTTGACCACCTGTAACTCAAAGCAAAAACTTATATGTTCAATTTGAACACCCAATTAGGTTTATATACATATAATTTGAATATAACTTGATATTAACCTGTTGTTGGAGAGCAAAAATTTGTGAAACGCATCCATATATAGGATCTTCAAGCTAGCGTGAGCTTCATAAGCTATTGTCATCGAAGCTCCGCAATGATCACTGAAAGGAAGATGAGATAAAAGCTTGGATATCCTGGATGCACCAAAAACCATGTGCACATGTGCGAAATGGGCAGCAACATCTTCATTGCTGAAATGTGGTGCAAAAATGCAACTACTCACACATTTTTGTCTCAAATATTTTCAGGCTCCACATAAGATATCAAAACCAAACATGGCTGCAAGAAGAAAAAGGAAGAGAGAAGTGTGACACATATTTTCATTAATAATGATTAATAATGGCATTGGGTCCTCTTCTCTCTCCTCTGTTTGGGAGAAAAAAGAAGTTGAATCCCGAAGTGAAAATTACGGAGATTGCTGGATTTGCGGGGATTTGTCTTAGATCTGTCACCCGGAATTTGCAAAGGTCACTTAGAGTTTGTGCGAGTATTAATTAAAAAATGGACACGTATTGCTTGGTGGAAAAGACAAAAACATAAAAATAAAAATAATAACAAAGAGAGGATCCGATGTGCCCTTACAAAGAGAGGATTCACATTTTTTAACAAGAGAGAATGAAATATAATAAGTTATATATATATATAATATAATATAATTAACCCAGTATAATAAGAAATAAGTTATATATATAATATAATTAAATATGGGCCTATGGGCCGGACTTTGATAGGTGGGCTGGGCTGGGCCTTTGTGGGCTCAAATGGACCGAGCTTATGAGACGGGCTGGGCTTTAAGCACCTAAGCTCAAGCTCAGCCCACTAGTTAATGGCCCGGCCCGTCCATGACCCATAACGGGCTGGGCTGGGCTTTTTCTCGATGTGCCTATTAGGCCCCCATCGGCCCATGAGCCCATGGGCCAAATGACGATTCTTACTTTCTCTCACAACAATTATTTACAATAAGTGATTTTTTTTATCTTTTACCAAACAGATTGGGCTTTCAAAATTTTCAAAATAATCACTTATACCCCCAAATAAACAATGTCAAATGGGTACTTAATATACAAAGAATTTACATTTAATATTCATTAATTAATCCAACACCTCTTTTAATAAAACTTTTGGTTTTTCTTCCTCTAATGGCTCCCCCTTTTTTAAATGAGAGGAATATCTTTTTTAGAGTGCTGATATTTCCATTCTTTGTCTTATTTCCCCACCTACCTTATCTTTCCACCCGCCATATAAATTTGAAAATACGCAATCCTATCTTTCCACCCAGTTATTCCTAAAATACCCTTTAATTGTTATTTCAAACAAATTCTTTTTGTTAAAATATTCTTAAAATAATAAATCATTAATATTTTTATTATTATAAACTAATACTTTAATAAAATAACTATATTTTATAAAAAAAATTAAAAAAAAAACCGAAGATTCCACCACCTCCCCCAACGAGCCCATTCTTCCCAACCCTATTTTGTAAGAGCTTGGTTACCTATTAAATTTGATTGCATCACCATCCAATTTGATCTCTGGAGCTAGTTTGGATATGAGTTTTTATCATTCTTAGTTTTCTAGCAAAATGTAAAATATGGTTTGTTCTTGAATACAACACAATAATCAATATTTGTCCTTGTGAGAATGAGTTTTTTCGATATGTGGAAATTTATTCTCCTACATTTTAAAACTTAGGTTTAAAGTTGGATTCTTACTTCTATAGTGTTGGGAAATGTAGATATATAATCTTTGATTCTGGATTTGACTTCAACAAAGAGAGAGAAATGAGGCAATTGATCATTGGTCGAAGATGAGGAGTAGGTTGGGTTGCCACCGATGCGGTGAGGTGGTTGGGGTGGTTGTTGCGGCTGCGGTGGTGCTTGTTGGCTTTTTGGTTCTTGATTAATTTTTAATATTTTTTCAAGTTAACAGTGTTAAATTGACGTTAAGTAAATGGACATGTGTCAACCAAATAGACCAAATTTGAGGGTGGTGAGGTTTTTTTCCTTAGTCCTTAACAGTCATTTTACGAATAGGTAAATTTGTCTTTAAAATTTTGAAGATAAGGTTAGGGAAGTTCTCAATTCTTCTCATACCACACATTTACCTCCATAAAATAAAAAAATAAAAAATCTTCTTGAACTCTTCAGTCTTCTTCTTTGATCTCTCAACTTAAAACCCACCACATGTTTTTTCTGATCTTGGTATGTAAGTTCTCAAATCTCACTCTTCTTATTTAATCTCTCAGCCAAAAACTCACCACATATTTTTTCTTATCTTGGTCTGTAAGTTCTCAAATCTCAGTCTTCTTCTTCGATCTCTGAGCCAAAAACCCGACACATATATTTTCTGATCTTGGTCTGTAAGTTCTCAAATCTTAGCCTTCTTGTTTGATCTCTCAGCCAAAAACCAACCACATTTTTTTTTTATCTTGGTATGCAAGTTCTCAAAAGCTAATCTTATTTATCATTTATATTTGTGTCATGCCATGCACTTATTTGCAAGTCCCCTTCATTTTAGCTAACTGACTTATTATGTCATTTTTTACCTTTCCACGTGATGTGGAGTCACAGATACTTGGGATCCTTCTGCCTAGGCTCTTGACTCACGAGCACCTCGGGCCCCTTATGTCACACTTCGTTGATGTTGGGTGAGCAACATGAGTACCAACTGCTAACTCTCAATGCTCATGCATAGGCTCTTGCCCCTCAGACCCTTAATGCCAATTTCTGATGAAGTTGGGAACCTCATTGTGAGCAACTTAGGCACCAGATGTTAACTCTTGAGATGGCTAATCATTGGAGGATAGTCTTTTCTACCTTTGATATCTGACAGTTTGTTAAAGAGCCTGCTACCCAAGCGCTTCATTCTTGTTAAGGAGCATGCTGCTCATGTTCAGGGTTGATAATTTGGTGAGGAAGTTGCTTCTCTTGCTCGGGATTGACAATTTGTTGTTGCTCATGCTCGTGATCTTTCTGCCCAGGATCTTACCCCTCGGGCCGCACATTCCACCCTTTGTTGATGTTGGCACCTCATGTTGGGAATCTTCTTGCTCGAGATGTTCCTCCTCATGCTCGGGATGCTACTGCCCAGGCAACTCCTCCATAGATGAATAGTGAAAAAAAAGAGTAAGCATTTGGACGGCTACCATAGAAGAAGACAGGAAAAACATTTGGACTACTACAATAGTATAGGAAGACAAAAAAAAGTCAGTGCATGATCACCTTGATCTCACTCATCAGATGTACCAAGTTCCCTACAACAAGTTTAGGGTTAGGTTTCGAGGCTTTCGAACGGTTTTGGACTATGTTTCCTATTTAGATCGGTGCACTAGATACTAAGTTATATCAGGTTTTGATAAGAGTTTAACTTAAGTTATATACCTTGAGACCCAAAACCTTGTGGAATAAGGAAAGGTTTTGAAGCTGATTAAGTGGCCCTATTTATTTCCTTTTTTGCGTGAACTGTTTGGTGGGCTTGGAAGATTAGTCAAGTCGGCCCTCGGTGATGAGTAGAGACGACTTGACCTAGCCCTATATAAGCTTAAGGCCCTGCTCTCATCAGACATGTTCTCTAGCCCTAATCTCATCATAAAGAGAGAGCTTAAACATATTCTGAGATAGAGCAGAAGTCTTAAGCCGTTCCTGTTCTTGTTAGGATTGTTGTTGCTGCGATTGAATGAGTTCAGAGGTCGTGTACTCAAGGAAGATGGCTCCATGTATGTCTTTACGTATTTTCAGATTGTGTCAAAAATCATGAACATGCATATAAAGAAATCTAACATATGCCACCTACGTATCAATCATCTTCCGCAGTCTTTCGGAATTGATGGTTGAAGTGATTGCCAAATACCTTTGAGAGGCTTAAGGATTGCTAGCACCGTTAAAGTTAAAGGAGGTCTTTCTGTTAGGTTAGCCAAGGAAATTTTGAATTTGAAATTTATACTCTTAGTATGATATGCACCATATGCTCTTGTTGTTGAATTTTTTTTTACTATAAATTTCTTTTCGTCCCCACATAATTATTTTGAGAGAAGAGAAAGATGAGGTTGGAAGGTGTTAATTGGTTACTCAAATTGTGTGATTTGTGTTGAAACTTGATGGTGAGCGATTAGTATGAGTTAGCAGATGGTAGGTGAGAGGCAAATGAGATGATTGGGTAAGAAGGTGTCATGACCCGATTCTAGAATAAAGAATATTCCCGAATCAAGGTGTGTGAATTGAAAGAAATAAATAAAATGACTAAAAATTTGGTTAAAATACATTACCATTATATTTATAAAAAAAATAAAATAATAATCTTACAAGTATACAATATATAAATAAAATTTTATCACTCTAAACTAATCCAACTTCTTTGGTTTCGGCTTTGTCTTGCCTGCTAATTGATTTGAAAAACAAAATAGGTGAAAGATGAGCAAACCACCGTTCAGTGAGTAGATTATATAATATGTCAGTCAAGCAATGCCATTTTACACATTCTAGAAAATATAATAAAAAGATACACAATCCAAATCATATCACATCATTACTTCATATCTTGGTTATCCTTCACAAATTGTACCCAGGACATGACCCCTATTGGCCTCACTGCCCTATGTCCCCGTCTGGTACATTTATCCTGTAAGACCCGTGTCTTGGGAAACAAGAACGGTGAGCAATCCCACATTGCTCGGGGAAGGAAATGTGAAGTGCTTTAAATGTGTGAGCACTTCTCTTCCTAGCATGAGGCCTTTTGGGAGCTCACTGGCTTCGGAGTCGTAGGAACTCCGAAGTTAAGTGAGTTGGGGGCCAGAGCACTCCCAGAATGGGTGATCCACTGGGAAGTTGGTAGTGAGCTCCCATAAACAAAACCATGAGGGCCAGAGAGAGGGGCCCAAAGCAGACAATATTATAATGGTATCTGAGGCCAGACCCAAAGGAAATATGGGAGCAAGGATGCTGGGCCCCAAGGGGTGGATTGTAAGACCTGTCTTAGGAAACAAGAACGGTGAGCAATCCCACATCGCTCGGGAGGGGAAAGGTGAAGTGCTTTAAATGTGTGGTCACTTCTCTTCCTAGCACGAGACCTTTTGGAAGCTCACTGGCTTCAGATTCTTCAGGAACTCCGAAGTTAAGCGAGTTTGGGGGCTAGAGCAATCCCAGGATGGGTGATCCACTGGGAAGTTGCTCGTGAGCTCCTAGAAACAAAACCGTGAGGGCAGAGGGGGGGGCCCAAAGCGGACAATATCGTACTAGAAGAGTCGGGTCGTGACATATCCTTTGGATACCCCGTAACTGAAGTCCTCATGTTCCATGAATAATACATACTTCACAAAAACTCCAAATAATATATATATTGTGTGAAATATTGCACAAATTAGACATGCTTGACTTGAAAATAGAGAGAGATTTGTAAATAGAATAAATCCATGATTTATCACAAAATAATAAATTTTAGAACACATTACATAACCCACTCACCATGATAAGTATGAAATATTGCAAGACAAACACACATGCTCTTCATCTTGTTTCTTTTTCTTCCTTCTCTCTCTCTCTCTCTCTCTCTCTCTCCTATTTCATAGTAGAAATCTATCTTAAATGATTGGAATGAATGATTGAAGTAAGGAAGCATGATATTTATAGGAGAGACTATGCATGCACTCAAATAATATTTATATATACAATATTTTAAACCACCAAAGGATAAGATATAAAATTAAAAGAATAATGTGAGTCATCCTTTTTGGCCAATGATATCACAACACCACCATCAAAAGATAAGATAGGAGGAAGAAAATAATGTGAGTCATCAAGTTAGAAGAGAGGGATGATACAATGAATGAGGAATAAGTAAGAATCTTAGCCTAGGCGACTCACCAACTTTAGACTAGGTGACTCACCTCCAATATATGAACAACTCATCCCAATTTGGGATAAAAATTGGATATTTTTTTGAAGAGAAAGTAAGAGGGAAAGAGGGAAGAATGAGAGGATGATGGTTTGATTAAAACCAATTCTAAGTCTCTACACATGGATAACAAGAATGGTGTCATCTTTCAACTAAATGGATAATCTCATACAAGGCCTAAGATTTAATAACATATAAATCTTCACAATAAATATTTAAATAAATAAAAAATTCATATTAATAAATCATTATTATATATATTTACAGGTTCTCACCGAAGGAACAACAATGGGTTGAATATGTTTTAAAACTCATTGATGGTGCATAGTGGCATGATTTTGAAAGGGGCTGATAACGGTGGTGGTGGCAACAATGACACTGGTGGTGGGGCGATGTCATTGACGATGATGGTGGTGGAAACATTGGGTTTGGTTGTGGTTTTGGTGGCTACGTCGATGATGCTTGTGTGAGTGATGACAGATTTGAAAATAAAGGTGGCAATAATTGTGGTGTTAGTTGTGGTTTTCTTCTTTAAACCTAATTGTCTTAGATAACACTTGTTTGGGTGAAACTTTAAGATGAGGTCTCAAGCTCTAAAATCCCTCCATGAATTCACAAATCTCATCATAAGTAGGGGTGGGCATCGGGAAAGGAAAACCGAAACCGAACCGAACCCGTAAAAAAAACCGGAAAAAAAATCGGTTGACCAAAAAAGTCAACAAACCAGACCGACCAAGCCGAACCGTTTCGGTTTTACACTACACGGGAAGGTTAAACCGGACCGGTCATTTTTTTTTTTTTTTTTTTTACAAATTTTTAAAATATAATCTCATATTTTAAATGTTATAATCACTATAGTTCAACTTCAAAAAATTTCTAAATGTATGAATTGGATTATTTGTTAATTTTTAAGCCAAAAAAATAAGTTATTTATTATAAATTTTTAATTAAAAAAAATATTTTTTTTTAAAAAAAATTAAAAAATAATTAAAAAATAAAAAATTAATAAACCGGTTCAAAACCGGAAAGGGTAAAGACCGAAAGGGTTAAAGGGAACCGGCCGGTTTTTGAAATTTTTTTTACTTAAACCGGACCGGTTAAATAGTACCAGTTTCGGTTTTGGTTTAAGGTTAAAGGGACCGCGCCCACCCCTAATCATAAGTGTACTAAACGGAGCGCTTTAGCAATATTGGATTTTAAGTGCCATCTAGCTCCAGCCAAAACTTTGGTGTCCCATCTTAACCCCAAATTCCATCTCAAACCCCTCATTTAAACACATTGTGACTAATTTTCAAGGCTTAAATGTGGTTTTGCTTCATGAACTAAATTATAATTATTAAATTACCGATGATCTATTTTTTTGATAAATTACGAACTTTAACTATATAAAAATAGTCAATTTGGAACTTTAACTATATAAAAATAGTCAATTAGGATAAGGCGGCGTTCGGTATCGTTTTCACTTCCTTCATTTCCTGTTTTTCTGGAAAATATCTGTTGATGAACGTTTTTGTTTTCCCTAAAAATGTTTTCCAAAAACAAATCCAATTCATGAACAAAAGTTGAAAACGAAAATATGTTGTTTTCGTTTTCAGTCCATACGATAATTCATTTTTTCCATCTCTCTTTCACCAATCAACATTGATTCTTGTCTTTGAAATTCTCCATAGCTATTCTTCTTCTAAAATATCTAGATCTTGATTTACTTATCAAGCACACCAAACCAAAAAAAAAATATTCAACTGAGGAGCACCACTGTGGAAACCCATCTCCACCGATTCAGACCCATCGTCTAGTTTGCTGCACCGGCACCTCCAAAGCACGATCACCACCAAAGGTTGAACCATAACTGCCACAAACCCAGTTGAACCACTATCACCACCCAATCAAACCACCACCAACCATTAACAAATGAAAACAGAAAGAGGATGGGTATGAAGAGGAAGAATAAGAGAGAGGAAGAAGAAAAGAAAAAATAAGAGAGGAAGAAGAAGAAAAGAGAAAAGAGTGAAAAAGAAAGAAAGAAAGAAAGAAAAAAAAGAAACTGTCTGGGAAAGAAAAGAAGAAGAAAATAGGAAAGGAGAAAGAAGAAGGGCACGGGCCTGGGAAGGAAGGAAAGTAATAAAGAAAGAGAGAGAAAAAGAAAAAAGAAATAAGATAAGATAGTGTTTGTCTTTAAAAAAAACATTAGAATTTTTTATTTGTTAAATTATACATTTTTTTTATTGTTTATAAATTTTTATCTTTGAAAATTAGCAGAATTTAAAAATAAAAAAAACTAAAATTAGCAAAAATACACTTGAAAATAACTCACATAAAATAATTTTATCCTCTAAAATATCAGAATTAAAAAAAATTAGAAATGAAATTATAAAAAATACACCTGAAAAACAATTGTACTACCAGACACGTTTTCATTGTTTTTGTTTTTCTGAAGATGTTTTCTAATTAATCTACCAGACGTATTTTCATTTCCTGAAAATGCAAATTCGTTTTCTTATTTTCATTCTCTAAAATATTCTCTAAAACCTTTCTAAAACATTATCAGACGGGCCCTAAAATACCAAAAAGTTCAAATTCACAGTTAATAACATTAATTCTATTGATATTAACATAAAAATGATCATAGAAAATTTTAATATATTATAGGATCCATTTCGGAAACGTTGAATGTAAGAGAAATTCAAATGTTATAAATAACTAAGAAAGCGAAATTCAGCTCTCAAAATTCTTCCATCTTTTACTGAACCTACGTGAATCTGAGCTAAAACCGTAATTTTCTTTTAAAAAAGAGAAAATAACAAATTTTAAATTTTAAAAATAAGAAATAAAATGAGAAAATAACAAATAAAAAAAAACCCAGCCCCTCTCCCTGTACCCAACATAGCCGCACTCTCACCGCCTCCCCTCCTCCTCCGGCAAGCAAAAGCCATTACTCAAAGAGCGACTCTGCGTAGCTTGGATTCGATTTGAGGGCAAAAGGGGACACCTCCGTAAGTTGCAACAACTCGACATCAAACGACGCCGCATCCACCGCGATTTCCATACTCATCTATACACATATACAGATCACAGAACCCTAGATTCAGAATTCAAATCCCCAAGAGACACCAGATGAATTGAAGTGAGAGAAACGGAGAGAACGTTTCGGTACCCACACATTGTTGTTCCGTTTGAGGAATTTGATTCCGTTTTGCATTGGCTGATTACGAATTCAAATTGTCCAGGTTTGGTTAATTCTTGTTTCCACTGAATAAGCATTTTGGAAAATTTCCCTGTTTTGTGAAATAGACAAAGCCTAAAGAAAAAGGGTGATCATGAGTAAGTATCAATAAGGTGTTTGGAGTATATTGAGAAGTACCCAACAAGCTCCATATTTGATAGGATATGTGACCATTACATATGCATCCATACTATGTAGTTTTTAATCCAAGAACAAGTCTCTACATGGTTGTTTAGCTCTTGACCGAGTGATTTGCTATTTCTGCTTAACTGTTGATATATTTAAAGCAAGTAATGAGCTTGAGCAAACTTGCATGCAACTTAGAAATGTTCATGTCACAGCTATATGTTGCTTTTGACGGATCATCATGGGCGTGCATGACCTACCATTTATAGCTGGCCAAGAGGTAGAATCAAGATCATTTATTGCAGGTTTTCGTGGTGCATGGTTCCGATGTAAGGTATCTATCACGATAAAGATTACTAGCTTTATCCGTTGATGATCAATTTTGTTTCATCCTAAGTGTATTTTAAACTTGACTGTTGCACTCTTAAAACTGTGGTTAACAATTGCCAACATCTTGTATCGGTCTCATTGTTTTCACCATTGATACTGATACAAAACATTTATAACATTTGTCAGAGTCCGTTTGTTTTCTTATAAAGGGATATTAGGGAGTGCGAATGCTAAGAAGTTACTTAGGAATATGAAAAGAGTCATCCTTTGTTTTAGGAAACATTAAAAGTCTGTTTAGGGAGGAGGAAGAATCATTAGTAATCAAATTGTAAAAGCGACAGTACCTGCAGTCTTGAAGATCACATGTCGACAGAACAATATGGCTTTGTAACAAAGGATTGGTTGTTTTATTAGTATATCACGCTTTTTATGATTTCAGATTTAAAAAATCTAGGTTTGGAGTTATGATAGGCAAAGAAACCATCAAACAGATGTGACCAATGCGTTCTAGAAATATTCCAGCAATAGCAGCCATTCGCAGAAATTTCAAATGAAATAGAAGAAACTTTCCCTTTGCATCGACCACTAATTATTAATCAGAATGTTGATTGTGATCAAGATTTGTGACTTTAGGTGGAGATACCAGAATTTATTGGAGAACAACTAGGGGAAGTTTTGGGTTGGTTAACTGAAGATGAAAGAATTTTGAATACCTTGATCTTCCAGATAGAAAGAAGGTGAAGTTGGTAGTAGTTTAATTGAGAGGGGAACTACTATGAAGGACAAAAAGCTCAAGTAGGAGACCAGCGAATTCAATCCTGTTCTAAGATGCATAAATTGATCGTAGTCAGTTCTTCCACTAAACTATAAAGGAAACTTATCTTATTAATACTTAATAATAGTAATACCAAGCCCTCTAAAAGGAAATCATTAAGTTTGAGGATAAAGGCTAATGTTAGCTGAATCTGTGATGCTGGGCAGCGGCTATAAGCTGCTGTCCAGTGACCCAAACATACCCAAAAAACAGAGGATAGAGGGTTAAAGCAGTAGAATTGAAGGTGGAACGAAGATAACTGAGTTCTAGGGCAAAATCCCAATAGAAACTCTATAGGCTAAAGTCCGAAATTATATTCATCAACAAAAACTAAATACAAGAGTCTCTTAGTAGCCTATTTATACTAGAATATAGAAAACCTAATTGACATAGGAAATTAAAAACCTAAACAGGAACCAAATCCTAGTAAGAATAGGAAAAAAAGTAATAAAATTGGTTGTCTACCTGCTGTGTGGGAGGGACTATGCTATTTTCGATTTACATCGTACACCAAGAAGTTGTTGACCATTTAGCTAATCAATGGCCTCATTCTTTGCTTAGGCATTTACTTTCTCATAGAAAAGATTCTGATGTTGAAAAATTTCATTAAACAAGGAAAATTCTGATGTTCTATGTGTTTCAAGCAAATGAGTATATGAGTTGTAATACATGTTCATGCAGTTGTTGGACTCTCTCTCCCCATCCCTCTCCCTCTGTGTGATCTCTTGAGTGTTCCATAGGTGCTGGTGGGATGGCATGTCTTTTTATTAAGAAGGCAAGTAGAGCAGATTGGGTAACTGTTAGAGTGGAATGATGGTTTATTTGAGAGGCAGATACTATTTTGGAAGCTAGGTAGAAGATTTTAGGGAGGAGGTAGAGTTTTCCCTGGGATAGAGTTATATTGTTTTTGCTATTTTGAACTGAGTATTATCAGGGATAGTTGGTGTTGGGGGGTTATTGTTTTCTAGCTGATGTGTTCTTGATGGACTTCTGGTCCATCTTGCTCTGTAAATTTCTTTTAACAAAACTGCTGTTTCTTGTAAAATAAATTCTGAAAGTAAAATACATTTCTTGTGGTTGCATTCTCCTGTTCCCTTAAGATTTTTTTGTCGCTTTTGTATTTTCTTTTTGTTCCTTGGTTATATTTAATAAAATCTTTACTTATTCCACTAATAAAGAACAGATTTTCCTGCAATATTAGGTGGGATTTTTTGATTTATGACTAAGCCTTTAGAACCATATGTGTGCATAATTTACTTTTTCCAACCTGAATTATTCAACGTACACATGCTTAAGCTTTACAAATACTACCATCAATTCTCCTATTTTTCTCTATAAAAAATTGGGCATCTGATATAACTTCCAATGATTTATGGTTTAAGGTGTCTGCTTGTGCATATAGTCCATACTTGTAATTTTATGAGACTTTTCAGCTTGATATTTTTCCATATATTTGATTGAAGATGGTTTCTCCATTGTTTATTATTTGGTATAGAAACTCTTCAAGATAATGATATCATGCTCTCTAAATGTTTTAATTGTCACCCAGATAATAGAGCTTGCCTGGAGAATGGGTTGGATTTCATCCTCCTTGGAGTATTTTGACTTTCCGGGTGAAAGTAAGTGATATCCATTGGTATATTTGCTCAATGAGGATTTTCTTTTTTTGGGAGAGAGGGAGAGGGGGTAAACGCTTGTTTTAGGAGTTTGTTCTATATTTATTGTATATGTTAATGTACATAATTAATTGTGCTTTGATTTTGAGGATCATAAAGTAATTTATTATGTAAGAATTGCATATACAATATGGTCTGTGAGACGAAAATAGTAATAGTTGCCTAGTTTTTATTTATATCCATGAAGGCTTTGTTTCTGGTTATCAAGTGAAATAAATATTTTTGTGAGAGTGATGGCTCTCTTTTTCCCTTTTTGTCTTCTGTAATTGTCCATATCTGCAGAAATAACTTGGACGAAAATCTATCAAGCAAGCCGTGCTTATAGTAAAAATTCAACAAAGTCAAGAAAATTGCAATTGATGTTGCGGCCTTACTTTCCTCCCGTCTATCACGAAAGTACAATGCCTGATGTCAATACAATAGCGGAAGTGGTAGTTCTTGTCAGTGATGTCTGGAAAGTGGGAGATTTAGTTGATTGGTGGAAGGATGGTTGTTATTGGTCTGGAAGAGTAACAGAAGTATTAGGGAATGAGAAAGTTAAGGTGATTCTTATATTCCTCTCATATTGTCTTATTTTAAGTGCTGACTTTAGTATACTTGTTATCATTTTGTGTACTGGCGCATTTGTTGAGGTGTTAAGCATAATTTTTTTCCCCTTCAGATTCTACACTGTTATCACTCCAATTTTTACAAACCAATTGTTTGACCTCTGATTCACTGTAGATTGTTTAAACATAGCCGAAGTCATTGAGTCCTTACAAAACCATGCTATACATGATTTTTCTTGAGCTCTTCGCTTAATTCACGTATGTCATTACTGGGTCAGGGGGAATGCGCTATGTTTATCTAGTGTCAAGTAGCTGCACTTGTTCGTTCAACTATAGTTACTTTGATGTCAAGGAGATGCTTTGCTTCTATTTAATAATTGGTGTTCTCTATTTTTTTCCAGATTGAGTTGCCGCCGCCTCCTGTTGGTGAAGGATGTTCCTATGAAGTTTCTTGCAAGGACTTGCGCCCATCCTTGGATTGGTCTCCAGAAAATGGTTGGACAGTACCCACAACGGTACCTACAGCCCATTCATTTATCTGTATCTTTTCTCCTGTTTTTTGTTTATGTTTTGTTATGTAAAACTTTGTTTGAGCGGAAATATCAGATATTACCTTGAAAATGATATGTGTGTTTATTTTGAATCCTGTCCATCAGCTTGAATTGTCAATTGTCCACATGCCCATCACATGATGATGATGATGTGGCACTTCCGGAAATTGGCACTTAACTAATGAGTGCCATGCATGAAATCATTTGTGAAGTTACAATATATATATATATATTGTTTTTACTGAGAGCTCTCTTTCTCTCTCACGTTGTCACTTTGGTGTTAAACTTTTGGCATTGACCTTGCATCTAGTATTCTTCTATTGAAAATAATACATCTTTCATTTTTTGTTTTTTGTCAGAACAATACGTCATATCTTTTTAATTATTTATGTTCTGTTTATTTTTTTCTACAACTCTTACTTCTTGCCATCATGGGCTCCTGATTGATGATAAATGCCACAATCCTTGGCTAACCTATAATGCATTTTGTCACCCATGTTAACATTCTTTCTTCAATTTGGTATTGAAGTTTTAAAGCTACTTCTGCCTTGTCAGTTTTGGTGGTTCTTCTGCCGTGTAGGTTTTGATGCTTTATGTTCAATTAAGAAAAGGAAAACAATTATTTTATCCTTCTATTTCTAAATTATTTGGAATGCTTTTTTGGTTGCAGGAGAGTGAAAATGGGCGTCCTTGTGCTCGTGTAATGAAGCCTGGTAATCAAGGTACGGATGCACATTTTACTTCTCACTGCTCAACAACATATATGCAAGCTTATGCATGTTATTATGTTGTTTTTATCCTTCTGACTCCAAAATCTAGGGCTGATATAAAATAAAATTGAAGCCATTAGAGGTGATTACTTGTACATTGTGTTTTAAACCCTTTTTTTAAACTTAATATCTTTGTGAGTTCTGACAAGGCATTGGAACATCGACTATTCTAAAATGACAATGTCCATAAGACTGAGTGGTGATTTGATCCTTGGTGGAGTTGGCCAGTTGCTAATCTGGTCAATTATTAAACAACCAAAGATAAAGAAAGATAAAATCAGATAGCAGAACTGGAACCAATTTTATAATTCAATGGGATGTGGTGCCTTCTGGAAACTTAAGCATTTGCAACACTTATGCATCTTCTCCAGCCTTGTGGGCTTTGGGGATTGTCAATGCTGCTTGAGGGAGTTTCAAATGCCACTCAACAATATTGAGATTTTAACCTTTTTATAAGGAGTTTAATACTTTGCCTTTGAATATAGTAAGATCTGGTAATTAGTTAATATAAACTTTGAATAGCATCCATAGTTTATTGACTTTATCTTTCATATTGCTCAAGTAGAGGCTTTTTTTAATATATTTTGTTTTTGGGTGGACCATATAGAAAGGAAACAGTTACATACACATACAAGACTAAAATAGGTGGATCCCGCACAGAGGCTAGTTAAAGCTTTAAGCCAAACTAGTCTTCCCACATTTTGGCGTTGCTTTTCTCATACTACTTGTCCAGGCCTGGGGAAAGTACAGCAGTTTTAAGCATGTGGCTACTGTAGTTACACCTTATGGTCTCTGTATAGGCTTGTGTGATGTTAAAGGCAAATTATGAGTTCTTGTATAATTATCCAGTTAACACACGTCATATAGATATTGGTTTCAACTCCTCCTTGGTTAAGATTGACATGGGAGAAGTGAAACCAGATAAAACTTTCAAGAGTTTGAAATGAATAATGAAAAAGTCTATGTTGAGCTTAAAAAAAGTAATAGTAGGAGAAGAAAAACCGAACATCAAGCACTATAAGAATATTGTGGTGGAATTTTTGGTAAGTGTATAGTTGTCTGGCACCAGGTTTCATATCACTTCTATTGTAGTGTGCATAATGCAATCAAATGTAACCATAACAACTTGCTTCTTGCTCTTGAATCTCGCCTTTAAATATTTTTTTTTAACAGGACCTACAATTAATAGCACAATTGATCTGATTGAGAGAGGATTATATTGTTGTTGCAGGGGGCATTTCAAGCTTGACAGCCCATTCTGTAGGTGATGGAAAAAGGGGTGTCCAAGCTATTGCTGGAGCATCACATCCTTCTTCTCAAGTATCTGCTAGCTCATTGCAACCTCTTGATGGATTAGAGGAAATGGCAAAGCAACCTTTAGGTGCTATAACAGAAAAGTTGACACCCACACCAGAAACAAATGTTGATTCTGATATGGCAGATAGTGGGATTGGGAAGACGAGTTGCTCAGATAGTGTTTCAAGTTCGCATATTAAAAATGTATCAAAGGGGATGGGGAGATCTACAACTGGGAAAGACAGAGTTGACAACAATGGGTCCTTAAAGAAGTTGAAAACAGATCAAAGCATAGTTTTAAATTCAATGAGCTCTGATACATTAGAAGCTGCGATTTTAGACTTGGAGGAACTTGTAAACCGGGTTAAATGGATGAAGGGTGTCTTGGAGATTGGAATGCCTTTGACAAGGGCCATGCGCCCCACCTGGAAGTTTTTGTGACATCATCCCTTGTCCACACCGAAATGACTGAGCATTTGCACTCACAGTAAGTTTACCTTGTACACAGCACACAGCTATAACATGAAAAATTCTGAATGGCATTTAGATTGTTACCAACTCATACTCATCTGTTTTTTCTGTTTTCTTCCTTGGGGTTTAGTTGTTATTTGTTGAAAAACCGAGTGTACTGTGAAGCACGTATTGAAAGGAAGGATGAATTTTATACACAACTTTCTTGACAAACGAACACTTCTCTTGTACCCACACTCTATGTATAATTTTCCTCGAGTAGAAACTTAAGGTCTATGTCCAGTGAATATACCGTCTTTTACAAGTAAGACTTTGTGAATTTCAAATTCTAACTCTGGTAGTGGCAGAAACAGATTGAGATTGGCAACTCTTTTGGTGAAGTAGATCAGTTTGTGATTGACATATTATGAAGTACCGTTTCAATTGTGTTGATGCTTGGAAAATGAGTTTAGGTAAAGTTTACTAGCCGACAGTTAAAATTTGTGCTTCAGTTTGCCCTGGTTTTGCTAAACAAAGGCAACCAGGGCTTGTGAAACATTTGCTGGTCCTGAAAATATGCTTTTCTCAAAGATAATCACGTACTTGATTAAAAAAAAATGCTCACGGTGTGCTTTGTTATGATATGAATTGCACTCCTTTTGCCATCTGGTTGCGATGAAGCAATAATGACAATTTTTAACTGCTTTCATATTTGGTCTGGTGCCAAGGAAGACAGGAGCAAATTGGACCAATAACATAGCCAGGAGAATTCATCTCTGCTCAATCTAGCAACTTTTTTTTAGCACACTTGTGGATTATGGATATTCATGAGTAAGCTGCATTTAACCATATTGTTCCACTGCATTGTTATAAAATGTAGCATGATTATACCTTTGCCCTAAGTATGTTTTTTTTCCCTTCTATTTATTCAGTCTTTTGTTGGAGATTGATTTTGTCGTCCTGTTCGAGATCTAGAGCCCTGAAGCAGGAGAGCTATCAGAAATTATTGATCAAATTTTGATTGCAGAAGCCAGACATTCTGAAGGCTCTTTCCTTTACCTGGCTTTAGCTTCTTCCAGTCGTCTCCATATATACCACGTGTTGAGATGCATTCTTAATCTTGTAAATCAGTCTCCATGTGCAGTTGAAGAGGAGAGGCTCAACTTTCTACTTCATTTTTTGAATACAAGCGATAGTTTAAACTACAAAGGGATTCTCACACACGTTATACCAAGGTGTCATGGGGGTTCTAACTTAAGATCACAGGTCTGTAAGTCAAGGCTCTTCTCAACTAGACTACCCGTTGACCCAACTTTACTTTCTGCTCAATCAAAAGTTTGTGTTATACTGTTTCAATCAATCTACTAGGCCTCCCCGTCTAATAGTAAATACTAAAATGAAACAATTTTTTGTTTCTTTATGAATCTCTAACATGAGATGAGATCTATAATATTGTACGACTCATGGCATGAGTATTCACTATGGGCTTTGAAATTATTTCGATTTTTGACATTTTATACGATTATTAACACATAAGAAATGATTTGTACATGAGTTTTACATTAAAATTTGTAATCCAATATTAAAAAAATTCAGAAATAAGATTTGATCAGGGAAGTAGTCGTTTCCATACTTATTTGTATCTCCCTAATCCTCGATATTTCCGAATCATACTTTCTTGGTTCAATATACTCTGAGGACATAGGTTGAGTTCTATTGCATCTTCCTTTGAGGGCGGTAGGACTTGGATTGTTCGCGGTTCTTGAATTATTCAGGCCAACGCAAGTACAACACAAATACTAAATGGGCTGGCACAAACATGAATGAACCCAGTTTTAATGGGCTGAATCGGGTCAGGCAATTATTTCATTCTGGATTTTTTGTTTTGATGAAAAATTGGTTTTATATTTTTTCTGGTCTGAAAATATAGATCTAGATTGTAAATTAAAAAAGAAAAGGACGAAATAAAAAAAAATGAAAATATAGGGGAATCTAACTCGAACTTCACCGGTCTATTCACTCTGAAAAGCATTTCAATTTCAAACTCAAAAACTTTCCCTCCTTCCTTCTCTGAAAAAATGGAGCCTTTAGCTCTCAAGCTGATAATGGTCCAAGGCCCGCGGGAGGGCGAAACCCTAGACTTCGGACCCGGATCCAAGGTCCGAATCGGTCGCGTCGTCCGGGGAAACAACCTCCCGATCAAAGACTCTGGCATTTCCTCCAAGCACCTCTCAATTGAATCTGAATCAGGCAAATGGGTGCTCCGAGACCTCGAATCTTCAAACGGTACCCTGTTGAACGACACCAAGGTCACCCCAAACACGCCCTTGGACCTCAGCGACGGCGACGAAATCAAAATCGGCGAGTACACCTCGATCACCGTGAAGATCGACGGCTGCGAGGAGAGCCGCCTGAGACGGAACCCTAGGCGTGCCGCAGTCGCAGTCGTTGCGGAGACTACGGTGGGGTCGGTTGCACAGGGTCGGGGCCAGAGAGGTAGGGCTGCGAAGGGGAGAGAAGCAAAGCGCGAGTTGGAGAAAGAAAATGTTGAGGCAATTGATGCCGTAGGGAATCGAAGGCGGGGCCGACCGCCCAAAGCCAGGGTTTTGAAGAGTGAGGTTGAAGATGAGAAGCCGGTGGAGGAAAATTTGGTTCCGGAAATGAGTACGAGGCGAACTCGGAGCTCAAAGAATGAGGAATTGGGGAAGATTCCAGATAATTCTGGTGTAGATGGTGGAGAGGTGAAGAATGAGCGGAAAAGGACACGTGGCGGTGCGAGGAGGAGGAAGAATGTACCAGAGGAGCTGCCGGTGTGTGATAAACCTGATGTTCCTGAGCAGAGAGACTGTGTAATAATTGATGTGAAGGACGATGAGGCTTCAAAAGGGCTGAATTTTGAGGAAGAGAAACATGAAGAGGCTGTTAAAGAGTTTAATGTTAGAGGAGAGAGCGGTGATAAGGGTGAGAATGGAAGTGGGAGTGGTGATAAGGTTGACAATGGAAGTTGGAGTGGTGATAAGGTTGAGAATGGAAGTGGGAGGGGTGGCAAGGTTGACACTGGAAGTGCGAGTGGTGATAAGGTTGACAATGGAAGTGGGAGTGGTGATAAGGTTGACAATGGAAGTACGAGTGGTGATAAGGGTGAGAATGGAAGTGGGAGGGGTGGCAAGGGTGACAAAGGAAGTAGTAGTGGTGTTAAGGCCGACAATGGAAGTGATAGTGGTTCAGGTGTTAATGAGAGTTGTGACTTGGAGAAGATGACACTTGGCCAGTGGTTTGATTTTTTGGAGGTTCATCTGCCGAAGCAGATCATTGATGAGACGGAGGGGATCATTGGGGAAATGGTAGAGAAAGCTAAGCGACTTCAGGAGTACATGGCACAACAGAAGGAGAAGGGTCATGTGCTTGTGAGCTAAAGGGAGGAGCTGGGAGGGATCAGAACCTTGTTTTTTGTGGTAATTTGCAGCTCTAAATTTCTCTGTTTTTATATGAATTACTTTGTTAACGAAATTTGTGTTGTGTTGGTTTTATTATGATAGACCTTAATATATGCATATGCCATTGCTTAACTGTGCTGAAGTTAGTCGGTCTTTAATTTGAAGTCTTGGATATGAATACGAAGTGGAATCTATTGAATGTCTAATAAGGGGTGAGATGAAACTAATTTAAGTGCAGTAGCGAGCATGATTTATATTGAGGGGGCTGGTTTAGCATTTGCAATCAAGTGTTGTACCTAAGAAATCTGACTGATAGCAAAATAAAGAATTTTCCTGTTTTGGGTAGGTTGATTGTGTGTTAAAATTTTATTACTGATAAAAAGGAGGTCACATATATGTACACTGTCAAAGCAATGGTTTTTGATAACTTGTCCAATAAAGAGGGAGCATAAATGATATGCTGCATTCTCTAGCCAATTGCTTGTGCGTGTTTGTTCATTGTGTTGTGGAAAAAATAATTGAATTCTTTGTCGCCAGAAAGCATTCTCTCTATGAAGGCCTTTAGAACTTATTATTCTTCTTGTGTAAATGGTTTTCAAAACAAATTCAAGAAATTTTCTTTTGTTTGTTCATTCGGTGATTTCTCCAGGATATCGGTGTGGTGAATGCAAATCCACTCGAACCATCTGGACCAGATGACTAAATGAAAACAAATTCAAGAAATGCTTGAAAGCTCAAGCATTCGGGTAATGGTGACAGTGGCACGTCAAGTTCATATAGGTGATTTCCTTGCTGAGTTTGGGAGTGCAAAGGAGATAATGGTGACATCTTCTCTAGTTCATATCTATCTATATGCTGGTGACATCTTCTGTAGTTTGTATATATATATATCTTGCCATGAATTTGTTAACTCTTGCATCCAGGTTACTTACAAGTCTTGATTGCAGACATAATTTTATTGGACAGGTCAGTTGGGTTAAGTGGATTGAAATTTAAAATCTACTTAACAAAGTTGGATCTTATGGAAATATTCCTGTTCTAATATAACCTGCTTGGATTGCATTGTTTGTGAGACATTTACAGATAGGTCAATTGGACTAAACCTTTTATACAATCAAATCAATTGCCATCCTCCTTGTTGAGATAAAAATATAAAAAATAAAAAATTCCAGCACAGTAAAATTATGACCCATAAAAAAAAATAATAATAATAATAATATAGCCCAACATTTTTTTAAGGGGATAATTGGCCTAAAAATGAGGCTAAATCTTATCAGCACTTTCCCATCCCACATTCAATTGATGGTATTGGATATTGTTGACTAGGACATCTGTCTTTCTAAGACAGATCGACGCCTCATGGTTTGGCCACCACTCACGGACTGATATTTTTTATTCTTGCGCCTCAAGATTGATTGCCATTTAAAAATAAGCCACCACGCACCACCTTGTTTCTTTCTAGGATTAGCCCACGAAGTCGCGTTTTTGCCAATGAAAAACAACAAGAATATATTGTTTTGCTGATTGCGACAAAAGCTTCATTGACTTAGCAAAGACGTAATTGAATTGGACAAAATGCGTGGCCAATTTTGAGACGTAAACTTGATTAATAGATAGCAATTTCCTCGCCACTTTAATTTAAAGTATATCATCTTACTTTTTAATATTTGACACGAGGATATAAGTAAAATATTTATTATAATTAGGTCTATGGACATGTGTAAGTGTTGAGAAAAAGAGTAAGAGTATACTTTGAATTAAAGTGGTGAGCAAAAATATTTCTCCTTTGCTATTGAGAGGGATGATAATATAGTAAATTCATACACACTACACATATACCGGAACTCAAATCAACTCAAATCAAAGACGTTTCCTAACGGGCATCTCTTTGTTTCAAACCACTGCAGTTAGTCGTCCTCATTGAAATACATAATCACACGAGGCAGCCGGTGGGGACCATCATATGTTGCTGATCAAGAAAACTGAAAACATCTTTTAACATATTTTTATTAGTTAATTAAACAGCGTTATGGTCCTTTAAAAGGAGGTGGAGGGTGTAGGTAGTTGACACTTATGTGCGTTGAGAGAACGCACATACCAAGTACAATAGAAGAAGATATGGAGAGTTCTTCTAAGCTCCCCCTTCATCTCTGCCATGTCCACAAGCTTTCAATCTTCATCAACCGGACACATATGTTCTTCCACTCTATAGCTTTAGTCTTCTTGCTTTACTACAGAGCTTCTTTCTTCTTCATCCAAGACACTACCAAAACCAAAGCAACCACCTTAGCATGGCTTCTTGTGTTTGTCTCGGAAATCGTCCTATCCTTCGAGTGGTTACTTAGCCAGTCTTTTCTTTGGCGTCCGTTTCGCGAACCACATTCCCGAGAGAGGCTGCCTGGCGATGATAAGCTCCCGGTGTTGATGTGTTCATCTGCACTGCGGATTAGGAGAAGGAACCCACTGGGGGTGATGAACACTGTGTTATCTGCCATGGCAATGGACTATCCGCCAGAGAAACTTCATGTGTATCTGTCCGATGATGGTGGTGCTGCTGTGACTTTGAAAGGTATGAGAGAGGCTTGGAGATTTGCAAAGTGGTGGCTTCCATTTTGTAGGAGGTATGGGATCAAGTGCAGGGCTCCGGAGGCTTATTTCTCCCAGAAGATGAAGATATTAAGGTGAATGAGAGTTGAAATTTTCGAATTAACTGTGACCGATTTATTAGAGAGATGATATACAAAATCAACAGTTGATAGGATAGGACACAAGAAAACAGTACTCATATGTGACAATATATTTGGGTGCAGGAGAAATATGAGGCGTTCAAGAAAAGAGTAAGAGAAAAAGCAACGGTTGGGGACACAGGGAGCAGACTGAGTCGAGATCACCCTGCAGTGATTGAGGTATATATTAACATTAGGTATTGTTTGTGAACTGCGGTTAAAGCACTAAGTTTTTTTAGCAGGTTAATAAGTGTGTAGAAACAAATATAATTTATAAATAGATCTATATTTAAGATATAATTTTTGGGAATATAGTTCCCAATTTTTTTATAATTTAGTCATAATATATTTGATAATATGTTGAGAGTAAGCCTTGGTTTGTGAGCTCATCATCACAAGTTTCCAAGTTCTTCTTTGGTTTGCCAACCGACAAGTGTACATTTTCCTATTTTATTCTTTACTAATGGATATATATAAACGCAGCTAGCTAGATAGAAAGCATTCCCATACCCACACAAAAAACAAAAACAAAAATAAAAAATAAAAACAAAAACGAAAGCAGAAAATATATGTCCCCATCGCTGACATAAATTCATGATCATAACCGTATCTGGAAATTTGGCAGGTTATACAAGAAACATCCAGTGATGATGCAATTCATGAGAATGAAACCAAAAATATGCCTCTCCTTGTATATGTTTCTCGTGAGAAAAGGCCTTCTCATCCCCACAATTTTAAGGCCGGAGCGCTCAATGTTCTTGTATGTATCTCTCTCTTTCGATCTTTTATTAATCTTCCTCTATTTATGCATCTACAGTAATTTTCTTTTATCAAATATCTAGTATGTTAAGTATTACCAAAGCTATCAATCTAGCACCACACATTCAAACTAATACTCCATGTATTTATTTATTTATTTATTTTTGTGTAAATTAATATATTGTGCACTTATTGTTTTTCAGCTACGGGTCTCTGGTGTCATTAGCAATTCTCCTTACATATTAGGGCTAGATTGTGATATGCATTGCCATGATCCAAGTTCGGCTCGGCAAGCAATGTGTTTCCATCTTGACCCAAAGATATCACCCTCCCTAGCATTTGTTCAATTCCCTCAAAAATTTCACAACATCAGTAATAATGATATCTATGACAGTCAGCTGAGGTCGGTATTTTGGGTATGGATTCGAGGACAAAACTTCACTTTAGTTATACATGAATTAATATATTTAATTACAAATTAGCCCCTAAATATAATTAAAGAAATTCATATATATATTTTATGTGCAATAATATATCTGACAATTTTATGACTTGTTGGTCTTGACAACTTTCAAAGGTGCTATGGCAAGGTTTTGATGGGGTTGGAGGGCCAGGTGTGTCTGGTACTGGCTATTACATCAAGAGGTTGTCCTTATGTTCAAGCTCCATACATGAAGGTGTGTTTTTGTATACATTGTTTTACTTGGATCGACTTGGTAATTGAGAAAAAGCTATGGTTTGATTGTATTAATCTTTGCTTCAAGGAAAAAGCTATGGTTTGAAAAAGAAAATTAAATTGTTATTATCCTGACAAGTTTATCCTAGGATATCGGGTATAGGGTAAATTCTTTGATCTTAACCACTTGAGCTATGAACGCCTTATTCATTGATAGTATATATTCTTAGACATTATATAAGCATGTATTTGTATTAATCTATGTACATATTTCCTTCTTGTAAGTTATAATTAATCACAAGTTTCTATAGCTAATTACTAGTTTCACTATTGAATTTCCAGATGGGGATCCCATGAAACTTAGACAATCTTTTGGTCCATCCAATGAGTTCATCAAATCCCTCCACCAAAACAACAAGCCTGATATGCTCATCCACAGAAAGAATGCATTGCTAAATGAAGCCCAAGTCCTAGCCTCTTGTACCTTCGAAAATGGCACCAAATGGGGGGAAGAGGCAAGAACAGATACTATTAAAATCATACCCATTGAATCATTCAACTTAATAATATTAATAATTATTGTGGTCTTTCTTTTATTTATGGCAGGTTGGTTTCATGTATGGGTCTGTGGCGGAAGATTACGTCACAGGGTTTCGTTTGCATTGCAAAGGTTGGATTTCAGTGTATTGTAATCCACCAAGGCCACAGTTCTTGGGCAGAGGAACCACCAGTTTGGATGACTTTTTAGTCCACTGTACTAGATGGACCTCTGGGATGGTTGATGTTCTTTCCTCCAAGTTTTGTCCTCTTATATGCGGCCCTTTGAAAACGTCCACTTTCGTTCAAAGCATGTGTTATGCAGAAATGGCTCTTACCCCCATTTTCCATTTCTTGCCATTGTGGTGCTTTGCTACCATACCTCAGCTCTGCCTACTCAATGGCATTCCTTTGTACCCAGAGGTAATTAAAGGTTTTTTTTAAAATATATATTTCTTTCCGTCGAATATCTTTTGCGCAAATGATTCAAGATAAAAAGTACTTATCTTTAAGAAAATTCCTGCGTATAATTAAAAAAAAAATCTATATTTTGTCACTCTATCTGACAACAAAGGACTGTGAATCTGAACTATTGACACCAGTTAAAAGCCTCAATAGTTATGGATGTTTAGTTGTTATTAGCCCCTAATTAGGCACATATACACGTTCCTACACTAACTAGCACAAACAATTATAAATAGGGACATGTATCTATGCTCATTTAGAGGGCAATAACCACTACATCCGTGAATATTGAAATCATTTTTCATGTAGGTTCATTCTTGATTGAGTGTGTGGATCACATACACAGTCTGACAATCTTACAATATAGTCATCCACTCTATTCTACCGCCCTCATAAAACAATAATTCTCGTCATAAAATCTTCAATTTGATTTAGTGTCATGCAATATCCTCATACATATTGGTCTTGTTCTTGGATTTGCAGGTCTCAAATTCATACTTTATCGTATTTTCATTCGTATTCCTATCGTTGATTTCAAAACAATTATACGAGGTTCTCTCAACGGGATTTACATTTCGACATTGGATAAATGAGCAAAGAATCTGGATGATGAAGTCAGTTGTATCTGATTTATATGGCAGTGTGGATGGCTTCATGAAGAAAATTGGTATGAGAGAAGCCAATTTCTGTCTAACCAACAAAGTTGACAATGTTGACCAACTCAAGCGTTACAATATGGGGGTGTTTGATTTCCAAACATCAATATTATTTCTTGCTCCAATGGCTGCTCTGGTGATCTTGAACATGGCTTCCTTTGCAGTTGGGATTTCTAGAGTCATCTTTTTGGGGGAGTTGGACAAATTTTTCATACAAGTTTTCATACCCTTTTATGTCATTTTGATGAACTACCCTATCGTTGAAGGGATGCTGATAAGGAAAGACAGGGGTCGCATTCCACCATCAGTCACATTACTCTCTGCCGTAGTTTCCTTGATTTTCTATTTTTTGGGTTCTATTATTTTCATGTAGCAAGGCCAATAGGGACATGGCCAGTGTCCATGATATTTCCATTTTTCTCTGTTAATAATATGGTTTGTATGCTTTTATTGTTCTTATTATTATTTTTTAATACAATGGAATTTCTTACACACACACTACTAAGGTGTTAAGTCAAGTTCATTTCCTTCTTTTTTTCAAGCACGATAAATAGTCTAAATTACAAAAGAGGGACTTTCTCGCACACACACTACTAAGATGTGAAGATGGTTCAAATCTAAAACCATTGCTCTGCTGCAAGTTAAGTTCCTTTTCTTTTTCTTTTTCAAGTACGAGCAATAGTCTAAACTACAAGAGAGGGTTTATTACACACACTATTATGATCTCATAGAGGTTTGAACTTGCTACCACTAGTCTGCAAGTCAATGCCCCTTTCTTTTATTCACTAAAGAATTTTACCTTTTTTGTCTTTAAATTAGGCGTTCTATAGAGTGGAGCCATAATATGGAAGAAATTTCACCAATAATTATGTTCGATAATGACCACAGCTAAGCCCAACAAGTTTGGGTTGGACCTAGGCTAGCCTAAACTCAACATAATTTCAGCCCAATATGTAACATTACATTAACAATATATTTTTTAGAGATGTAATATTCGTCAATTCTGAAAAATGTATGATTTGTTCTTTTTTATTTTAATTATGACAAACGTATTACTAATTATGATAACATCAAACTTTTGGTGGACCCCTCAGTGTCTAACACTTGATTAATTCTATCACAAAACATAAATAATAGGATTAAGATTGTTAAAAGACTTCCTTCCCAAGAAAATGCTGACATGGCAAATAACTGTATTATCTTAACCAACCTAACTAATTCCAATTACAAAGAAACCCTCACAAAAGATCAAGGATTCCCAAGAAAATGCTGACATGGCAATTACATGCAATAACTTCGTTTTAATCCCCCAACTCTTGAATGCTAAAAGGATAAAAGCAGAGCAGTTCAACACTCACATGCATCGTCAACCTTTCACAAGATTTCTGCTTAAACCCCAACTTTTCTTTTTCTCCTCACAACCACTTCCCAGAATTCAGAAAAAACCCAATTCAGTTCATCAACATCTCTGCTTTTTTTCTTCTCCAATGTCGACTTCTTCTTCTCACCAAGAAAACCCAGAACCCAAGAAAGTCCAATTCCCATTGGACTCAACTGCGTACCAAATCCTCGATGAAATTGGCTTCGGTGTAAGCGCTGTTGTTTACAAAGCCATCTGTTTGCCGATGAACAACACAATCGTGGCAATCAAGTCCATCGATCTCGATCAATCCGGGGCCGATTTCGACAACATTCTAAGTGAAACCAAGACGCTCTCTCTTCTTTCACACCCCAATATCCTCAGCGCCCATTGTTCTTTCACTGTGGACCGTCATCTTTGGGTCGTCATGCCGTTCATGTCCGCCGGGTCTCTCCAATCCATAATCTCCTCTGCTTTCCCCGACGGCCTACCAGAGCCCTGCATTGCCGTCGTCCTCAGGGAGACACTGAACGCCATGTCGTATCTTCATGACCAAGGGCACCTCCACAGAGACATCAAGGCAGGTAATATCTTGATTGACTTCAATGGGTCGGTTAAAGTTGCAGACTTCGGGGTTTCTGCTTCTGTTTATGAGGCCAATTCGAGTGGAGAGTCTTCGATTCGGTTAAACGACGTTGCTGGGACGCCGTATTGGATGGCGCCTGAGGTGATACGCTCGCACAACGGCTACGGATGCAAGGCGGATGTGTGGTCTTTTGGTATCACAGCTCTGGAATTGGCTCATGGGGGGCCTCCCCTGTCTAACTTGCCTCCTTCAAAGTCTCTGCTTTTGAAGATCACGAAGAGGTTCCAGTTTTCGGATTATGAAAATCGTCACAACAAGAATTACAAGAGCAAGAATTTCTCTAAGGCCTTTAAGGACTTGGTGGGTTGTTGTCTTGATCAGGACCCGAACAAGAGGCCCACTGCGGAGAGGTTGCTGAGGCACTCGTTTTTCAAGAATTGCAGGGGCTTGGATTTTCTGGTGAAGAATGTGCTTCTGGGTTTGCCTAGCGTTGAGGAAAGGTTCAAGAAAACCAGGGCTTTGGGTGGGCTGATGAAGGAGAAGGGTATTAGTTCTGAGGATGAAGAGGAAGATGATGAAGGTAGCTCAGCAAGGCAGACGGCTAAGCACAGAAGGATTAGTGGGTGGAATTTCAATGAGGATGAGTTTGCTCTCGACCCTGTGTTCCCAGTTGAGCCTCAAGGCGATTCTGCTGTGAAAATGGTTCCGTTTGGTGGAGAAACCATCATCCAGGACAGGGGAGGTGAGTGTAGTGAGTCGAATCCGAGTTCACCGGGTGGGGTTGGGGAGGAGGCCAAGAGTGAGAATGTGGGTGTGATAGGAGATGAGAGGGAAGCAATGGCGGTGGGTGAGCGTAGTGAGAATGTGGGTGAGATAAGGGGATTGTTGGGTGGTGGTGGTGTTGATGAGGAAGCCCTGGTGGGTGCCCTGAGTGGAAATGTGAGTGGAGATTTGGATAGGAAAGTAATGATGGGTAAGGTGGTGGCTTTCATAGGGAGCTTGGATCAGCAGAGGCAGAATGCGATGACATTGTTGAGCGTGTTGAGAGGGGTGGAAGCTTGGGAGGTGAGCAGAGAGGAGCAGATGGGGCAAGTGATTGAGAGGCTGAGGGAGGAGTTGGAGAATGAGAGGGAGAGGAATTCCCAGTTGGAGATGGAATTGGAGGTTCTAAGGATTCAGATTTCTGGTGCATGTAGCAGCACTGGGGCTGGTATTGATTGAGATATGTTAGTTGAATTTTGAGGCATACATATTTGCAAATTGCAAGAGAGTTTTGCTTTTTGATTAATGGTGATTCCTTTGTTGTACTTTTTTCATAAGTGATGGAGACCATTTCATTTTAACAAAGTTGCTGTTTCTTCTCAAATAAATTCTGGAAGTAAAATACATTTCTTGTGGTTGCATTCTACTGTTCCTTTAAGATTTTTTTGTATTTTCTCTTTTTGTTCCTTGATTGAAGATGGTTTCTCCTTGTTTATTATTTGGTATAGAAACTCTTCAAGATAATGATATCATGCTCTCTAAATGTTTTAATTGTCACCCAGATAATAGAGATTGCCTGGAGAATGGGTCAGATTTCATCCTCCTTAGAGTATTTTGACTTTCCGGCTGAAAATTGCAATTGATGTTGCGGCCTTACTTTCCTCCTGTCTATCACGAAAGTACAATGCCTGATGTCAATACATCTTTGGTGTTGAACTTTTGGCATTGATCCTTCTCCACTGTACTAGACCCTGTTAACCCAACTTTCTACTTTCTGCTCAATCAAAAGTTTGTGTTATACTGTTTCAATCTTCTAGGCCTCCCTCCCATCATCTAATAGTAAATACTAAAATGAAACAATTTTTTGTTTCTTTTTGAATCTCTAACATGAGATGAGATCTATAATATTGAGATTTTAAATTGTTTCGATTAACTCATCGCAGGAATGTTCACTATAAGCTTTTAAATTGTTTCGATTTTTGAGATTTTATACGATTACTAACATATAAGAAATCAAATAGAACATGGGTTTTACATTAAAATTGTTAAAAAATTAAAGGAGAATTTTAACATCTTCCACAAAATTAACGTCAGTTTTTTTGCTGTGCTAAAAACACCTACAACAATTGATATTAAATATTTAACCCTCAAATTTATATATGAGCCATTGGATGTGTTTTTTTTAATCGTTCAGGTTGAATGGATTAATCATGGCCATGAGATGAAGCTTAATCAGCATTATTATTATTATTATTATTATTATTGAAGGATTTTGAAGAAATTTTGTTTGAATACTAAAATGTCCGAGGTGCCCTCTTGAAGCGAAATTCCTGGTTTTGTTTTTTCATGGCAAACGTTTCAAACTAATCCTTTCATTCCCATCCCACATTCAATTGATGGTATTGGATATTAAAGACTACATCAACATTTTTCTCTTTCTTTTTCTCCTTTCTAACAATTGCCCAAGTCCTATCAAGTGTGGATTATTTGATGGACATGTTAGTGGTGGGAGACTGGAGAGACCCCTCCAACAGAATATTCTTCT
This sequence comes from Prunus fruticosa, assembly GCA_018703695.1. Classification (NCBI taxonomy): domain Eukaryota; kingdom Viridiplantae; phylum Streptophyta; class Magnoliopsida; order Rosales; family Rosaceae; genus Prunus; species Prunus fruticosa. Next base: position 3,387,211 of record CM031917.1, read on the forward strand.
CCTGGGCCCTGGCTGCATGAAATCTCTACAGAGTGCCTAAAAATATATATTAGAGTTTTCGGAATAAAGTAATTTTTTTTTAAATGTGAAAGGAGATTTGAATTTGTGATATTTTTTAAAGAAAAGTATGGTTTATTGGTGCAACTGCATATACTTTTTTTTAAATTTTTTTTATACAAGTAATATTGATGGATGCAGAATTGAACTTAGGATCTCTAATGCAGGAGTAAATGCTCTTAATCACTTTAGTTACAAATCCCTCCCTCGCAACTGCATATGCTTCTTAATATTATATTTCGGGTTCTTCAAGGAAAATATTATTTTAAAAAATATACTCTTTTTTTTTAATACAAATGATAATCTAAATTACTTTAAAGTTAATTTACTTTATTGGAATTAAACTCAAACCCAAGAGGCTCGAATCTACCTTAACCGCTGACGTAATCCACTTATGCTTAGAGAATGTACTTAAAACTATCTAAAATGAGATTCGAATTTGTGTTATTTTCTTAGAAAAAAATTATAATGTTTGGGGCTTGGCCACCACGCACCACCTTGTTGTTTTCTTTTGCTGATTGTGCCAAAAGCTTCATTGACTTAGTCGCAGAGAAGTTCCAAAACCATGAGACGTAATTGACTTGGACAAAATGCGTGGCCAATTTTGAGACGTAAACTTGATTAATATTCAAACATATAACAAGTTGATGGTGGTCTTTTCCAACTTGTGGGGATGTCTGACAGAAGCCCGTCTTTTCCAAAGGCAAATTAAACATTTTAAGTTTCTGTTTGTTTTATTGAAACAGATATTCAATACAAGTTCTGTTTGAGAACTGTGGAGAAATATCACTAAATCCGTAGCTAATTGGTAACTATAAATTAAATAATCAATGGTAACTCTCTCTCTCTCTCTCTAATATTATTGTAATGTAAGTAGAAAACGTAATTAGTCGTCCTCATTGAAATACAGTCAACCAAGACAGCCGGCCGCGGCCATGGTATCTTGCTGATCAAGAAAACTGAAAATATTTTTCAACATATTTTTGTTTTTATGAGTCAATACTCATAAAACTTAGTTTTACCTTAATTTATGAGTCAATACTCTTTCGTTTATGGTCCTTTAAAAGGAGGTGGAGGGTGTAGGTAGTTGATAGTTGTGTGTGTTGAGAGAAAGCACATACCAAGCACAAAACTTGCCACAATAGAAGAAGATATGGAGAGTTCTTCTAAGCTCCCTCTTCATCTCTGCCATGTCCACAAGCTTTCAATCTTCATCAACCGGACACATATATTCTTCCACTCTATAGCTTTAGTCTTCTTGCTTTACTACAGAGCTTCTTTCTTCTTCTTCCAAGACACTACCAAAACCAAAGCAACCACCTTAGCATGGCTTCTTGTGTTTGTCTTGGAAATCCTCCTATCCTTCGAGTGGCTCCTCAGCCAGTCTTATCGGTGGCGTACCGTTTCGCGAACCGCTTTTCCGGAGAGGCTGCCTGGCGATGATAAGCTCCCGGGTGTTGATGTGTTCATCTGCACTGCGGATCCGGAGAAGGAACCCACTGTGGGGGTGATGAACACTGTGTTATCTGCCATGGCAATGGACTATCCGCCAAAGAAACTTCATGTGTATCTGTCTGATGATGGTGGTGCTGCTGTGACTTTGAAAGGTATGAGAGAGGCTTGGAGATTTGCAAAGTGGTGGCTTCCATTTTGTAGGAGGTATGGGATCAAGTGCAGGGCTCCGGAGGCTTATTTCTCTGCAGAAGATGAGGATTCTGATTTTGACGGCAGCGAGTTCATTCAAGACAGAGAAGATATTAAGGTGAACGAGAGTTGAAAATTTTGCATACTAACCAACACAACATTTTATTACTTACAAAGCTATATAATTAATTTGTGCATTAAATGAAAAAGAAAACTATAACATCTCAACTGAACATCTATTATATGAACAGTTGATATGTGACAATATATTATATATTATATTAATGGTGTTTCTAGCTACCAGAGTTGACGGCGGAGATTTGGGTGCAGGAGAAATATGAGGTGTTTAAGAAAAGAGTAAGAGAAAAAGCAACGGTTGGGGACACAAGGAGCGGACTGGGTCGAGATCACCCTGCAGTGATTGAGGTATATATTAACATTTGGTATTGTTTGTTGACTATTTTCATTAAGAATGAGGGGCAAAGTAGTCAAGCTATTCATAAAAGACAATTATATATATATATATATATATATTATCATCAATGTAAAGAAATTTTTTACTTTTACACCTTCTAAATAAATGTCAATGAGTTTTTAGACTTGGTGGTGACACTTGATTTTTTTAGCAAGTTAGTATTATAAAAAAAATGGAGAGTCAAACTCTAATCAAGCATGTAGAAGCAAATATAATTTATAAATAGAGCTATATTTAAACCCTCATCCCAACAAATATAATTTTTGGGAAAATGTTGAGAGTAAGCCTTGGTTTGTGAGCTCATCACAACAAACCAAGTTTCCAAGTTCTTCTTTGGTTTGCCAACTGACAAGTACGCATTTTCCTACATAAATTCATGATCATAACCGATAACTGGACGTTTGGCAGGTTATACAAGAAACATCCAGTGATGATGCAATTCAAGAAAATGAAACCAAAAATATGCCTCTCCTTGTATATGTTTCTCGTGAGAAAAGACCTTCTCATCCCCACAATTTTAAAGCCGGAGCGCTCAATGTTCTTGTATGTATCTCTTTTTTTTGATCTTTTGCTAATTATCTTACAGTAATATTCTCTTATTAAATATATATAGTATGTTACGTATTACCAAAGCTCAAATCAATAATTCATTTTATCATCGACTCAAAGTGACAATTTGACATAACTTATATATGCCCCACTATCTAACAAGTGAACAATTTTTCTACAAATCCATTTATTTATTTACGTGTAAATTAATATGTTGTGCACTTATATGTTGTTTTTCAGCTACGGATCTCTGGTGTGATAAGCAATTCTCCTTACATATTAGGGCTAGATTGTGACATGCATTGCCATGATCCAAGTTCGGCTCGACAAGCAATGTGTTTCCATCTTGACCCAAAGATATCACCCTCCCTAGCATTTGTTCAATTCCCTCAAAAATTTCACAACATCAGTAATAATGATATCTACGACAGTCAGCTGAGGTCGGGATTTTGGGTATGGATTCAAGGACAAAACTTCACTTTAGTTATACATGAATTAATATATTTAATTACAAATTAGCCCCTAAATAATTAAAGAAAATTATATATATATATTTTATGTGCAATAATATATCTGACAATTTTATGACTTGTTGGTCTTGACTACTTTCCAAGGTGCTATGGCAAGGTTTTGATGGGGTTGGAGGGCCATGTGTGTCTGGTTCTGGCTATTACATCAAGAGGTTGTCCTTATGTTCAAGCTCCATACATGAAGGTGTGTTTTACTTGGATCGACTTGGTAATTGCATATATGTGTCATCGTCTTTGTTCTACAACTGCGGGTCACACTTAATAAATACCAAACAGTCATTTCAGTTTTGATTGTATTAATCTTTGCTTCAAGGAAAGCTATGGTTTGAAAAAGAAAACACCAATCTGCAATCACCCAAAAATTAAATTGTTATTATCTTGACAAGTTTATCCTAAGACATCTGGTGCAGGAGTAAATGCTCTGCTCTTAACCACTTGAGCTATGAATCCCTTTAATATAGTGTATATTCTTAGACATTATATAAGCATGTATTTGTATTAATTCATTTACATTTTTCTTTCTTGTATGTTATAATTAATCACAAGTTTCTATAGCTAATTACTAGTTTCACTATTGTATTTCCAGATGGGGATCCCATGAAACTTAGACAATCTTTTGGTCCATCCAATGAGTTCATCAAATCCCTCCACCAAAACAACAAGCCTGATATGCTCATCAACAGAAAGAATGCATTGCTAACTGAAGCCCAACTCCTTGCCTCTTGTGCCTTCGAAAATGGCACCAAATGGGGGGAAGAGGCAAGTACAGATACTATTAAAACCATACCCATTGAATCATTAAACTTAATAATATTAATAATAATTGTGGTCTTTCTTTCATTTATGGCAGGTTGGTTTCATGTATGGGTCTGTGGTGGAAGATGTCTTCACAGGGTTTCGTTTGCATTGCAAAGGTTGGATTTCAGTGTATTGTAATCCACCAAGGCCACAGTTCTTGGGCAGTGGCATCACCAATTTGGATGACTTTTTAGTCCAAGGGACTAGATGGTCCTCTGGGTTGGTTGATGTTGCCATCTCCAAGTTTTGTCCTCTTACATATGGCCCTTTGAAAACGTTTACTTTCGTTCAAAGCATGTGTTATGCAGAACTTGCTCTTTTCCCCATTTTCTATTTCTTGCCATTGTGGTGCTTTGCTACCATACCTCAGCTCTGCCTACTCAATGGCATTCCTTTGTACCCAGAGGTAATTAAAGTTTTATCTATTTATATTTCTTCCTATCAAATATCTTTTGCGCAAATGATTCAAGATACAGAGTACTTATCTTTAAGGAAATCCTTGCGTATAATAAAAAACATTTATTTTTTGTCATGCTATCTGATAACAAAAACTGTGAATCTGAACTATTGATACCAATTAAAAACCTTAATAGTTATGGATATTTAGTTGTTATTGGCTCCTAATTGGGCACATATATGCATTCCTATACTAACTAAATGACACAAACAATTATAAGTAGGGACATGTATCTATGCTCATTTAGAGGGCAATATCTACTAAACATTCGTGAATATTGAGGTCATTTTTCCTAGTGTGAGTAGGGTTATTCTTGATTGAGTGTGTGAAGCACATACGCAGTCTAACAATCTCACAGTATAAATATTTATCTTATAGTCATCCATTCTATTCTACCGCCCTCATAAAAAAATAATTCTCATCACAAAATCTTCAATTTGATTTAGTGTCATGCAATATTCTAATACATATTGGTCTTGTTCTTGGATTTGCAGGTCTCAAATTCATACTTCATCGTATTTTCGTTCGTATTTCTATCGTCGATTTCAAAACATTTATACGAGGTTCTCTCAACGGGATTTACATTTCGACATTGGATAAATGAGCAAAGGATATGGATGATGAAGTCAGTTACATCTCACTTATATGGCAGTGTGGATGCCTTCATGAAGAAAATTGGTATGAGAGAAGCTAGTTTCTTCCCAACCGACAAAGTTGACGATGTTGACCAACTCAAGCGTTACAATATGGGGGTGTTTGATTTCCAAACATCAACATTATTTCTTGCTCCAATGGCTGCTCTGGTGATCTTGAACATGGCTTCCTTTGCAGTTGGAATTTCTAGAGTCATCTTTGTGGGGGAGTTGGACAAATTTTTCATACAAGTTTTCATATCCTTTTATGTCATTTTGATGAACTACCCTATCGTTGAAGGGATGCTGATAAGGAAAGACAGGGGTCGCATTCCACCATCAGTCACATTACTCTCTACCGTAGTTTCCTTGATTTTCTATTCTTTGGGTTCTATTATTTTCATGTAGAAAGGCCAAAAGGGTCATGGCCGGTGTTCATGATATTTCCATTTTTCTAAGTTAATAATATGGTATTTATGCTTTTATTGTTATTATTATTATTTTTTAATACAAGCGACAGTCTAAACTATAAGGGGAAAGAGGCTTTCTCGCACACACACTACTAAGATGTGAAGATGGTTCAAACCTAAAACCATTGCTCTGCTGCAAGTTAAGTTCCTTTTCTTTTCTTTTTTCAAGTACGAGCGATAGTCTAAACTCCAGGAGAGGGTTTATTACACACACTATTATGATCTCATAGAGATTTGAACTTGCTAACACTAGTCTGCAAGTCAATGCCCCTTTCTTTTATTCACTAAGAATTTTACCTTTTTTGCCTTTAAATTAGGCGTTCTATAGAGTGGAGCCATAATAAAGAAATTTCACCAATAATTATGTTGGATAATGACCACAGCTAAGCCCAACAAGTTTGGGTTGGACCTAGCCTAGCCTAAACTCAACATAATTTAAGCCCAATATGTAACATTACATTAACAGTATATTTTTTAGAGATGTAATATTCGTCAATTCTGAAAAATGTATGATTTGTTCTTTTTTATTTTAATTATGACAAACGTATTACTAATTATGATAACATCAAACTTTTGGTGGACCCCACAGTGTCTAACACTTGATTAATTCTATCACAAAACATAAATAATAGGATTAAGATTGTTAAAAGACTTCCTTCCCAAGAAAATGCTGACATGGCAAATAACTGTATTATCTTAACCAACCTAACTAATTCCAATTACAAAGAAACCCTCACAAAAGATCAAGGATTCCCAAGAAAATGCTGACATGGCAATTACATGCAATAACTTCGTTTTAATCCCCCAACTCTTGAATGCTAAAAGGCTAAAAGCAGAGCAGTTCAACACTCACATGCATCGTCAACCTTTCACAAGATTTCTGCTTAAACCCCAACTTTTCTTTTTCTCCTCACAACCACTTCCCAGAATTCAGAAAAAACCCAATTCAGTTCATCAACATCTCTGCTTTTTTTCTTCTCCAATGTCGACTTCTTCTTCTCACCCAGAAAACCCAGAACCCAAGAAAGTCCAATTCCCATTGGACTCAACTGCGTACCAAATCCTCGATGAAATTGGCTTCGGTGTAAGCGCTGTTGTTTACAAAGCCATCTGTTTGCCGATGAACAACACAATCGTGGCAATCAAGTCCATCGATCTCGATCAATCCGGGGCTGATTTCGACAACATTCTAAGTGAAACCAAGACGCTCTCTCTTCTTTCACACCCCAATATCCTCAGCGCCCATTGTTCTTTCACTGTGGACCGTCATCTTTGGGTCGTCATGCCGTTCATGTCCGCCGGGTCTCTCCAATCCATAATCTCCTCTGCTTTCCCCGACGGCCTACCAGAGCCCTGCATTGCCGTCGTCCTCAGGGAGACACTGAACGCCATGTCGTATCTTCATGACCAAGGGCACCTCCACAGAGACATCAAGGCTGGTAATATCTTGATTGACTTCAATGGGTCGGTTAAAGTTGCAGACTTCGGGGTTTCTGCTTCTGTTTATGAGGCCAATTCGAGTGGAGAGTCTTCGATTCGGTTAAACGACGTTGCTGGGACGCCGTATTGGATGCCGCCTGAGGTGATACACTCGCACAACGGCTACGGATGCAAGGCGGATGTGTGGTCTTTTGGTATCACAGCTCTGGAATTGGCTCATGGGGGGCCTCCCCTGTCTAACTTGCCTCCTTCAAAGTCTCTGCTTTTGAAGATCACGAACAGGTTCCAGTTTTCGGATTATGAAAATCGTCACAACAAGAATTACAAGAGCAAGAAGTTCTCTAAGGCCTTTAAGGACTTGGTGGGTTGCTGTCTTGATCAGGACCCGAACAAGAGGCCCACTGCGGAGAGGTTGCTGAGGCACTCGTTTTTCAGGAATTGCAGGGGCTTGGATTTTCTGGTGAAGAATGTGCTTCTGGGTTTGCCTAGCGTTGAGGAAAGGTTCAAGAAAACCAGGGCTTTGGGTGGGCTGATGAAGGAGAAGGGTATTAATTCTGAGGATGAAGAGGAAGATGATGAAGGTAGCTCAGCGAGGCAGAGGGCTAAGCACAGAAGGATTAGTGGGTGGAATTTCAATGAGGATGAGTTTGCTCTAGACCCTGTGTTCCCAGTTGAGCCTCAAGGCGATTCTGCTGTGAAAATGGTTCCGTTTGGTGGAGAAACCATCATCCAGGACAGGGGAGGTGAGTGTAGTGAGTCGAATCCGAGTTCACCGGGTCGGGTTGGGGAGGAGGCCAAGAGTGAGAATGTGGGTGTGATAGGAGCTGCGAGGGAAGCAATGGCGGTGGGTGAGCGTAGTGAGAATGTGGGTGAGATAAGGGGATTGTTGGGTGGTGGTGGTGTTGATGAGGAAGCCCTGGTGGGTGCCCTGAGTGGAAATGTGAGTGGTGATTTGGATAGGAAAGCAATGATGGGTAAGGTGGTGGCTTTCATAGGGAGCTTGGATCAGCAGAGGCAGAATGCGATGACATTGTTGAGCGTGTTGAGAGGGGTGGAAGCTTGGGAGGTGAGCAGAGAGGAGCAGATGGGGCAAGTGATTGAGAGGCTGAGGGTGGAGTTGGAGAATGAGATAGAGAAGAATTTCCAGTTGGAGATGGAATTGGAGTTTCTAAGGATTCAGATTTCTGGTGCACATAGCAGCACTGGGGCTGGTATTGATTGAGATATGTTAGTTGAATTTTGAGGCATACATATTTGCAAATTGCAAGAGAGTTTTGCTTTTTTATTAATGGTGAATTCTTTGCATGCTTTTGTGTCTAGTTATTCTCATACAGAAGAATATAGATTCCTTTTTTCATAACTGATGGAGACCATTTCATTTTAACAAAGTTGCTGTTTCTTATCAAATAAATTCTGGAAGTAAAATACAGTTCTTGTGGTTGCATTCTCCTGTTCCTTTAAGATTTTTTTTGTATTTTCTTTTTGTTCCTTGATTGAAGATGGTTTCTCCTTGTTTATTATTTGGTATAGAAACTCTTCAAGATAATGATATCATGCTCTCTAAAGTTTTTGCCTGGAGAATGGGTCAGATTTCATCCTCCTTATTTGTTATACAATGCCTAATGTCAATACAATAGCGCAAGTGGTAGTTCTTGTTGGTGATGTCTGGAAAGTGGGAGATTTAGTTGATTGGTGGAAGGATGGTTGTTATTGGTCTGGAAGTGTAACAGAAGTATTAGGGAATAATAAATCTTTGGTGTTGAACTTTTGGCATTGACCTTGCATCTAGTATTCTTCTATTGAAAATAATACATCTTTTGTTTTTTTGTTTTTTGTCGGAACAATAAGTCATATCTTTTAATTATTTATGTTCTGTTTATTTTGTTGTACTTCATTTTTTGAATACAAGCAATAGTTTAAACTACAAATGGGTTCTCACACAAATTATATAGTAAATTGAGCTTAAACCCATAAAATTCATTTTAAATCACCTACAACCCTTTCCTTTAGTTTTCTATTTAAAATACCCAATTTTTTCAAATAATACCCGATGACTAGAATCCAACTAAGCACGTTACCTAATATAACTTAAAATCTGATTTATTGTATTTTTCGGATTCCAAACCTACCCCTATTTATAAGTTAATGTGTTAATGAGGGGGTATAACTAATGACACACGTTGAATTTGGAAAGATCTCCAAATAGTTGTGATGGATGTAGGAATTAATTTAGAAACTTATTTGAAATTAAATATTAAATTCCATATTAAAGTATTAGTAATCTATTTACGACTAGTAATCTATTCACGACTAGTAATCTATTTTTGAATTAATGTTGTTTTCTTTTTATGAATTATGACTAGTAATCTATTTAACTTATTAGTAATTTAAATTCAATATTAAATTTAGGAATTAATGTTGTTTTCCTTTTATGAATTATACGACTAGTATTCTATTTTATTATAGTTTTATGAATAATAGTGTACATTCTAATTATGTTGAAAAATAATTTGATAATCTATTTATTTTTTGTTTTTTGAAAAACATTTTTTTTAATGAACCTATTTTTTCTCTAAATAATGTACCTATTTTTTTCTTCTCTAATTATGTACCTAGTAAAACAATTTACCTAGTATAATGAACCTATTTTTTTGCTAAATTGTGTATCTATTTTTTTCTCCAAATAATGTACCTATTTTTTTTCTCTAATAATGTATACCTAGCAAAACAATTTACCTAGTATAATGAATTTAATTTTACCTAATAATTGGTCACGTGCCCCTCACGTGGAGGAGAGAGGCCAGCTTTTAGGTGGGCACGATTTGATAATTGGTCACGTGCCCCTCACATTTGAAGAACCCTAACCAACAATCCCAAAGTTGCATCTGAAGAAGAAAGGAGAGAGGCCAGCTTTTAGGTGGGCACGATTTGATGAAATTGCCCCTCCACGTGAGGGACACGTGACCAAAACATGATGGGCGTTAAAAAAATTTGACAGAAAATCACGATTGTCCTTGAATTGCTCGAAATTGAAAGTACAGAAAATTGACTAAATTGAAACGACATGGACCTTGAAAAACTACAGGGACCCAAAGTAACCTTTTGCCAATATAAAGTTAATACATTTAATAAAGGTAAAGTTGGGAACAAAAGATATATTGTCCAATACATTAATGTTATTGTTTTAAGTGTTGAGAAAATGACACATGTCATAAGAAGAAGAATAAAAGTCCAAAAAAAATAGGTTAGAGTAAAAGTTGGTAGCATTCTCCTTCAAAAAATTCGAATCTCTTATATGCACTGCATTTATTTTTCTAAGAATGTTGAGAGGTAGGACATGTGCTGGGTCAAAGTGCATAATATTATATGATTAATATTTTTTAGAATATATATTGGTTAAACAATATTACAATGCTAGGTGGGACATGTGCTGTGTCAAAATGCACGTGAGGATGGCTATCATTTTAACAATATTAGAATGATAGGTGACAATATCATATGATATACCATTTCAAAAAAAAAAGAGAAATAGTTTCTCACCTTGGATGGGGACTCCTACCACTCCAGGCACGAACATGGTATGACAGAATCATATATGAATTAGCTTGGTACGAAGATTGATGCAACTCCTCACCTAAGGCGTGACCCTTAAATAGAGAGTTGGGAGATTCCTGTTGAAATATATCATAGCCGACCCGATTTATTTCGCCATACTAAAATGTCCCCCTCGATTTACTATATCTACCATACAAAAAGGACCTACCCAATTTACTATATCTACCATACCAAAATGTCGTGGCATGACCCTTGAATAGAGAGTTGGGGGATTCTTGTTGAAATATATCATAGCTGACCCAATGTACTACGTCATACCAAAATGTCTCACCCGATTTACTATAGGGAAATAGCCTTCAATGCCACTGTTTTTTTAGTTTTAAGTGGAAATATCAAGCCTCTCCAAAAATTTTGCAACTATCACCTATAAATACATACTTATTGCCCACTTATCTCCCAGATAACACTTTTGGTCAATTTTTTATTTCTATTTCAGCTCTCTCTCTCTCTCTCTCTCTCTCTCTCTAACTACGCCTCTTCTCACGAAGAAGAAGATCAAGAACAACCTACAAAACCCACAGCTTTGCCCTCAAAACCCAGTTCATCCTCTTACTCTCTGTTTTCTCTCTCTACCCAAATCCAAACCCCAACTTCATCTCTCTTTCAAATCCCTTCTGCAACCTAAACAAACCCAAACAAAACCATCTTTTCTGAATATGAGAGCATGTCTTGGCATTAGGTGGCCATTGTTTGAGCATTTTGGTCCAATATTGGGGGGTTTTGAAGTCAAGGTTTACATGCCCTCTTCAAGAACAGCTTATGCAGAAAATGAATTGTTGGGAATATGTAAGTTTTGATGTTAAATTGAATTTGATTACTGAAATTGGAATTGTGATTGATTTCGTCTGTATTTTGTGTAGAAAGTGAAGTATTGGGATTGATTTTGTTTGTCTGAAACAACAAATGTGTTTGTTCTTTGTCGATTGATTCTTGCAATTGGTATTGGGATTTTTTATGAACTTGTTATGATTATATCATAGTGAGGTAGCATTGTTGATTTGCTATTTGCAATCGTATTGTGATTTTATTGCGGTTGTATTGTAGTGGTATTGCTTTTGTATTGCTATGGTATTGTTGTTATATTGATTTTTTTTGGTGTTTTATTGATATGTTACTATAATTTAATAGGAATATATGTTGATATCATTTTTCTTTATTATTTGCTTGTGATTTGTGTAGGAGTTGAGATTATTCTTGGCTGAAGTATTATTTACGATCTCTCTCTCTCTCTCTCTCTCTCTCTCTCTCTTTTCGTATTTTCTCAACATTTATGTGTTAATTTAATGCTGGTATTGTTTTGGAACCATAATCATTGTCAATCTCATTGTTTCTTTAAAAGATTGCTGTGAAATTGTTACTCAATTTCCTTCTTTCGTTTGTTTTAAGATATTTTTGTTCAGAGAAAAGAGAACTCTGTTTTTGTAAGGCACGATCATTGCAAAAAGATTTAGACACATGCATCTATTTGTAGTCACAAAAGTTGTCCTTCCCTGCCACTTTTTTTCTTTTAAATCCATTATGCACTGTTTCCTTTCTTTCCTTATATTAATATCTTTTCACTATTTCCAAATAAACAAGAAAGGTCAGACATGTAGTGCAATTTTGTTACTTTGTGATTTTCATAAATCTTGTATTGATAGGTAATGGTTTTCCTTCAGTATTATTAGGCTTGATTGATAATTCTCATGCTTTACAATTTGTTGATGGCTTGAAAAAGTGTCATTGCCTGACATAGCTCATGACTAAAATGTCTGCTGTTACCAGTGTCTCCACTTAAATTGTTTATTTTCTGAAAACATGTTACACTTTTTTCCAATTTATTTCTCTGTTTGTGGTTTATTACACATGTTGCAACCCATTTAATGTGAAATAATGGGTTAGATTGAGATAATTTAGAAGTTGACTTGTGATCGGTAAAATGTTGTAACAAATAGATTAACAATCTTTTGTACTATTCTAGAGTTCGCCAATATT